>JALMQS010000073.1:5578226-5659632 GCA_024734495.1 Forficula auricularia | reverse complement strand
TTTTTTCATTCCTAAATTAATTTTATCAACTTATTTTATATGGTACACATGTAAAACTCTTGAGTATCCTCATTAAAATAATATTAATTTATATGATGCATTTAATCAAATTATATTTTAAATATATATCATATAAACCGTTATCTTGATATCATCAATTAAAATTGTTCCAAACAAGTTATTAAATTAAGTCAAGGAAAAGAAATCTTTAATTATTTTCGATTGATAAAATGAATTACTTCAATCTTATTTTTTCATTAAGTATATTTAATCCATTTAGATTTTATAAAGATATAAATATATCATTTGACATAAATAAACTAACCATGAAAATGAGTAATTTTAAATTTTATCATTAAAACAATCTGATTCTGAAGGATTATGCTATATACATATATATATATATATATATATATATATATAGGGTGATTCACATAACCATTTCCACTCCTTTATGTCGATAACGGAACGCGATTGATAGGTGGTGAAAAAAAATTTATTACTAAAGTTTACTTGAACCATCAATTTTTTGGAACAAATCGGAAGAATGTTCTATAATTCTATGGGACACAACTTCTTCTATGGGATACAATTTTAAAAACTAAGATGGGTCAATTGGATCAATGGATAGATAGAGAGATGGTTTTAGAAACTTTTATTTAAAAAAATAAAAATGATTTTACTTAGAATTTATAGTATAAATAAATAAACCAACTTCTAATCCCAAATACTAATAAAAAATTTTCTGGGACTAACTTCAAAATTTTACAAAAATAAGATGTATAAACTGGATTGTTGGATAGATAGATACATAATTTTAGAAAGATTTATTAAAAAATAAGCTGACATGTTCTGATGTGGCCACTTGACTTTACCATACAACCTGGCCCCTCCATTATATTTTATATTTAATCAAATTATTTATAATCATGTAGGAGAGGGGGGTTGGTTTTTCCATTTTTAAACTCCTGGGGGCCCACTGATTATGTAAACAAAATTTGGTTGAGTTTGGTACAAGAGCCTATATTTTCATTTTTTGACCCCCCCATTTTTGGCGGTTAGTTTTTGCATTTTTAGATTACTGCGGTTCCACTGATTATGTATACAAAATTAGGTTGAGTTTGGTGCAAGAGCCTATATTTTCATTTTTTGACCCTACACTCCCCTACCCCCCCCCCCCATTTTGGGCGGTTAGTTTTTGCATTATTAGATTACTGTGGGCCCACTGATTATGTAAACAAAATTTGGTTGAGTTTGGTACAAGGGCCTAGATTTTCATTTATTGATCCCCCATTTTGGGCGGTTAGTTTTTGCATTTTTAGACTTCTGGGGTTCCACTGATTATGTGTACAAAATTTGGTTGAGTTTGGTAAATGGCCAAAATTTTTATTTTTTTATCCTACCCCCCCCCCTCATTTTGGGCGGTTAGATGTTGCATTTTTAGAATTCTGAGGTCCCACAGATCATGTATACAAAATTTGGTTGAGTTTGCTCAAATGGCATAGATTTTTAATTTTTAACCCCCCTCAACCCCCCTTAATTTTGGGTCGATATGCACTAAAATCTAATCAGCTCTTAATCTCAATGCACCAACACTACGTGTGAAATTTGGTTTTGATATTCACATTAGTTTTTGAGCGAGCTTGTACACAAAAATTTGGTAACGCACAGACTAACAGAATAACAGACATTTTGATAAAACAGTTATTATCTCAAAAAATATAATTTTTTCGATGTTTCTTTATTAAAGCTTTTTTGTAGACCGAAATCTCATAGTTTCGCCCAATTTATTTTATCAAAATAGTTTTAGCCGTTTTTGAGATATTTCGAAAAAAAGAAGCAAAAAAACACTTTTTTCAATCACGATTTCAATAATTGACCATACCCTATATGGTAAAGTAAAAATGAATTATTGTTTATAGTAAAAATAAATACTTGTATGTATTCTCAAATACTAAACAACATTTCTTCTGGAAGACAATTCAAAATTTCAAAATAAAAGATGGATAAACTCGATCGTTGGATAGATAGACACATACTTTTGGAAAGTTTTATTGAAAAAAAATATATTAAATAATCATTATTTTTTAAATTATTTAATATTATTCATATTGGCTGGCAAAATGGGTTTGTGCCCGATGCCAAGGGAAAAGAAAAAAGAAAAAAAAAAAATAATATTATTCAATTATGTTGAAGTCTTGAAGAAAGGTTGATAATCTGGAATATTTTAGGGTTCGACTAGCCGTGGTGAATTAGAAAATAAGTTAATAATTCAATTGAGTTGACTCTATATATTTTTTTATATATACCAGTATCATCAGTTGAAAACACCGTCAACACTTGATATTAATTAGAAAATTTAAAATATTTTCAGATGAAAAATAAATTTTTTACTTTATTTTTCTAGTAGAAGACACTCTTTTATGTCTCCTTTAATTTATAAAAATTATGCTACTCTCGGGAAAAAGAAACTATCACTTTTATTTTCAGATCATTATAAGGCTTCATCTCTAAATATTTTAATAGATTAATAATAAAATAGATAATAAATAATGTTTATTGCATTATTTTCTCGATTCTGATCCATGATTTATTATCACGACTTTCTAAATACCTAGGTTAAGGGTTAATAAATAGATTTAGTAAACTAACAATCTCGATGTTTCACTTTTAATCAAAGCTTTCTCAGACTCTTAATATTGCTATATTCACTTCATTATAGATAATAAATACCATGTCATCAATAATTGTTTTTCTCATTATGTATCACTAACCAAAACAAAGTCATTAAATTTGAACAAAATTTTTACTACACTCTGAAACACACATACCTAAGAGTCTGAGGAAGCCTTAATTAAAAGCGGCACTTCGCAATCGAAAATGTACTGAGTCTGCATTTATTTTATAGTATTTGATCCCTTGATCTCTTAAAGTCCATTATTATTGTACATTTCAGCTTTGATCTATTTATTTAATATTTTACCCAGTAGCCTATATTCCCAGTCAAATATTTATTTTTCTTGACCATGGCGGTTTCCTGCCTATTTATTTATTTATTTTTTATTCCTTGACTACGGCAACTTCCTTTCTACTTATTTATTTATCTGTATTTTAAATTATTTAATTTTAATAATTTAACAACAATTTCTTCAAACCCAGTGATATATTCTAACTATTTATTTTTTTGTTTTATTTATTTGATTATTTATTTATTTATCCCAGTGTATTTATTTATTTTTATTATTTGGACGACATGCGGTATTCCTTTTCTTGTTATTATTATTATTTTATTCTTGGTCGCAGCATACTAAGGTTTCACACCGTTCTGCTGTGGCCACACTCTGAGCCACTCAACCGGACCCTGTGTGGGAGGATCGGAGGGCTATAAGAGGAGATGTGGAGGTCCTTTAAAAAAAAATAATATTATATTATAATATTTCATTGAAGTAATGTTTTTAGTATTTTACTTGTTATTAGGCTATTTTTACTAAAAAATTCTAATAATTCAAGGGTATTATTTTATAAACGATGGAATGTGCCTTAAGTCTATTTGTTCTATATCTGACTTAAGTATTTTGTCTAGGATGCTCTCCACGACCCTTTTTAATATGTATCTCTTGTCTGATCGTGAGTCGTGCCTGAGTTCCTAATTCTTTTCCCAGTTCAGAAAAGAATGACTAATATCTGTACCTACGATATATAAATGATTAGAAACGGAAATTCATTTGAAAGTGACTCAACAGCTGAGAGTGTTTATCATAAAAAAATACGTAACCATCCAAGCCTGAAACTCATGATGGAACTCTTTGTTCTGTTTCCAATGGCGACATTCTTCTCGTCATTTTTCAATGTTGTTTTTTAAATTATTTTAATTAAACTCAAAGAATTAACAAATTGTTGAAGTAAGGCCACAATTAGCCTTTGAAGCCTTCCAATAATAATATTAATAACGATAAATGTCTTGACGCTTTTGTTTTCAAATTTTTGCTTATGAAATGACAATTTAATTTAAAAAATTCGGGTGTGTGTTTAAGATCACACGACAGAAGTGATAACTTATATCGCATTTATAATCCTAATATTATAAAACGAGCTTTTCGTGCGTGCTTTCGGCACGCCCTCGAAGCTCGGCCCTCCGGGCTGGTACCCTGGCGGGCAGCGTCGAGTGGTTAAAGCAGATGACCTTAGTTCAAGAGTTCGTAATTATACTCATATTTGTAAACATTATTAAATATTAAGAAAAAAATTAAAATATATTAGTAGTGTAAGCTCATTGGGCAGGAAACTATTTATAAGGAACAATTAAAAAACATTTGTAAATTTCATATAATCATGTTGTACTTGTAATGTATTGATTTACAATGTTGAATCTGTAAATATTAAATTTATAAATAAAACTTTAAAAAAAAAAAAAAAAAAAAAAAAAAAGAGTTCGTAGGTTCGATTCTAGTCAAGAGGGAAATTTTTTTAGAGAAATTTCTCTTAGCATTGTTACAAATTAATCTAGATCAATATATATAGTATTATTAAAATTTATACTTTTATAAAAAATATATTTTTTAAGTAAACTTTTAATTATTTTTTTGGGATTGTTAAATATATATTTATTTTATGTTATTTTTAAATATTATATTATTATATTTAATGTTTATTTTTTTTTATTCAGGATTTTGGAATAAGTATTTCTATTTTTCGATTTAGCCTACTAAAAATATAAATTTTAATAATTTTGTTATTTTTTGAAATGAATAATTAATATATTTTCCGACAATGAATGAAAGAGTTAATGCTGAAGCACCATCTGTGGCTATATACAGAACCCAACCGTGATGCGTGATGCGTGACGGCTCAATCCCATTTACTGCCAAATAAAATAAAAAGTGTGCAAGGCGCGCCAAAAGAAGTTATCACTTCAAAAAAAGTAACGTTTATTTTATTTTTATAATTGCAACTCTAGGCGAATAAGGACATTGATATAACAAATAAAATATAAATGGGGGCAGAGATTAAGATCGAACCCCGGGGCCTGAATAAGTTCTTGCCAGGCCTTCGAGTACGACCTAGGGGCGCAAAAACAATTAGAAATTTTAATCTTTTCGCCCCACTATTGGCTGAAAATAATTCGAAAATTAATTAAAGATTAAGAAATATTATCTTGTATTTTAAAATGTTTATAAAAACAAGATAGACAAGTGATTTCGCCTACATGACAGAAGTTAATAGTTTCTCTAAAAGAGTTAAAACACCGGATGTCAATTAGTTTATTTAAACTAGGAATTCAATTAATTGTCGGATTAAGATAAAATTTCTATGTGAATGTTAAATTTTTTTTTTTTTTTTGAAGGGGCTGAGGTATCTTTCTTGTCTGAAAAATTTGTTTTTTAAATATTTAGGGTTCTGTTGCAATTGACAAAAAAAATGAAACACTCCTGGTGACTTTTCATTCAGTTATTTCACAGGTATTCCTGTAGATTTTAAATTACTGAAACTAGAAACCTGAAATTAGACATGTGTAGTTTAAAGATCATTAAATAAAATTTCACTAAAATAGTTAATACATGTACATTTTTTAACTGGGAGTTCTAAAGCTAACCCGAAATGTACACATTAAGTATTGGAAATAAACAAATTTGGAAAATGAACTTTCTACGACTTTTCGTTCTTAGCTTATCGTGCTGCGTATCCAAGGAAACACACAAACAGACAGAAAAACGATTACTTATGGTTAGAACTTATTTTTCTCCGCGTTTTTTAAAAAGTGAATTTATTACTAGGGTCGTACCGAGTAATCATTTAGATGATTGTTTTAGAGTATTCTAGTAAAATTTTTAAGAACTTTAAATTTAAATTTGAATAATTTGTTTAATTTGTCTATTTAAGAAGGATGTCTCATCAAGTCTAGACAAACTAAAGAATATTTTTCTTAAAAAAGGAAATTGTCTTATTAAACGAATGAATGATTCATTTATTATTTTAAAAGGCATTTGCTTTTTAATGTTGCTGAAAATTAATTCATCCATTGAATGAGCTTATGACTAAGTGAAAAAGGTCATTCACTTCAAAAGCTAGTCTAATTGATTAAAATCAAATTGTTTAATGAGAACACAATTAAAAAATAAGGAAACAATACTCCTGCCTTCCAAGTGACTCTAGTATTAATTCAAATCCAACAAACAAACAAACCTACCTACATTTATTTGATCATTATACTAAAAAATGTCTGAAAAGTGGAGAAAAAACAAAAATTTGTTTTCTCTCCCTTTATCTGTATGTGTGTGTGTTTGGATTTTGATACCCATGATAACTCAAGAAAGAAGAGTCGTAGAAAGTTCCTTCTTGTACCAAAATGTTTGTATTTTCAATGTCGAGAGCTGATTAGATTTTGGGATTTCTACTTTCAGAATTTCCGGCTCAAAAATGGAGAAAACATTTTTTCTTAAGATAATTAAAATAAAATACAACACTTGACCATACTTAGGTAAAGTAAAACTGAATTTCTAATGGTTTATTATATTTAGGTTTATTTTTAGGGCTGGTCTAGTTGGTTGGTGAGTCTACCGAATCTGGATAAAGTTTTAATGGTTTCTTTCATTATTCGATTAAAATATAAAATTAGGGGCAGTAGTTGGTTTTTAAAAAAAAAATATTGGCAGAGCTAGAAAGTTGAAAACTAGGTGGTAACGTGGAGCTTATTAATACAAATGTGTGTGTCAAATTTTTGCTCATTAGCTAAAACCGAGGGGTGAACCGCGACCTAAAATCGTGTACACCTACTTCCACTTCCACTTTCATTTCCAAGAAGAAGAAAATAGATGACAATAGATTATCTAATGAATTCCAAAGTAATTCCAAATAATTCCAAATTCCCACTAGTTTTTGAGCTAGCTCGTCCACAAATTTGGTAACGCACGGACTAACTAACAGACATTTGGACAAAACAATTATTATCTCGAAAAATATAATTTTTTCGATGTTTACTTATTAGAGCTTTTTTGTAGAGCAAAATGCCCTGGTTTCGCTAAATTTTTTTAATCAAAATAGTTTCCGCCGTTTTTGAGATATTTCGAAAAAAAGAAGGAAAAAACCCACTTTTTTCATGCACGATTACAATACTTGACCATACCCTGTATGGTAAAGTAAAAAAATATTTTTTTATATAAATTAGTCATTGTTCTAAACAGAAAAGAGCGAAATAATTACAATTGATTTAATTCCTAAATTCCTATCCTATCCTAATTACTAAATATCTGCAGATTTGTTATATATATTAATATTAATCATTGAGAAGCCTGATGAAGCCAGAATAAAGCTGGCGAAACGTCTCAAGAATCAATGACAATTTTTTGATTTACACCTTAAAAACATGTCCAAGTGCTTGCGAACTTACTTAATTAATAGGGATTAATCTTTTTATTTTTTGATATTTACCATCTTCATCTCATAAGTCGTCATTTTCTTTCAAAGTAAAGTATGTACCAATTTTTGAAAGAATAATTTGGCTCTCCAGAATATAAATAAATATCAGGATTGATTCACTGTGCTTTATTTATCTTTCGAGACAAGAGAGGTTCAAGAAAAAAACGTCTCGGGCCAAGGGGGGCATTTCCTTTCACCATTTAGAAGTTTAAAAATAGATAAATAGACAAAGAACAGACTAGACGACTAGACGTTATCTATTTTGTTTTTTAATCAAAAATTCATTTTTAAAATAATCATTAAGACCTCGTCAATTTTTTTAAAATTTAACACACTGTCGTTTCGGTCCTTGTTGCGGCCATCCTCAGCGCTACTATATTTATTGATTTTTTTTAAAAAAATTTCTAAACATTATAATTTAATAATAATTATTATTAAAAGAGAAAGAATTTAATATAGAGACATTTGGTTAATTTAACCCGAGTTGATTTTTTGAAAAACATTCTAAATATTTTCAAAAAAAGATGATCAAATCTTTAGTAATTAGTAGAGATTGTGGTGTTGGTGCAAGGTGAAACATGTTTAATAAAGATAAGATTTATTTACTCTTATCTTTATCAAATCTTTAGTTTTATAATAATATTTTTTTTCTTTTTATTTATATATTAATATAAATCGATAGTTCCTTTAAGGTAAGACACACAGAACTGCTTATAAAAATATAAGAAAGTAGGCTAAGTTTGAGACGTTCTGACTTTCAAAATACTTGAGATATTAATTCGTTTTTATTTGTCAATGATAAGGAGAAAATGGACCTTTTTGTGGCTTTTCAGCTCTTCTAGCCATCAGCCAATTTACGATATTTATATTAAATTAAGACTTCTATCGATCAGATTTTTAGCCGGTTGCCTCGAGTCGGATTCGAACTCGGATCCACTTAATTAGTAGGCTAGTACGCTAACCCCTCGGCTAATCCGACCCCAGAAAATGGACCTATTTGAAGAATTTTCTCATAATTTTATGTTTAAAAGTTTGAAAATTCTGTTAGGTACAACATTTGTATAAAAATAGGTACTTTGACGCTGTCATTTTAAGAGAATTAAACTTATGAAAAATTTACAGGGCTAGCTCATACACCATAAAATATATATATATATATATATATATATAAGAATTTATTTTCGACATCGATTAAAATTTTAAACGGTTTTTCGGTTTCAGATAAAATACATGCATATTACTTGTAAATTTTATATAAGTTTATTTAATGAGCTTTAATGACCTGACAGATCGGAGGACGGAGAGACATTGTATCGACAATAATAGGGTTCCGTTTTACTTTTGTAGCGAATTCTAAAAATTATTATTATTATCCGAGTTAATGCACTTTCTCAGCTTGTGCTGGAAAAATTTCACCTATCCCTTCAGATCTTATTTGGGATTAGGCTCGGACGATTTAGGTAGAGAATTCACCCTGACCCACCTGAATCACCGGATAATCATTAATTGAGGAACTTTCTCATTATCTGGCAAGTTTATGTTTTGCCTTCTGTGCCTTCAGATGATGTTTGGCAAGCCAAGTTTCTCAATATTTCTATCAAAGTTGGATGAGACGATTCCTTCCGCAGACATTGCAAGTAGGCAGATTGTCATTGTGTTTAACTTCCAGATATTTTACAGTTAGATAGCAAGCTCCTCATATTGATTTTTCTTTTTTATTTCGGTTTTCTTAAGATTATTAGTGAGAGAGGTATTCCTATCTCAACTATAATGGCCGTTCAGGTTATTATTATTATTATTATTTTTATTCTTTTCTCTCCTTTTGAAGGAGGTTTATACTATACTATACATTGGCTATGGGGAGACGGGTAGCTCAGTCAGCTAACGCACTGGCCTCACTTCGGCATCGATCGATTATAACGATGTTGGAGTGGAGGTCTGGGGTTCGATCCTGGCTGGCAAATAAAAATTTCTACCGTCTGAAAACTCGGCTCCCTCACTAACCCTACTAACACTCTACTTATGTGCTGTCTAAATGGGCTTTGTTCCCGGTGACATTAAATAAATAAAAAAATAAAAAAAAATACATCGGCTATAAATAGTAAAGAAGATAGCTTCTATACCAATATTTGATGAGAGAAGGTTCAGGAATCGCCGGACTTTCGCTCACGTACCATTATTATTATTATAAAATTACTTAGAAGATTTTTTAAAATGTCAATGAAAATATCAGACCTAAGTATCAAGGCCGTAGTCATTGGGGTATAACCAGGATTTGAACCCACAAGTTTTTTTTTCTGGCTACAGCCTTATTGAGAATTATTGTCTAAACCAGCGCATCTTAAACTTTTTTCCAGATCTCAGATATTAAATTTAAAATAAAGATATAATAAAAATAAATATTTTCCATAGACAATTATTTTTTAATAAAAAATTGTATCTTTATTAAAGATGTTTCAGCTCGCACCAATACCACAATGTCTATTAATTATTTCTAATAAAGTTTTTCTTTCCATGAATTGAACGAATATTTTAAATTATCTGTTTTTAAGTATAACCCAAAATATCACATTAAATTAAAATGAACAGATTTTTAGGGTCTTTAATAGTTTTTCAAGCTCTCGAAAATGTTGGAATAATTAAGCCAGTCAGAATGATTAGAAAGACGCGGCGTCGCCTGCATTCTCTAGGATATGCATTCAAATAGAACGCTCTGTGCCCAGGTTGCATCGCCAGGCGCCTTGGCATTCAATATTCAATAATTTGGGAGTTTATAGTAAAAACATTTTTTATTCTAATCCTTAATATCTCGTCTTCGGTAAGTCGAAAAGCTTTGGGATTTAAAACATAAAGGGGTTCGTGACTGTTTATCATTTTTATAAGAAAATTCTCAAATTTTTACCATCGAATCATTGATTCATTAAATATTTATTCCCGAAATTTGAAGTTGATCGTCTGTCCCATTACAGAGAAATAAATTATTGAAAATTGTTCTTTTAACATGGAAGTAAATGGACCAAGCTTTTAAAAGGGCTATAACTTCAATACAAATTATACCATTTTCAACAAATTAAAGATCAATAATTCAACTTTTATGAATCGAATTATACATTTTCAATAGATTTGACAGTCTAGTTAATTAGTTATTCATAAATGTAAAAACAAAAAGTAATTTGCAGCCAACCGAATATAACTAGTGTAGAATTCCAACTCTATTTCTTGAAATAGTTTTTGTGTTAAATAAATGTTTTTATAATGAGAAAAAATATATAAATATATATGTGATGGTGTCAGGGAAAATGGCTCTTATCTTCAATTACCAGTTTTTTCAGGAACGGAAAAATGGGATTTAAATATGGGTATAATTTTTGATTACATATTTGAATTTAGCAGCAAATTTTCATTAGGAATTAAATTATAGCGAGGGTAAAAACAAAACAGTGTGTATAATATAAAAAAAAACATGTGATGAATAAAAACAAAAGAAGTTATTGAATAAATAACCAATAAAATAAATAATAATTATTATTATTTGGTTTATGGCGCTTTCAGCTGCCGGGGGTATATGTGCCTGAATAATAATTAAAAATAATATTGAGGGAAAAATATGATTTCTATTCGCAACTAGGATTAAATAAAATTGAAATGGAAGTTAATTTATTTAATTATTTGTTTATTTTAAACATTAGTTGTAATTTTTATTTAAGCAAGTTAACCGTGAAAGTTAAATCATTTATTTCAATAATTTCTGACTGTTAAATCTACAGATTTAGAAATTACATAGGTATTATTTTCAAAAAAGGAAAAATGAAATTGATCATCCTACAGGATTCAAATCTGTGTCATTACTCTATAGCCTAGAAAGAACTACGCGTAGCTGGTATACGCATTCCTCGGGAATAGAAGAAAGACACAGGTTCAAATCCTGTAGGGTGATCAATTTCATTTTTCTTTTTTTGGAAATAATAAATATGTAATTTCTAGAACTGTAGAATTAAGAGTAAGAAATTATTGAAATATTTAATTATTTTGTTAACTTTTCGCCCAGGACGTCATCAGGGCAGTGCTGTGCAGAAAGTTTCGAATACTAATAATTTTAACATTTATTTTAATTTTTATTAATACTGGCTTCAAATAAAAATCGTCCATTATCCCTGAATTTAAAATTAAAAATAATATTATATATCTCTTTTAACTAACACAAAAAATTATCAAACAAAGTTCAGCCTACAATGTAGTTATGATTAAGAAAAGAATAGATTATTGCCAATATGGTAAAAAATGGTCCAAATAAAATAATTAATAAAATAATAATGTGCAAAACCTTTTGATCACAGTTAGGAAACTTTTATCAAGCAACGAAAATTCTTGCCAAAATGAACGTAAATTTTTAATTAAAACCAAATTCATAAAATATATTCTGTACAAAATTCATTCAAATAAAAATTTGAAACAAAAATGTGGTAATGTATTTATAAAAACGGTTTAATTACTCAAGTGCCTTTATTCATGCATACACTTAATTATAGATATGGTAACTTCGTTAAGGGCTCTCTAAATGTTAAACAAGTTGTTTTGAGAAAGAAAGAGGAAACAAATATTCGCTTTTTTGTTTATTTGTAGCCTAGTACTATTAATTCAATGATATGATAATTTTCATTAAAAATTATCTATTAAGTATGCCTACCATAGCTTAAGCTTGAGGAAGCCCTGAAGAGATAAGCTGTCTCCGCCCCCACAATCCAACCTCCCATCTTCAACTAAAAGAAAAAGTCACAAATTAATCAATATGGTCTTATTGACAAATTAGATTTGAAAAATAATTTAGAAAGAAACTCCCACTAACCGAAGATTCCACTTGATTGCGCCCTGATGACTTCATGTTCTAAACTAAACTAGACCCAATTACAATTTTACTAATAGGGCACAGATGGCCAACTATCTCTTGAATTCTTCTTTCTTTAAAAAGCTGGTTTTCTTTTTTGAACGCGAGCGCAAACACGAAATTAATATCGACACACGGTTAGGCTCAGTTTGGCCTAAAACCCCTAATCGAGATAGATAAATCGCGGATCTAATACCGTCGCGTAACCGACCAAAATTATGAAGTAACGCGAAGCTGAAAAAACGAACAAGAAAAAGCGCCACCCCAAAAGAATAGAATGAAGAATAGAAAGTAAAGGAAAACACATCATTCATACAAGTTACCTAGGATAAGTATCATTTCAAAATTTCTTATCTACCAAATCTAAATCTCTCCTCCCACCTACGCAGTCCATCTAATTTTGAAACGAGCTAAGAAGAGGAGAGTTTAAATTGGTTAAAATTAGGATGGGAAACCTACTAGTACATCATAGTATATCTGAAGTACAGCGTAAGATTCAAGGATTAATGTGCCCCTGCTGAAAAAAAGAAACCCTATCGAACGAACATAGCTAGCCCTACGGCACATCTCTCCAGGCGTCTCACCTGTACCAGAGGCATATGTCCTGTACATTCAGGTTTCCAGGAAAGACTTCAGTAATGGTCTTTCGAAAAATTATAGAAAACAAACAGTCATTCAGATAGAGGATATAACCGATATCTCAAGTATTGGTTGCATAGACAGCTGAGCCCTCTCGATAGCTGGAAAGTAATAATAAGCCTACCTATGTCCGGGCACCCCAAAAACCCGGCACATTCGCGTACCTATGGGGTTCTAAGACAACACCCTATGCCAGACTGAGATCTGAGTAGTTCATTGTCATTGCAACCTATACTTAAGTAAATCGGAAAATCCGTAATTAAAAATTAAAAGGCCTAAACCCCCACTTATAAATATATCGTTGGCGAAGACGCAGATATATATTTTATTTCAAAATTCTAAAATCTCCCTCTATCATCTAATTCCTCACCTAGGAGGAGTTATTTTCGTGGATTATCATTATTATAAACTGATTCTAACTATAAAGGTATATTTGTGATTGGTTACTCTGTTTAATAAATTTATGTGTCTGTTGTACCTGAAAATAAAACACAAAGACACGCTGCACACCAAAGAGAAAGAAAAGAAGATAGAAATAAATCCCTTCCCTAGTAGGTATTAGAGAAGTACTTTCTCTATACCTATTGGACACATACATTACTAAACAAAGTTAGACCAACCACACACCTTTCTATTCTATTGATTTCTAATTTCTAAACAGTGACAACCTTTTTTGAGCCTTTTTGATTATCATTTGGATAATCAAAAAGCGGAGACTGCGATGTCCCTCGGTGGTCGGGTAGTAATGGATGATGGACGATTGATTAACCTAAATAGGGAGAAAAATATCCTAACAGCTAACAAGACCCGAGAAGACACGAGATCGAGTTTTACTTACGCCAACCTATAATATAACCACCCGTCTCATCATCCATTTAACTCAGGACATCCATCCTTCCTTCCTTCCTTCCTGTCTTAGAAGGTGTAGGCACGCCTGCATGTATGGGTTGAAAGGCATGCGTTTGGTAATCGAGAGTCACTCAAAATCCTATTCTAATTGGGATTTTAATAAAAATTTAAAGTTCAATTTATTTAATAATATGTAAATTAATTTAAAATTAAATTTATACTAGAAAAAAATAATCTGTGAATTTAAAATGAAAAAATATGAATTTAATTTATTTAATTAAAATAAAAATTAAATTTACTTTACTTTTAATTTAAGTTTTATTAAAATTTTTTAAATTATTATTTTCTATATTCTACTTATAAGGGATAAAGATGAGAACCTGTGTCTGAAAGAAAAAAAAATTAAAAGAAAAACATCCTACGTTCTAAGGAGGCATTCTAATGCCTTTTAGTAATCAAACTAGCTGAGAATTTGTTTTTGTAAATTAAGAAATTTTTGAAAAATTAAAGAAATAATTCGATCGACCTAAATAAAACTAAATGAATTGATCTGCGCCCCGCTTATGAATACATACATTCGTTGTATAATAATGGACGATCAGCAGCTTAGAAATATCCGCCTTCGACTTCTCGTAGAACACCTATAAAGAATAAAAATAGTATTTCATTATAAAAAACAAATACAAAAAACAAACAAACAGTACTTCTTTTTTGTTAAGAGAGAATGGTGTGGGTTCTTGGTGAAACATATTTAAATAAAGTAAATAAAATTTTGAAATTTTTTTTTAAGAAACTTTTAATATTTAAAATATAAAATACTAGGTAGGTTTCACAAAAAAATAATTGTTTAACATGAAACTAAATTCGGGGTATTAGCCCATCTTCAGTAGTTCACAGAGGAAACTGGTAAATAAATAATAAATAAATAAATAAATAAATAAATCTTTATTCCTCGACCTGCTTAGAGGCACAAGTCCTCGGTGGCTAGGTCCTCCAAACATCAATACAATCTAGCTACAATACATTAACAAACATCAATACAAATTAATTACAACAATTTAACAATTAATAAACAAGTAAAAAAAAAAAAAAAGAAAAAGAAAAAAAATAGAAATGTATGCTCATTAACAAATAACATGACCATAGATTTCCATCAAAAGACAACAAGTAATTTAAAAATTCCGCGCAAAAACCCGATACCAGGAGCAAGCGACGCATTAGCCATCCCGGCATTTGCCATAAGTTGTTAAGGAAACCTGGTCAAAACCTTAACAAGGATGGTATGACCTCACTCTACCTCAGCTAATCTCTGCTTGTGAGAACTAAATAAAATTTTGTACAACTCTAGGACTTTAGGACTTGACAAAATTTATAATTGATTTAATCATAGGAGGCAGAATACTATAATCCCAATTCCAACCTAATTTAATAGTAATAAATAGACAGACTTCCACAAATCAATGCCAGATCCTACAAATGAATGCAAACCTACATATTAATATCTGAATTAACTAACTTGTAGGAACCATACTGTATTTAAATTAATACCATTCTTCCCTATATCCTATTATAATCTATATAACCATCTGAATCATTATCACAAGAAAAAACCACCACTGGTTTCAACACCTATACTTCTACCATAGTCCCAACCCTGGATTGACTATCCTTTTTAACCATATTATCTAAAAAAAAGAAAAAATATTTTAAAAATAAACAAAATATTTACCTTAGTAACGCAGAGATTTCCTTATTCCAGCCTAAAAGTAGTAGTATGGTATTAGTATAGGTAGTAGTAGTAGTAATAGTATATAGGTAGTAGTATAGTATTCCTGGTAGTAGTACTTCTTATACCAGTGATGGGGAAACTACGGCCCGCGGGCCAGATTCGGCCTAATTAGAAGTTCTATCCGGACCGCCATAGAATTTAAAACAATAGTATAGAAATTTTCAATTTTAATGCTTTAAAAAATTCATTAAGGCATGTTCCATATAATTATATGAACAAGTGTTTTCTACTATGAAACTTCGAAAGAGTTGTATACGAAACAAACGGATAGATGAGCATTTAAGTCACTTTCAGAATCAGTAAATTCCGGTTTAAACCAGAATATGAGGAACTTTTAGAAAAGCAGTCACAGATTTATTCATCACAGTATCATAAGTTATTAGTCGTGTATAAATTTTAATCAGATTGAAATAAAGGAAGAGGGTGTAAATTAGGAGTGTAGCATAATTAAATATTTTAATAGTTCATATTTCCTCTAAGGTAAGTCACAGACCTTTGGGATTTTAAACTTAGGGCCGGTTGTATGTCGCAAACTAAATGCTTTTTACCACTAACCAAGGGTAGATAGTAAATGGAGGGGCTGGGATGGCCAATCAGATGACAGGAACTTTCAGTACCTGTCATCTGATTACTTTGCGACATACAACCGGCCCTTAGGCTATCTAGAGGCTAGAAGAAGTACTTTAATATTTTGACTTACCAGTAAATCAAAGAACCGAAGTGCGTGTTTACTTGAAATTTTTGGTATTTTGCAATTTCGTCTTTTTTCGGTTTTCTCAAACAGGCTTGGGGGAAACCCAAAGTGAAGTAATTTGAATGGAGAAAATTAGTACGATGATATCAAATAAGGGAGAAACTAATGTGAAAGTCGTGTGGTGCCCACACCAATTGATCCTTTTTTTTTGTTTGTTTCAGTTTTGGGAAACAATATCTGATGAGCATGGCATCTCACCCCGTGGAGAATTTAAAGGAGAATCGGATCTTCAACTAGAACGTATTAGTGTATATTATAATGAAGGTTCAAGTAAGTACAAAACAACTAATTTTTTAAGTATTTTGAAAAAAATAAAATTGATCTCTATAGTGATTTTGTTAATTTTATAATCTTTGAAAATAAAATAAAATATTAAAGAAAAAAAGTTATTATAAGATTAATATAATTTGATGGTAGAAATTGTTTCTCAGAGTTTCGAAAAAAATCTGTAAAATAGTCAATTGTGTTGTGGTAGTAAAACTGAGGATAGAATGGAATGCAGATCAATAATAAATAAAAAGCTAATTCCTAATAAAAGAAGATTTATTGGAAGCATTTTCTTTTTACAATTTTAAACCAGCCTTTCAGAAGATTTTCCGTCCTTCTTCATAGTTCAAAAGGTCAATGAAGGAAGAATGTAATAATTTTACTTGTTGTATTGTTACATGATTCGTTTATTGACCCTTTGAACCCTGAAGAAGAAGCGAAGATTCTCTGAAATGTCTGTTCAAATATGTAAAAGGAAAAATTTCCAATAAATCTTCTTTTATTGGGAATCATAATCTTATCTGAGGCGTTCAAAAGCAGAGTGGACTATCCCACTATTGGTTTGTTATGAGAAATCCAGCAAAAAAGAGGTAAAGGTTCGAAGCAAAAGTGGTTCCTATGCTGTAATCTAGCAGGAAATTTAAAAACTAAGTTTGGTTCAATCTTTTTATTTAGTTTTATCAAAAACCTACTTGATTATAGAGATTTATCAGCGAAAATGAAATTTGTCGCCTCATTTATCCTTGGATTGCCTTTCATTCAATGCTCAGTTTTAAATCTATCAGTCCTACAAACATTTAATATATGTATTAACAGTATTATTTTTGATAAATAAAATTATTAATTTAAGTAAATCAATACAGATTCTTAAGAGTAGCATTTTCCTACAAATAATGAGTCGGCAAAGAGGGAGTTGGGCCTTATATCGAGGGTGCCTTTTAACTTCCAAAATACTAAGTTTATTATTATTTTTCGAGAATGAAGGTATTTTTTCATAATCTTAAGCTATTTCTAAACGCAAACACATAGAATAATTTTGGGACTCTCTCCCATAGTTTTTTAAAAGGATTCAAAAAATCATTGAAGGATGAACTCTGAAGAGGGAGGGAATATCCTTCGAAACGACTGTTCAAAAGTGTAAAAAGAAAAGTTTCCAATAAATCTTCTTTTAATGGGAATCATCTTTTTATTTATCCTTGAAGTGGCTTCCATTCAATCTTCTTTATTATACCTAACAGCCCGTCTCCGGGAAAAAGAATATAATGAGGCATTCCAGGCCAATTTGGATGGTTTGAAAAATTTTAATTTTTGATTTCCTTCATTTTTTGACATTTTTTAGTACCCATCAAAAAACTCTTCCTGGTAAATTTTGAAAAATTTTTGTTGATCGGCTTAAAAGATATCGAATTTCGGTTTTTCGCTCATAAATTCTTTAAAAATAGCACAAATTCAATTTTTTTTAAATTGTTGTTTTTTTACATACTTTTTAGAAAAAATTACAAAATAATTATTTTAAGTGTTTTTGTATGTGATTTTTGAGTTTGAAAATTTTAATCTTGTTTTTGAAACTGTATGATGTAATCTTCGATTTTTTGATAATTTTTTATTTTAAACGTCTATTCATTCTACAAATTTTAAGACTGGATTGATAGTAGTCCTATGATAATTACTATTTTTTCGATTTTTTTAAAATTTCGAAAAAAATTTATTCGCTATTAACCATTATTTAAAACACTTTTTGGTATTGAGTTCTCTTTTTTTTAGTTTTATTGAATTGATTTTTATCGTTAACAGGTGTTTAAAATAAATATAAAGTATTTTAGTTTGTTGATAGAAAATCAAAATCGAAAATCGAAAAAAATAGTAATTATCATAGGACCCACTATCAACCCGGTTTTAAAATTTGTAGAATTAATAGAAGTTTCAAAATAAAAAATTATCAAAAAAATCGAAGAGAACATACAGTTTCAAAAACAAGATTTAAATTTTCAAACTCAAAAATCCTATATAAAAACACTTTAAATAATTTTTTTTCTAAAAAGTATGTAAAAAAAAAAACAAAAATTAAAAAAAAAAATTGACCATTTTTGTAGAAATTATAAGCGAAAAACCGAAATTTTATATCTTTTAAACCGGTGATCAAAAAAAATTCAAAATTTACCAGAAAGAGTTTTTTGATAGGTACTATAAAATGTCAAAAAAATGAAGGAAATCAGAAATTAAAATTTTTCAAACCCTCCGATTTGGCGTAGAATGGCGTGAATATTGACTCATAATAATTTAACAGTGAGCTCTCGATGAGCAACAGCCCACTTGGCGCTAGACATAAACTGATTTGGAAGACGGTGAACAGAATAGAAAAGGACGTTAACATAATATTATGACTTGTCAGCTTGTCACAAATTGTTTAGAGAACACTCATTTGGTATTATGGATACAAGCTGGAACACCCAAAGCGTTGTGAGTGTCTCCAATACTAATCTCATTAACACATTTTGAGTATTTTGTATGGCTCACAAATTGAAAATGGAAGAACTTATAATTTATTAAATAAAAAAAAAAAGGTGCTCCCAACAAGGACAAATTTCTATTAGAAAATGCATTCTGATTGTAATGAAAAGTCGTCCCTTGTTAGGGCCACCTTTTTTTAGTACTGAAGGGTGAAATTTTCTTTAAATCACATATACAAAGAGAAACAAAGAGGTTCTTCTCTGCTTGATGCAAATAAACATACAAACATATATATCGAAATTATATATCTGTATATATATTATTTATTTGTTTGAGACTATAGTTTCGAATAGGTTTTCATCATCAGTCTTTTTTAATTATAAATATTATTTTTCATGGGATCAATATCGTATGGATATTGAAAATAAATAAAAAAAAGACTGATGATGAAGACCAAGTCTTCGAATCTATAGTCTCACACAAATAAATAATATATAGTTCGTTTTGTACGTTTTTATGGGGTAAATAAATTTTTATCAGAAATCTAACTCATTTCATCTTATTCTACATCCTTTTAGGTACCAGAATCCACTCTTAAGTCCAAACCCGTTTTTTGACACACTAGGTCCCTTTTCTCAGAGAAGGTCACACACATATACAGATATATAATTTCGATATATATGTGTGTATGTTTATTTGCATCGAGCAGAAGACAACCTCTTTGTTTCTCTTTGTGAATCAACAACTCTGCTACTCTCAGCAAAAGAAAAACTTTTCAATTAAATCACATATAGTTAATTATAACTATTTAGTGAACACAAACAATAAATAGTGCAATATAACTTTGACCTTTCGATCGGTTTATTCTGCGATCATTCTCAAGTATGAGTATGAGCAGGTTGAGCACCCACACGATTTTGGGACATTTGAGTTTGGAGCTCATATTTGAGAACGATCACAGAATATTCAGATGGAAACGTCTTAATTATAATTTATTATTTGTTTTTTGTGTTCAATAAAATTTAATTATGTGTGATTTAAACAAAATTTTAAACTTCATAAAATTAAATCACAAAAATATAACCAGCTACATATTTAATATGTATTTGCTTTTTTCATCAGTCTACTAGTATTACTAAAATTTAGGGAAAGCGGTGTTGGTTTATAGTGAAACATATTAAACACAGGAATTATTTAACGGGTTATAGTGGTGTTTCACAAAGAGGAAATAAAAGTTTTCTGTTAAACCTCCTGATGAAGGGTTCATAGCCCGAAATATGTATAGAGATAAATAAAAAAAAATAACCAAAAATAATTTAAAAGATTTTTTATTTTTTAATTTTATTTCAGAAACACCACTATAACCCGTTAAATAATTCCTGTACTAGTATTACAATTGATTCACAGGAATTAATATATATATATATATATTGTAATAGAATGATGAAGAGGTCAAAGATCTCGAAAAACTACAGTCTCGTTATAAATAAATTAAAAAATTATAATTCCAGCAGAAGACACTCTTTATTGTTTCCTTCAATTTATAAAACTTGTATACTCGGCAAAAGAAACTTTCACTTCTAAGAAAATTTAAACAAATAGCACGCCCAGTTGAATTAGAAATTTTCGAGTATTTGGAATTTTTAATTTCTATTTTTTAATTATATTATTTTTTTTTTTTGTTTCAAAGCCATCATTGACTGACGGCGGCAGATATGTTCCAAGAGCCATTTTAGTCGATCTTGAGCCCGGAACAATGGATGCTGCTCGTTCTAGTGCAATTGGAAATTTATTTCGACCAGATAACTTTGTTTTTGGACAATCAGGAGCAGGAAACAATTGGGCAAAGGGACATTATACAGAAGGTGCAGAATTAATGGATAACGTTTTAGATGTAGTTCGAAAAGAGGCCGAAGGCTGTGATTGTCTCCAAGGATTCCAATTGACCCATTCGTTAGGAGGAGGTACGGGCTCTGGTATGGGAACGTTATTAATTTCAAAAATCCGAGAAGAATATCCAGACAGAATTATGAAAACTTACTCAATTATGCCAAGTCCTAAAGTTTCTGATACTGTCGTCGAGCCATATAACGCAACCCTTTCTGTCCATCAATTGGTAGAAAATACAGATGAAACATATTGCATAGATAATGAGGCTTTATATGATATTTGCTTCCGAACATTGAAACTTCCAAATCCAACTTACGGAGACCTGAATCATCTTGTTTCTTTGACTATGTCTGGAGTCACAACGTGTCTACGATTCCCTGGTCAATTGAATGCTGATCTACGAAAACTGGCTGTTAACATGGTTCCATTTCCACGATTGCACTTTTTTATGCCTGGATTTGCCCCACTCACATCTCGAGGATCCCAACAGTATCGCGCCCTAACAGTTCCTGAATTAACCCAACAAATGTTTGATGCTAAAAATATGATGGCAGCATGTGATCCTCGCCATGGTAGATATCTCACAGTGGCTGCCATCTTCCGTGGCCGGATGTCTATGAAAGAGATTGATGAGCAAATGATGAACATACAAAACAAAAATAGCAGCTACTTTGTCGAATGGATTCCTAACAATGTAAAAACAGCCGTTTGCGATATTCCTCCAAGAGGTTTGAAAATGTCAGCTACTTTCATTGGAAACACGACAGCAATTCAAGAATTATTTAAAAGAATTTCCGAGCAATTTTCGGCGATGTTTCGACGAAAAGCCTTTTTGCATTGGTATACTGGTGAAGGAATGGATGAAATGGAATTTACTGAGGCTGAATCTAATATGAACGATCTTGTATCTGAATATCAACAATATCAAGAAGCGACAGCGGATGAAGAAGTCGTCGATTTTGAAGATTGCGGAGAAATAGATGCTGTATGATAATAAGAAATCCGTTTCACAGATATAATATACTTTATTAATTTATAGATTTTTTTTTACGTTTTTATTAAATTAAAAGTCTGCTTTCTTTTTCATCTTTTTTGCCTTTTCACCAATTAGTTTCTCACATTCCCATTATATATGTATATTTTTTAAATATTTTATATGATAACAATAAATGCATTTATAATCAATCATATAAAACTTGCAACTACTTCATTTTTTTTATCTTTTTATAAATTCTACTCTGTATATTATTTATTTCAAAAACAAATTAAGAATATGTTATTGTATTCTTCGGAATTAAAGATCGAAATTTTATATACATTTTGTTTTTTTTAATTAAAAAAAAAAATTAAAACCATCCTTTTTCAGCTAATGAAGACAAGCTAAGAAGAGTGTTTTGGGCCAAATTTGAAAAAAAAAAAAATTGTCTTACATAATGATTATAAAGATAAGTAGGTTTTTAAATATATTTAAAAAAAAACTAAAAAACACGCTTCTAAAAAGTACAAAATAATGTAATTCTTAATCAAAAAGTGTGGGGCGTAGAAATTTGTACATTTAATTAGTTTCGACAAAGTGCCCCACGCTTTTTTATTAAGTATTTCATTATTTTGTACTTTTTAGAAGGGTGTTTTTTGGTTTTTTTTTAATATAATTTTTTCGTCTAAATTAAATTTATAGAGAAATGTTTGCGGAATTTAACAGAACAAAAGTCAAATTGATACATAGATAAATACATACATACATACATACATACAGGTGAGGCTAATATTAAGCTTGATTGCGGTTCCGTGGGAAGGAACAAGGCTGAAAAGATGAGTTAGGTTTAGGGGGTAAAAGTACCTCACTACGTCTTTTTGAAGATTCCCCCCCATCTAAAATAAATATATATATATATAAAGCGAGTAAAAAGATACCAAATAATGATATCCACTATGACAAATAAGCAAAAATATCATAGTATAATACGAAATACGATGTTGAAGTCATTCTACAATTAAAAATAGCAATAAACAAATCAATGATAAAAAAGAAATCAAATTCTTTAATTTTTAATATTAAAATTAGTATACTGAAAAAAGCAAGATATTATAATCAAATAAAACTCTTTTCCATCTCGTCTAATAATAATGAAGTAATAATAGTGGTAATAATTGAAATATTGATATTATTCAAGCACAAGCACGTGTATTGTATTATGAAGTTAATTCGATTGAACTGTACTGACGAAAATGAAGACTGTATATTTTTAAAGACTCTTTTAAGAGACCATCCACAAAATTTTCAAATAAATTTTTTTGATTTCAAGTTATTATTATTCCAACCTGAAAATGTTGGTAAAATCTATATATAAATTTCCCTGATTAAATCGTGTGATTTTTTTTATAACCCATTCGTTGACTCGACTATAAATGATATGAATAAAATAAACTTAAATTTAAAATATATTAAACCCCTCTATAGTTGAGTTTAATTTATAAAAAAGAATTTCTACAATTATTAAATTATGGGGTATAAAAGTGATAGTATGACGTCACAATAAAGGGGGGCTCAATGAAAATGTGACAGAATGTGACACAAGGTGAGAGGGGGTTTAAAAATCTTAAAATTCGAGTCACGTAATTTATGGACGGGCTTTATCAGTTTTTTCTAAGATTCTTTCAAAACTTAAGTGAATTGTAGAATTCATTTTTTTTAATTAAAGGGTTTGTTCAATCACGTAAAATAAATAAATAGAGTAATTTTATACAATTACTGAACAGTTTTGGTCACCCCTGATAGACAATCTTCAGAAGTAAATTTTGTTCAAGTTCCAAATCTTTAACGAAATTTACTACTGAAGATGGTCTACCAGGATGACCGAAACTGTTTAGTAAATCTATCTAATAAATAATGCTAATTGTCTAAAATTACTCTATTTATTTATTTTATGTGACTGAACAAACACTTATATTTATTATATTGTATAAAAATATTTTATCTTTTATGGGTTCAAATACCCGATTGAATTTAGTTAAATCCCCAAGAATATCTTATTTCTTTCGGGTCGTAATTTTATAAATTAAAAGCATCTGGGTCGATTCTCAGTCATCTCTAAAACTCGAAATTTATAAGATCGTTGAGTTGTATCGTGGAGGAATATATCTCTTTGTATGTTTGCTAACAAAAATATTTTTTAATTTAATTATAGTACTTAATAATTACATCTGAAGAATTAGAATTAGATGAAAGCCAAAATTTAATATAATTTTCTCAAGAATAACTTAAGCCAATCGGGCCTTCATAATATAAATTCAGAGGACCTGGCTCAATTCACAATCTCGAAATTGAAAATTTCAGTGAGTTTTTTGATAAAATTTCTTCTTATTAGTTGAAGAATATATCTGTTTGCTTGTTTAGCACCCTCGATAGATTTTTAAAAAGTGTACCTACATCAATAATCGTGTGTGGTCTAATTTTTAAATTCAATAAAAAAAAAGAATTTTAAATTAAAAATTTTTAATTATCCATATGACCACCAAAATTTTATTAAAATAACATAAGATGTGAACTTACTTTCTAGAGATGCTCAATGAAACAGAAACGAACGATTTATCGGTGAGTGGAAGATTTCATGAACTGGAAAATAAAACTAAGATTAACAACTTGAAAGAAAATATATTTCACTTCACATATTCTTAGTTTGGCCTATGAGGAAATTATTTCATTAGAGGGTCAAAATATGTCAAAATATTTGTATTTAGAAAAAGAAGAATTGAATATATTTTGAGTTTCAGAAATTTCGATTCAAAATGTAGAAAATTTTCATGCGATGTCATGATAAAAGCATAACATAAACAAACATTCCAGCTTAATATTACATCAAAACGAATTTAGATTTGTAATAGAAGTCATTTTATATATACCAATATATATAATTTATTTATATTTCAGATTATAG
The DNA here is from genome assembly GCA_024734495.1 of Forficula auricularia. NCBI lineage: Eukaryota > Metazoa > Arthropoda > Insecta > Dermaptera > Forficulidae > Forficula > Forficula auricularia. The sequence continues at coordinate 5,634,754 of JALMQS010000073.1, read as the reverse complement.
TTTCGAAGGTTTGACCTTAGTCTATTTAATTATAAATGTTTTATCTATTATTTCTCATCAAATCAATTATCCGAATAGATGTAAAAAATTCATTTTGTTGTTATAGCAAGCTAGCCAAATAAACGATTGCATGGAACAAACATATCGCTTATGAGGTTAGCTTGGTATAACAACCAAACGAATTTTATATAGTATATCCAATCGGATAATTGATTTGATGAGAAATAATAGATTAAATATTTATAATTAAAAAGACTGATGATTAAAGCCAACCCTTTTAAATTATAGTATCAAATAAATAATATCTATATACACAATATAGATATGTATGTATATAATTGAAAAGTTTTTGTTTTGCCGAGAGTAGTAGAGATGTTGATTCATAAAGGGAAATTAATGAATAACATATTTATGTTTATTTGCATCAAGCAGAGGAAAACCTTAAATTTCCTTTTATGAATCAACAACTCTACTACTCACAGCAAAACAAAATCTTTTAAATGAAATAATTTTATTCACTTTTCACTTTCCATATATGTACTCATGAAATAAGAAAATTAAAATAGATAAATTTATTCGTCTTGACTAAATACATTTAAAATGAATTTATAGAAAGGGAAATAATAATATTATATTAAAAAGATAATTTAACTAAATTAATATTATCTCCCTCAGCAAAGAGAATAATCCCTAGAGTGCTCAGACAGATTTGCCCGCTTCTAGATTCATCCCGATAAACAAGTTAGGACTTGTCTCGGGCTTCTTAGCCCTGGGAAATTAACTATGCATTAACAAATGGACATGAAAAATATTTACCAAATATTCTCCTCACAATTATTAGGATGGAAAGTAATAATTTGTAAAATTATATTATTAATAAACCCAAGAAATCGATTGATTAAATCTCAGATCATATTGTGTGTGAAAAGATTTTCAATTCACGAATTTTGAAATCTGAGTTAAGATTAATTTATTATATTGTATTAAATTAAAAGATACATTGCCATTTAATCAGCCTACATTGACTAGAAATTAATTAAATTGAAAGTGAACATTTCTTCAAGAATCTGTACGAATTTGCATATTTTGGTTAGTTTCTAATTTCTATTAAAGTAAAGCTAGAAAGCTAAAGCTTAACAAAAAGATGCCTAATATTAATATAAACTATTTTACCAAATTTCATTAGCATCAATCGTTCGTGAGCATTCTATATAAGATATGATTATTTCTGCATTTGTTTGCCAAGCCAACGAGAATAAAATTAAAAAGTAATATAATCAATTTAAATCTTTTAGGATGCTAAAATAATTGGTTCAGTAGGTAGGAGGATTAGTTACCTTCGTATTTGATGGATTTTCAATTTCTTGAGACAATATATATCACAAAAAGATGAAAATATATTCAGCTGCCACATTTGAGATGGTGACCTGACTCCTAGGCGTCTAGTACTAATTGGTGTCATCACGTGTTCATGGGAGAGGGGCTGGCGGGGAGGTGAGAGGGGGGGGGGTCTGGACTTGTATAGACTTGCAGCGATGCATCTATAAAGAAAAAATAATATAAAAATTAAATTAAATAATTAATTGAGCGCTCTTTTCTTATATGAAAGAACATCTGGATATATTGGTACTCAGGTAATCAAAAATTCCAAAATCCAAATCTAGCACTTTTTCATTTTATTTTTACAGTTTAGGTCAAATTCATCGTGAAGATTCATCGTATTTTTTTTTTTTTACTTTACCATACAGGATATGGTCAAGTATTGTATTTGTGCATGAAAAAAGTGTTGCTTTTTTCGAAATATCTCAAAAATGACTCAAACTATTTCGATAGAAAAAATTGAGCAAAGCCAAGGCGTTTTGGTCTACAAATAAGCTCTAATGAATGAATATCGTAAAAATGATATTTTACGAGATATTAATAATTTTGTCAAAATGTTTGTTATAGTTAGGACGTTAGCAAATATTTTGTACCTAGACTCTAGCTCAAAAACTAGTGTGAATATCAAAATGGAATTTCACATGTAGCTTTGTTGCATTGAGAGTAAGATCGTATTATATTTTGGTAGAAATCGAAAGAAAAATTAAGGTGGGGAGGGGGGGGGGGGGGGGTTAAAAAATTAAAATTATAAGACATTCAAAACTAAAAAAAAAATCAACTGGTGTGTTCACCACAGGACTTTCACATTTTCATTTATTTGAAGTCATCGCGACACTAATAATTTACATCCCCTTCCTTTATTTCGTTTTTTTAATTTTCTCAAAAACAGCTTTAAGGATTTTTTCAAAAATTAGTGTATTTATCAAGTGTCATGAGTTAATAGTTGGGTAAAATTTTTAATCCGATTGAATTGAAGGAAGCGGTTGTAAATTAGGAGTATCGTAAAATAAATATTTTAATCGTTCATATCTCGTCTTCGGAAAGTCGTGGAGCAATGAAATTTGAAACTTTAACTATCTAGAGGCTACAAGAAGTATAACAAGATTTTGGATAAAATAGAAAAACCAGAAGTTGATGTTTACGTACGTAAGAATTTACCCCCCCCCCTGCGTTTCGCAACCATAAGTCTCAGAGATATGAAATTCCAAACTTAAGCTTGATATAGTCTAAAAGGAATACATCAAGCTTTTGGTTGAAATCGGAAGACCGGAAGTAGAAATTTACATGAAAGTTTTTTTTTTTTTTTGATTTTCTCAAAAACAGCTCCAACGATTTTTTTAAAAATTAGTGTATTTATCAAGTATCAAGACACTTGAAAAATACACTAATTTGTAAAATATACTATTCTACTCTAGTACTTGGCGGAATTATTTGTCGAAAAATCAACTCTCACTATAGGGGGGGGGGGGGGGGGGGGGCGACAAATCAACTGGTGTAGTTATCACACGACTTTCAAATTACATTGTTAAATTTTTTTTTTGTAATTTTGCTATAAAAAATGGTAAGTCTGGCCTCAAAACTTTTTAATAATATGACATCACAGTATAGGTATTGTAATCTTACAAAATATTTTTAGTGATACGTATTTAATTAATACAAGAAAAAAAGTAAAGTTACACTTTATTTTTGTATTTTTGCAAAGAGTTAATGTGGTTTTACAAATATACAGTAGCGTAGTGAGGGGGGGGGGCACTTGCCCCGGGCGGCACCCTAATAGGGGTGGCAGATTTTAGAAAAAATGATAAAAAGTTTTATAACTTCAAGCTTATCAAAAATTTATTTTTAAGATCAACAATGCTTATTGGATGATTTGCGACTATTTTCGTGCTTGGTGTTTTCGCATAGAGCACTTGTCGAGATTTCAAAGTTGGTGTATTTTGCTGAATATATTGTACTATTCACGACTAATTAGCAGGGCCCCTAAACCTACGTGCGCAGTCTCTAGAGATGCATTAAGAATTAACTGTATATAATTTTATGTTTTCTTAGAAAGACGGACTGGTAAGCGAAATAAGTAGGTTATAATGAAAGACATTCCAAATTATTTAAATTTTTTATTCAAATACCGACCTTTCGGAGACCTTTTCTCGAAACGTCGGTTTTTGAATAAAAAAATTAAATAATTTGGACTGCCTTTCATTATAACCTTCTTATTTAATGTATATATTTTAATAATGATAATTTTTTTATATAAATTTGTAAGTTTCTTATCTGTTGTAAAAGTAGGGCCCCTCCTGCGCGGCCAAATAAATAATATATAATAGGGCGCCATGAAAAATGTTTAATTGAAAAAGGCGTCGCGACTCGGAAAAGTTTGGCAACCCCTGATATAAGATGTTGTTTTTTCCGGGGGCTCGAAAATTTATTGTTCCGCCACTGCACTTGACCGGCTTATTTTGTAATCCAGTAGCGTTTACGAAGCCTATTCATTACCTACAGGTCAAGGAGGATGAAATAAATATATATAATTATCCCATTTTCTTATCGTACTAGTTAAATGTGAATCTCTAAATAGCTATATTATATATGTCGAGTCCAGTTCAAAGTCAAGCACCTTGACCCAATAGAAATTGGAGCAATCAATGGTGACATTAGATGGATCATTTATTTATTTCCACCCACTCGATGGTTATCATTACACCCATGCAAGAATACCTGATCGGCAAATTGATTATATAAATGTAAAAAGATGAGAAATAGTGGTCTGCGTTTGACAGTGGCGTATCAGCTCTGACCACGGTGTTTGCTTTGCTGTCTCCATTGACGACCGGCAAACAAAGGCAAGGGTTGTCATTATCAGCCATTCAGTCAGTCTCGTGACGCCGGGGGTAAAAAACGGACATACACACGCAGGAGCTACCCTCGAATCATGGTCAAGTTCAATAAACTTTATGGTGAGTAAATCGAGTTTTTATTAATATTTTTTATTCGGTGTACTAAAGGAAAGCTAATCCTTATTAAAGACCAGATTTCTAAATTGCAGCAAAAAGTAAAACTTTTTCAAGACTCGGTACGCTCTTTGCGCTTCGGTGAATTAATGATTTTAAATGATAAATATCTAAATCTGATACTTAATTTTATTTATTTTCTTAAACTGGTAAGCGAAATAAGTAGATGATAATGAAAGCCAGTCCACAAATTATTTAAATTTTATTCAAATTCTTACCTTTCCGAGACCTTTTCTCCCCTTCTTCATGGTATTGAATAGTTATTGATAGGTGAGTATAACTCGGCTCCCATTTGTCCTTCTTTTCAGTGATAACAACAATATTAGAATACACAAAGAGAAACAAAGAGATTGTCCTCTGCTTGATGCAAATAAACATACACACATATATATCGAGATGATATATCTGTATATATATTATTTATTTGTTTGAGACTATAGTTTCGAAGACTTGGTCTTCATCATCAGTCTTTCTTCAATTATAAATGTTTTTCATGGAGTCAATATCATATGGATATTGAAAATAATTAAAAAAAAGACTGATGATGAAGACCAAGTCTTCGAAACTATAGTCTCAAACAAATAAATAATATATATACAGATATATCATCTCGATATATATCTGTGTATGTTTATTTGCATCAAGCAGAAGACAACCTCTTTGTTTCTCTTTGTGAATCAACAACTCTGCTACTCTCGGCAAAAAAAAAACTTTTCAATTAAATATTACAATACTTTTCAACATTAGGTATATCATAAATGTACTTAGTTGTTGTTATCACTAAAAAGAGAGACAAATGGGAGCCGAGTTATACTCACCCATCAATAAATATTCAATACCCTGAAGAAGGAGAGAAAAGGTCTCCGAAACGTCGGAATTTGAATAAAATTTAAATAATTTATAGACTGCTTTTCATTATAACCTACTTATTTCTAAATCTGATATTTATTTCGTTTTAATATTTTCTTACCTAGAGTCAAAAGGCCTTTCCGAGAACAAAATAAATAAATTTCTAATATCATGAAGATAAACAAAGAGGTTATCCTCTTCTTGATGCAAATAAACATACACACATGTCCGAGGGGTGAACCGCGACCTAAAATCGTTTACACCTACTTCCACTTCCATTTCCAAGTAGAAGACAATAGAATACAATATATTATGATTTTGATTTATGTTTTAAAAAAAGTTCGTTTATGAAAAACTTTTTTTCATTTTAAGCTGAATTTTTTAATTTCCGTTATTGAAAGATGGAGCGAAAAATTTCTTTGCTTATAACATATATTGCGATTCAGAGAGAGGTTTTTGTCTCGAGGGTGTGAGCTGACTGCCCGGATAGCATGTTAGTTCTCAGGTTCGACTCCTGGGGGGATGAATCCCCTCTGATTTCGCTATTAAAGAATATTTCTACTTAAATCCGAGAATTTGTCCTAAAAAATTAAATTCTTTCTACAATAGATTATATAATGAATTCCATAATAATTCCAAAGACGGTGTACACCTAATTCCAATCGCGGTTCATCCCTCGCACATGTCTAACTAGCTTCTCAGCTAAGTAAGAACAAAGATTTTCGATACTGATGAAAAATAATTATTAAAGTTGTTATCGGGAAATAAGGACCACTTTTTTTATTAAAATAATTTATATTTTATTGTCAACGTTTCGTCAGCTTTTTTGAGTTCTTCATGGCTATAAATAATTAACTTCCCTGCATATTTGTCATTTTTATAATTATTCTTTCTTATTAAATATAGCAAGGCAAGTCATTGACATCAATCAGATTGAAAATTGAAAGTTTTAAAAAAATGTCAATCTGTTGATGTCAATGACTTGCCTTGCTATGTTTACTAAGAAAGAATAATTATAAAAATGACAAATATGCAGGGAAGTTAACTATTTTAACCATGAAGAAGTCAACAAAGCTGATGAAACGTTGGCAATGAAATATAAATTATTTTCATAAAAAATATAGTGCTTATTTCCCGATAGCAACTTTATTAATTTAAAAAAGACTGATGACGAAGACCAAACCTTCGAAACTATAGTCGAATAAAGAAATAAATAATATATATATTTGATATATATGTGTGTATGTTTATTTGCATCAAGCAGAGGACAACCTCTTTGTCTATCTTTTGATTCAACAACTCTGCTACTATCGGCAAAATAATAACTTTTCAATTAATTCCTTATAGTCTAAAACAGGTCTGGATTTGTATTTCTCACCCTTGCAATGCCTTAGCTCTAAAGAAAGAGAAATCATTCTATCAGCGCTCTTTTTAGTCATTTTCTTCGATCAGATTCTAATGAAAGAAAAAAAAAAAAAAATGTAATTTGATACGAAAAACATAACATTTTTGGATTCAGCAGCCGAAAATTTACAAGAGTTACAGAAAATAAGATTGGAGTAATTTTTGGAGACGGGCTGATAAGTGAAATTGAGTGGCTATCGAAGAGGTAGTCCAAAAAAGAAGATAATTTACACTATCTTTTTATTTATAAAACCGACGTTTCGGAGGCTATTCCCTCCTTCTTCAGGGTTTTGAAAAGTCAGTGAATCCGGATGCATTGGATTTCCTTCACTGACTTTTCAAAACCTTGAAGAAGGAGGGAATAGCCTCCGAAACGTCGGGTTTATGAATAAAAACATAGTGTAAATTATCTTCTTTTTTGGACTGCCTCCTCGATATCCACTCAGTTACAGAAAATTATTCAAACAATGTTTTCATTGCAGCCCTGTCTAATTGGTTGGTTATTTTACTGAAGATAATTATTTTGGCGTTTTGGCTATAGAAAGAAATTAGTGAATTAATTTTGTGGAACCTGATTATGTTTTTTGTATAGGCTTTTTATTTCGTAAATCAGTAATTCAACTAACATGTCATTTTCCAGAGCTTAATCACCGTGTTATATTAAATGAATGCAATTCTTTAAAAACAATAATAAAACGTTCATTATAATAATTCAAACGTTTGGTAAGAAATTTTCTTCTTTTCAATGAAAAATTGTGAAATGTAATTTCTTTAAAAACAATAATAAAATAACAAAAAACATATTTGTAATAATTCAACTTTTCTTCACTTAATAGACAGTCAAAACATTGAGTGGTAAATTTCTACGTTTTTTGTTAAACCTCCTGATGAAGGGTTCATAGCCAGAAATATGTATAGAGATAAATAAAAAATCTCCAAAATAATTTAAAAGATTTTTTAATTTTTTTAATTTTATTTCCACTTTGTGACACACCTCTATAATCCGTTAAATAATTCCTGTGTTTAATGTTTCACTATAAACCAACACCGCTTTCCTTAAACTTTAGTTACTATATAGTTTGAAACATTGTGTTACTAGGGCCTTTTCAGAGACTTTTTTCGAAACAATTTCTTTCCCGTTTACTTAAGTTTCAAATTTAATTTAATTGAGATTTTGAATATTTCAGTATGACTACTTCTTGAGAATTTATTTCAAAACCCCGTATTGTACACGGATTAACTGAATTACATTTATGAATACAAATAATAGGACTTCTCATATAAAGTCCCAGTTTATGAAGTAATGAAGAAAACTAGTGAAATTTTTAAATATATTATTATTACGAATGAAGTTTTTGGAGACGGACTAGTACGTGAATTGAATGTATTTTGATGAGGTATTCGAAAGTTCAAAAAAAGAGAAAAAATAATATCTATCTTTTTTAATCAAAACCGACGTTTCGGAAGCTTCTTCGCTCCTTCTTTAGGGTTTTGAAAGGTCAGTGAAGGAAATACAAAGTGACACTCCCCTCTGTATCTTCTCTCAGTGGCAGTAACACTATTCTACAATTTTTCATTATCAGCAGACTATGCTAAATTATACTGATAATGAAAATTTTTAGAATCTTGTTACTGCCACTGGGAGAAGAGACAGAGTATTTTTTTTATTATTTTTTTTTTAATTTAATTATAGTACTTAATAATTCCACCTTGAGAATTCGTTACTTAGATTAAAATAAAAATTTAATATAATTTTTCTTAAGAATAACTTAAGCCAATCGGGCTTTATGATATAAATTCAGAGGACCTGGCTCAATTCTCAGCCATCTCACAATCTCGAAATTGAAAATTTCAGTGAGTTTTTTTTTTGATAAAATTTCTTCTTATTGAGTTTATTTTGATGAGGCAGTTCAAAGTTCAAATAAAAAGAGAGATATGGTATTATAGTTATATTTTTTTATTCGAAAACCGACATTTTTGGAGGTTTATTTTCTCCTTCTTCAGGGTTTTGAAAGGTTACTGAAGCAGAATTTAGTGTAGTACTACACTAAATTCTGCTGAAAATGAAATACTGTATAATATTCTTACTACCACTGAGAGAGGAGACAGAGGGGAGTATCACATTGTATTCCCTTCACTGACCTTTCAAAACCCTAAAGAAGGAGGGAATAAGCCTCCGAAACGTCGGTTTGACTAAAAAAGATAAATATTATGTTCTCTCTTTTTTGAACCTTGGACTGTCTCATCAAAATCTATTCAATTCACTTACCAGTCAGTCTCCAAAAACTTCAATCGTAATAATATTAATATTAAAAATTTCACTAATTTTCTCCGCCACTTCATAAACTGGCAATTTATATGAGAAGTCCAGGGGGAGCAATTTCCTAGAACCTAGACTAGTGGTCCCCAAGCTGGGGGAGATCGCCCCCAAGTGGACGATTTGGGTTTTCAGGGGGACGATGAGTATTCAAAGGGGGGGAAATTAAAATAGTACTGTACAGTATTTTTTCCAGATTCCAATTTAAAAATGAAAATATGTGGTCCTATTTTTTAAACGTACGTCAATGATTTTAGTTAATTATTTCACTTATTTGTTCTTAAAAAAAAAATCTGTAAAAATGTACATTTTAATTTTTTTTCCATTTTATTTAAGAGTGACCTGAAAAAACTGCTTTAGTTGTTTTTATATACGGTAATAAAATTGTTGAAAATAATAAAACTGCTTTATTATTTACACTTTACTTCAAATTAAAATTAGGCATACAATGAAAATGAAAAGGGGGCGATAGGTGTTAGTCAACCTGCAGGCGATGGGCCACAAAAGCTTGAGAACCACTGACCTAGACAATTCTCCTCAGAAGTGTTTAAGTTGACTTTTAATTAAAATGACTGAAGTATAAAATAGCTGATAAGACCTTGAATCGATTAGGTGTTTTCAACGATGTAAAGTAAACATTATCTTGTCTATTCTTTAGATCAGGGGTGTCCAACCTTTTAGCTTACACGGGCCGCATTTGAAGGACAAACAAATGCCGCGGGACACATATAAAATTTACAAATTCCATTGATATTATTTGTTAATAAAAAAATATAGTTAATAATGATTCACATGAGATCCACAATGACAAAGTGGCAAAAATGTCATAGCATAATAATCCTTGAGTTTTTTCCTTCAGGATTCTGTTTTTAAATTATTTACCTATCACTTCAAAAAGTTTTAATTACTGAAATAATAAATATTTTAAAAAAATGGAAATATGAGATGAATAATTTTTAATTATTCGAAACTTCGTCATTTTTGTTACTTGGTAGTTGAGCTTATAATTTTGCTTTTAGTGAATTTTATTCTCGAAAATAGCCTCAGGTACATTGTGTAAATTCATATTTTTAAAAAGAGAATAAATATTGAGAAGCCAGGACAAATATTTTTTTCTGGGTAGATTATTTTTATAAAATTTTAATAAAGAGACATTATTAAATACGAGCTTTTCGTGAGTGCCTTAGGCACTCCCTCGAAGCTCGGCCCTCCGGGCTGGTTACCTGGCGGGCGGCGTCTCGGTCCAAAAATTGTATTCCTCTTAAAAAACCACACTCCAAATGTATACCTGTAAACTCCCGAAAATGCATAGTCTCTTAAAAGTTTCACCTCATTTTCGTCCTGACACGGCTACAGAAATGAGGCTCTAGATATGAATCTGGAAGTATTTTTTTTTCTATAATCTACAGCATTGTGATATTTTTTGTGTGGAAATAGATTTATTTAAATAAGTGGGATCGTGTGAGGAGAAGAATTATATTATACCATTTTTTTTTTAAATTTGGGATCGATAATCGATATAAGGCTCAAAATATTTAAAAGAGATCAGGTGTTGTTTGTATGACAGGCTGCTCCAATATTGCCATGAGAAACTCGGGCATGCATGTCTTATTAAGTCGTTCAATTTTTAAAAATCAAAAAATAAGAATAACAAAATTTAGATTTTTAAAAAATTATAAAAAAGTGGCAAATTATTAAAAAATAAACAAATAATATATAAAATATAAATCAAATAAGATGTGATTAATTTCTTCTTCTGTGCGCAAAGAAAAGCGAATTGAATATTTAATTTTTGAGTGGTGAGGGGAGGGGGCAGGAATAATTATCAATATATTTAATGTTTCTTAATTTAAAATCAATTGGAGTCTTTCATTTCAAAATTCGAGTTCAAATTAAAATTATATTTCAAATTTGTCGCAAATATACTGACGGCATCAGCGCTCCCTGTCGGCAGCAGTACGTTAGCGTTGCTACAAATTAATCTGGGCTATTATATATATAATTTGTTTCAGTTCAATGTGATTGCAGTTCCAAACATTCATTCAGAAAGTTTGAAGTTAAAATATTTAAATCTATAGTAAAAATGGTTCAAAATATGCCAAAACTGTGATTATTTTTTCGGAAATCTTGATATATTTTTCATATTCAAAATTGAAAATCTGCCTTTTATTCTTCGAAAATTTTTGGGAAGATTTTCCAATTTCTTCTTATTTTAGAAAAAAAAAAATATCAAATTGTATCAGATATCTTTTCCAGCAACATAAAAATCTCAATGTGTTAAGGAAATGTATAATTTTATGTCAGTCCGCATTAATTGTTTTGCTGGGCCGCGAGTTGGACAGCCCTGGTTTAGAGTCTAAACACCTCACCTTCAATTTACAAATAACAATAATTATTATTTTACATTTGTTTTTTCAGATATTCTTCTTTTATATCTGATTAATGTATTTCTGGAATGTTCGTGTTGTGATATTGTAAGTATGAACATGCTATTCATAATAATTCGTTGTAGATAATAAACAAAAAAATTGATAAAATAATAATAATACTATTTCTAAGATTTTTTCAAAACTTATGTTAGGTGACTATGTAGAATTTAAATTTTATAAATTAAGGTAGTTATTTCACAATATGGGTTTTTTTTTAGGATTTTTTTGAAATTTAGAAAGATTATTATTTAAATACTTCTGCATCGAATGGTGTCAAAACGAAATTTATTAACAATATATTTCAAGAGAAATTAAATTCCAAAGATATAGTTTTTCAGACATATACATTGCACTATACGGGATACAAGGGCGGATCCAGGGGGGGCGGAGGGGGCGATCCCCCCCTTACAGGCCCGTGCCTGGTAGGAGTGCAACACGTGCGTCACAAGCAGAGGCCAAAAAACGGCGGCCAAACCGACAAAAAAAAAAACATTTTTTTTTTTAAATTTTAAAATTGAAAATAAAGTTCTGTGTGTGTGTGGGGGAGTCTCTGTTGCCAGATTTGTCAAATAAGCACGGAATTGGCTAGTAGGGGTACATAAACAGCAAAAAGTTTTGGGCTTATGAATTATGAATCCTTATTGTCTGTTCTATATAATACTCTAGCATAAAGTTTTTGCTAGTATTGTCGCGAAACAACTACCTTAAAGTGTTTTTAGTCAAATAAAATAAATAAATATAATAATTCTTATGGATTATTATTATTTATTTGATTAATTTACCAGACAGTTTCTGACACCTATATTACTAAGTTAAGGGTGAGTTATGTATGGAAAGTAACAAATTCGAAATCTTAAACGAAATTGTATGTATAAATGTGAAATCCTATGGTTTTATTTTTTGTAATTGTTTAAAAAAATTTACAAAAAATGATTCAAGTTTCAGTACTATTGAAGATGGTCAAGCAGAAGGGACTGAAATTTTTTAGTAAATTAATCAAATAAAAATAATTGTATTTATATATTTCATGTGACTAAAAAAAATCATTTAATTTATAAAATTTATTACATTTTTATCTTAAATTATTTTATCAGGGTGTCATAATTTCATCTTAGAATTAAGGAGTGTGCGTAATAACATTAATTTTTAAAATTTTAATATCAATCGCTAGTTTGATCAAAAATATTACAAAATAATAAAGTTATATTAGAATCGAAAAGCAGAAAGAATGGGGTGAATTTGACTGTTTATGCTTAGTTAATTTTTTAATCCTTCTAAATATATATATATCAATTTTTTTTTCATTGATTTTATTTTGTCCATTGGCTTGAATTTTTTCCCATTCAAAAAAAAATAAAAAAATTGTTTTTTCTACGTTTGTATTAATGATTCTCTGAAGCATTCGTCTCTTCGCTTCTCAATAAGAGTCGCTTATGAAATTTCTCCTAAATTATAATTTAAATTAAATTATTATTATTTATTTATTTATTTATTTATTTATTATTCAGAATTTTAATGATCCTTCCAATGAGCGTCTTCGATTATGTGAAAATGGCCAGAAGAGAAATTTGTAAGTTAATTATTTTGTATATTTTTATATAATATAACATCTATATATATCAAACACAGTCGTTTACACTTTTACATTTTACTTTAACATACAGAGTTTGGTCAAGTATTCTAATCGTGCATGAAAAAAGTATTTTTTTTTTTGCTCCTTTTCTGCGGGTTATTTTTGCATTTTTAGACTTCTGTGATCCCACTGATTAGGTATACAAAATTTGGTTGAGTTTGGTAAAACTTTACAATACAACCAGTCCCCTCTCACTTATAATATTTAATATCTAATAAAATTACTTATAATCATGTAGGGGAGGGGGTTAGTTTTTCCATTTTTATACTCCTAGGGGACCACTGATTATGTATACAAAATCTGGTTGAGTTTGGTACTATATTTTCATTTTTTGACCCTACACCCGCCCCTCCATTTTAGGTGGTTAGTTTTTGCATTTTTAGACTTCTGGGATCCCAGTGATTATATATACAAAATTTGGTTGAGTTTGGTAAATAGCCAAGATTTTCATTTTTTGACCCCCCCACCCACCCCTTCCCCCATTTTGGGCAGTTAGTTTTTGCATTTTTAGACTTTTGGGGTCCCACTGATTATGTATACAAAATTTGATTGAGTTTGGTACAAGGGTCTAGATTTTTAATTTTTCATCCCCCTCCACCCCCTTAATTTTGGGTCGATATGCACCAAAATCTAATCAGCTCTTAATCTCAATGGACCAAAACTACGTGTGAAATTTGATTTCGATATTCAAGCTAGTTTTTGAGCTAGATCGTCCACTAAAATTTAGTAACGCAAACCATAGCGTTTCGGTCTAATAAGTGAACATCGAAAAAATTTTATTTTTCGAGATAATAATTGTTTTGTCAAAATGTCTGTTAGTCTGTTAGTTAATTGTCTGTGCGTTATCAAGAGGTCAAAAAATAAAAATTTAGGCAATTTGAGCAAACTCAACCAAATTTTGTATACATAATCAGTGCGCCCCCAGAAGACTAAAAATTCAAAAAACAAACTCCCGAAATGGGGGGGGGGTCAAAAAATGAAAATCTAGGCCCTTGTACCAAACTCAACCAGAATTGTATGGTAAAGTCAAGTGGATGGCCACATCTGAGCGTGTCAATTTATTCATTATTATTATTATGATTATTTATTTGATAAATGAAATGCTATTAATACCGAATAGCAAATACATTGATTATTTATTTAACAAATAAAATAATGTAATTGTATTTACAAAAATAAATACAAGTACCGATCTACAAATAAACGCTTTTATTAAAGGTCATTTGGAAAATTTAATATCTCTAACCTGAGACGTTTTATCACATTTAATCTTTATTTCCGGCATTTATTAATAAATTATATTTTTCCAATGATCAATTTTCTTGTTTTCTTCCTGGGGGTGTAAGTAAAGAGGGATTTCCATTATATAAAAATTTGACAGATAATCAATAAACTGAATAAAAAATAACACGTTACTAATTTTCAATGACAAGATCTATATTTACTTTCAGGGTGAATATAATTTTTTTTTTCGATTCAAGAATGCGCAAGACCAGACAATGGATATATAGTCTGTCATTCCGAAAAAAAAAATATTTAGTGGTGGGATGTGAATATTCGTTGACTTGAATTTCGAAGGATTGAAGCTTGTTCAAAATTTGGAAAAAAGATAAACGACACTTGACAAACGAAATTTTTACGATACCGTTTAAAAAGTCAAACAGAACGCATGTCACTATAATATCTGTCTCTCTGTCTGTCATAGCATTGAAACGAAATAGGGTAAAAACTTACAAAGACTTAGAAGTTATATGTATGTATTCATTTTTTCTGTAAATCAAGAATTGTTTTAAACTTTTAATTGATTAATTATTTTAGGTAAGGGTGAATTTTATGTGGAGTCAAAAATAAAAAATAAACTGACGTGTTCTGATGTGACCATCCGCTAACTTTACCATACAACCTGGCCCCTAAAATTATTTCTAATCATGTAGGGGGGGTAGATTTTGCGTTTTTATACTTCTGGGGTGCCATTGATTATGTAGTATACAAAATTTGGTTGAGTTTGGTAAATGGGCAAGATTTTCATTTTTTGACCATATATCCCCCCCCCCCCATTTTGGACGGTTAGTTTTGCATTTTTATACTTCTGGGGTCCCATTGATTTTGTATAGAAAATTTGGTTGAGTTTGTTTCAAAAAATATAATTTTTTCGGAGGGCGAGCCGAGTGCCCAGATTGCATTATTGACATTTGGGTTCACTTCTCGAAGAGGTGGGTGCAATCTTTCTAAGATAATAAAAAGTATTCATAACATGTTGGGGTTCAATAGTTGACCACCTCTTGATTTTAAATAGAAATTTCAAAGCTACACTGTTAAAAAAAAATTGTAAATTTACCATACTAAATGTTTACAATACAAATAAATATGAAATTTACAAGATTGCGGATAGCAAAAAATACTATATTATATTTGTAAAATCATATTAACTGATTGCAAAAATACAAAAATAAATTGTAACTTTACTTTTTCTTGTATTAATTAAATGTGTATTAGTAAAAAATATGTTGTAAGATTACAATACTGGTATGTAATATTACTAAAAGTTTTGAGGGCCGGACTTTTTTATAATAAAATTTTATAATAAATTTTTAACAGTGAACAATATATCGGAGTTTTTCCTATATTTAGACCATTTAATAAATTATAAAAATTGATAGTAAGGGAGAAAATGAGCTCGATTGTCCAGTTGGCAGATAATGATTTGGCCCAGACGATCCAATAAAATTCATTTTTGGTTTCAGAAGTCTGTTATGTGTAAGAACTGAGGGAAGGTCTGTAATTGGTTATAAAATTTTCAACAGATGTTACGATTTGCTAGGCAATCGATTTGAAGTTAAGGGTGAACAATAT
The DNA here is from genome assembly GCA_024734495.1 of Forficula auricularia. Taxonomy (NCBI): domain Eukaryota; kingdom Metazoa; phylum Arthropoda; class Insecta; order Dermaptera; family Forficulidae; genus Forficula; species Forficula auricularia. Next base: position 5,618,881 of record JALMQS010000073.1, on the reverse strand, counting down.
TGTAAGTACGAGACCTGACAAAAGGGGATTATTGATAAAATGATCTAGAACTCTCCCTTGTTTGATGATAAGAGGACCATAAATAAATGCAAATTTTAGTATTTTTATTACATATTTTAATCTAGATTTATGTTGAAAGATGTGGTGAATGTGGAGGTGCGGCATCGGGACAAGATGTCTGTGGAATATGTGGAGGACTTGGATTATGTGGGGGATGTCCAGAGCCAGGAAGTATTCTCGATCCGTGCACTGGCAACTGCGCTACAAAAAGCCAACTTAGCAACCAAGGTATTTATTTTATTACACCTAAGTTTTATGCCCTTCTTAATTAATATTAGAGTGAGGGAATCGGAAACCACCCTATTGAAAAATTTCCCCAGGAAAATTTTCAATGGAGAGGATACTCTCCGCAATGATGCCGAAGCTCGGAATGGAGTATGTGGTGCTTGAAGAGAAGAAGAATTAACTGAAAGTAATGGAAGGCAGCCCAGGGGTAGTGAGAAAAGAAAAAAGTGTATATATCCAAATAAGGTGTAATTTATTGGAATCCTTCCTCCTTTCCTTTCAAACTGACGTTTCAGGAGGATTCTTCCCTCCTTCTTCAAGGTTTTCACAGGATCCCGTAGAGGAAACAAATAAAATGCTTCCTTCACTCTGTCCACAGCAGTGTAATAAAACAATTTTCTTCCTTAGCGAAACTGCACCGACAACTTCCTTTTTTCTTTCTTTTTCTTCTATTAGAAAAAAGAAAGAAAAAAAAATTGTTTTTCTATGCCTCTGCTAATGAAGAAAAAGTTTAAAACACTCCTGTGGAAGAGGAAGGAAGCATTTATTTGTTTCCTTCATTGACACTTGAAACCGTGAAGAAGAAGGGAAGAATCACCGAGCAATCAGTTGAAAGGAAGGAGGAAGGATTCAATAAATTACACCTTATTTATATGTGTTAATTTTTTCTTTCCTCTCACCTCTAGTCTTCCATTACTCAGTAAATCCACACCAAGTCACTCTCTCTCCAGAAAATTTCGTGCAAATAGAAGAATTAACATTAGAAATTAGTGAATTTGGAAAGAATTGCATTTATAGATTAACTCCTAGTCATTCAATTTGATATTTTAAAATAGGAATTCTTGAATGTTAAGTAAGATTTAATTAAATTTACTCGTAGTGATGTGGACAAAATATTTTTGTCAAAAACAAGAATTAATCAAAGTTGAATGTTTCGTCGATTTATTTTTTTTGAATTTTGAAAAAATATATATTAGTCAAAGAGCTGATGAACTTTACATTTTGAGTACGGATTTGACCCAACTAGAAACAATGTGTAGTAGTACTGTCTATGATAGTTGTACAAGGAAGATACTATTTTGAATGTTATAAAAATGCACTTTGGGTGGTCTGGTTCCACGTCCCACCACTCAAATGGTCTGGAGTGAATATATTATGTTTATAATTGACTATAAATTATAATTTTTTATAATTTCATTGTGGGTCAAAAATATTTTTTAACACATATGTATTTTTTACCGCACTCACCATGCATAGAACCTGGTCCACCTGCTTAGACCACCTTGAACTGGCCATTCCTTGTACAACTATCATAGACGGTACTATTGCATTATTTCTAGTTGGGTCAATAAAAGTCACCAACTCTTGGACTAATATATTGACTATATTGAAAATATTTCAAGACATCAAATTTGCATTATTTGGCAATTTTTTCTCTTCGGGCAATTCTGGTTAGAAAGATAAAACTTCACACAAAGGTCCAGCTATAAATACAAAATTTTGGGTTGAATTTCAATTCATTAGCTACAACTACTAAGATAACTAGATAAGAATCGATCGTTATTTTTGATTTTAAGTCGATTACTCCATGTCTTCAGCATAGGTTACCAATAATAATCGAAACGTCAAAAATCTAATGTAGAATGGTTATTCACTCAAGGTATTAAATGAGAATCGATCATTATTTTTGAATTAAAGTCCTTTATGAACTGCAAGTACAAGTGATATCTGATTAATAATAAAGGAATAAACATATTATTATTTCCAAATAAATTTGGATAAAGTTTAGGAACGATCGGTTGCAGTTTATTTTTTCTACAACTTACGATCGTAATTTTAAGTAGCAGTTTTACCTTGGACGATGGTACATTTCGTTTTCTTTCGAGCGGTTTAAATATGTTAGATATATGATAAAAAATGGATTTATCAGTTTTACACTCTAAGGCGGCGATATGTGATTGTGTCAGGGAAAAGGGCCCTTATCTTCATCTACCAGTTTTTTCAGGAATGGCAAAAATATGAGTTAAATGTGGGTATAATTTTTGATTATATATTTGAATTCAGGAGCAAATTTTCATTCACAATAGAATAATAGCGAGGGTAAAAATGGAAAAAATATGCTATTTTTGTCTGTTTAAAAATTGTCAAAATTTAAACGTCTCTAACTCAAAACTACGTTTTTTACTTCTAAATATTAAACAATTCATAAGTGAATCAATTTTTTGAATTTTTGGTCGGGACAAAAAGCGTTTTGTTCAGTTGTTTCTCTAGGAACAGGAAATGACATTAGATCTATTTTGAACCAGGTGAAAATAAGGGCCCTTTTCCCTGAGACCATCACAAATAAAGAACCCTCGAACGGTTGTGGCTAATGTGTTGAAATTTGATAAAACAGTTTGTATTAATTAATCAGCTGTACCTTTATGTTAGTTTTAAGATTCTATCATTTGTTGCCAAACCTGCAAAATTGCAGAAAATGTATCGATTTTTTCGTCCAATTCAATGCTCGAGTGTACCAAATAAATTGAAACAACAATAATTGCTAATTGTATATCATTGGAAAAGTGCCGGAACACTTCATTCACCAATATGTTTGACCCTATGACTTCAAGGAACTGGAACCCTAGCTTATAATCTTCAAACCTTCAAACCTTCAAAACCCAGGATCACAAACACCTACGCCTCCACCCTTTCACTTGATCAACTTTCTCTTCTCTTCGGTAATGCAAGGGTTTTTCGAGATCCATAGGGGCTGCATCTTACTAGGGCCTTCTTTTCATCTCGATTGCATTAAAAAAAATCAATAATATGTAATTACAACTTACATAATAATAATAATAATTCAATTTTTTTTTCTAATTCACAGATTGTTTAATGTTATCTAAAGTATTTCCAAATGTTCTCGACAAATCAGTTTTTACAGAAACTATTTTTGCTGCCTATGGAACAGGAATATCGCTTACAACGATTCCTAGGGTAATTATTTATTTATTTGCAATCTATTTTTGATAATCTTTTTTTACACATTACTTTTGTTTCCTTGAATAAAATATCGATTTAATCGATTATATGCCATCGACTATATTTATAAAAGTAATATCATTTGTTTGGAGCAGACATTTAATCAATTTATTATATTAACGTGTTTTTCCATTAGCACTTACGAAAGAGCTCAGGTCATATATAAAATACTGGGGATCTATTTTAAGAAAGGTACATAGCTATGCATATATCAGGCATGTACTTGTAATTTTTTCAAGAAAAGGGAGGTGGGTAAACTTTCATTAAAAAAATATCAGAATCAAGAAACAAATGTTTGTATTATAAATTTTAGAATCCTACTTATGTGCTGTCTAAATGGGCTTTGTTCCCGGTGACATTAAATAAATAAAAAAAAATTTAGAATAAAAGTGAGTATAAATTATATATTATTACGATTGAAGTTTTTGGAGACGGACTGGTAAGTGAATTGAATGGATTTTGATGAGGCAATCCAAGGTTAAAAAAAGAGAAAAAATTATATCTATATTTTTATTCAAAATTGACGTTTCGGAGGCTTCTTCTCTCCTTCTTTAGTGCTTTGAAAGGTCAGGGGAATACAACATAACACTCCCCTCTGTTCGCTCTCTCAGTGGAAGTAAAACTATTCTACAATTTTTCATTATCTGCAGAATTTAGCTAAATTCTTTTTTTAAGGTATAAATACTAATTATATAATAATTAATTTATGTTTAATATCACGTTGTATTCCTTTCACTAACCTTTAAAAAACCCTGAAGAAGGAGGGAAGAAGTCGGTTTTGAATAAAAAAGATAGATATAATTTTTCTCTCTTTTTTGAACCTTGTCAAAATCCATTCAATTTAAATATTATGTTATCTAAACAGGACAGTCACTTTAGTTTAATTGAAAATATGTTTTAAATTATATTTTAGCGATTTAGGTATAGTACATAAAATAAGTAATAAGCTATGATTTCGAAAAAAAGAGGAATTTGAAAAACCGAAAGTTTCATTTCTTCGGTGATCGAAATGAAGGGGTGAAATTTATAGGCTAAATTAACAAACTGTGAAAATGTAATGACACTGGAATTCTAATACTTGGCAAGTTGGTAGAATTTGGTACATTAATAAAGAATAAAATTGCAAAAACCGAAATATTTCCTTAATCAGGACATGAAGGGGGTGAATTTTGCGAGTTAAATTTCCATTATGTTCGCTATGATGGTAGAGTTTGAGGTGTTAATAAAGGGTGAAATCGAAAAATTAAACTTTCCCTTCTTCAGGACATAAAATGAAGGGTGAAATTTTATAGACTAAATTAACATATAGTGAAAATACAATGACTCTAGAATGATGAAATTTGACATACTGGAAGTGCTTGTCACATTGATAATGAAGAAAATGGAAAAACGAAAGTTTTCTTTCCTCAGCATCTCAAGAGTGAAGTTTATCATATAAATTATTTACTAGTAAAAATTCAATGACCCTGGCAGTTCCGGAGAAATTGTGATGTTATTAAATAAAACTACGGTTTGTTAAATTTATGAATTTTTACCTATTTTCTTTAAATATTCATGTAAATCAAGTATTTAGAAATAAATTGAAAGTTTTTTTGCCGAGAGTAGCAGAATTTTTATATATTGGAAGAGACAAAAGAGTGTTTTCTGCTGGAATTATAAATTTTAATTTTAATTCCTGTGAATCAATTGTAATAAGCTGACGAAGAGGGAAATACTCTCGAAACTATAGTCTTGTTATAAATAAAATTTATAATTCCAGTAGAAGACACACTCTTTTATTGTCTGCTTCAAAATGTAGATAATAGCTCAGTCAAATTAGACGGAAAAAGCGGCCGCGCTGGCCAATAAATCTGCACAAGCTGGAAATAATTTTAATCGACGTTATGCATCCCAAATATGAGTTTGAGTTTGGCTAAAAATGATATTGGCAAAGTTTAATCTTAATTTGACAAGGGTAACCTGTTCAACAATGAGGTCGGATCATGTTCTGTCTTGGAAATGATATTTTCAAATTTAAAAGTTTTAACAAAAAAGTTGCCATTGTAAAACTTCAAGCCAACAAAATTTCCTAGAAAAAGAGACAAGAATTGAGTTTCTAGGAAGAGTGGTTTTCATTTTATGAATAAAAAACTGCAATTTTTCAAAAACTTCAACCTCATTGCGGCACGGGTTATTGTTGTCAAATTTTAAGATGAAACTTTACCAATCTCATTTTTGACGTGACAACGTCTTATAATTCGATGGAGCCGGCTGCGCGCACGAAAGAACATAACTCATGCGGCGTTACCTCGCTCTGAGGCGTTCCATTTAAGGCTTGAAGTGCAAGCGAGAGCGCGGAACGAGCGACAAAGATTGAGACGGGCTTTTTAAAAGCTACAGTTAAAAAAATTTTAATGATGTTTCCAAATTTTAAATTTTAAATTTAAGATTTATGAACAATAATTTAATCACAGTTTATTCTTATAATAAATTATTCAAAATTATTACTTTTTTTACAACAAATTACAATTAAATTTGCAAAAATAATTAAGTAACTAATTGAACAACAACTTTTATTCAGTTTACTTGCTGAAAGAAATAATGTCAATACAAAATTTATTATTATAAAATAATAAAATCAAAAATTAAATTTTAACACTCGAGTAGAAATTTAAACAATAAATTTTATTCAAGTATTTTGTAAATTTAAAATGATTTTCTGAACGAAGAATTTTATGAAAAAAATCGGTTGTCTGTAAAGTCGGTTTACGTCGGTTACGATCAGTTGAACGTGACAACGTCATAAGAAAATACCATTCCATCAGTATTTTCTTATGACGTTGTCACGTTCAACTATCGTCAGTAAACCGACTTTACAGACAACCGATTTTTTTTAACCAATTGGAAACTATTGTGAGGGTCAGCACCGCAAAAAATGAAGAGTCGTTTCTCCGCCAACTTGGTAAAAATTGCCTATTTTTAACGATCGATTGTGGCTAAACGACTGAACCGTTTTTTTACTTTTGAGTATGTTATTAGACGCAAAATTGTATGCTCTTTCATTTTACTAAGAGTAAAATTTTCCGTAGGACGCATGGTTTTCTAGTTATAAGCAAAAATCTGAAAAAAGTAATTTTCGTGGCTTTTAGGCTCTCAAAAATTTAGCACCAGACAAAAACCGTCGCAAACTCATATAACTCTTATTTGGGATGCTTAAAGCCGATTAAAATTATTTCCAGCTTGTACATATTTATTGGCCAGAAAAAGTCTAATTTGCCTGGGGTAAAACAAAAATACTTAGTTTCATGGGAACGCCTGTTGCTTTTAGGGTATGCAACTAGGAATGAAGCTACGCTTCGAATATGCGTATCATGTTACAGCGAGGCAAAATACAACCATGGACAATATTAGCGGAACAAAAAAAAGCTATAATTCTATTTAAAGTGACTATCTTCTTTTAATTTCCTGATTAATTCGTTAAAATATTATCTATATATATCAAATTAAGGTTTTGTCTGTACATTGCTCCAAATCACGCCAAATTATGTTTGCACACGTTTCAAGCAAAGTTATGAACGAAAACACCCTCAACAAAATTCCTGTCTGTCTGTCTGTGTGTATGTATGTATGTCTGTCAGTGGTTTCCGAAAAGTTGCTCACGATTTACGTTAAAAACTGCTGAAGGGATTATTATGAAATTTCACATTTACATCAGATGTCTTATAACTTACGTTTTTAGCTATATAATGTTTGGATATTTTGACCCCAGAAGGGAGTTTGGGGGCGCGCACGAATGAAAATTATCAAATAACTCCTAAACTATTAACCCTACGGCAAATTTTATAATAAACAAAGTTGTAGGAGATGTGATTTCTGACAACTTTTGTTTAAAAAAATTCCCCCAAAAAACCACCCAAAAAGGAGGGAAGGTGAAAAAATGTAAATTCTTGCCCTTGGAGCAAACTCAACCAAATTTTGTATACATAATCTCTGGGCCTCTAGAGAGCTAGAAATGCAAAAATTAACCACCCAAAACGGGGCGATTGGAGTGTTGGGGTGGTGGTGTGGGGGAGAGGGTTGGGCATGGTCCGGGGGTTGGGGGTGCTGGGTGGATTTCGGGGTGTGTGGTGGGTAGGAGTGCGGGGTGAGGGTGGGGTTCGTGGGTTGGGAGTCCAGGGGTCGTGCCCTCTGGCTAGCAAGAGGGCCGCCGCTAGTTTTTAATAAAAATAAGATGAAAAATAATATTTTAGCTAATTAAAAGATAAGCGTCACTTTAAATTGAATTATAGCTTCTTTTTTTGTTCCGCTAATTTTGTCCATGAGTGTACCATATTTTCGCAGTTAGCAGCATTTTAACATAAAATCGTCGAAACAAGATGAAAACGTTATTTTAGAAGTTCTTCTATGTTTGGGAAATTTGAATTAAAAAGAAAAAACTTTCATAGCAAATATTTCTGTTATTGAAATAACTTTGATGCGAAATTTTAAGCTATTAATATTATCTCTAGAAATTGAAAAATAATTCTTTAAGATTTTGAAAATATTCAATTAATAGTTTCAAGATTATTTTTTAAATTTGAATCTATATTTCTATTGAGCCATGTGATTTTATTTTTATCATTATAATTATAATAATTTATTGTAAAATAGCAGATAGATTTACTTACCAATGTAAAGACAAGATGAATCCACCATGAAGCCCTCAATTCAGGATTAAATTATTCTAGAACCAAGCCCGTATCATCTGAAAAACGAAAGAAAAAATACGCGTTATTATAATAAAATAAAAATTAATAGAATCAAATAATTAAAACCGGGCAAATTTTTCCAAAAATATGGTTTATTCACTGAAAGTTGTTTCAATTAAATTTAAATAAAAAAATAACATTTAAATTATAAAAAAAGAGACCAAGAATAATTACAAGTATTTAAGACATTTGAAAATGTCATCATTCCTATGTATTTCTGGGAATAAAAGTCTGAATTTTTTATAAACGTTTCTAGATTATTCTATAAAAGCATTGTATTTATATATTCATTAAACAATAGATACAATTTTTTCAACATATTCCAGTAATGCTATCGGTCTAGAAAATAGAACATGTTCTAAAAAATGCACTACTAACATTACAAACTCTGGAATTGGTCCAATTTTTGGAACACTTTTTCTTGGTCCGAATTTAATACTAAATTTAGTGGAGATTTGATGGAGGGGCAACCCAAAAATTAAAAAAATATAAATTAATAATAAAATAATTTATAGGAAGGTCATTTATGAGGCGACTGTGGTTCAGTGGTTAGAGTGTCGGGCCGCTGGCATGAAATATGCTGGTTCGGCACTGTGTCTCGGCAGATATTTGCAGTCGCCTCCTCTTGGAAAGCAATGGCAACCTACCAAGAGTATAATTGCCTAGTAACCTCTCCAAACTAGCCGTTCGGAATCGGCCTTAAAAAATAGGTCCCGTATACCTGTGTAAAAACAAGACACTCAGCACAGGTATATGTGGAGAGGGGCCGAAACCTCAGGGAGACCTGATATAGCACTTAAAAAAGATAGGAACGTCATTTTCAATCTTAGGTCATTGAAGGAAGATACTCTGAAACGTCCATTTTTAACCGACTTCAAAAAAGGAGGAGGTTCTCTATTCGACTGATTTTTTTTTTTTTTTTTTTTTTTTGTGCCTATGTTACCTCATATCTCCGCCAATTGTCAACCGATTTTGAAAAAAATCCAGTCCAGTCTAGCTTCCGATTGGTCCCATTTTTTTTCATAGGTATTAGACCTTTTTTATTAGGTTTGTTTAGACCTAACCTCGTTGTTTATGAACCGATTTCGATGGTTCTTTTTTATCCGAAAGGGGGTATCTTAGGGATGGTGTCATATTAATTTGGTCAAGTTCTGATGATATGATCACTATTAATAACATCACTAAAAAGAGAAAAATAAAAATAATTTTTAAGAAAAAATAAAAACCGACTTCAAAAATTAAATGCAACAAATAAAATACACTAAAAGCTATAAAATAATTATTATCTTATTTAGTTACAACTAAACGACGAAATATTAACATGAAATTACTTTTGAAGTCGGTGCCAATACACATACCTTTTATGAATCGCACTCGACGGATCTTACTTAGTACGTTTGGCGGGTACGCTCGCTTATAGGTATAGTTTGTTTGGTACCGACTTCAAAAAGTAATTTCATGTTAATATTTCGTCGTTTAGTTGTAACTAAATAAGATAATAATTATTTTATACCTTTTAGTGTATTTTATTTGTTGCATTTAATTTTTTGAAGTCGGTTTTTATTTTTTTCTTAAAAATTATTTTTTTAATAAATTAAATATTATGTTCCAATGAATTATTGTATTGTTGTTGGGTGGGCTGCCTCGCCATCAAATCCCCATTAAAATCTAGCAGGCCGCCGTGTAAAACAGGTCTAGAGATGAATTAACAAAACTAATCAATTTCAGATTCAGTGTTCTTTAAATACCCTAGCGGATTCCACAAAAATAAACAGTCAACAATCTACAGCTGAAGATGGTCGAATCTCAATGCAATTTTCTTTAAATTCTCTCAATGAAGGCGTCTATCAAATCATTTGTGAGAGTATTAATGAAGACAATACGACAACTGTCATCCCATGGGCTAATCAAGAATCGGTCAATGAATTAATGATTGTTGATAGTAGTAAATTAATTGTAATGGCCATCAATCCACAAGAAGTACGAACTAAAACTAATATACAGGTAATATTCTCCAGTATTATTCGAATTTATTATCAACTAATAGCTAAATGGTATACTCACATTCATTGCATATACAAACACCCTTTCAAATAGAATAGAATAAGCTGGATGTAAAACAAAATATAATAATTGATCTATTAATAGCTAAGCCAAAAATTTATTCCCAACCTCGAGACATAAGTCAACGAACTTACTAACTTTTCTTTTATCTAAACATACCTATGTCAACAAACGCCAACCTTATATTCTCACTTAACAATAGCTTAAGAGAAAGTGTCCTTTTAAAATAATTTAAAAATTCTTTCCCTCTGTTCAATAAACATATATATAACCTGTTATTCAATAAGTTGAATTAGTTACTTTCGGTACATCCCGAAAATGGGTTGATAGCCCGAAATATATATATTGAAAAAGAAAAAAAATTTAATGTGAAATAAGTGACCTAGTATCCTTTACTCATAGTAAATCAATATTAAATATAATATTTATTTACTCTTATCTTTATTAAAGATGTTTCACCTTGCACCAACACCACAATCTCTACTAATTAATAGAATAAGCGTTCAAGTTACCGATAGAAATAGATAAAAATAATTCATAAAGAGAAATCAATGAGGTTCTCCTCTGCATCCTAGGAACATTAGGAGGGTGGTCCTTATTTTGGGTATTTTTGAATTTTTACGCTGACAGAGAGGCTCATATGATTCGAAATAAATAAAAAAAATCCTCCAAGTTTCAAGTTTCCCATCTAAATAACATGGGGTTTTGGCATTGAACGATCCATTTTTTATTCCGGCCAAAGTAATGGTTCGAAAAATTTGAAACTCTGTAGACTTTATCTTTATAATAGTAGCTATCCCTCAGAATTTTTACAGATTTTTGTCTATTGTAATTTTGGAGTCTATAACTTAAAAACACTAAGATATAGCACTATTTTATCTAGCTGTGACTCTAAAATTATAACAGCTAAAAATCTGTAATAATTCTGAAGGATAGCTACTATTATAAGGATAAAGTTTACACAGTTTCAAATTTTTTGAAACATTACTTTGGCCGGAATAAAAAATATGTGTTGTTTCAAGGGGAAACATTTTTTAATAATAAGAAATTAAGTAAAATTAAGAGGTAGGTTTCACATAAAATATTTGTTTTATTTTATGTGAAAACCGCCCTTTTATAATTATTCATATTTCTTTTCAATAATCATCAGCTTACTTTTGCTTTAGTCTGCAAGTACTGACATGTTTCGCTGCAAGTCGGCACAGGTTGCCGGTCAGGCGTACACGTAATTTCATAAAAGCGCTGTTTCGTGGTTTTATATTTTTCTCTTAATTTTATATTACATTATTTAGTTATTTCTTCAAGCATTTATGATTTGCGGTAATCAAAATAAAATTAATTTTCTGGTTTATTAATTACATAAGATTTTTCGTAAAATATTCAGTATTTTAAAGAAATTAAATCAATGTAAAATCAAATAGTTTTCATTAAAAAGATTTTGTTTTGCAGAGAGTAGCAGAGTTGTTTATTCATAAAGAGAGATTAATGAGGTTGTTCTCTGCTTTATGAAATTAAACATATATATTAGGGTGGCCCTTATTTTGGTTATTTTCGAATTTTTATTAATAAATAAAAAAAAATATCCCCCAAGTTTCAAGTCTCTATCTCAATTTTAACCTGTGCCGCACACAAGGGCGGATCCAGGAATTTTTGACGCCGCCCCCCCCCCCCCCACACACACATAGAACTTTATTTTCAATTTTTTTTACAAATTTCATATCTCATATTTTAAGTTCATTAAAATAAAAAAATTGTTATAAATTCCCTGTCGATTTGGCCGCCGTTTTTGGACTCTGTGTGAGACGCACGTGTTGCACTCCCGCCAGGCACGTGTCTGTATGGCGGGCGGTCGCCCCCTCTGCCCCCCCCCCCCCGGATCCGCCCTTGGCCGCACAGAGATGCAAGTTTCTTATCTAAATAAAATGGGGTTTTTGGTATTTTTTTTATTCTGGCCAAAGTAATGGTTCGAAAAATTTGAAACTCTGTAGAATTTATCCTTATAATAGTAGCTATCCCTCAGAATTTTTACAGATTTATAGCTATTATAATTTTGGAGTCTATAACTTAATAACACTAAGATATAGCAATATGACAAAGAATGGCTAAAATATGGGAGGGTTACAAATGTAAATTAAAGGTATATCTTAATATCTATTCTATCTTTAAAAAGAAGAGATTTTCCTAGTCTATTACATTAAGGTGCTCCTTATTTTGAATATTTTCTAATATTTAAAATGTGGTGTCTACAAATGTTATATATAAAATATAGGGGTAGATATTTAGGGTTGTTTACCTTTAATTGTCTGTACACTGTGGTCGATGTTGCCTCAAGTATATCTCGACACTAAATTAACCCAGGAATGAATAGGAAAGAATCCCGTTGCTCGATAAGATAATCCAGCTCGGCCAATATTCGCCGAAATATTTCGATATAAAATCCTTAAATAAATTCACAAATGTATTTGTTGTTCAATTTACTTTTTTTGATTATTATAAATTAATTTTAAAAAATATACCTAATAAAATATAAATATGCCTACATATTAGGGTGGAGAGAATTTTTTTTCGTAACTTTAAAAAGGATTAATATGTAAAAAAATTGTATACACATGAGTAAGACATTACCGGGATTTTTTACTTTACCATACAGGTTATGGTCAACTATTGTAATCGTGTATGAGAAAAGTGTTGTTGTTTTTTCTAAATATCTAAAAAACGGCTGAAACTATTTTGATAAAAAAATTCAGCATAACCATTAGGGTGGCCCTTGTTTTGGTTATTTTCGAATTTTTACGCTGGCAGAGGCTCATATGGTTCGAAATAAATAAAAAAAAAGATCCCCCAAGTTTCAAGTCTCTATCTTAATTTTAACCTGTGCCGCACAGCGATGCAAGTTTCTTATCTAAATAACATGGGGTTTTTGGTATTTTTTATTCCGGCCAAAGTAATGGTTCGAAAAATTTGAAACTCTGTAGACTTTATCCTTATATTAGTAGCTATCCCTCAAAATTTTTACAGATTTTTAGCTATTATAATTTTGGAGTCTATAACTTATTAACACTAAGATATCGTAATATTTTATCTTTTTCAAAAAATTGTAGTTTTTCAAAACTTCAACCTCGATAAAATTCGAAATTTGGATATCTTGTGATTACCCTAATATATATACGATATTTATAAACTTTATCACCGGTTAACACAATTTTTGTCCTAAAGTTTTAAATATCAAATTTGTGTTCCTTTTACGTAAAAAATGAAGGGATAAATTGATTCTTTTAAAAAGTTTGCTTTTGTAGTGGTTATAATAATAATAAACGACGAAAAGGGCCATTTTGAACTATTTTCGAGTCCCATTAGATATTAAACAGCAATATTTGAAGTCAAAATATTTTGTCGACGTAATAGAAAACAGCTCTCTCTTTGATTTTGAATTACCATTTGTTTTTAGCTCAATTACAACTCGAATTATAACTAAAAAACTAACACCTTATGTTTTTATCCATGTTTATTATCCTTTTAATCACGTAGTTTTAGTTTTTTTAGCTATAACTCGAGTTCAAATTGAGCTAAAAACAAATGGTAATTTGAAAATCAAAGAGGAATCTGTATTCTATTACATCAATGAAATATTTTGATTTCAAATATTGCTGTTTAATATCTAATGGGATTCGAAAATAGGTCAAAATGGCCTTTTTCGTCGTTTATTATTATTATAACCACTACAAAAGCAAACTTTATATGGAATAAAGGTATTTTATCCTTTATTTTGATGCACACTGAATAGAAAAATCATTAAATAAATCTTAGGACAAAGAAAAAAGATTTTGTCAATATAAAATCGTTTTTAGATTTCAGTGACACTTTCTGAACCTTTAAATGCGGCTCTCGCCGAGCGAGTCACCAAAAGGAATGTTTTGATGTGTTATCTACTTGTAAAGTCAGGAACAGATAAACAATTACCAATCATATTGATGGCGACTGTAATTCAAGAAAATTCTAATATTCAATGTGCATCGTACACGTTTTTGATTGCCGGTACATATTCAGTAGGAGTGGCGTTTACTTATGAAGCAGCCAAAGAAAGGTAACCTGCGAATTGTGTTTAAAAACTTTAATGTCATCATTTTGATAAATTTTTATTTTACTCGTATGCATATCTAATACGTTATCATTAAATGATTTTTAGTCCTGAAACCATGAAGGATCTTCTAGTAACGGCTCCTGCTCCTGTAATGATCTCGGCTGAATTTAATTCAGATTTGACTAAAGTTTTGATAAATTTCAATGAAAATATACAAGCAGAAAATTCGCAATGTGATTCGTTGTTTGATACTGAAACAATTACATTAATTGGAGAAGGTAAGTAAAATTAGTATTATTTATTATTTTAGAACTTCGTAAAGCAATCAAAAGTTTTTTAATTGAGATTTTGTTTTAATTATTCAAAAGGAAACTAATCCAAAGAAAGCTTAGCGTTTCCTGAACTGCAGAGAATAAATATTAAGAATCTATCTATCTAGTATTTATCTATATCTATCTATACTTATTATAATTGGCTTGTGTGATTTTTTTAATTTTAAATTTCACTAATAGGTCATGACACTCATGACAAATAAAATTTATTAAAATTAAGAAAATTAAATATGATTTCGGACCTAATATTGGAGGAAGGGAAGAAGATATCGGGGCTGAAAAAATAAAAATATGTTGGAGTAATATTTAATAAAGTATGGTAAATAGCCGCATGGAAGTAAACGAAATAATTATAAAGCATAGAAATATAACAAGGGCCTTACACTCAGTTTTATGGGACAAAACGATTAGGAGAATCACAAAAATGAAAATCTATACCAGCCTCGTTCGTAGTATTACTACCTATGGGGCAGAGGTATAGGATATCGGAGTTAGAAACCGAGGCCGACTTTTAGCCACTGAAATGGATTTCCTAAGAAGAAGTTGTGGGTTGACGAGAACTGATAGAGTTCGAAACGAACAGAAAAGAAGTCAAATGAACATGGACGGGGAACTTATTGGCGAAAAAACAAAACAATTAGTTTGGTTTGGACACGTAAACAGGATGAACGAAGAACGAATCCCAAAAAAGGCTCTAGAATGGATCCCCCTGAAAGACGAAAAAGATGTCGACCCAGGCGCTCCTGGTTGGCTCAGATGAACGAGGCTATGAGTTCATATCATATAATTAACTTTTATTTATTTATTTATTAATAAAATTATTTATTTAATAATAATAATACAATGGTGTGGCTTGGGCCTGTAGTGCGAGTCTCTGTCCAGCGTGACTTTTAGTGGGCATATCATATAATAATTTTATTTTTATTTTCGTTGTAATATTATATATAATCGTATATTTAAATATATTAAATTTGAATATTTAAAATGATATATAATTAGTATAAGATTGTAGCTGAAAAAATCCATGAAAAATGTGAGATTCCGTCTGACAGTCGGCTTGCGTCGCGCGAGCCTCTCGATAAAATAGACCAAAAGTATTAAATGAAAAAGAAAGCAATCTTATTTTATCATTTTCATCTATCTAAAGGCTCACAGTATAATTCTAATATAAGAAAATACAATTTTAATTAAAATATTTACTTTTTCTGATAAAGGGATGTTTCCTTTAATATTTCAAAAATTTTAGCGAAATCCATGACATTGACCGAATCCAACTTTTTTCCCTCTGATAGTTTCATCTCTCATGGCGAGAGTCTTGCGTCGCGCGAGCCTCTCGATAAAACAAGCCAAAGAAATATAAATGTGAAATAAACGATTTTATTTTATCATTTTCATCTATTTTAAGGTTCTCAGTATCATTCTTATATAAGAAAATAGCATTTTAATTAAGAATTTTGTATTTAAAATGAAATTTTATGAAAAGATTCAGTTTCGCGTCTCAGGCAACAAGTTGACTAAAAATGCACTAAAGTTTTATTTTTTCTCATTAGATATTTATTTAAATCTATTGAAATTTTATATCTGTGTGTTATTTTCATTTATCTTTTATATCAAAAAATTATTAATAGAAAATTTTTATTTTAAAGGGTAGTTTATTTGAAGTCCATTTTAAAAAAACGCTAATAACTCCGTTGAAATTATTTTTAAAAATATGAAATTAATAGATATTATGAAACAATTAATTATTAATAATTTAATTCAATTTCGAACGAAATTGAATAAGTACTTTTTGAGAAAACCGTCAAAAACCCCGAAAATAGTCTATGAAAGGCCGTTTTAGAGAGCACTTGAAAACTCACCTCCATGTCACAAGTCAATGTTTCGTTTCATATGACTTTTTAAACTTTTTCGAAGGCAGCTCGTGCCCTCTAAAATGGCCTTTCATAGACGGTTTTCGGGGTTTTTGACGATTTTCTCAAAAAGTACTCAATCGATTTTGTTCGAAATTAAATTAAATGATTAATAATTAATTGTTTTATAATATCTATTAATTTCATATTTTTAAAAAAATCTCAACGGAGTTATTAGTGTTTTTTCAAAATGGACTTCAAATAAACTAATTCTTTAAAATAAAAATTTTCTATTAATAATTTTTTGATATAAAAGATAAATGAAAATAACATACAGATATGAAATTTCAATAGATTTAAATAAATATCTAATGAGAAAAAATGAAACTTTTTTTCATTTCTTGTCGACTTGTTGCCTGAGACGAGAAACTGAATCTTTTTCTTAAAATTTCATTTTAAATACAAAATTCTTAATTAAAATGCTATTTTCTTATATTAGAATGATACTGAGAACCTTAAGATAGATGAAAATGATAAAATAAGATCGTTTATTTCACATTTATATTTCTTTTGGCTTGTTTTATCGAGAGGCTCGCGCGACGCAAGACTCTCGCCATGAGGGACGAAACTATCAGAGGGAAAAAAGTTGGATTCGGTCATGTCATGGATTTCGCTAAAATTTTTGAAATATTAAAGGAAACATCCCTTTATCAGAAAAAGTAAATATTTTTGAAAAATTATTTTTATTTTAACCAAAAGAAATTAGTGAATATAACTTTAAAATCTTTCTCTATCTTTTAAAATATTGGTCGTAGACAAATTAATTATATAAGATTTTTTGTAGTACGTTTAAATCGCTAAAAATTGTTTCATCTAACTTTTTCTGTAGGTGACTTACTTTTACATGTATAAGAGATTAAATTTGAAATAAAACATATATTTCACTATTTTCGTCTAACCCTTTGAAATACACAACTTTGTATAATGACCTTTGTTAAAGTAAATTCAATGAAATACAAAAATGTCTATAAGAGTCAAAGCTCTACGATGAATAATTAATAAGTTATTGCAGTTGATAAATCAGAGGGAATCTCACACATTATTTATTGATTTTTTTTTCAGCTACAATCTTATACTTATTATACTACTGTGGGCAATAAATAGTAAGACTTTGTTCTTAATTTTAAAATTCTTTATTTATTCTTCCAAATCTATTTCGTCCTCCTCAAAGTAATCCCCCCCGGCCTCAATACACTTGCGCCAACGTTTTTTCCAATCCTCGAAACAGTTGTTAAAGCCAATTTCCGGAATAGCCTTCAATGCGCGTAGCGATTCGCGTTTAATATCTTCAATTGACTCAAAACGGTTTCCCCGGAGCGGTCGTTTGAGTTTGCTGAACAGCCAGAAGTCACAAGGAACTAAATCAGGCGAATACGGTGGTTGTGGAACGATATTGATTGAATTTTTGGAGAAAAACTCACGAATAATCAATGCAGTATGCGAAGGTGCATTATCGTGGTGCAAAAACCAAGAGTTGTCAGCCCATAATTCCGGCCTATTTTTTACGAATAGCTTCGTGCAAACGACGCATAACACTCAAATAGTATTCCTTGTTGACAGTTTGGCCAGTCGGAAGGAATTTGGAGTGCACCACACCTCGATAATCGAAGAAAACTGTCAACAGGACCTTGATTTTTGACTTGTTCGTCGTCAACGCGTTCTCGACCCTCTTTGAACAGTTTGTACCAATCAAAAATACTTGCTCGCAACATACAATTATCACCGAAGGCCTTTTGCAACATTCTGAACGTTTCGGCACCAGGAATTTGATTCCGCACACAAAATTTAATGGAACTTCTTTGTTGAATAATTTCACTCATTTTAAAAATCGCCGAATGCACTTTTTGTAGTTCAGAAAGACAAGCGTATACTAAACACCAATGATTATTTTGATGTGACATTTGGCACAGATGTCACTGACAGTCATACCAACCTAGAAAAAAATATTTTGACGAATGGGTTTCCGCGCGAAATTTAAATTAAAAAGTCTTACTATTTATTGCCCATAGTAGTATATCATTTCACATATTCAAATTTAATATATTTAAATATACGAGTATATAATATAACAATTAAAGTGATTATATTATATGCCTACTAAAAGTAGTGGTTCTGGCTAGCCACAACGACTCGCGCAACGGGTCCAAACCACAGCATTATATTATTAATATTGAATAAATAAATTTAGTAATAAATAAATAAAAGTTAATTTATATAATATGAAAAAATGCAATATCAAAAAGTAAATATCTCTAGCTTAGGAACCACTGGTCTAGGCAAAATAGGAAATTAATTATAACAAAAAAATATTTAAAAAATACTTAATAGGATTATTATTTTGGAGAAGGTTTGTGTTTTTATGTGATCGAAAATAGAAAAAAAAATATTTTTTTTAACATGAGGGGTTAGGTATCCCTGTAAAGAAGATCTCTTTAAGATAGGGGTATATGTGAGGTCGTTAAAGTACCCATATTTACACGATTTTTGTACTCAACGGGATTTCCAAACCAGTCAACCTAAAATTATGAAAAAAGTCTACAAATACATTCATTCTCTTCTTTTCAACATCAAATAAAACCGAATTTGAAATCTCAGCTATTTTGGAGGATATAAGATACGGAACTCTCAGATTTTAAGCATTGGAGTTCACACAAGGGCTTGTTTCCAATTAAATATAATAGATAATTATAAAACTGAATTTTTATACTTTGATTGATAGATTTTATTGAATTTTACTTATTTTTTAGGTCCTCAATGTAATTTCAAAGCATCTATTCTGGAAATTATACTTGGACAGAATAATAAGCTAGAACCTGGCTCAACAATCACTCTATCGAAGTTATCAGCAATTCGACAATTCGGAAGTCCTGCGAATTCCCCATTAGCGAAATTCACTACTGAAGGGAGTGTAACAATTAATTCACTCGATCCAACAGTAAAATCAATTTTATTTCACTCAGCCTCTATCATTTTATCTCTTATGGAGATGATATTTAATATTGTTAATCATTTCAGATTCCGGTCGCTGATTTTACACTTGAAGCCCCAAGTGTAATTTGTTCCGGCACCGAGTCGAATTTAACTCTTAAGTAATTTTTTTTTATTTATAAAATTAAATATAAATTTTCTAAAACGCACTTTTTGCACTTGAGGTTTTCACGATTGAAACAAAGTTCGTTTGACCTCAACCTGACTTTGACAAACGTTTACGCTTAATCCATGGAGATTCACGTGAATTGGCTAAAAATTTGAACAGGAACTATATGGTAAACAATAAAATTTAATAATTAAAACAAAGATGTGTTTTTTTAAGAAAAAAAGATGGAATGTCTCGAGGTTTAGACTAACTGCCCGACAAGAAGGTTAGTGTTCGGGTTCAACTACCGGGGGATGAAGCCCTCTGTCATGCAATATAAAAATATTTTCTACTAAAATCTAGACATTGTGACCATAGAATGTTGTTTTTTTTTAATAAAATTTAAGATCAAGGGAAATCTACATCACATTTATTACTAATGACCGACATTTTATTCTTTTTTAAGCTCTTGGTCTTGTAATGTTGTTATCAATACAATTGCACACAGAAAGCACATACTTTTGCATGTATAAGAGTTAAATTTGAAATAAAACATATATTTCACTATTTTCGTCTAACCCTTTGAAATACACAACTTTGTATAATGACCTTTGTTAAAGTAAATTCAATGAAATACAAAAATGTCTATAAGAGTCAAAGCTCTACGATGAATAATTAATAAGTTATTGCAGTTGATAAATCAGAGGGAATCTCACACATTATTTATTGATTTTTTTCAGCTACAATCTTATACTTATTATACTACTGTGGGCAATAAATAGTAAGACTTTGTTCTTAATTTTAAAATTCTTTATTTATTCTTCCAAATCTATTTCGTCCCCCTCAAAGTAATCCCCCCCGGCCTCAATACACTTGCGCCAACGTTTTTTCCAATCCTCGAAACAGTTGTTAAAGCCAATTTCCGGAATAGCCTTCAATGCGCGTAGCGATTCGCGTTTAATATCTTCAATTGACTCAAAACGGTTTCCCCGGAGCGGTCGTTTGAGTTTGCTGAACAGCCAGAAGTCACAAGGAACTAAATCAGGCGAATACGGTGGTTGTGGAACGATATTGATTGAATTTTTGGGGATACACTAGTATTTAAATTTACAATCAGTTCAGTATCTTATAAAAAAAAAAATATTTCTTCTAATTCTAATAAAATGAATCTGAATTTCATTTTTTTAATACAATATGAAAATTAATATATTATAATCTTGAGCTTTTAAAATAATTGTTCCAAGTTAGTATTGGTAAATTTATTTTGAAATTATAATAGGTTGGAGTTGGTGGTGTTTCATAATCAGGATAAATTATTTTGTTTAAAAGAAAGTCATATTATAAAAAAATATATCATAAAAGATATCAATATAATAAAAAAATTTATTTTGTGAAGTATTAGTAGTAGAATAAATGTTAGTTTAAATGAGAAAATTTGTTTAAAGGGGCTTGCATAGGCGCAGAGAGGGGGTTCAAAGGGGCTACAGTTTCGAACTCGGCCTCTGAAAGAGGCCCGTGGCCCACCATATAAAATCGTAAAGGGTGATTTTCTGCATAATTTTAATAAATACTCTATAAAATAGTGGACCCGCGATAAGATTCAACCCTGGGGCCCGCATAAGCTCTTTGAAGTCCTTGTTTGATATTAAAAAAAAAATGAAAGACAGTAAACTCTCGTATATTCGCGGAATTGGGTGGCGCAGCAACTTCGGATAAGATAATTCTTCAGATAACCCGCAAAATAGTTAAAAAAAAAGTACACAAATCAATACAAGAATGCATTTGAAAATTGTTTATTCACAGTAGGAGCAGGGTTAAAAATGTATTATTTTACACGTTATAAACATACAGTGTGTGCACATATATAATAGTTAAATAGTTTTTAAAGTTTACTTTTGCACAAAATAAACCTGCTGTTTCGAGATAAAACACTTCTTCTACACTTGAGATTGACCACGGATGAGCCGTAAAGCTGATAATCCGCCCATGGATAAACGAGTGTTTACTGTGTTAATACAATATAGGGTGGCTCATAAAGATCTACCACTTTTGAAGTTGTATAAAAAAATGAAAAAATTTAACTAGAAAAAAGTACATAAAATATTTTTTTTAATGTGTTTTAAACATTATCAGACAAATAAAAATTCTAGCCCTTTCGACCAAACTCAACCAAATTTTGTATACATATTCTGTGGGCCCCAAAAAGGCTAGAAATGCAAAAACTAATCCCCCAAAATTGGGGAGGGGTCAAAAATGCCAATTCTAACCCCTTTGACCAAACTCAACCAAATTTCGTTTGTACATATTCTGTGAACCCCCAGAAGGCTAGAAATGCAAAAACTAACCAAATTTTGTATACATAGTTTGATCGAAAGAGCTATAATTTTCATTTTTGATTTGGGTGGTTAAGTTTTGTATTTCTAGCCTTCTGGGGGTCCACAGAATATGTATACAAAATTTGGTTGAGTTTGGTCGAAAGGGGTAAAATTTTCATTTTTGACCACTACCCCCTTTTGTCGTCTGATATAATGTTTAAAACACATAAAAAAAAATTATTTTATATTCTTTTCAAAATATATTCAGTTTTTTCTAGTTAAATTTTTTCATTTTTTTTATACCTATTCAAAATGTGGTAGATCTTTATGCACCACCCTGTATAATCAAACTTATTTCTTATTTAAGCGGTTTAATAAAAAGTCATGTCACAACACTTTTAAAAATTTTCATGCTAAAATAGACAAAGAATTTGTTTAATAAATATGTCATTTTCTTTTAGATTAGCTGCATCGAATAATCAGCGGTTGGATTACGTGTTCTCGTCTTCTTATGATATACCTGCTGCTTCTCGGCTTGTCAAGACACATCGTGAAAGACTTCTCCTTTGGAGAGGAACAAGGGAGATGGCATTGGATTTGAGGTCCAAAAGTAAGACCATGTCCTCGAATGGAACTATCGCAATCGATACTAGCATGGTAACGAATAGACACATACTTCATTTATTTTAATATAATTCGGGTGATATCTATTAATGGAAAATTATTGATTGAGAAGAAAAAAGTTCAGGGCGTATAGGAACGTTTTTAATTCAGGAGAGATGGGGAAAAACCTTGAAGGGACAAGGGATCAATTATCTCTCACCCCATCCTACCTATATTTTTTAAAAATAATTTTTTGGCACATGACATGAATTTGAACAAAATCAGTCGATTTTTATACAACGAAACAGTTTGCTAGTGCTTTAACAAAAAAATATATATTCAAATAAACTAATGTGGCCATCCACATGACTTTACCATACACCTGGCCTCTTAATAATGGATGAACTAAAGAGTTCTGAGCCTTTTTCGTTAGATGGCTTTAATGAGCTATATCTCACGATGTATACGTCGTATCTGGTCATTCTTTTTTGCGATTTAAAGGTGACATAACGATTTAAAAAAAGTGCTTTGACAGTTTGTGTTTGGTGTAGCTGTATGTTAGAGTGGTCCAAAATGGAGGTAAAAAAAGAGAAAATTGGATACATTCTTCGGTACCACTATGACCAAGTGGGAAAAGAGGAGCAGGCGGTCAAAAAAAAATTGTGCTGTTTATGGACCCAATACAGTATCGAATGCAACAGCAAAGCGGTGGTTCCAACGATTCCGTTCTGGTAATATGGACGTCGAAGATGAGACACGCTCTGGTAGGCCAATCGTCGAAAATGTCGATAAAATCATGGAAATTGTCGAGTCGGACCAGCATGCGAGCACTTATTCCATTGCCCAGGAACTGAAGATTAACCAGAAAACCTTTTGGAACCATTTGCATAAGGCTGGTCTCAAGAAGAATGTATGGATGCCACACGAATTGACGCAAAAGAAACTTTTGGACCGAATTGAAGCCTGCGATTTTTTGCTGAAACGATGGCGATGGCGATGGGTATGGTGACTGGCGATGAAAAATGGGTCACATACGAGAACAACAGGCAAAAAAGATCGTGGTCCAAGCGCGGTGAGCCGGCCCAAACGATCGCCAAGCCTGAATTAAAGGCCAAGATGGTTTTACTGTGTGTTTGGTGGGATTGGAAGGGAATCATCCACTATGAACTGCTCCCATCACTCAATTCGGACCTATACTGTCAACAACTGACCAGATTGAAGCAGGCGATCTTCGAGAAGCGGCCAGAATTGGCCAATAGGAAGATGTGTTGTATTCCATCAAGTGGACGCCAGGCCGCACACATCGTTAACGACACGCCAGAAGCTCCGAGAGTTTGGATAGGAGGTTATATCGCACCCGCCGTATAGCCCAGACCTGACACCAAGCGATTATCACATTTTCAAGCATTTGCAAAATTTTCTTGATGGAACAAAACTAGCCTCAATAGAAGCTTGTGAAAATGAGCTGATCAAGTTTTTCACTAATAGGGACAAGGACTTCTTCAATCGCGGAATTATAAGACTGCCTTCAAAAAGGACAAAAGTTATCGAACAAAACGGTGCATATTTGATCTAAATCGAAAAACCCAACTTTGTTAATTTTATCGTCCAAATAAAGAGAAAAAAGGCTCAAAACTTTTTACTTCACCTATTATTTAATAAAATAATTTAAATGATTTACTAAAGAACCCCCCCCCTCTCCTGAATTTTGCCCCATTAGCAATTAATCATATCTACTTTTAAATATGAGACTTTTTAGGGTAAATAATAGCTTTCTAGTATTTTTGTTTGAAAATTTTATCATTTTAATTATTTTTTACTTTACCCTTAGGTCACTATCAATTTCACATAGACAGTCATTTTCTCAAGGTTGTTTAGGGTGCATAAGCGAAAACTTCGTAAAATTCGAGAAAGTGTCTAGGATTTATTTTGATATATCTATTTTTTGAATCCCCTCCCCACCTCTATTTTGGTCCCCGAAAGAATAAATGATTTTTTTTATTTTAGGACCTTTTTATAGTAAATTTCATTTTTCTTTTGAGTTTTTTTTTAATTTGAAAATAGTTTAATTTTAATTTTTTTAACCCTCCCTGGGTTCATTTTCAAACAAAATCTGATCTACTCGGAATCTCAAAAATCAAAAAAACTATATGGGAAATTTAATTTTGATATTCCCACTAGTTTTTGAGCTATAGAGCGCACACTAAATTTGGTAACGTAGGTACTAAAAGACATTTTGACAAAATAAATAATTTCTCATGAAATATAATTTTTTTCTTTATAAGGTTTTCTTGTGGATAAAAATGCTATAATTTCACTCAATTTTTACTTTACGATACAGGGTATGGTCAAGTATTGTAATCGTGCATGAAAAAGGTGGTTTTTTTTTTGCTTCTTTTTTTCGAAATATCTCAAAAACAACTAAAACTATTTTGATTAAAAAAAATTGAGTGAATCCATGGCATTTCGGTCTACAAAAAAGTCCTAATAAGTGAACATCTAGGATTAAAAATTAAAAATCTAGGCCATTTGAGCAAACTCAACCAAATTTTGTATACATAATCAGTGGACCTCCAGAAGTCTAAAAAAGCAAAAACTAACAGCCCAAAATAGGGGAGGGGGGTCAGAAAATTAAAATCTAGGCCCTTGTATCAAACTCAACCAAATTTTGTATACATAATCAGTGGGCCCACAGAAAGAAGCACAAAAAGAAGCAAAAAAAACACTTTTTCATGCACGATTAAAATACTAGGTCATACCCTATATCCCATATATATAATAAAAATCAGTGTTTGTAAGACAGGGAGGGAGCCCCCCACCCTCCAAGGCGCCCTTAGAGCTTATCGTTGTAAAATGATAAGATGATTTTATTGTCGCTCGCTAATTCAAAAATTTAAAATTTCAAAATTGGATAAAGTACAGCAAATTGATGTTAGATGGTGCTAATAGCAATCACTAAATTATAGGTTAGTTATCGTTAAATACATTTTATAGAGAATTATAAAAAAAAATATACGTTAATAAACAATAAAGCCATGGGCGCCGGCAGGATTATTTTCAGGTGGGTGCATCTGGATCTACCCACTATACTATTAACTAATAAAATATAATTTATAATATTTATAATTCATTGACAAAGTGATGAACAAATTTGGACAGCAACCTAGACGCCTTAAGTTTTTATTCAAACAGTGACTTAATAAACTAAGCTGACGTGTTCTGATGTGGCCATCCACTTGACTTTACCATACAACCTAGCCCCTCACTTATATTTAATAAAATTATTTATAATCATGTAGGGGAGGGGGTTAGTTTTTCCATTTTCCAACTCCTGGGGGCCCACTGATTATGTATACAAAATTTAGTTAGTTTGGTACAAGGGCCTAGATTTTTGTTTTTTGACCCCCCCCCCCTCTTTTGGGCGGTTAGTTTTTGCATTTTTAGACTTCTGGGGTCCCACTGATTATGTATAGAAAATTTGGTTGAGTTTGCTCAAATGGCCTAGATTTTTAATTTTTAACCCCCCCCCCCCCCCTCCTTAATTTTGGGTCGATATGCACCAAAATCTCAATGGACCAAAACTACGTTTGAAATTTGGTTTCGATATTCACACTAGTTTTTGAGCTAGCTCGTCCACAAAAATTGGGTAACGCACAGACTAAAGGACAACCAGACAACCAGACACCAGACAGACTAACAGACATTTTGACAAAACAATTATTATCTCGAAAAATATAATTTTTTCAATGTTCCCTTATTAGAGCTTTTTTGTAGAGTGAAATGCCATGGTTTCGCTCAATTTTTTTAATCAAAATAGTTTCCGCCGTTTTTGAGATATTTCGATAAAAAGAAGAAAAAAGAACTACTTTATTCATGCACGATTACAATACTTGACCATACCCTGTATGGTAAAGTAAAAATGATTTCTTAATCATTTTCTGTGGACTTTTGGGTGATCTGCGGGAGCTGCCGAGGTCGAAAACATGGATTTTGCGCTTGAACACGAACGGTTGGTCGGAGAAAAAACCTACAAATGAAATTTGTAGAAAATTTTATGAACTTTCATTTTGAAGGTTATTTTCGAAAAGTTGAAAGTTTTCGAGCTATAAGCGAAAAACCGCCAAAAAATAGAAATTTTCACCTTTTTTTTGCATTTTCTACAATGAGACCTCAGATTTGGATTCAGTGCCCCAAAAAACATAAAAATCAAAACTACCCCAAAACTTTCCTGATAAAAACACAATTTGACTGGACTATAATTGCAATTAATTTATTTTCAGTTGTTGCCAGGGCTCACATATACAATTCTGGTCGACACAAAGGACCAGCTTGGAAGAACAGGAAGCAGTAGAGAATTTTCGTTACGAGTTCCTTCTAAAAATGAACCAACTGAAAATAGTACTGATAATATTCGTCTTGATCTCCCTCCTAGTACTTACTTACATTTAGGATTAGACGCTACTGCAGAAATTATCGGTTGCCAAAGTCAACAAAATCAACAAAATTATAAAGTAAGACAGTTTAAAATTCTAATAAACTACCTTCTTCTATTAAATATTCTTTAATCTATCTATCTTAATCTACTTTTCTATCACAGTGCATATTGCAGATTGATCAATTTACATGAATATCTAATTATTACTAAACCTTTTATTTTTTAGTTTAATTGGCTTTTAAAATTTACGGATACGGAAACTCGACTGTCGGAATCAGAATCATCTAATCGAATCCAAATATCACCTGAAATTTTATCCCAATCTGGTGATTATGATCTAACGGTTCAAGCCACAAGTAATAATACTACCCCGATTGAGGTATACATGGGTTATAATTAAAAAAATAAATATTTACTGTTGGATCTTTCGTATCCATAGTAAATTAGTAACAGGAATAGTAGGGAATTAGATAAAATTTAAAACTCAGAGTTTCGCCCATTTATTTTGACTTCCTCAGTGGCCCATTTTATTACTCTTTGTCAAAAAACAATTTCACTATAAGACAAAACATAATTAATTTTTAGAGAAAGATTAATGATGTTTTGTCTTATAGTAAAATTGTTTTTTGACAAAAAAGTGATAAAATAGGCCACTGAGGAAGTCAAAATAAATTGACAAATCGTCTGGCCCATTTAAAAAAAATACTCTGTGTTTTTAATTTAATTTTATCCAATTCCCTTCTATTCCTGTTACCAGTGGCGCAACCAGGATTTTGTCCTGGGAGGGGCTAATACACACACACGCACACATATATATATGTTGCCGTAAAAACCCGTTTCTTAGTAAAAACGGGTTCTTACTAGTTAAAACTCGTTTCACTGAATACTTTTTTGGCAACTAGAATTTGCTGATGTTGGTTGAGTTTGGTTCAAAAGTCTAGAATCTTCATTTTTGAACTTTCGCCTCATTTTGGGTGTTTATTTTCAAAAAATTTTAATGTCAAAAATTCATCCTCTACAACTTTGCTTTAATTTTTGACATTTTCGTTTACAAAATTTTGAAAATAAACACCCAAAATGAGGCAGAAGGTCAAAAATGAAGATTCTTGACCTTTGATCCAAACTCAATCAACAAATTATAGTTGCTACAAAGGTATTCAGTGAAACGCGTTTTAACTAGTAAGAACCCGTTCTTACTAAAAACGGGTTTTTACTGCAACATATATATAAACATTTTCGTAAAATGCCAAAAATAATGTTTTGACAATTTCAAAATTAAATAATTTAATTTAATATTATATTACAAAGACTTTAAATGATTAAACTAGGAAATTCTCAAAACTTTATTTTTGGCATTTTACGAAAATGTTGTCATTTTTGTTTTGTATTGTAACTTGCGCAAACACCAAACAGTGAAAAAGGCAAACTTTACCAGGTTTTGATAAAAAAAAGACCATCTCAACTAAAATTACAGAACAAAATAACAAATCTTTATTTTTACTTTCACGTTTATATTCTATAGAATATGATGGGGAAGTATTGCGATCGCCTGCCTGGGTCCTGACTCTTTGATTTTATTACCAATTGATTATTAAGGTATTTCTTTCACAAATGCAAAAATTCAAGAAGTCTTCGAAACTTGGAATATAAGTCATTAAAAGCATAATAAATACACTGTTAAAATTTGAAGACGATTTACAACACCAAACATTAAATAATTGGAATTAAAAATAAAATTTTTTACATATAGTAGATTGGGAAAAGGGTGGACAAATGATCATTATTTTATTTTTTTTCATTGAAGGACTTTTCCCATCTTGATGAAAAACTATTATTTGTTAGAATAATATATTCGGAGTAACGTAAAAAAAAATTAAAATTATTTACCTAGTAGTTTTGATAAAAAATAAAAAAAACATATTTGGGCGATTATTTTGAGCGGAGGGGATATATAAGGTCAATGGCTTGGAAACGATCCATTCATAAAGAGGTTATAGTAGCGTAAAAAGTACAGTGAGGTTAAAAAACATAACCTAAAATTTTAGCACCGTTCATATGTATAGAGTGGTTACGAGGCTAAAACTTTTGGTGTGGATTGTCGCGAAAGAGCTACCTTAAAGACTCCAGACTTAAATTGTTATTATAGACAAAATCGATCTGAAGGAACATTTTCACTTCTCCAACATGTAATAGAAATAGAATCCTTTTTATTTATAGTAAAAAATTTATAGTCAAAATTTTTTTTTCCTTGTCCTAGGTCCTAGAGGGGACTTCAGCCCCCTCCCCGTGGTTGCGCCACTGCCTGTTAATAATAAATATTTAATTTGATTGTATAGCCTGAATGCTTGATTTTTTTCCATAGGTTTCAAAAAGATTTCGTGTAATGGGCCGAGGTTTGTTGGCTGTTTTGCCGGCTCAGTTAATCACCATTGGAGCCGCAATGGATAATCGCTCCTCTTTAACAATTGATGGAAGCCGTTCACTTGATTTAGATCTGGTATCTGCCAATTCTGTCGGACTTAAATATCAATGGTGTTGTTTGGTTTTACCATCAAATGATCCAAAAACATTGGGAGATTTACAAACTTGTCAAAGGCTCGTGAATAGCGTAACTGCAAGTAATCTTACAATTAGGGCAGACACATTGCCTCTTGGAAGGTAGAAAAAATAATTACAATTATTATATTAATTAATCACCTATCCAAAGTTCGAAAATTAATTTTTCTACGCGCTGGTGCGCAATGAAAACGGCACCGTCTAAAGACAATAATAAATTAAATTAAATTAGAGAATAAAGAAAATATTTTTTTATTATAGACAAAAGGATAAACCGGGGTTCGAACCCGGGATATTCACATGTAGGATGCGATGCTTTTTAAAAGAAAGATGCTCTTAAATTATTCTCTTAGACTCTGACTCACTCTTTTGTCTATAATAAAAAATCTTTTCTTCATGGTCTAATTTAATCATTATAATTTGTAAAATTCTTCCAAAAATTTAATGACTATGTAGTTTATAT
The DNA here is from genome assembly GCA_024734495.1 of Forficula auricularia. Lineage (NCBI taxonomy): Eukaryota > Metazoa > Arthropoda > Insecta > Dermaptera > Forficulidae > Forficula > Forficula auricularia. The sequence continues at coordinate 5,589,013 of JALMQS010000073.1, read as the reverse complement.
TCTTCAATTTAGTATTTTTTGAGATAAATAAGAATCCTGCTTATTAGAATAATCTTATCCTCCTGTACACAATTGAAATCTAATTGACAACTTGCTATCCGGATAGTTTGAATATTTATTTATATTAATTCACTAGATAGTTTAGACCTTTTTAATCCGGGACCCAAATTTGAGAAATATTTTCATGCCGGGACCCAAAAAAGCCAAATTTTTTTAATTACTTTTTTTTAATCATAGTTAAGCAATTTTCTTCAATTTTACTATGATTACCATATTTTAACTCACATATAAATACATTGCCCTCTTTACGAGAAACACGCTGTTTTCGAACGCTCAGCACCCCTTCGCTGTCAAATTGGAGAAAAATCGAACAAGCGCTTTCGCCAACTCTTTTATCCCTATGAACTCCAGAGACTGGAACTCGCTCCCGGCCACCATCTTCCCCGCGACTTACAACCTTCAGATATTTAATACCCGTATCCACAGATACCTTCGACCCCCGCCTAGCCCATAAAATTCTTTCTTCCTTTTTTCACGATGGAGGAGCCAACCCAGGCCTTTAGGGGTTGCACCTTCTTGGTGTAACTCCTTCTCTCATCATTTTTATAAAAAAAAAAAAAATGTTTAACAATAGAAATAATCAAAAGTAATTTTCGATCCAAAAATTTAAAGAAAAAGCTTGTGTTTTTAATATTTTTACTTTGAATAGTACTGAACAAATTAAAATATATTTTTATGCTTATTGAAAAAAAATCTTAGTAAAATATTTGATTAACGACCCTGCACGACCCAAAGAATATGCTTCGCGACCCCAATTCGAGTCTCGACCAATAGGTTAGTGGTTTAGATCACCAGGAGTTGACAATCTTCAAGAATAAATATCGATTTAGTTTTCGAAAAGTGTCATGAAGAGTGATATTTACTTATAAAGATTGGCAAATAATGGTGATCGAAACTTTCTAGTGAATTAATTTAAATAAGTAAAAAAATTCATCGAAATTTATTTATTTCAATAGTCTAACAAGTTTATTTCAATAGTCTAACAAGTAACCCTTGAAGTATGAAGAAGAGTATATAAAACATTTTAAATTTTTCGGCTGAAACAAAGATAATCTCATCAAAATGCACAACTTTTCGACACCTAATTCTGGAGTCGTTTTAATTTATTATTTCGAAAATAATTGAGGAAAACTAAAATGGTCTTATGAAATTACTTTGCAAGCAAAAACGACTTGTGAATTAGGTCTCAACGGTGCGCATTTTGATGAAAATATGACATTTTTAAAAATCACTAGGCTAGATGGTTTTTTTTCAAACATCTCTTTTTATAAACACCTCATCATATATGTAATAAAATCCGATATTTAAATTTATTTAATAATTTTTTTTTAGTTACAATATTACCCTAACAGTGTCCAAAGCAAATAAGAACCCGTCTTCTGCTTGGCTTATATTGCGTATATTGGCCGGCGATCCACCTCGGGTCATTTTTCAACCAAATCCATTATTGAGCTCCGTGAATCCCCTACAAGGAGTGACGCTTAGAGGTAAATCGGTATAATTTTAAGATTATTTTGACTTCCAATTTGTAGCACACTTTACAACACTATTCTTTATACTATAGTTTGACTACAATATACGATATAGTCTAGTTTAGGGCCTAAAGAAGCCTTTATTGGAAACACAACTTCTTTTTGTTTCAATATCATTACAAAAAAAAAAATTGCCTCTAAACATTCACAAGTTCCGCATTTATGAATTCAAATTTTTTTTTTCCAGTGACTGTTTAACCGAATTCAATTCCCTGTAGAGTTTACCTCCATCGATAAATAAGTCTTATACTTTATTTAATTTTCAATAGATTTTAAAATAAAAGTGGTTATTTAAAATATATATTATCCATCCTACTTCTCATATACGTATAATAATTTCTAGATAGGGTACTATAATGTTTTAAATTACAATTTTAGTGTTTTTTAAAGCTCTTGAAAACTTTGAACAGATGGAATATCTTCGTTAGGAAAAAAGAAATAAAATTTCCTTATATTCTAACCATTTATTTTCACGAAAAACTTTTGAGACGTTTCAGCAGGATATTCTCGCATCATCAGTCACAAGAAAAACATAATCTTAATAACAGTCAATTCATATTCACATGTCATTCTCAAGATAAAAGAAAAATGGAGAAGAGAAAACTCACTCTAGCTTTTCATAACATAGTAAATTTATCTGTGTAGAATATCATTATCTTTTACAGTTAACGACATTATAATCAACAAAGCTAGTAATAAAAATAACAACAAATTAAAAAATATTCATTTAAATAAATCAAATAAAAATCTTTCATATTCGCTATTTACCTGGTGAGTTTTTTTGTGTTAAATTATTATAAATATGCTATGTCAATACAATTGAATATACCTATCATATATACAATGAAAGGCATTTTAAAAGATTTAAAACACAAAAAACTCACCAGGTAAATAGCGAATATGAAAGATTTTTATTTGTTTTATTTAAATGACTATTTTTTAATTTGTTGTTATTTTTATTACTAGCTTTGTTGATTATAATGTCGTTAACTGTAAAAAGAGAATGATTTTCTACACAGATATATGTACTATGTTATGAAAAGTTAGGGCGAGTTTTCTCTTCTCCTTTTTCTTTTATCTTGAGAATGGCATGTGAATATGAATTGACTTGTAATTAAGATTATGTTTTTCTTGTAGACTGATGATGGCGTGAGAATATCCGCTGAAACGTCTCAAAAGTTTTTCTTGAAAATAAATGGTTAGAATATAAGGAAATTTTATTTATTTTTCCTAACGAAGATATTCCATCTGTTTCCAAGGTTTTCAAGAGCTTCAAAAAACACCAAAATTGTAATAATAATTTCTATTCATCGTTATCTTCAATTAAATTTATCCAATTTCGCCATAAAATTTTAAAAAAGATATCTTGAAATTCGATCATAAAATTCAATATCATCTAAATTCCTGCATTTTGTTAACGTTAAAATATCTTCAAAATCCAGTCGTGAAAACATGAATTTAATTATTTCTAAATATTCTCTATTATTCTCTATAAATGGTCTAAATTGACATCCAGTCATTGAAATTTAATTCAATAATGTTTTTACAATATTTATGCAAAATCTTGAAGTATCTATCATAAATTGGCAATTTCCAGTTTTTGGAAAAATCAATTTTTTTTGTAATTTTGTTAAATAATCTATGGCGTTAAGTGCCAAGTGAAAATTTGTGTCTATTAAATTCAAAAAATCACGTATGTCCAAATTTATGAAGATTGTCTCCTGAAGAATGCCTAGACTAACATGGATCAATACTTACTAAGAAAATAATGCTTGAATATTATTTTCCTCCAAGCCATTGCTTAAATATTATTTTCTTCCAAGTTTCAGACTTTTTTAAGAACGAATAATAAGAAATTTTTGAGTGAATTCAAAACCCTGGCAAAAACTCTCGGTGAGCTGTGGTCGGTATGAGTGATATGTATCTTGGCCAATGAGTTAAAATGGTAAACCATAGCATGGAAAAATTCTCTCACAAACAAAATGACTTTTAAATCTTAACAAATCCCCAAAATTAATTATTGAAATCTTCATCATATATAATAATTAATTTGTCGATATTTTATTTTAACACTTGATTTATTTGTAACAGGAATAGCAGGAAATCCGACAAAAATTAAAAAAGTTTTAATTAAATGGGCCAGACGTTTCGTCAATTTAATTTGACTTCCTCAGTGGCCCATTTTACTTTACCATACAGGGTATGGTCAAGTATTGTAATCGTACATGAAAAAAGCAGTTTTTTGTTTCTTTTTTTCGAAATATTTCAAAAACGGCTGAAACTATTTTTGATTAAAAAAATTTAGCGAAACCAGGGCATTTCAGTCTACAAAAAAGCCTTAACAAGTGAACATCGAAAAAATTATATATTTCGAGATAATAACTGTTTTGTCAAAATGTCTATTAGTCTGGTTGTTAGTCTGTGCGTTATCAAAGACATCGAAAAGGTTTATTTTAGTGTTAAGATAAATATTAGGAATGGATAGAATAGAAAGGTGTGTGGTTGATCTAACGATGTTTCGTATTGTGTGTGTTTCCATTAGGTGGTATAGAGTACTTAACTACTGCTCTAATACCTACTAGAATATAAGAAGGGTGTCCTCTCTATCTTTCTTTCTTTCTATTTGGAATGCATTAATATATTATGTGTATGTATATGTTTTATTTATTTTCAGGTACAACAAACACACACATATACTATACATTATAATAATCAACCACAAATATGCCTTTTTAGTTTATAAAACTGAATTTCCGCGAATATACTCCTCCTAGGTGAGGAATTAGAATATAGGGGGCGATTTTGTAATTTTTTTGAGAATATATATCTGCGCCTTCGCCAACGATGTGTGTGTAATTATATTTGGGGTTTAGGCCTTTTAATTTTTAATTATGGATATTGCCGACTGTCTTGTGTATAGGATGCAATGTCAAGTGTATTACTCAGATGTATAGTCTGGCGTAGGTGTGTTGTTTTCGCTAGTTTTAAGAACCCTCACCGTGTAGCGCGAATGTGCCGGGTTAAAGGGTTGCCCGGACGACAGGCATAATAGGGAACTCCAGCATTCGAGAGGATCAGTTGACTGTGCATCAGATACCCGAGATATAGGTCATATCCTCTATCTGAGTGAGTGTGTGTAATTTCGATATTTGTCGAAAGACTATATTAGAAAAGTCTTTCATTTGGAAACCGATCATATGATCCTAGTCGGTTGATAAACGGGTGAGATTCTTGGACAAGCAGCATGTTAGGGTTTCTCTTAGGTACACATGTTTGTTGTCGATAGGGTTTCTTTTTTTCAGCAGACATACTGTGGACCTTGAAACTTACGCTGTTTTTCAAACGACTAGGTATACCTTGTTGTAAATAATCGGTGTCCCATCGTAATTTTATTTAATTGTTGAACCAATTCAAAATTCTCTTCTCTTTAGTTCGTTTCGATATATGGTACTTCATGCGTAGGTGGGAAGAGAGAATTGAATTTGGTATTTTTTGATAAGAATTCTTTTTGATGATTCTTATCCTATTAGGTAACTTGTGTGAGTGATGTGTTTTTCCTCTTCTTTCTTTCTTCCTCTTTATATTTTCTTTCGGCGTGGGCGCGTTTTCTCGTTCGTCACATTTTTCGGTCTCATTTGAGACTTTCTGATTTCGGTTCGTTACGCGACGGTAATCCGCGACATTTCCATCTCGACTAGGATTTCTAGGCCATACCGAGCCTATAGCGTGTGCCGTTCTATCCTCTTCGCGTTCGCGATCGTCTCAAGCCAGAAGACCAGCCTCTTGAAGAAAGAAGAGACAGTGATAGTTGGCCACCTGTTGCCATTTTGATTGGGCTTTGGGATAACGTTTAATTTAGAACATCAAGCCATCAGGGCGTAACCAAGTGGTTTCTTCGGTTAGTATTCTCTTTCACTTTTGATTTAATTCAATTACAATTTCAAAACGGTCTTTATTCATGTGTGTGTCTGTTTCTCTTTTAGCTGAAGATGGGAGGTTGGTTTGTGGGGGCGGAGACTTCGCGACCCATCTCTTCAAGGCGTCTGCAAGTCAGCACTACGGTAAGCATTTTTAAATTAATAATTAAATTTTCTATCATAATGATATATTTATTATCTATTTATTAATTCATTTAATTCTCTTCTATTTAATGTCTCTATAACCTGTTGATATTGTGCTGACGTCATTTGCCTCATTTGCTCAAAATATTATATTCTTCAATTCCATCAATTCTAGTGAGTATAAATTGGTTTAAAGGTGTTACACTTTTCAGTTCCCACTTAACAAATTCGTGTCCCCTAAAGTACTCTCTGCCCCTGTCTACTTTCTTTTAGTACATACTATTACTTGGTTAAATGGTTTCACCTGAGGGAGTATGTACTAAATGAAAGTTTCTACTAATGTGTATTTTGAGATGTTCAATCTAGCTTCATAGCCTACATTTAAATAGTCGTGTTGCTGGCATCTGACTCGAGATGTAAGAAAAGGCCTCACCTCAATGAATGGATTCATCTTTCAGAGAAGACAAGACACCTTGCACGTCCATCGTACCTTCGCTTATTTCGGATTTCTCTTTTGCCTTGATAAGTCTTCAAAGATCTCTCTCTCAACTCTATCAACGAAATTTACCCTAACTAAAGTGAGTATTTTTTTTAAGAAAACATCCACCTATTTGTCAATTTAAGCAATATTTAATTATTATATTGGTCAAATGATATTTAAATTAACATTTTTCAATTTGTTTGTTTCAGTATAATATCTTGTTCAGAATTCAACGGTGCAAATTCAATGAAGAGACTATAGCAAAATATAATTATGTGAATATCAATTGAAAAAAAATTAAAATAAATAAACAAATTCTACAGTTACTTCTTAGAATAAAATAAGAAGATTATTCTATACAACTATAATAAAAGGAAATAATAATTGCACCTATCTGAACACACATAAAAAGATATTCTAAAAAAAAAAATAAAAAAAACTCTAAAATAAAAAACAAAATTAAAAAAAATAAATAAATAAAATAAAATAAAAACAATAAAGATTTAAAAATCATGCGTGGGAGGATCGGAGGGCTATAAGGGGAGATGTGGAGGCCCTTTAAATAAATAAATAAATATTAATAATATATAATGACAATTAATGCAAAAACACGAAAAAATATTACTTATTCATGCGCCACATTACGTAGCAGGATCCCGTAGTGATGGTGAAAGTAGCCTGTAATATGGTCTCTGCATTGTTCTAAGAGCCAAACCAGGTCGTGTGACAAGGCGTGAATAAGTTACAACTAATATTCATTGACAAACTATTATTTCAACTAGCTAAAAGTTAAAAAATATTTTAAAATGGTAAATTATTACAATTAATTTTAGTAAAATTTCTTATTAAAAAAATAAAAAAAAATTGAGTCTTATAATTAATTGAATTTGTTTTATTTGTATATTTTAGTTGAAAGATTGTCAACGTAATTACAAACATATGTAAACCGAATAAGGATATTGAATTAAATTTCAATCATGAAAAATGATACTCGGTTCTTATAATATTATTTGAAGAATTTCGATTTCCCATGACTATATATTATTATTGAATAACTTGTTGATTTGAAGCAGAAGAGAAAAATGAAATAAAAGATGATTAAGAAAATGTTCCAGGCTATTGTGGATATGAAATTAAGTAAGATGTGCTAATTAAAAAAATGACATTACACGTTTACTCATTTTGTATAAATATACAGGTAACCCTCATATAACATGGTAAATAGGTTCCTAGAAAAGGCCGTGTTAAGTGAGACCCAGAGCCAGTACAAAATTGGCGAGGGGGGAAAGGGGGAATAAACATTTTTTTTTTTTAATTCCATATAAATAAGTTAATTTTTATTAAATATATATATGAATGTATAACTCTAAACAGAAAGAAACAAAAAATATTATCTTAATTTAATGCGAATTTAATTTGAAAAATTTCTTCCTTATCATTGCTCAGTACAATCAAACGAGAACGGTTTTACGTTTCCACCAGAGACCAGTTTCGCCGGCATTGAAATCTTCATCTACTGTGTGTATCCTTTGTCTTCTATAATGTTTTGAATTTTTTTTTTGGATACGTCCTTGTATCTTCATGATTAGTCGACGCATATTCTCCTTGAATTCGTATTCTATGAATTGCAAAACGCTTTTTGAATTTTTCGAACCAACCTTCTGGGGGGCGGGGGAGGGGGACGGTTGAAAAATGCTGCAATATTAACATTATATGCTAAAAATAAAATCAGTCTATTTTTATAGCTTCAACACAATGTGTTAATCAATAATCATGTTATATATTGCTGTAGAAATACAGTGTTATACAAAGTTTTTCGGAATTTTTTATCGTGTTAGAGCGAAACCGTGTTGTAAAATGCCGTGCTGTATGAAGATTACCTGTATTTTAATTTGAATTTATATTAAATGCATTTTTGTTGTTTTTTGTTCAATTTAATTTAGACCCTCTCTCACTCTTTTCGTTATATAATAAAATCATTCAATTGATCATCAAATTGAAAAGAGATATCAAGAAAGTATTTGGCTCTCTGTATACAGATCGTTTGATCCTGTTACTAAACCTAATCATTCTTTTTACAGTAAATAAAAATAAATCAAATTTATTATTTTAAGTAAAATTGGTTCGCCTGTTAAATCAAATTCGGCTCCGACCATAAATTACGTAACACAAATTTAAGATTTTTTGACCCCCACCTCCTCTGTGATATTCTCTTACATTTCCATTGAGCCCCCTCCGTATTGTGATGTCACACTATCACTTTTATAGCCTATAATTTAATAATTGTAGAAATTTTTTTTAATAAATTGAACTCAACTAAAGGGATTTAATATATTTTAAAGTTTAACTTTATTTTTATTAATATCATTTAGCACATTATTCACTATTACTATTATTTTTCAGGGAATGAATCCGTAATTATAAGAACAACGGTTTATTTATTTGGATAAAATATTTAAATATTTTTGCTAAAAATAAATCAATATTTTTTTGTCATCCATAAGAAAAATATTGAATTATAAAATAGAAATAAATAAAATATGTACAAATTAAAATCGTCAAAGTGTAAACTGAATTTAAACTTGATTTATGACGTTGGTGCGCCTGTATTTAGGCAACAAATTGACCATAGAAGAATGAAAGCTGCGTAAGAGCTAGGCGAGGCCATTGGTTGCTTACAATTTTTTGTCTAGATATATTTTACCAACATTTTCAGGTTGGAAAAATAATAACCTGAAATCTAAATCAACTGGTGTGTTCACCACACGACTTTCACATTTTATTTTATATGAAATCATCGAGACACTACTTATTTACACACCTTCATTTATTTCAATCGGATTCAAAATTTGACACAACTAATAACTCATGACACTTGATAAATACACTAATTTTTAAAAAAACCGTTACAGCCGATTTTGAGAAAATAAAAAAAAAAAAAAAAAAAACGGAAAATCTTACATATAAATGTCCACTTTCGTTTTTCCGATATTAACCAAAAGCTTGCTGTACTCCTTCTAGCCTCTATCGAGCTTAAGTTTCGAACTTTGTATCTCTGAGACTTATGGTTAAAAACGCAGAGGGGTACATCGGTACGCACTAACCAATGGATTTCTGGCCCCTTTTTGGTCTCTGGTGACCACAATATCCGATGGTATCTCCCAAATCTGGTTTCCATGGTTAAGGGCATCGATTCCTTCCACCTAGAAGTTACAAAATGAAATTAACTTTTTTCTTCTCTGAGATACAAGCTATTTATTAAAGACTCAGGACCTAGACAGGGCATCGCAATACTTCCACATTATATTGTATGAATAAAAATGTGAAAGGAAAAATATATTTGAATATTTTAAAAAAATTTTAATTTGACTTTTGTGACGTATCAATATTTTTAAGATCCCCGGGTCTCCATGTCACATTTTGTCACAAATATTGAATGAGCCCTATCTCCTTTACTGTGTGACGTAATTTTTGGACGCCCCCTAATCTTAAATAAAATATGCTTTTTGATTTGATGTTTTTCGAATTTCCCGAAAAACATCTAAAAATATATTAAATTAATTAAATAATTAATTGGTATTAAATGTTTTTAATTTTGAGAAAAAATTGTATTTAATTTAAAATAATTATTTGTAATTAAAATATAATCATCTTTATTTATTTTCATTAATGAGATTTAAAGATAAAAAAAATTATAATTATAATTAATCTCTAATAAAAAAGTTTAGAGTTTATCCAAAAATAATCAATAAATGAATGAATTTTTCATAATAAATTTGTTTGACTAATTTATTTATTTATTAATAATTAATTATATATTAAAAAAACACAATTTTAAGCAATTGTTGGGCCTTTTTTTTGAAAAAATCCTAGTTTCCTGCTTGGTGTTCATTTAATACTTTGTAAATTCCGAGCACTAAAGCCTTAAATCAAAACATGTCCAGAAAGAGGCAGACCACATGACGACAACCCCTGAATTTAGGCAACTGTTTTGAATATTAACAGATAGATTGCATTTTTAAGGCATATTTAAGTAATATTAGAAATGTCTATTATAAAATTTATTTCAAGTATTTAAAAGATCTGTTTTCTGATTGATTTGAAATACAAAATAATTAAAAATTTAAAATACCAATTAAAAAATACTTAGAGTAATTGAAATGCTACTAGAGAAAATACAAATGTATTTCAAATAAATCTAAAACTATTATTCCTTATATTACTATGTGTATTATATCTTTAGATGCTCTATTATATTCAAAGCTGTACTCTTAAATATGTCTCCTATTAGGTTACTTTTTATTATATTCTCTATGAGCCGAATCGCCTTCAGAGCATCAAAAAAATTAATAAATAATTAAATAAATAAATAAACAACCCACTCCATATATTATATTATATGCATAATAAATTAAATTTAAATAAATGGAAAGATTTTACAATACAAAATTTTTGTTTCAGACTGAAATCAAGAGATCTAAGCCTATTAATTGTAAAGAAATCAGAGACGACATAAAAATGTATGAAATAAAAGGAAGGACAGACACATAAAAAACAAATTCATATGGAAAAATCTACGGAAGAGAATCAGAAAGTTTGACTTGAATATGGATTGTTCGACGACGGCGACGTTTCGACAGTAAGTTTCAATAG
>JALMQS010000073.1:5550951-5578126 GCA_024734495.1 Forficula auricularia | reverse complement strand
TTAAATTTGAATCAATATTTTTCTTTTGTTTTTTCCAATTATAAAATAAATTAAATTTTAACGTTAAAATAAATTGTCAAGATATTTGAGTAAATTAAATATTTTATTTTTCATTAAATAAAATTAAAGGAATAGGGTTTTCAGTGTCCATTAATTCCTCGATGCATACAGGCGTAATTCTACAGGAAGGATGTGGATGCAGATGCAGAGTAGAATGGATGGTGCGATGGGTGGGTGGATGGTTGTAAGTAACATTTCGATCTCTTGTCTTCCCAGATCGTGTTATAGGGTGTCTCTCTCTCTCTCTCTCTTCTTTAGGGACCCATCCGTCCACCATCCATTTATTCCCGACCACCGGGGGACAACGCAGTCTCCGCTTTTTGATAATTTCAAAAAGACATCGAAAAGGTTTATTTTAGTGTTAAGATAAATATTAGGAATGAATAGAATAGAAAGGTGTGTGGTTGATCTAACGATGTTTCGTATTGTGTGTGTGTCCATTAGGTGGTATAGAGTACTTAACTACTGCTCTAATACCTACTAGAATATAAGAAGGGTGTCCTCTCTATCTTTCTTTCTTTCTTTCTTTCTTTCTATTTGGAATGCATTAATGTATTATGTGTATGTATATGTTTTATTTATTTTCAGGTACAACAAACACACACATATACTATACATTATAATAATCAACCACAAATATGCCTTTTTAGTTTATAAAACTGAATTTCCGCGAATATACTCCTCCTAGGTGAGGAATTAGATTATAGGGGCCGATTTTGTAATTTTTTTGAGAATATATATCTGCGCCTTCGCCAACGATGTGTGTGTAATTATATTTGGGGTTTAGGCCTTTTAATTTTTAATTATGGATATTGCCGACTGTCTTGTGTATAGGATGCAATGTCAAGTGTATTACTCAGATGTATAGTCTGGCGTAGGTGTGTTGTTTTCGCTAGTTTTAAGAACCCTCACCGTGTAGCGCGAATGTGCCGGGTTAAAGGGTTGCCCGGACGACAGGCATAATAGGGAACTCCAGCATTCGAGAGGATCAGTTGACTGTGCATCAGATACCCGAGATATAGGTCATATCCTCTATCTGAGTGAGTGTGTGTAATTTCGATATTTGTAGAAAGACTATATTAGAAAAGTCTTTCATTTGGAAACCGATCATATGATCCTAGTCGGTTGATAAACGGGTGAGATTCTTGGACAAGCAGCATGTTAGGGTTTCTCTTAGGTACACATGTTTGTTGTTTTCGATAGGGTTTCTTTTTTTCAGCAGACATACTGTGGACCTTGAAACTTACGCTGTTTTTCAAACGACTAGGTATACCTTGTTGTAAATAATCGGTGTCCCATCGTAATTTTATTTAATTGTTGAACCAATTCAAAATTCTCTTCTCTTTAGTTCGTTTCGATATACTTCATGCGTAGGTGGGAAGAGAGAATTGAATTTGGTATTTTTTGATAAGAAATCTTTTTGATGATTCTTATCCTATTAGGTAACTTGTGTGAGTGATGTGTTTTTCCTCTTCTTTCTTTCTTCCTCTTTATATTTTCTTTCGGGGTGGGCGCGTTTTCTCGTTCGTCACATTTTCCGGTCTCATTTGAGACTTTCTGATTTCGGTTCGTTACGCGACGGTAATCCGCGACATTTCCATCTCGACTAGGATTTCTAGGCCATACCGAGCCTATAGCGTGTGCCGTTCTATCCTCTTCGCGTTCGCGATCGTCTCAAGCCAGAAGACCAGCCTCTTGAAGAAAGAAGAGACAGTGCTAGTTTGGCCACCTGTTGCCATTTTGATTGGGATTTGGGATAACGTTTAATTTAGAACATCAAGCCATCAAGGCGCAAACAAGTGGTTTCTTCGGTTAGTATTCTCTTTCACTTTTGATTTAATTCAATTACAATTTCAAAACGGTCTTTATTCATGTGTGTGTCTGTTTCTCTTTTAGCTGAAGATGGGAGGTTGGTTTGTGGGGGCGGAGACTTCGCGACCCATCTCTTCAAGGCGTCTGCAAGTCAGCACTACGGTAAGCATTTTTAAATTAATAATTAAATTTTCTATCATAATGATATATTTATTAATTCATTTTATTCTCTGTCTCTATAACCTGTTGATATTGTGCTGACGTCATTTGCCTCATTTGCTCAAAATATTATATTCTTCAATTCCATCAATTCTAGTGAGTATAAATTGGTTTATAGGTGTTACACTTTTCAGTTCCCACTTAACAAATTCGTGTCCCCTAAAGTACTCTCTGCCCCTGTCTACTTTCTTTTAGTACATACTATTACTTGGTTAAATGGTTTCACCTGAGGGAGTATGTACTAAATGAAAATTTCTACTAATGTGTATTTTGAGATGTTCAATCTAGCTTCATAGCCTACATTTAAATAGTCGTGTTGCTGGCATCTGACTCGGGATGTAAGAAAAGGCCTCACCTCAATGAATGGATTCATCTTTCAGAGAAGACAAGACACCTTGCACGTCCATCGTACCTTCGCTTATTTCGGATTTCTCTTTTGCCTTGATAAGTCTTCAAAGATCTCTCTCTCTCTCTCAACTCTATCAACGAAATTTACCCTACCTAAAGTGAGTATTTTTTTTAAGAAAACATCCACCTATTTGTCAATTTAAACAATATTTAATTATTTGATTTGCGTATTATATTGGTCAAATGATATTTAAATTAACATTTTTCAATTTGTTTGTTTCAGTATAATATCTTGTTCAGAATTCAACGGTGCAAATTCAATGAAGAGACTATAGCAAAATATAATTATGTGAATATCAATTGAAAAATATTAAAATAAATAAATAAATTCTACAGTGACTGAATTTTGTTGAGGGTGTTTTCGTTCATAACTTTTCTTGAAACGTGTGCAACCAAAATTTGGCGTGATTTGGAGCAATGTAGAGACAAAACATTAATTTTATATATATATATATATATATATAGATTTTAATTTATTCTAATAGAGAGAGATTATAAAATAGAACACGAAACGACTGTACCTTCTTTTTTTAACTAACTTTCTAACTTTTTTCATCTCTGAAATACAAGATCTCAGATTTGGTGCGCCTGTATTTAGGCAACAAAATGTGCGCAGGAGAACGAAAGCTGCGTAGGTGGTAGGCGAGTCCAGTCGTTGATACAGGAATCCTCCAGAGATTATTATGGCATGGAAGACATCCATCAAGTACTATATGTAGGAAAGGGTCATACATTACATAAGCCTTAAATAGGTAGAGAATCTATCTATCTACTCTTATTAAACGAGCAAAAATTGTATATACCTATTTATATCCAATCGGGTTCTCGAAAACGGCTCTAACGATTTGGATGAAATTCACAGGTTAGGAGGGTTTTGTGTTGGACATTCGATCTGTCACGGTCTCATCTTCGGCTAAGTTGTTTTTGATAGGTTTTTTTGTTAATTGAAATAATTATTCACAGGTGGTTGTCTGGATAAAAATGTATATTTACTACATTTTTATTCAATTTACTTTTAATTTTTAATTCGTTTTTTAATTTTAAATTCAACTAATAGATCATAACAAATATTATAACAAATATATATTAAAAGATAGACAATTTAATTGATTAAAAATCGAATTTTAAATCCCACAAACGTCATTTTTCTAAATTAGAATTTGGTAATTTAATTGATGACCTCAAAAATTGTTATTTAATTAAAAAAAATTATTATACGGTATTTTTTATATATATAACTATCATCATCATTGAGTATACAGTCCTAAGACTGGTTTGATGCAACAATCCGTCTCCACTCGAATCTGTCCCCCGCCAGCTGTTTAACCTCTCTAAATTTCTGGCATCCCATATCCTCAATTATTTGGTTGAAATATTCTAATCTGGTTCTTCCCCTTCCCCTTTTCTTTCCCACCTCCCCCTCCAAGATATCCCTAAGCAGTCCCCCATGTCTCAGTGTGTGCCCCATCATCTGACCTCTTCTCTTCTTCAGACTCTTCCACAAGGTTCTTCTTTCTCCGATTCTTCCAAGAACTTCTTCATTTGTAATTTTATCCATCCATTTGATATTCATCAATCTTCTGTAGCACCACATTTCGAAAGCCTCTAATCTCTTTCTCTCCGCTTCTCTAATTGTCCAGGTTTCACACCCGTACATGGCTATGCTCCATACATATGTCTTCAATAGCAACTTCCTGTTTTCTAAGCTGATTGAGGAGGAACATAGAGAGTAGTTTTTGTTTTGAATTAAACCCCATTTTTGCTTGGGCAATTCTTGATTTAATTTCGTTTTCGGTCCTCCCATCCCATGTTATTTTACTTCCTAGGTAGCGGAATTCCTTAACTCCTTCTAGGTTTTCTTGGTTAATTTTGATGCATTCCTGTCTCGTTTGTTCTTTTTTTGTACATACTAGGACCTTGGTTTTATTCTTGTTTATTTTCATTTTGATTTCTTCTATTAGGATTTGGTTAATTCCATTCAAGGCGTCCTCTAATTCTTTTTTATTGCTTCCTAGAAGGGCAATGTCATCGGCAAATCTTAACATAGCGATCTTTTGACCTTGGATTTCTATACCTGTATCAATTTTGTCTTTCAATTCTTTAATCGCTTCTTCTATGTATAAGTTGAAAATCATGGGTGACAGCACACATCCTTGTCTTACACCTTTTTTTATTTTGGCTTCTCTTTGTTCATCACCAATATTTATAATTGCCGTCTGGTTTTGATATAGATTGTAGATTAGTCTCCTCTCTCTGAATTTTATTCCCGCCTGTTTTAATATTTTAAACATAATTTCCCAATTGACGTTATCGAATGCTTTTTCTAGGTCTATGAATCCGATGTAGACAGATTCTTCCCTGATAAAAGCCCTTTCTATTATTAGTCTAAGAGAGAGAATTGCTTCTCGGGTGCCTCTGTTTCTTCTAAAGCCGAACTGGTCTTCCCCCAGATTTTCTTCAACTCTTTGTTCTATTCTTCTCTGGATTATTTTGGTTAGGATTTTGGAGGCATGTGAGGTTAGGCTAATGGTCCTGAAATTTTCACATTTATCCGTGCCTGTCTTTTTGGGAAGTGTGACTATTTTGTTTTTTTGGAAATCTTTTGGGATGATTCCCAATTTATAGATTTTGCTAATTAGTTCAAAGAGTTTGTCAAGTGCCTTTTCCCCAGAGTTCTTTAGGATTTCAGCTTGTATATTGTCTATTCCGGGATATAACTATACATACACGTGTATATTGTCTATTCCGGGATATAACTATACATACACATATATACACACAATCTGTGGCCCACTACAAGTATTGAAATGCAAAAACTGAAGGGTCGGGGATTAATATAAAGCTTTTAACTGAAGCAAAAACTTACCGAGCATCGCTCGGTCGCCAGATACTAAAATATATAAATGTTTAATTTGTTTTGTAAAATGAAATTGTATTCAACTAAACAATACTTTAAGACAATTGTAGTGGTAATTCTTTAATACTCAACAGTCAAATTGTTAAACACATTGTATATTACGTGAGTCAATTGATCATTAATGAAATAATAAACCAATGAATTAATGAGAGTCGAGTCAACTCATTGAGTGGCGTGAGCCATGATTTTCTATGAATGTTATAAATGCGTCAAGTCGAATCGAGTTAATTCAACTACCACCAAAATATGGTCTGCTCAATTGTTTTTGATTATTCATCATCCGCTACCTTATCTTCCTTCGTGGTTGGAAACACCGTCGGGGCACAGGGGCATTCCCCTCTCCTCCGACAACCAACCCCTTCCAATATCCTAGTTAGCATCAGACACCCCCACCACTAACACTGGCGGCGACACCAAACACGCGCAGCCAGCAACATATACAAAATTTGGTTGAGTTTGTTACAAGAGTCTAGATTTTAATTTTTTGACCCTACACCCCCCCCCCTTGCCCCCCAAACGGGGGGTGTTAGTTTTTTTCATTTTTATACTTCTGAGGTTTCACTGATTATGTATACAAAATTTTGTTGAGTTTGGTAAATGGCCAAGATTTTTAATCCCCCTAAATATTGGGTCAATATGCACCAAAATCTACTTATTCTCAATTGACCAAAAGTACGTGTGAAATTTGGTTTTGATATTCAGACTAGTTTATGAGCTAGCTCGTCCACAACAATTTGGTAACGCACAGACTAACAGACAAACTAAAATATAATTTTCTCATTAATTTATTAAAGAATAATTAACATATTAACGAGAATTGTTTAGATTGCGCTTTTTTAAACAAGATATATATCGCGAGACTACTGCTGGTTGAAGCTATTGGAGTCTGCTGAGTCTTAAGTCTTGACCAAGAGAGAATGAAAACGATATGATCCATTTAGCTATAATCCAGCATCATTATGCGTTTAGCCCGCATGACACTTGGATGGATCACCAAATGAATTTGAAATCTGAGGTGTTATCTACTCTTATTAAACGAGCAAAAATTGTTGGTATATTTATTTATATATATACCAGTATATATTTGTATCAATGTTCTATTTTGAAGACGGCTTTACCGATTTTGATGAAACAAATTCTATTAACAAGTTTTGAGGATGAGAAAGCGATCTGGCTAGGTCTGGACCTCGATAAATTTCATCATAATTGATTTTTTCTTAATTAAAGTAATTATTGATAGATGAAAATCTCAATAAAAAAGTTTGTTTACATTTTTTTCAAATATGTTTTATTTTTAATTGGTTTTTTAATTTTAAAACTCACTAATAGGTTATAGCAAATATTAATATATTATATTAAAATTAGGAATTTTTTGTTTGTAGATAGGGAGGGAGAAGAGAGAATACCAATCGATTTGATTGGGGAATAATGGAATTTAAATAATTATCGGAAAAGAGTTTTTTTATCTAATTAGATTTTTCCTCTTATTAAAAACACGGACTAAATATGAATAAGGACACTCGATGGTGGAGAAGCAATCTCCGGAATCGAAGCTAAAATACAAGGTATACATTTATTAATGTAAAATAATTGGTTTAATAAAATTTATAAAAAAAAAAAAAAAAAAAATATGAATTTTATGTTTGTTTTTAATTAACAGGTGTCTAAATCATAACAAAACAGGTGTGTTTACAAAGAAAGTGGTTCAAGAGGCTTTTTTTATATATATAATTGGAAACAAATCTTATTTAAATTCTTGTTTTTATTTCAGACCCTATACGATTATTTTTTTACTTTATCCAATGCGAAGCATGGGAGAAAGTATTGGAATCGCTCTCGCGGCAAGCGCGACTTCAAAGGGTCCTCAGGTAAAGACTACGGAACCCATAGAATCAATAAGGTCACAAATTGAGGTATTCAATGAGATTGAATTTTAGCACGTGACGGTTTTGCCAAAAATTACATGGAATCTCGTCGAGAGGCCAAAAAGTGCCATTTTTTTGGAAGTGCGTGGGGATGGATGGATGGATGGATGTATGTATGTGTGTTTTCGTTTTTTTCGTCCACGATTTTTTCCACACCTTTGCGCTGATTGAAATGAAATTGAAAACCTACCATTAGTTTAATAAAATGAAGCGCTGATTAGTTTTTGGTACATATCGGTCCACAAACATTAGTACTTTATTTCAGTACATTTTTAGTTTTTTCTAAATATCTTGAAAATGACTTAACCAATTTTGATGAAATTTAATATCCTAATTAAGTACTTTGGGGACCACAAAAAAGGTTAAATAAAGTTTTTAGTAAAATCATATTTTAAAGTACTTTACTCTATAGTAAAATAGTACTTTTTTTTTAATTTTAAATTCTTTAAAATTTATTCATTTGATCGTTTTAATATAGCTTATTTAACCGAACTTAAGTAAGAATGGTTAGGCTTCTCGCTGTCAAATGGTAAAAATTTGGGAGGAAATTTTATAAGTAACCATAGCAACCGAGTTGTTTTCTTTTCCGTTACCATTGCTGACGACATGGAGGAATCGACTTAAAATCAAAAATAGCTATTGATTCTCATCTAGTACTTGAGGAATAACCATTCTATATTGGATTTTTGACGTTTCGGTTTTTATTGGTAACCATTGCTGAAGACATAGAGGAATCGAGTTAAAACCAAAAATAGCGATTGATTCTCATCTAGTACTTGAGGAATAACCATTCTATATTGGATTTTTGACGTTTCGGTTTTTATTGGTGACCATTGCTGAAGACATAGAGGAATCGAGTTAAATATCAAAAATAGCGATTGATTCTCATCTAGTACTTGAGGAATAACCATTCTATATTGGATTTTTGAGGTTTCGGTTTTTATTGGTAACCATTGCTGACGACATTGAGGAATCGACTTAAAATCAAAAATAGCGATTGATTCTCATCTATTACTTGAGGAATAATAATTCTACATTAGATTTTGACCCTTCGATTATTATTGGTAACCATTGCTGAAGACATGGAGGAATCGGCTTAAAATCAAAAATAACGATCGATTATCTAATACTAGAGGAATAACCTTATTGCATTCCATTTTTGATGTTTTGACTATTAATGGCAACCTCTACTGAAAACGTGGAAGAATCGACTTAAAATCAAAAAGACTAAATTCTTTTTTGTGTATCAACAAGTCGATTCTTCCACGTTTCAGTAGAGGTTGCTATTAATAGTCAAATATCAAAAATGGAATCGATCGTCCTCTAGTATTAGATCAGTATTTTGATTTTAAGTCGATTCCTCCATGTCTTCAGCAATGGTTACCAATAATAATCGAAGGGTCAAAAATCTAAGGTAGAATTATTATTCCTCAAGTATTAGATGAGAATCAATCGCTATTTTTGATTTTAAGTCGATTCCTCCATGTCTTAAGCAATGATTACCAATAATAACCGAAATGTCAAAAATCCAATGTAGAATTGTTATTCCTCGACTGTTAAATGAGAATCGATCATTATTTTTGAATTAAAGTCAACATGAACTGCAAATTGCAAGTGATATCTGATTTATATAAAGGAATAAACATATTAATATTTCAAATGAATTTGGATAAAGTTTAGCAACGATCCGTTGCAGTTTATTTATTATTATTTATTCCTATTTATTTTTTTATAATGTTTATCAATATGAGCGAATGTGGGCAAATTGGTGTACGAGTAAACAAATATACACATAATATATATGTGGACCATTAGAAAGCTTGAAATGCAAAAACTGGGTGCGGGGTGGGGTGGATGTGGGAGGTTCAGGAGGTGGGGTGCATTTGTGGGGGATCCGGGGGTGGGAGGCGCGGTTGGGGTGGGGTGGGGGTGCATTGTTGGAGTCGAGGTGTGTGGTTTCGGGAGGGGGAGGGTGTCAGGGGTTACCGTGCATCGCTCGGTGGCTCCAGGTACTATATTCAATCTTCCCAGTCTAAAGCGCCCGCTATTAATTAATCGTATGTTTCCCATATTTGATTCAATCGCGAATCAAATGCAGGTGATTTTATTAATGTTTGTCAATTGAAATTAATATCTGAACTTATATATTTCTAACTTGAAATAATGAAGTTAAATAAATTTATAATTTTCTCATTAATATTTCAATGGTATGTGAGAAGGGACTTCTCAGGGGGGCAGGAAGTTGGTATTTTGTTGAGGGATGATTCTGATCGTGAAAATAGCAAACCTGTTTTTCGTGTCTTTCAGGTGTGATGTGAACTCAGTGGAATATCGTTCTACTAAATTTCAAATACAAAAACCAAATTTATAAACAATTACAAGGAATACCCATGGGCAGCAATTTGTCTCCAACAATAGCAGACATTGTTTTACAGCATTACGAAGGCATCATCATGGAGCCGGATCTTAACGTGATTACATATAACAGATTTGCTGATGACGTCTTAATTATATCAAGTAGACAAACGTTCGATACTATTGTCGAAATGTTCAACAATATAGATCCCTTCATGACCTTTACAACTGAATATTCTTTGAACAATAGCATAAACTTTTTGGATCTGACAATTGAAATAAAAAATGGCGAACTACTTTTCAAACACAATGAAAAAACCTTATGCTTCAAAATCTATACTAAATTATTTCTCTTTTGCCCCAATAACTCAAAAATAAATATAATGAAAAACTCCTACAAAAAGATCATGGACACAACATCAAAAATATTTTTAGAATCGGATCTAAATGATCTGAAAGTAAAATTAAGATCAAACAACTACCCAGATCAAATAATAAATAAACATTTGAGGAGTTCTCGATATAAGAATAACAACATCTCAAAAAATGAAACAAACTACATTTATATAAAACTGCCATATCTAGGATGTATCAATAATGACTTCAGGAGAACGTTGATAGCAGGCAAAACAATAAAAATATGCAACACCAGTGACAACAAAATACAAAAAATGTTTACTTCCAACTATGAAGGCACCAACAATAACAATGAATTCAACATCGTATACAAATACCAGTGTAGTTGTGATAGCACATATATCGGAACGACAAAGAACAAAAATCAACGATTGTATCAACATGATCTCAATGTTAGAAATAAAAATGTCAACCACACAGCTTTAACGGAGCATCTAGTTCTAACGGGGCATGAGCTTGACAAGAATAATTTTAAAACTGTTTACAAAGACAACAACAATTTTAAGAGATTTTTGTGGAAAGTCTTTTTATAAACAATGAACCAAATATATTAAATAAACAACAAGACTATGAATTCGCCGATTTCTATAATGGGGCATGGAAAATATAAAACTGTAATTATAGATCTATTTTTGCATTCAAAATAAATTTTTTAAAAATAGACATCTCATTAATATCAAGAGGTAATTCGGGTTCATAGCCAGTCGATCATGGTAGATCGTCCCTTGGGGATGTGATTTGACATGGAGATACTATTTTTAAATATTTAACCACTTTTTAACTCTTGGACTGTCTCTCGTCGAATGTATTCTTTCTGGAACTGGTCCGTCAGGAATGGATAAGAACTGATCTATTGTGATATGTTATCTGTGATTTCCCAGTGAAATGTATTGTTCAATCAAAAAATTTTATAAACAAAAAATGTAAATAGGTCTGATGAGCCAAACAATGGCGAAACTAGTAACAATAATAAATAATTCAACATGAACATTTATTAAATTTCATTTATCCATTTCAAAATTTTCTATTATTAATACGAAGGAGCTAAACATAAAAAGATAAATTATATTAATATTAATAAAAAAACGCACATTCGTTTAGAGTTTTGATTATGTTTATTAATAATAAAAAAAAAATACAGCCAATTTGTTTAGAAATTTTCGCAAAAATTTAAGAGTATTCACAAATATGTCATTTGAAATATAAGTATATCTAATAGTTATAGAGAAAATGAGTTGAAAACCACTTTTGGAGAAATTAAAAAAACGAACTATTAAAAACAGCAATGGAGAATTGATATTATTTAACCCATCTTGAAATTAAATATTTATACACTCAGTTTATTCTTCAGCAATGTTTTTCTTAACCAGAGGCATGGGTTCAATTGAAGTTCTAGTTTATTCGTTGAACTCCCACCATCCTTCTTCGTAGCCCTCACGGACATGTTCAACTAGACCTTTTCTACGCTTCTCACAATACCAACGTAGGTGTGGAATTCTTTTTTGTAATTCATCTAAATTGTCGAAAGTGAGTTCGCGTTCCAATAACCCAGAGAGATCTTCGGTTGCAGACTCCAAATCGCTCTGATTCATTTCAAAAAGAATAGATTGGGGTGTTTTCTTTACATAGAAACCGAATACATATGTAAACATGAGAGTTTCACGGCAATGGTCGTATAGCATCCAAGGCTCTTTTCCAACTTGCTCCCATCTGAATTGTTGATGAACATTCTTCTCGATTTTTCCATGAAGCTTGAGTTCCATTTTGAGATATTGCATATGATTTTTATAACGGTCGAAATGAAAAAAGGTATTTCGTTGTAAATCAGCTCGAGATCTCTCCTGAGCATCCCTTGCGGCTTTAGAATCCGCCTCAACATAGCGATTACAATTGTAGTTACAAGATAGTACCGTGTGGCCCCCAAGGTCCCAGACAAACCCAACAGAAATGCCAGTTGCAGCTTCGGATTTCCACAGACAATGTGATTGCAACCAACTAATCTTTTTTCAATTGGCAGCGTAACATTTGGGGCATTCTTTGGTATTTGCAGCAATCCAATTGATTGTTACGCTATCATCCTTGTATTTTTTAATCCATTTTTTAAAAATATTACACCTGACTGGTTCATGCCATTTTTCCGCACAGAAAAAGCAGAAAGTGTGTTCACAGGTGCAGGTAACCTGGCGGGACTCGACGTTTTCAACTTTTATAGCATTGTTACAGTTAGGTAGCTGGACACCAACGGAAGAGTGGATTACATTCAGCCAAGCTATTGATGATGAGATATCGAATTTTCTGTTGAATAGCAGGATCAGGACAAAGGCTGAGCACTGTCTAGTCATCGATTAAACAGTAACATTTGCTAGATGGGCAAACAATTCCAGCCTATATCCTCGTCCATAATCTTATGTGTGAGATACTCACACCAGCAGTTTCGACAGAATCGATGACCACAATCTACGCTTTTTCATAAGTGAGGACAATACTTCAAAATAGCATATTGTACATGTCTTCTTTGTGGCCATCTGGATATACCTGCATTTCGACATTATTATTACCAAATGGACTTCTAACCCCGGCATCAGCGAATATCTTTTCTCCCTCATTTATTATATTCGAGTAAATGAGGGTCATATGGTTCCATTTAACATATTGTAGTAAAATCCTAGTCGTGGTTGATCCAATACCTAAAACTCTCTTTACTTTCATCGATTTCATTATTAATATAGTTGAGAATTTTAGCGTTGGATGTATTTTACCTCGTAGGCATACTCATCAGGAACTATTCGGTCCCTAAGATCGTCCTGGATGAACTCGCATAGGTTTTCGCTGATAGAGTCATAGACTGATCCCTCCTCGTCTGACGACGACATGACTGTATTTCTATTACTTGGCACTAAATTGGAGATTAAAAAATATATATTAAACCGAAATGTTGTTAGGAAATCAAAAAATAACAAATAATTACAAATTAACCTAACCTTTTCAAATTTAATTTAAATATTTCAAACAGGCGTAATAATGCTAATAATAATTAAAACATCCAATATTCTTTTTATATATTGTATACAATTGAAGAAACAATGAAAATTGATTTTGTTGGATTTAATTTGAGAATTTTGTTAAGAAGAATGTCAAATTAAACATGGCCAAAGCGAATTCTACAGGCAGTGTCGCCAATAGTTGGAATTTTTCCCTCAAAAGTGATCTCCTAACCTCCTAAAATTACATCAAAACATCAGTCACGTGAGGTCCATGGATGCTTTGCATCCCTAAAATTTTCAAAACGTCAAAAATAATATTTTCAATTCGTGTTATTTAAATCTAATGCTAAAATTTTAAAAAATAATTAGAAATTTTTTGGCGTTTATCGATGAATTTTACAAAAAGGATCGAAAAATAAAATAATATATTTTAAAAAATAATGGGGTATATTTTTTTAATAGAGTCCTCTGGCTGAAATCTCACCACCCGCCACTCAAAAATATAGAAAATTCTTTTTAATAAAATAACTTATATATTAGTATTTGAATCTTCAATATTTATCTTTCTTATTATATTAAACGAACAATTCTTGTATATCTATCTATATATATAAAATAGAAAAGTATGTGGATATATATGTATGTGGAAACGATCTGATTGGCCAGTGCATAGCCAATGCCAAAGCGTTAAATTATTAGAACGATTCTGATTGGTCAGATAGTGATCGTGCTTAGGCAATGTGTTAAATAAATCTTTCCTTATTCTTCCTTATTTTTGAATCAATTTCATTCAGCACATTCTTTCGATACTTACAGTAAGATTTTTAAATTTCAATTATTAAATTGGTATGAACGAGACGCTCCCCGCCAGGGGCAAGGTCGGACGTGCCGGGCCGAAGGCCCGGTTCGTCAGCCAGTGTTAGTATATATATATATATATATATATATATATATATATATATATATTTTTTACCATATATATATATACTAGCTGCTCCAAGGACGGCTTCTGGACCTATGCCCTCCAGCCGAGCTGCTCCTGGCGCGCAGCGGCTCGAGAACGCCAAAGTTTTTTTAATATTTATTTAACGCATTGGCTAAGCACGATCACTATCTGACCACTCAGAATCGTTCTAATAATTCGCTATGCACTGTCCAATCAGATCGTTTGGATCATAAAAGTTTATGACTATCACAGGTGAAAACTTAACTACGCTATTGGTTTGTCGAACTAGAACAAGTTTTCAAAGAGAGGTATTTTCGAGGTCAAGTAGTGTTTTTTAAATAGATACCTATATTTTTCGATACATAGCCTAAATCTAAACTGGACAACTTTCATAAGAACTATTTTTTATACGCCATCAAATAAAAAAAATATTAAATCAATTAGATCTCAAAAAAAATCCAACTAATAATTATTTTTAACAATTATTCAACTTAATTATGAAATAATAATCATCAAATATTTTATTATTAAATAATTAATTTAATAATAATTAATAATTTACCGACAATAATCTGATACATTCCAGAGTGTATCGCAAGTTTTCTGGATGACACTATCTGTCTTCTTAACAAAAATGCTCTATTTTTATTATGGTAATACTAATACAATATAACTATCTACTTAATTGGCACTAGAAATAAACTTTTTTAAGCTCAAAAATTTTAAATAGATCTATTAAGTTAAAAATAATCTCTTTAAATCTGTGTATAATGAAATTTTAAGATCATTATAAACACTTATTTTCATTATTGTGATTTTTCAAATTAATAATTATTATTTTATAATAAAAATTGAAACATGGTTAAGAACAATTTTTTTTTGAGATATAATTGAATTAATATTTTGTTTATTTGATGTCGTATAAAAAAAAAATGAATGTTTGTCCAGTATTTTGTGTAGAATTAGGCTATGTAACGAAAAATATAGGCTTTCATTTAAAAAAGAGAACTTGGACATCGAAATACCTCTTGAAAGCTTGTTCTAGGTAGACAAACAAAAGTGTACTTTAGTTTCCCCCTTGATATATAATAAACTTTTATAAGAAACTTTTTTCATATAATCCACCATTTTTGCAGTTATAAGACTTTCTCAAGATAAAAGCCACTCCATTAATAAATCATTACAAATATTTTTATATATTAAAATTAGAAAATTTAATTAATTAGATAGCTGGTTCAAAAAATTGTCATTTAAATAACCCTTTAACCCCCACAATTGATTAAAATAATAAAAGACATTGTTGTATATATGAACATGGGAAGGGAGGGTTGTCTCGATGCCCGAACTATTGTAAAATAATAAATATGTAATTTAAATTTGGGAAATAAAACATTTTGTTAGGAAAAAATAAATAAATATTTTGGTATATTAATTCAATATTATTTTGCGATTATTGGAGAAAAATGGAATAAGAGACACTTGGAACTTGGGGGATATTTATTTTTATTTGTTTCGAACCATATGAGCCTCTCTCAGCGTTAAAAATCTGAGAGTTTAAAAATCAAATACCACTGTGTACATGTTTATTTTGAATAGGCAGAGTATTACACTCTCTTTGATTTATCCTTAAAAATGAACCTTACCTACACTTTAAATCCAGTGTTATTTTCCTATAAGAATTCCATTGAGGATTAGTCACCACAATTTGAAGACCACTATTCTATTGGGAATGTTATTTATTGTAGCTAACTACACAATTAAACAAGTAATTTAAATTCTTATGGGGAATGTGTCTAGGTATTAATGAAAAAAACTTTATTTTAGAATTGATCTAAATTGTCTACAAAGTAAAACAAATGAAATGTAGAAATGAGATATTTTGAAGTAGATTTACGTAATATGAGAATAATACTGACAATGTACTAGAATGTCCAAAGCGAGCAATTCAACTAATAGGAGACCCCCGGGGCCCTACCTAACTCACTCAACTCCCTAGAAATGTTTCTGCCCTTTCCCAAAACTACAGATACTACCATGTTGTCTGATCAATCGAGCTGAAATCAATTATCCCCCCAAAAGCCCTATTTGCGAGAGACACGAGGTTTTCGAAACCTCAGCCCCCTTTCGCAGTCAAATTGGATAAAAATCGAACCAACTCTTTTATAAAGTTTAGGGAAAGCGGTGTTGGTTTATAGTGAAACATATTAAACAAAGGAATTATTATTTAACGGGTTATAGTGGTGTTTCACAAAGAGGAAATAAAATTAAAAAATTAAAAAATCTTTTAAATTATTTTGGAGATTTTTTATTTATCTCTATACATATTTCGGGCTATGAACCCTTCATCAGAGGTTAAACAGAACACTGTGTTCTGTTTAACCTCCTGATGAAGGGTTCATAGCCCGAAATATGTATAGAGATAAATAAAAAATCTCCAAAATAATTTAAAAGATTTTTTAATTTTTTAATTTTATTTCCTCTTTGTGAAACACCACTATAACCCGTTAAATCCGCTAAACTCTTTTATCCCTATGACCTACAGAGACTTGAACTCGCGTCCAACCACCCTCTTCTTATAAACTTCAGCTGTTTAAGACCCGCATCCATAGAAACCTTTAAATGCAAATCGGCCCATAAAATTCCCTCTTCCTCTTCTTTTTCACGATGGAGGGACCAAACCAGGACTTTAGGGGATGCATCTTTTTGGTTTAACACCTTTTCACATCAAAATATCCCGATTTATAAAATGTTAAGAAAATCGTCAATTTTGTGAAATTTCTAAAATATAATAAAATAATATTCATAACTACCTTTAAAACTAATTAATAAAGTAAAGGAATTGTAGTTTCACAATGAAAGAAATAAAACTCAAAGAGGTTTATACAGACTCACTTTATTTCGGGTTATTAGTCCATCATCAGGGGTTTACAGATTAAAAACTCCTGATGATGTACTAATAACCCGAAATATATTGAGTCTCTATAAACCTCTTTGAGTTTTATTGCATTCGTTGTGAAACTACACTCCCTTTACTTTATTAATTAATATCATGTTTCACCTAAAACCTACACCACTTTCCCTAAGAAAAACCATTAAAACTTATGATTAATAATATATTTTTAAAAATAAAAAAACCCACAGTGGTTTAGAGTTTTGATTTTGTTTATTGATAATAAAAAAAAAATACAGCCAATGTGTTCATAAATTTTATATAATTTAAGAATATTCAAAAATATGTCATTTGAAATAAATATAAGTATGTCTAATAGTTATAGAGAAAATGTGTTGAAAAACACTTTTGTAAAATTATAGATGAACTTTCTCTGATCGCTTCTGGTCTAAAACGAACTATTAAAAACAGCAATGGAGAATTGATATTATTTAAGCCATCTTGAAATTAAATATTTATACACTCAGTTTATTCTTCAGCAATGTTTTTCTTAACCAGAGGGTTCAATTGAAGTTCTAGTTTATTCGTTGAACTCCCACCATCTTTTTTCGTAGCCCTCACGGACATGTTCAACTAGTCCTTTTCTACGCCTCTCACAATCCTTACATTGGCTAAAAACTATTTTTTGAAATTCATCTAAATTGTCTGAAGTGTTTTCGCGTTCCAATAACCCAGAGAGATTTTCGGTTGCAGACTCCAAATCGCTCTGATTCATTTCAAAAAGAATAGATTGGTTTGTTTTCTTTACATAGAAACCGAATACATATGTAAACATGAGAGTTTCACGGCAATGGCGTAGAACATTCAGGGAATCATTTCCAACTTCCTTCCATCTGAATAGTTCATGAGCATGGTTCGCGATTTTCTCACGAATCTTGTCTTCCAATTTGAGAGAATTCATATGATTATTATAACGGTTATAATAAAAAAGAAATCGATTCAAATCTGCTCTAGATTTATCCTGAGCATTCCTGGCGGCTACACCATCGTCGTCATTATAGCGATTACATATGTAGTATTGCTTTGCATGTAGTTCCCAATTTCCCATACAAACCCAACAGAAATGCCAGTTGCAGCTTGGATTTCGACAAACCATGTGATTGCAACCATCATTCTTCTCAATTGACACGTGACATTTGGGGCATTCTTTGGTATTTGCAGCAATCCAATTGCTTGTTTCGCTATCCGCCTCGCATTTTTTAATCCATTTTTTGAAAATATTACACTTTATTGGATCATGCCATTTTTCCCCACAGGAAAAGCAGAAAGTGTGTCCACATTTGCAGGTAACCGGGCGGGACTCGGGGTCTTCAACCTTTATAGCATTGTTGCAGTGATGAGTATTTGGACACCAACGGAAAAGTGAATTAGATTGAACCAAGCTGTTGGTCATGAGATATCGAAATTTCTCCTGAGCCCGAGCATCACGAACATTGCTCAATATACTCTCATCATCAATTATACACTCACATTTCTGAGATGGGCAAGTGATTCTCACGATTCTACCCACAAACATTATCTGATTGGTGAGATAATCACACCAGCATTCTTGGCAGAATCGATGACCACAATCTAGGCTTTTCATAGCTGAGGACAATACATCCGTTAAGCAAAGTGTACAGTTCTCTTGGTGGTCATCTGGATATACCTTTCCTTCAACAATATTATTATCCAATGAACTACTAACCACAATCTGAGCCAATAATTTTTTATCCTCTCCATAATATTTTTCATATAGGATAGAGGTGTCCCATTTAACAAAATTTAGTAAATTCCTGGTGGAGGTTGATCCAATACCTAAGAGATTGTCGACTTCTTCCACCTTAGCTTGCATATCGTCTAAAATGTTCTCCGTGGAAATTACTTTGTAGTTATACACATTAACGCTCGTTTTTTTTCGATATATTCTCGGTAATCGATCTTGTCTGAATAATAGGGTGTTCCCTCCTCGTTTGGATCCATGACTGTATTTCTATTACTTGGCACTAAATTGGAGATTAAAAAATATATATTAAAAAGAAATGTTGTTAGGATATCAAAAAATAACAAATAACCACAATTAACCTAACCTTTCAAATTTAATTAAAATATTTCAAACAGCGTAATAATGCTAATAGTAATTAATCATCCAAAATATTCTTTGTATATTGTATATAATTGACGAAACAATGAAAATTGATACAGCTGTATATAATTAAGAATTTTGATAGAAGAATGTCAAATTAAACGTGGCCAAAGCGCATTCTACAATCAGTGTCGCCAATAGTTGAAATATTTTCCCCTAAAAGTGATCACCTAACCTCCAAAAATTAGATTACCCTAAAATCCCTAAAATTTCCAAAGGTCAAAACTATTTTCAATCCGTGTTATTTATATCTAATGCTAAAATTTTTAAAAATAATTAGTAATTCTTTTCGTTTATCTATAAATTTTACAAAAAAGGAGCGAAAAATAAAATAACAAATTTAAATTTAGGAACGAAGAAAGCATTATTATTACAGACAAAAGGATCGCTGGGCTCGAACCCGGGATCTTTGCATATGTACTGCAATGCTTTGTCATAAGAGCCCCGGCTGATCCTTTTGTCTGTAATAATAATAATAAACTTTTCTTCGTTCCCTAAATTTAAATTTGTTATTAATTGTCTTTACACGGCCTCGTTGTGGTCGAGCCCCGGGTGAAGAGAAAATTATTTTCGATCTTTGGGGTCTGCGATCGATTGGGAGGCGATGGAATATTTAATTGTTTAATTAATGAATCAAGGCCTAGGCTGCGAAAAATGAACGAGGAGAGGATTAAAAAGAAATTCCATAATTCATATAGACAAAAGGTATTAGTTTGGGTTCAGGGATCAGTAGCTTAGTGGATATAGGAGTTAAAACTCTTATGACAAAGCATTGCAGTACATATGCAAAGATCCCGGGTTCGAGCCCCGGCTGATCCTTTTGTCTGTAATAATAATAATAAACTTTTCTTCGTTCCCTAAATTTAAATTTGTTATTAATTGTCTTTACACGGCCTCGTTGTGGTCGAGCCCCGGGTGAAGAGAAAATTATTTTCGATCTTTGGGGTCTGCGATCGATTGGGAGGCGATGGAATATTTAATTGTTTAATTAATGAATCAAGGCCTAGGCTGCGAAAAATGAACGAGGAGAGGATTAAAAAGAAATTCCATAATTCATATAGACAAAAGGTATTAGTTTGGGTTCAGGGATCAGTAGCTTAGTGGATATAGGAGTTAAAACTCTTATGACAAAGCATTGCAGTACATATGCAAAGATCCCGGGTTCGAGCCCCGGCTGATCCTTTTGTCTGTAATAATAATAATAAACTTTTCTTCGTTCCCTAAATTTAAATTTGTTATTAATTGTCTTTACACGGCCTCGTTGTGGTCGAGCCCCGGGTGAAGAGAAAATTATTTTCGATCTTTGGGGTCTGCGATCGATTGGGAGGCGATGGAATATTTAATTGTTTAATTAATGAATCAAGGCCTAGGCTGCGAAAAATGAACGAGGAGAGGATTAAAAAGAAATTCCATAATTCATATAGACAAAAGGTATTAGTTTGGGTTCAGGGATCAGTAGCTTAGTGGATATAGGAGTTAAAACTCTTATGACAAAGCATTGCAGTACATATGCAAAGATCCCGGGTTCGAGCCCCGGCTGATCCTTTTGTCTGTAATAATAATAATAAACTTTTCTTCGTTCCCTAAATTTAAATTTGTTATTAATTGTCTTTACACGGCCTCGTTGTGGTCGAGCCCCGGGTGAAGAGAAAATTATTTTCGATCTTTGGGGTCTGCGATCGATTGGGAGGCGATGGAATATTTAATATAATAATATATATTTTTATATATTAAAATAAAGGGGTATATTTTTTTAATAGCATCCTCTGGTTGAAATCTCACCACCTGGCAATGAAATATATAGAAAATTCTTTGAATAAAATAACTTATATAGTAGTATTTGAATCTTAAATATTATCTTTCTCATATCCGGATAAAGGGCGATTGGAGCGATTGGGCTCAATCGGCCCCGCGTTACCATCAAAATGAACGATTTTGACCCTCTGTAAAATTAAAAACATACAAAAAGAGCGCATGAAGAAGGGGGAAATATACAGGGTTACTATTAAATGTGTATATTATAATATACTTGGACTATAGTTCGCTAATTGAGTTTTTCATATTTATAATACTAAGTTTATAATGAAATTACTCATGTACAAAATGAACGAGGAAAGGATTAAAAAGAAATTCCATAATTCATATAGACAAAAGGTATTAGTTTGGGTTCAGGGATCACTAGCTTAGTGGATATAGGAGTTGAATACCTTTAGGCAACTAGAGTTTACTGATTTTGGTTGAGTTTGGTTCAAATGTCTAGAATCTTCATTTTTGACCTTCCTCCTCATTGTGGGTGTTTACTTTTAAGAATTTTTAAACGAAAATGTCAAAAATTACATCTTCTACCTCTTTACTTCTTATTTTTGACATTTTCATTTAAAAATGTATAATTTTTCCATGTATAAATATGATAATGAACTGAGGATAATGGTGTGGACTGTATTTCTTTAATTAAGATAAAGGAAGGTGTATTTTCTCCTTCTTCAATAAATAAAAGCAAAGATTTTTTGATATGATATTAACAATGGTTTTAATGATAAAACATAATGGTTTTTTGTACATACGAATGAAATATAATACAATGGCGTTGGCGTGGCGAACTGCAGTGAAAAATGATGATTCTCCTTTGGACCAAACTCAATCAACATCAGAAAACTCTAGTTCCCACAAAGGTATTTAGTGAAACGCGTTCTTACTAAAAAACGGATTTTTACTGCAACATATATAATAATTAATTTTCACAGAAGACGCAATACTATGATATAAGTGAAAGTAAATATTAATATTTATGGAATGGAAATATTCGCAGAGCGTGATTCATCCACCTTGATGGTAAACTAAGTCCTTCCTTTTTGTTAACTGATCGCTCTTTTCAAATCGCCTAATGTTTATGTTAATAGCGTGCACTTATGACTCTGTGATGGATATAAACTTACCTTGGGTTGTGCAAATAGCGAGTGGAGGAAGGCAAGGCGTAGGTGGCGGAGCAGCCATGCAGCCAGCCATCAAGGACTTCTGCAGAATCACCCACTGAAAAGAAATTCTCAATAAGATCAAATGAAGAAGATAAATATACAAGTAAGATATCCGCCTTTGGTGGGTGTCTTCGTTGACATAGAAGCTTCGTCTGGGAACTCCCAGATTATGATTATCTTAAGTGATAAATATTGATTAAGGGGAGTTGGGTTGGCTCAGCCAGCTAACGCATTGGCCTCGCTTCGGCATCGATCGATTATGACGATGTTGAAGTGGGAGGTCGGGGTTCGATCCTAGCTGGCAAACAAAAATTTCTACCGGCTGAATACTCGGCTCCCTCACTAACCCTACTAACACTTTACTTATGTGCTCTCTAAATGGGCTTTGTTCCCGGTGACATTAAATAAAAAAAAAAATTGATTAAATTAAATTCTAATTGAAAATATTTTTTGCCGAGAGTAGCAGAGTTGTTGATACATAAAAAGAAATCATTAAGGTTACAATATACCCACGGGTACAGCCTTATATAATTAATGAATTTGCAGAAGGGCTGATTGGTAGAAGAAGGTCGAATAATGATATTTTTATTTTATTTTTTTATAATTTTTTTTATTAAATCTTTACTTTAAGCATATAAGAATTTATTACTTTGATAAATTCAATATTAAAAATTATTTGAAATAATGATTATTCTAATAGGTGCGTGCAAAAGTTCGTGCTGAGTTTCAATAGATGGAGTTATGAGCGTCGTAACGTGTTGTCATTAATACCTACTCCTACATATTATATATCCTTGGAAATGTGACGTCTTCAGCTTTCATTTAAAAAAAATCATTTGTTTTCATACAAACTGCTTCGATAAATATCACTTTAAAAATGAATATCGATAAAGTGCATTTACGGCATGTTATGCTTTATGAGTTTCGGAAGGAAATAAAAGTTGCCACAGCCGTGAAAAACATTCAAAATATTTATCAGGATCAAGCACCAGCTAAACGAACTGTGGAAAAATGTTTTGCTAAATTTCGGCGCGGAGAATTTAACCTTGAAGAAGATGAAGGTGATGCTCTCAGTTTGGTGGGATTGCAAGGGCATAATCTATTTTGAGATTCTCCCTGCTGGCGAAACGATTGATTCGGACAAGTACTGTCGCCAATTAACCAATTTCAATCGAGAAATCAAAGAGAAACCTCCGATTTTGTCAAATCGCAAGGGAATCATCTTTCATCAGGACAATGCCAGACCACACGTTTCGAAAAAGACGCTGTGCAAGCTGAAGAGCCTGAAATGGGATGTCTTAACGCATCCACCGTATTCTCCTGATATCGCACCATTTGAATATCACTTGTTCCGGTCATTGCAAAATTTTTTAAATGGAAAATACTATGACTCTTTTGAGGCCTTAAAAAACGGCGTGTCTTCGTTCTTCGAATCTAAACCGCGCAGTTTTTATGATCAAGGCATCCGTCTGCTGCCTGAACGTTGGAAAAAGATTATAGAAAACGATGTAGAATATATTATTGATTGAATAAAGATTTTTTTTCCTAATCGCTGTGTGACTTTTACTCACAAACTCCGCACGAACTTTCGATCGCACCCAATATATGATGGTCCAAATTCAAAATTTTGTTGTTGAAATTTTTTTTTTTTTTAGATAGTTTTTAGAATAAATACACAAACATTATTTAAACTGTATTTATATGCGATTTTTGAGTTTCAAAATTTTAATCTTGTTTTTGAAACTGTACTATGTTATGTACGGTGTTCTTCTTTTTTTTGATAATTTTTTTATTTTAAACTTCTATTCATTCTACAAATCTTAAGACCGGGTTGATAGTGGTTCGATGATAATTACTATTTTTTTAGATTGTATTTTCTTTCAACAAACTAAAATACTAATTATTTATTTTAAACACCTGCTAACGATAAAAATCAATTCAAAATAAT
The DNA here is from genome assembly GCA_024734495.1 of Forficula auricularia. Lineage (NCBI taxonomy): Eukaryota > Metazoa > Arthropoda > Insecta > Dermaptera > Forficulidae > Forficula > Forficula auricularia. Next base: position 5,554,085 of record JALMQS010000073.1, on the reverse strand, counting down.
TAAAAAAAGAACTCAATACCAAAAAGTGATTTTAATAATGATTAAAAGCAAATAAAATTTGTTCGAAATTATCAAAAATCAAAAAATAATAATAATTATCATAAGACCACTATCAATCCGGTCTTAAAATTTGCATTATGAAGTTTAGAAGTTTAAAATAAAAAAATATTCAATAATCGAAGAGTATACATAGTTTCAAAAACAAGATTAAAATTTTAAAAACTCAAAAATCGAATATAAAAACAATTTAAAAAATTTTGATTTTGGAACATTTTTGAATGAAATCGAAATTCGATATTTTTTAAATCGGTGATCAACAAAATTTCAAAATTTACCAGGAAGAGTTTTTTGATGGGTAAGTACTAAAAAATGTCAAAAAATGAAGGAAATCAAAAATCAAATTTTTCAAACCGTCCGATTTGTCGTGGAATGCCTCACATATATAGGTACTATATATTTCTTGATAAATATTAAAAAGGTTAATAAAATATTAAAATACTAGTATCTCTGAATTTTAAAATGTCTGGATTTTGGGTGCCACCCATTTATTTACATCAGCAGAGGAAACCTCATGAATCAACAATTCTGCTATACTCGGCAAACAAAATCTTTTCAATTATGAATTTTCTTTTTCGTTTCAGCCATTTCTATTAACTTGAATAAGCCAAAATAATAAAAATAAATAAACTCTGATCGAAGAGGAAACCAGTCTTATTTTCAATGTCTCAACAGGTAGTAATAATTCTATCAAAACCTACACTTATTTCGTTCCAAATAATTTTCGATTATTTCCTCCCCTTGGTTCTATTGAATGTAAAATAAATCGGCATCCACATTTCAAAAGGGCTTTTGTGCCAAACGCCCTTCAGGTTCGCCAGCCCTTGACTTTTTTTTATTCCTCTTTGCTGAGAGCGAAATGATTGAGTGATTTCTTAATGTGTTGATTCATTTAAATATTTCCCTGCGACACTCGCGATACCCATCTCCATATTTTTTTTCTACCTTGCCACCTCTATAAATAATTCATTGAGTCGCTCGAGCCCTCGATAATTAAAATATCATTAATGTAATTTAATGAGGTGGTAACAAACAGATTCGGAAATGGAAGATATTTTTTTGATACTCATTTGCTTTATATTATAATTAAATATAAGTGTGTAATAAATGGTTTGGATTATTTAGAAAGTTGTTTCGTCTTAGGGACGGACCACCATGGTTAATGCATGCGGCGAAATTCGAGTGGGATACGAATACTTAAGGGTTCATACCTAATATAAGAGTATATAAATAACTGATTTCAAGTCTAAACAGAAATCATTGAGGTTGTCTACTTGATGTGGATAAACATACAATAAAAAATACAAATCTTTATAAAACAAGCTTGGAACGTTTATTTACGAACTAGACGTTTCAGGAGAAATTGTAATTTTTTATTATATTAAAAACAATCAATAATAATAATAATGGACAATTATTTTTTTTACTTTTCAATAAAAATATACGTATACTACCTGCAAGACACGCACCCTGGACCCCCAACCCAAGAACCCCACCCTCACACTCCACCCCCCCCACCCACCTCGGACCTCCAACCCACGAACACCAACCTCATACCCCACTTCCTCCCCCAAACCCACCCAGTACTCCCACCCCCGCACCATGCACCAGTGCCCACCCCCCACATCACCACTCCATCCTGCATCCCACCCACCTCGGACCCCCACCCCCGTACCACCCCACTACGCTACTGGACCCTCACCTTGGTTGAGTTTGGTCCAAGAGCAAGAATTTTCATTTTTGGCCCTCCCCCCAATTTTGGGTGGTTAGTTTTTGCATTTCTAGCTCTCTAGAGGGCCACATATTATTTATACAAAATTTGGTTGAGTTTGCTCAAAGGGCAAGAATTTACATATTTTTCAACTCCCCCCCTTTTTTTGAGTGGTTTTTGGGGGGAATTTTTTTTAAACAAAAGTTGTCAGAAATCACATCCCCTACAACTTTGCTCATTAAAAAATTTGCCGTAGAGTTAATAGTTTAGGAGTTATTTGATAATTTTCATTCGTGCGACTCCCCCCCCCTTTAACCCCCTTTTGGGGTGAAAATATCAAAACGTTATATAGCTAAAAACGTAAGTTAGAAGATACCTAATACACAAATGAGAAATTTCATAATAATCCCTTCAGCCGTTTTGACGTGAATCGTGAGCAGCTTTTCGCGGAAACTACTGAAACAGACAGACAGACAGAAATTTTGTTGAGGGTGTTTTCGTTCATAACTTTGCTTGAAACGTGTGCAACCAAAATTTGGAGTGATTTGGAGCAATGTACAGACAAAACCTTAATTTTATATATATAGATATATCGTCGGTTTGTAACAAGACTATGATAAAAAAATCACTATTTTACAGCGAAGTCAATTCAAGTTTTGCAAATCTTTCTAGTTTAAATACATTTACATTACTCTCTTCCCCCGACCGTCTTTCCAGCTACTTAACCTACTAACCTTCAATCTTTCAAGACCAGCATCCACAGATACATTCGACTGCTACCCAATCCCTAAATCTCCCCTTATCTTCACGTTACAAGATTCCACCACGGACTTCAGGGGTTGTACCTTCTTGGTGCAACTTCTTCTTGTATCAATATCATTATTAAAAAAAAAAAAATAAAGTCTTAGAACAATCTGGCATCTGTCCTTATGATAGTTTTTCTCTAAAATCTTGACGTACTTTGACGTTGATTTATGAAAAGATTTGAAAAATAAAATTTTTAATGAAATCTAAGTCTTGTTCCAAACCGAGGGGAATATAAATTATTTGTTAGATCCTATAGTTTTGAAAGGTTGACCTTCATTATCAGTCTTTTTAATTATAAATCTTTTATCGATTATTTCTCATGGGTTCAAATACCCGTTTGAATGTTTTCGTTTTGTTTTAATAGTGACCTGGTCACATAATAAACTAATTAGTGACTAAAGGGTGATGATGAAGGTGAGCCCTACGAAACTATAGTCTCTTACAAATATATTATATGTATAAATATTTATAATTCGAGATCCATAGGGGCTGCATCTTTACTGGTGCACCCCTTCTTGCATTCGATTGCATTAAAAAAAAAAAAAAAAAAAATCGGATT
>JALMQS010000073.1:5531024-5550851 GCA_024734495.1 Forficula auricularia | reverse complement strand
CATTAAAAAAAAAAAAAAAAAAAAAAAAAATCGGATTTGAGAACCCATGAGAAATAACAGATAATAAAATATTTATAATTAAAAATTAAAAATACAGATAATCAGGGCCGTCCCATGCCGGGGGTGGAAGGGGTGCATGGCACCCGGGCGGCATTCTACATAGGGCGGCAAAAAATAAAAAAATAAGTTTTTTTTGGCTTTTCGGCCTTTCAAGGCATAAGCCAATTTACGATACCAGTTATTTTTTTATTAAAATTTGTCTCTAAGGCAGGGAATCAGCCATCAGCCGAACGCCTCGACCCGGACCAGAACCCGGGTCCACTTGGTAGCAGGTGGAGACGCTAACCACTATACCAGCCCGACCGCCCCCTCCCCAAAAAAAAGATATTTATAAACACATCCACAAAGATGCCCGTTAAATAGTGCTAATAAAGAATAACAGATTAATATAATATAAAATTATATATATAGGTACTTCTTTTTTGTTATAACTAAGGATAATATGAAAGTATTATCTTTTTTATGTTTGTTTCAAATACATTCTTTTTTAAAATTATACAATGTAATAAAGTTTATAAAAAGTTACCTTTAACATTTTTATTTTAATGTTTTATTTTTAAAACAGATTAACAGTTATCAAATAATTAAAATCAGAATTTTAAATCAATACACTTAATATTATTATTGCCGGAATATAACATTGATGTTCTGATGAGGAAGGGCGCATATCCTTGAGACGGCCCTGCGGGTAATAAAGATCAAACCTTCGAAACTATAGTATCTAACAGTCTTAGGGCCGGTTGTATGTCGCAAAGTAAATGCTTTTTACCACTAACCAAGGGTAGCTGGTAAATGGAGGGGCTGGGATGGCCAATCAGATGACAGTAACTCCCAGCCCCTCCATTTACCAGCTACCCTTGGTTAGTGGTAAAGAGCATTTAATTTGCGACATACAACCGGCCCTAAGTAAACTATATATGTTTATTTAAATCACGCAGGGGGCAAATTGATTGATTTCTTGGTAAAGTAAAGAAAATTTAAAAAAATTAAAAAAATATAAAATTCTAGGTAGATTTCACAAAAAGAAAAGAAAAGATGCCTATTAATATGACTCTATATAGTTATATTTCGGGGTACAAGCCCATCTTCAGGATCTTTGAACTCCTGAAGATGGGCCCGAAATATTTATAGAGTCTTGCTGATAAGCATCTTGACTTTTATTTTTTTTTTTTTTGCAACTTACCTAGAATTTTATTAAAATTGTTTTAAATTCTTTAAATTTTATTTACTTTATTAAAATATGTTTCACCATTCTCCCTTAACAAGATTTCTAGGTACTTTAGAAAAATAGTGTTTCGGTGCCTGTCCATCAGAATCCAATAGTAAATTTCATAGAAAAATCTAAAATCATTCATCATTCAAAATGCATATTGAAATAATCGTAGGACAAATTGAAATTTAGATAGTCCAACATATAATTTCAAAATTAGTACCTATGATATAAAAAACATTTTCATCAGCATGTCCAATAAAAAGATTAAAAAAAAAAATATTTAATTAGATCATTATGTTATTATCAAGAATAATAATTAGCTAAAATAAAACTAGATTGGTATTCGATAATTTATTTCGCATTGGCGTGGATTGCGAGAGTGATGGTTTGATTGGGGATCCCCATCACGTCGGGCGATTAACCTAAAAGGTCCCGAAGACCATCAAAACGAGGATTCGCTGACTGCAATATGTTTCCCCCTAGAACAAGTAGGTGGCGCGGGGGTGAAAGGCACAGAAAAACTTCTGGGGCTGTTCCGTAGGGAGGAAAAAGAAATAGAGGTGGTGTAGTGTAGTATCGAAGGAAAGGTGGGAAGGTAGACAATTTTAGTGCCAACATAACTTATGAATATTTTATACATTTACTGGCATTTTATGCTCTCTCTCGAGTAGCAGTCATAAGTTTTATAGCCGGGTCCATTTCGTTGGTGCATACTCAGAATACCCATCAGCCAGTTCGGAACAAATAAGGCTCTTATTATTTTCTCCTTTTCGAGGGCCAGAGATGAATTTTAGGAAATAAATAATAACGAATTACTAAAAGAGACGTTAATGATTCTCTTTCTCGTATTTGATTGTCAGAAACGGGTTAAATAACTTGGCTGATTTGTGACTGTATGCTTACATCATAAGGCCAGGCTCTACGATTTAAGCCAAGGCTGATTTGAATATCAGAAATATAATTATTTATTTTTTTGTTCATTTATCAAGTAGATGGTCTAAAATTATATTTATGAAGGGAAATCAATGAGGTTATCCTTTGCTTGATGAAAATAAACAAATACATTTATTTCGAATATAAATATGCATATATATTAGAGTGGTTTTGGCGTAAATTGGGAATTTCAAATTATGCTAAAATCAACAGGACAACCCGGAAACCTATTCGTAAAGATAAAAAACTAATAACTGTAAATTTTGAGCAATATCGAACATCGCGTAACCGAGCCCTAGCCCTCTAAAGTTTAAAAAAGTAGGTTTTTTCATTTTGGTACACCCTAATTTTAAACACAAATTCACAAATGGCCACATTAGTTTTACAAACTTTAGAGGGCTATGGCTCGGTTACGCGATGTTCGATATGGGTCAAAATCTACAGTTATTAGTTTTTCATTTATACGAAGAAACTTCCGTGTTGTCCCGTTGATTTCCACATACTTCTAAAATAATAACCGCTCTAATATATACTAATTACTTATTTGTTAGAGACAATAGTTTCAAAGATTTAACCTTCATCATCAGTTTATTTTCTCATGGGTTCAAAGCCAAGGCATGCTGAAAGCATCTAAAGTGGTATATACCCAGAGAGAAGGACTATACTTCCTCTTCCAAAATTATCTAATAGACAGTATATATAAATGTATGTTTATTCATGAAAATCTTATATAAAATATCTATTGAAATTATATCTAATATAAGCGTCGAGGTGGTACTGGCACTTTGTCGACTTTATGTGGCTTTTCTGGTACTCAGACATTTATTGGTGGAGAGACTAGTGAAGAAAGGTTACCGTAATCCTGTGGGTTGTCAAGTACAAGAAGTATTTTTGATTTCTAATTAAAAAAAGTTATCGGAATGGGTCAAGACCGGATCCAGCGAGAGGAGGCAACCCCTGGTAAAGAACCACGACCAATATTTTTATTTTAATAAACACTTCATTATTTTTAGAAAATTTTGATTTTTTTTTTTTTTTTTTTTTGTTCAAAATAAATGCTAACTCCTCCAAATTCTTTGGCGTACGTATGTAATCTGAGCACAATAAAATTAAAAAATATGTCAGTTCTTAATTGATAAAAATCACATTACGCACTGTTAAATATACTTATTCATACTGCATAATGTGGTTTTTATCAAAGTCCTCTATTAAATTAAAAAGCTTTAAAATCAATTCATAAAATGTTCTTAAATGAATAACAGTCTTAAATTTAAATGGTTTTTGAATGTTTTCAGCAGTTTGCTTACTGGAAATGATTCCAAGAGATCTAAAATACAATATACCTACGTTTCTCGTTAAGCAAGAACATTAAAACGCCATTTTCATTACAAATCAGAGTTAAAACAAGTAGTCTATCGTTATATAATTATTTATAAAAAAAAAATATTCCATTTTCGCTTGTCACCATGTGTGGTCTTAGTTCTAAATCCCTAAAATCCTTCTTAAGAGTAAAAGTTCATTACCGTTAATTATGGTATAAATGATTATATGATTAGCCACTTGTAGGGTTGTTTTGTCTCCTCGGTCTTGAGTGTTTTGTATACAATTCAAACAAGATGCCAGGAATGCCCTGAGACAGCCCTGGTATTAATTCCTCACAGTAAGCTGAAGGTAAGGTCCAAGGTTATGACAATAATAATTCTCTGGCCGATATCCCGGGGCTCTCTGTAAATTCAGAGGCTGTTTCTTGATGATGATGGACCAGAGAGAGACAAAGGTTAATTCCTTTATAATTGAGCGTCTGCTCAAGCTTGGAACAATCAAAAGCTAAACAATTAAATCACGAAAAGGACTGTAACAACTTGTTGGTAGATTTTCTCGTAATTCATTCGTATATATCTTTGAGAGAAAGGATTTCGATTATGTTTGCCATGTCACTAAAGGGTTCTTATGCGATTTTCATTTAGTTCATTATCACTTCAATTGTGTTTATTCGAAGTTCTTAAATTTCGCTTGAAAATTTAAAGTTTTGATTGTTTATTCGAGGATATATTTTATGTATCTAACAGAGTCAACAAATTGTTAAACGATTATTTCAAAGAAAGTTGGGGCAGATAAATCAAGGAAATTTATTAAGTTTATCTTGCGAAATTCTATTTGTTGTACATACTAGTAATTAAATATACAAGATAACAGCTTTTGTATGTTGAGAGCACCATTTTCTATTTGATTGTCAAAAATAAACCATTTCAGGTCATCTGTGTGTGTGTTTCTAAACTGATTAGATTGGGGGCTTTCTACCATCAAACATACTGGTTGAAAAATTCAGAAAAATCACAAGAAAAAGAACGAATCGTGATATAAGGAGATCTTGAATGGTTGGGGCTAATAAAATGAAATTCGGCATACAATATTCTATTAATGCTGTCCTAATAAAATGAAATTCGGCATACAATATTCTATTAATGCTGTCCTAATAAAATGAAATTCGGCATTCAATATTCTATTAATGCTATCCTAATAAAATGAAATTCGGCATTCAATATTCTATTAATGCTGTCCTAATAAAATGAGATTCAGCATACAATATTGTATTAATGCTGTCCTAATAAAATGAAATTCGGCATACAATATTCTATAAATGCTGTCCTAATAAAATGAAATTCGGCATTCAATATTCTATTAATGCTGTCCTAATAAAATGAGATTCAGCATACAATATTCTATTAATGCTGTCCTAATAAAATGAGATTCAGCATGCAATATTGTATTAATGCTGTCCTAATAAAATGAGATTCGTACAATATTTTCAACTCCTACCAATATATAAAATCCCCTCTTCTTCTTCTTTTGACGATGGAGGGGCCAACCCAGGCCTTTACGGGATGCACCTTTTTGGTATATCTTCTTCTCACATCAATACAATTAAAAAAATATATTGTATTAATGTTGTTCATTTCCAAACCTTATTACACGAGACCATGACGCGGAATCCTGCCTTGAATGGGTTCTATTGTACATGATAGCTATTATTATTACTAAGTAATATTATTTGATTTTTTCTTTATTGTATTCCTACTTTGTACACCACGAGAGTAAACAGTTGACCTATGTACTTTTATTATAAATAAATAGGCTGGACTTTTTAACTCTTTCGGATACAAACATGTTTCCGAATGATCTAAGTGAAAGTAAAAAGTACCATACTACAGAAATAGACACTATTAGTATTCGCGAGGTCAAAAAATAAATAATAATAAAATATTTATCTTCAGAATTCTTCATAAAAAAATTGTTAATAATACCTAATTAATGTTAAGCGCTCATTAATGTTGGCATAACACAGAACTAAGAATTCAAATTATAAAATGTTAAATTCACTGTATGAATGGAGGAGCATCGAGTCATTCATTTTGTTCCTATGACATTAATTATAGAAGAACTCCTAATTGGCAATTTATTAAGTTTCTCGAAGTGCTGAGAGAATCCGAGGGTGGGTGCTTTATTCAAATTAGCTATCATATCATCGTCGACTAGTAGAATATTTGACTCTAATCGGTAAAACAAGCCTTCTATCATTTATTATAAACTTTTAAGACCCCGCCCTACAAATACACATTAGTATGTCTGTCTGTCGGTCTGATTTTGATTTATTATGAATCTATAGCCATCCAGGGGCATTTAGATGTGTGGTCCAAATATATACAATATCTATCTCTCCTCCTCATAACTAATTACATGAGCTCGCATTGGACTAAACAGTGACGGTTTCTGATGGATTATCATGCTGCAAGCGATAAAATCTTGATGGCAAGCAATGTAAATAAAATATTCGATTTGGGTGGTGGGTGAGCTTGATGGAGAAGAGCAGTTTTGCCAAGAGATTTCACACTCTTCGAAAAATACCATGTAATCTGGGCACGGAGAAAATATTTTTCTCATGTTACTGAGAGTGCTTGGAGAAGAGCAGTTCGGGCTTGTTATATTATAGATGTGATATTTCGCTGTTAAAAGTTTAATTTTGTGATTAAATTTAACGAAGGCTGAAATTTTGCTTAAATCACACATTATTAATTAACACTATAGGTACCTATTTATTAAACACAAAAAACAAATAATACAATCAAACTACGGCGTTTTGATCAGCGTATTCTGTGTTCTGTGATCCTTCTCAATTTTGAACTCACAACCCTCTCGAATGATTGTTTACGGGTTTATCTATTTTATTTTTTAATTTTTTCAAAAATCATAAAAAAATATAAACTTAACATTACGACTAATTAAAGACCGAATGAAAGATAATATTGAATTATTATTATCATTTCCGTCCATAATTTGTATTAATTTGAAAGTTTATATTAGGAAAATAAGGACAAATTTTTTGTGTGACTTTTTTATTTATCCACCAACGTTTCGTCGACTTTGCCGACTTCTTCAGGGCTTCAAATAGTCATGTCACACATTCGTCTAAATTTTCTTATTATCTTTGTTACCATTGAAGGTCATCAGAACACAATTTTCAAAAAATATTTGGCACATTCACAAAAAAAATATAATTTTTCTTTCTTTTCTTTTTATATTAACAATTTCATTAATATAAAACAGAAATCACATATATAGAATAAGGCAACCCTGTTTTTTAAACATGAATAGAATATTTTTTCTTCTTTGATCATTACATACAGAAATCTCAAATTCGAATTTTCCTTCATGATAACGAAGATATTAAGAAAATTTAGACGAATGTGTGACATGACTATTTGAAGCCCTGAAGAAGTCGGCAAAGTCGACGAAAAGTTGGTGGATAAATAAAAAAGTCACACAAAAAAACTTGTCCTTATTTTCCTAATATAAACTTTCAAAAAATATAAAATGTTTTTTATTTGAGCATATACCTATTTATATTGGGCGAAATAGACGATTTTTAAACAGTCAGCACTCCTTAACGACCGAACAAACGCAATCGCCAATTCGTTTATTCCTATGACTTCTAGAGAATGGAACTCACTTTCCCCGTCTATCTTTCCGGCTACATAGAACCTTCAGTCTTTCAAGACCCGCATTCACGGATGGATAAAATTACAAATGAAGAAGTTCTTGGAAGAATCGGAGAAAGAAGAACCTTGTGGAAGAGTCTGAAGAAGAGAAGAGGTCAGATGATGGGGCACACACTGAGACATGGGGGACTGTTTAGGGATATCTTGGAGGGGGAAGTGGTAAAGAAAAGGGGAAGGGGAAGACCCAGATTAGAATATTTCAACCAAATAATTGGGGATATGGGATGCCAGACATTTAGAGAGGTCAAACAGCTGGCGGGGGACAGAGTCGAGTGGAGACAGATTGTTGCATCAAACCAGTCTTAGGACTGTATACTCAATGATGATGATGATGATTCACGGATACCTTCAACTCCGGTTTCACGATAGACCTTGGATTATAGAGGTGGTAAATTTTTAGAACATCTTCTTGTATCAATATCATTATAAAAAGGCGGCTCTCGCATACTAGTTATATGATAAAATTAAGAAATTTAAATTATATAATTAAATTAATAACTAACGAAATACAAGCTGATTGAAGATTTCACAGATGTAATTATTTTTCCAATTAAAACCGAAACTTCTTTGATAAAAAATTTTAGTTTCTATTTTTTCTTTTTTACACCAGGGTGATCTAATCCGAAAAAAATATTATTCGTTGACATTGGGTTGTTTCTACGATATATCCGCAAATATATAAGCTATCAGGCGCATTTTGTCAGAATTAGCAATGTTGTTTAGTTAAAAAAAATAAATACGTAAATATTGTATCTTCCGCTTGATATAATAGCTTTAAATTATTCAAGAGTAAATTTCAATGATCTTGTTTGTCTGCATGCCTTTATCAACAATCTAATTGGAGTATATATTTTTAATGGATATTAAAATATTTATACAACAGGTAACTCCAAGCTGAAGAGGAATCTTGTCGAAATGTAATCGGGCTTGTCCGTAAGTGTTCGGGCTCTCGTGGCTGAGAACAATTACGAGTGTAAGCGCTTTATATATATATACGTAGAATAGATCGATTAAGCAAAATAATACATTCTGAAAATTTATTGTTTTATAAACAAAGATAATTTACTTGACCATACAGAGTATGGTCAAGTATTGTAATCGTGCATGAAAAAAGTGTTTTTTTTTCCTTCTTTTTTTCAAAATATCTAAAAAACGGCTCAAACTATTTGATTAAAAAAATGAGCGAAACTATGGCATTTCGGTCTACAAAAAAGCTCTAATAAGTGAACATCGAAAAAATTATATTTTTCGAGATAATAATTGTTTTGTCAAAATGTCTGTTAGTTAGTTAGTTAGTCTGTGCGTTACCAAATTTGTGGACGAGCTAGCTCAAAAACTAGTGTGAATATCGAAACCAAATTTCACACGTAGATTTGGTCCATTGAGATTAAGAGTTGATTAGATGTTGGTGCATATCGACCCAAAATTAAGGGGGGTCGAGGGGGTGGTTAAAAATTAAAAATCTAGGTCGTTTGAGCAAACTCAACCAAATTTTGTATACATAATCAGTGGACCCCCAGAAGTCTAAAAATGCAAAAACTAACCCCCCCTTACATGATTATAAATAATTTTAGGGCCCAGGTTGTATGGTAAAGTCAAGTGTATGGCCACATCAGAACACGTCAGCTTATTTTTTTATGCAATCAGTGGGACCCCAGAAGTTAAAAAATGAAAATCTTGGACATTTACCAAACTAAACCAAATTTTGTATACATAATCAGTGGGCCCCAAGAAGTCTAAAAATGCAAAAACTAACCGACCGAAATGGGTTGGAGGGGGAGTCAAAAAATGAAAATCTTTGCCATTTACCAAACTCAATCAAATTTTGTATACATAATCAGTGGGTCCCAGGAGTCTAAAAATGCAAAAACTAACCCCCCCCTTACATGATTATAAATAATTTTATTAAATATTAAATATAAGTGAGGGGTCAGGTTGTATGGTAAAGTCAAGTGGATGGCCACATCAGAACACGTCAGCTTATTTTATTTTAAAAGTATTTTTATAGAACTGAATGAAAAATTTCTTCGTATCTTTTTCCATCCCAATTTCTCATTTTCACAATTAATTATGATGTTGATATGAAATCAAATTATGAAATTTCCATCTGCCTATCGCGCCCTCGCCTAATATTTACCCCCTGGGGATTTAATTTGATTGAAGACGGAGCGAAGATGTCGTGTTTTCCTAATAAATTATAATTTGTCTAATGTGAGCAACCGAAGCTAAAGACAAGTAGATTGGTGGCTCACTCAATTGCTATTGATAATGATTAAACAATTATTTATCGTTTGGAAACCAATACAAATATAGAAATTAATACTACTGTTAATCGAGATCAATCTGTCAGTATTTCCAAATATATAAACAGATCTTTAAACTACATATTTTTTTCGATCAATGTTTAGTCAAATCCTTAAATTAAAAATAACGAAGGGATATAGTAATTCTTCATTTTATAAATTTCAAACAGTTTAATAATTATATTAATAAAATAATAAAATGGGAAATATTAAAACTTATTCATGCCTTGGTTAGCTGGCTTGTGCCCCCTAATAATAAACCTTAATTTAATAAACTACTTGAAATTTCTCTTTTTATTTTAATTATTTTGAGAAAAAATATAATTTCTAAATTTTTGAACCCAAGTTCTAAACCTATAGAGCCCAAAATATAATCAATTTTCCATATTGAAAATACAAACATTTTGACACCAGAAAGAACTTTCTATGACTTTCTGTTATCATGTTATCCAGATAAAAAGAGAGAAAAAAATCATGGTTAAAAATGAATTTTCTTCATATTTAATACCTTAGCTATATAATTGTACTTATGTATATATAAAAATGTAAATACTGTAACTTTTTTAAAAAATCAAAAGGAACTGGCCAAATGAATTCATTTCCGATGACAATAAATAAAAATAAAATAAAATACCTTGGCTATAGCTAGAACTCGATATTTCGATTTTATTGGTTCATGTAGTGTAGAGAGTAGAAAAAAATTGGAAACATTATTATTTTTTTTCTCTGTTTGTAGTATTAATATAGCCATAAAAACTCAAAAACAGAGGGTCGTAGTAAATTCATTCTTATGCCTAAAAGTTGTATTTTCAAAACATAGAACTGATTAGATCATAGGCTTTCTTAAAAATAAAGTAAAAAGTCGAATTATTGTATTGTTCTGTAGTTACTATTTTTGTTAACAAACTGCACTTTACTGTTAAGCAGTTGTATCGAGACAGGGGCAGAGGGCTGCATCCCTGGGGTCCGGCTTATGAAGGAGGGCTTGGGCCTCACCAGATAAGTATATATAATTAATACGAGGGCCCAGTATAAGACCCGGATAATCTCTCAGCGGCCTTGCTGCCAAGATTCACTTTTCAAGCTCTAGGATCTATTCACTGAATGAAAATTTCCAAATAATTAAAATTTACCACGAAAATGTACCAAGTCTTGAAAAAGATTTTCCTCAGTTTTTAATTTAATTATTTTATATAAAATAATTATCTGTTTGGGAATCGGCTAACGCTCTGGCCTCGCTTCGGCATCGATCGATTATGACGATGTTGGAGTGGAAGGTCGGGGTTCGATCCTGGCTGGAGAATAAAAATTTCTACCAGCTAAAAGCTCGGCTCCTTCACTAACCCTACTAACACTTTACTTATGTGCTGTCTAAATGGGCTTTGTTCCCGGTGACATTAAATAAATAAATAAAAAATTATCTGTTATATCTGTTATATAATAAAAACGAATTTTTAAACTCCTAAAAAATAAAATATAAAAGTTAATTTCTCCCGAGGGGTGAACCGCAACCTAAAATCATGTACACCTACTTCCACTTCCACTTTCATTTCCAAATAGAAGACAATAGATGACAATAGATTATCTAATGAATTCCAAAGTAATTTCAAATAATTCCAAAGACGGTGTACACCTAATTCCAATCGCGGTTCACACCTCGATTTCTCCTATATATATATATATATATTATAATAGTAGTTAAAAGTTTCAAATGTCATTTACTGTATCTAATTTATGCCAGATGATTTTTATTTTATGTCAAAACCTATAGGGGGCGTGTGAATATAAATCTTCAGATATGTAATATAAATGATTTATAATCATTTGGATTTAGGATAAGACATTCTTTGAATTTTTCGAAAAAAAAAATTAAAATATTTCTCGAAAATAGTTAACTTTTGTAGGTAAATAAAAAAATAAAATTCTATGATATAATAATTTATTTAGCTTGGTATGATTGTGGCGAGGGAGGGGGCGGGTTTGAAATGTCACCCCCACAAGAGATAACCAGTATTTTCATATAATATTTTAATTAAACTTTAACTACATTTTTAGAATAGAATAGCTGAGTTTAAATGGGCAATGACATGCAGCATAGCTATAGCAGGACATAATATTACAAAACAGTGCAACATCAATGTTCTGTTCGCCAATTTAATTAAGTAGAGAGAAAGAACAAACCAGAGGAAAAACTCGCGAATGAGCAAAAAAAAAAAATCTCTGGACTGAATTTAATAGTGTTGTTGTACGCGGACGAAACTCATATTTGTTCGTAAATTGGCAAATAAAATCTTTTAATAAAATTAAATGAAAAATATTCAATTAATATATGGATTCAAATGAATATATCTACATATATATACCTCTGTCCTGTTTTAACGATTATTAAAAATAATCAGTAATTTCCATTCAAATGAAAATAAAATTTTATGTCTTTTTCCTTTTCTCTTCAATTAATTATTTATTTTCCTAAACATATTTTTTTGATTTAATTATAGATTTAAAACATTTAATCACTTCTATGATAAGATTCCTTTTTCTATTCATGAACTCTAATGGCATGTGAAACAATTCTATCCATTTGATTAAAATTGGCCTTAAATTCTAGATTTCTAAATCAATAATGTAGAAATTGATCCTTTTATTACTTTACCATACAGGGTATGGTCAAGTATTGTAATCGTGCATGAAAAAAGTGTTGTTTTTTTTTGGTTCATTTTTTTCGAAATATCTCAAAAATGGCTGAAACTATTTTGATTAAAAAAATTGAGCAAAACCATGGCATTTTGCACTACAAAAAAGCTCTAATAAGTGAACATCGAAAAAATTATATTTTTTGAGATAATAATTGTTTAGTCAAAATGTTCAGTTTGTTCCGTCTGGTTGCTTGTTAGTTACCAAATTTTTGTGGATCGAGCTAGCTCAAAATCTAGTGTGAATATCAAAACCAAATTTCACACATAGTTTTGGTCCATTGAAATTAAGAGCTGATTAGATTTTGGTGCATATCGACCCAAAATTAAAGGTGGTGGAGTGGGGGGGGGGGGGGGGGTTAAAAATTAAAAAATCTAGCCGTTTGAGCAAACTCAACTAAATTTTTTTTGGGGGGGGGGGTAGTGTCGAAAAATGCACGCCCGTCTTCTATCTATAACACTATATAATGTAGAAATTTTGAAAATTTTTCAAAAATTCAAAACAGTCACTTTAGAGCATATTAATCTAAATATAAATTTGTATATAGATAATTGAACTAAAATCAGTATAAAATTTAAAGCTATATTTGATTTGTTTTTGGAGACCTTTTAATTATTCTAATTAAATCTTTAATCAGCTATTAGGTGTCATTGGGACACTGGAAAAGAAACCTGTGAGTTCTAGAATCATAAATATTATTAAAGAACTCAATACAAATAATAAAACTAGACTTTTTTAATCCCTCACTGAAGAGATATCTGTTAACACGGGCATCCGTCAAGGTGATAGTCTAAGCCCAATCCAATTCAATACAATAATGGATTAAATTATATCCAATTTAGCAGCTCTTAAAACCGGTTATAGAATAGAAAATAGAGTGTTTAATCTAATATGTTACGCCGTCGACGCAGTAATCATTGCAGAGAGCGAAAAAGACCTCCAACAAATGATCAACAAATTCCAAGCCAACGCTAAGGAATTTAACTTAGATATCTCGATTCCTAAAACCAAATCCATGACAATATCTAGAAGACCCACCAGATGCAAAGAGTTGTGATAAACGACAGAAGAATCGAACAAGTCTCGAAATTCAATTATTTCGTGAGCAGCGGAAATATCTACGACGAGGTGCATGCCCAAGTGATGAAGGCAGCAAAGGTCTCTGGATGTCTTCGATAGGTAGTGTGGTACAATAAATATATGTGCAAGGACTGTATATGACCCATCTTAACCTACGCCGTAGAAACAAGAGTAGAAACCACCAAAACCAAAAACCGACTACACACAGCCGAAATGAAAGTCCTGAGATCAATCTCAAGGATTAAATTGAAGATATTATATTTTCTGTATTTTTGAACAAGAAGTTATAAAGAAAACCTAAACTCTAATCTGTTCTCCGCAGTTGCGGCGTCAAGGTTGGGCGCGGTTGGGCGAGCGCCCAACCCAATGTGTTCTCGCCCAAATTGCTAAATTGAGCATTTGAGAAAAAAATATTAAAAAACCCCGTTAAAAAATTTAAAAAAAGGTAAGCCATCGCCTTTTCAATGTTATTAGCTTTATGTAATAATAATAATAATAATTATACATAAAATATTAAAACAAAATTTCTAAATTATACAAAAATCTGTATTACCCGAAATAATGTACACTTTTGCTGCCCACCCTACATATTTTTCTGCCGGGCGCCGCCTAAAATATTTTAACACAAAAATGAACTTTCTATGACTTATCGTTCTTAAGTTAACGTGGGTATCTAAATCCAGACATAGAGCAGAAAAAAAAGATTTTTCTTCACGTTCCAGACATTTTTCAGATCAATAGAAAATTTTGAGTGAATTCACTACTAGCTAGGCTGCCTTCCGGACATGCCGAATAATAAGATAGAATTGAGTTTCTTATGTATATAGGCTAAATGAACTTGTTTTTTTTTAACCTGCTAAAATTTCCATTTCTATTAGAGCAATTTAAGTTTAGAAAAGACAAAGACCATACTTTGATTAAAAAACTATTCCAAAGAAGCAGCAGAGGGTCTGTTTGTTTGATTTGATCGATAATTTAATAAGTTTTCGCTTAATATCAGTGCCGTTAACTTTTTATTTATTTTCCCTCATCCTTTCTCCTATCTACTCTCGTTTGGACATAAAACGAAATGAGAAAGTGAACGAAAAGCAAGAGAGAGAGACTCTTCACAAATATGTTGTCATTTTATAGTTCTTCCTTTTTTTTTTTTTATTATATCAAACGTCTTAATGTAATAGGAGATAGTTATCGCTGGACACCGTGTTTTATGTTCGAAACGCACTCAATCGATGTGTATTTGCTTGCTTTTTTATTTTTAAATGACATTTCGCTGACAGATTTTATGTCAACATTTTTATATTACTCTAGAAGGAATTCACACTCAAATATTGATAGAATGGGATTCTTAAAAGAACCATTACAACCTCTATTTGTCATAAGTAAATCGGAAATTTCGAAAGCAAAGAATTAAAATCAAAATTCCAACTTAAGTAAGTTGTATCGCGACGGTAGTAGCAAAAAGTTAATGCTAGAGTATATAGTACAGACATTTAGGATTCATAATTCATAATCCCAAAACTTTTTTCTGTTTATATACCACTACTAGCCAATCCCGTACAACTAACTGCTCGTTTGAAAAATCTGACAACACTGTCCGAACTTGTTTATATTTTATCATAGAAATGTCTGATAAAGTACATTATAAAGGGAGATTTATAAAACAAAAAGTTCTTAATAAGTGATTGAAGGCTGTTGCGCCAATGGGTGAAGCAAAAAGAAGTAAAAAAGTGTGCTAAATTGTGTTAAATAAATGCGTTGTTGCCAGCTTGTTTTTAGTGTAAATTTTTCATCATTTATTAATTATTATCTCAAAAATTGTGTTGTAACTATGAATTAAAATTGTCATAAAAAATTTATTTGTTATGGTTTAATGTTAGTTTAGTTATCTATTTATAACAATCGTAAGAAGAGTTTCTTACTTATAATTATATATGTATGTAAACTTTCCGGTATAGTATAAGATAGTATAGTATATTAATGTAATGTATAAGAGTCTGAAAAAGTCCATGTTTGGAATTTAATATCTCCGGAACTATATTCTTCATAAATTTCGTTTTGCACCAATCGATACAGAATTATTTAAATAATAATCTCTCTAAATTTCAAAAAAATCTAAGAAAATTATTTCACCTACCTTAAGATATTTTCGGAAAAGACGAAAACTCTCACAATAGCTGGAGAACCAGTACATTGTAGGCTACAGCTGTATAACACCAAAGTAGAACAAGTACTATCCTTAAACTATCTCGGCGTTCGCATAACCAGCTCTAAAAATGTTAGCGAGGAAGTCAGACCCCAAGCTATTAAGGCGTCCAAAATATCAGGATGCCTGAATGAAACGGTTTGGTCAAACAAGTTTTTGGGAATGGAAGCAAAAGTACGCACCTTTAAGACCTTTTTGCGACCAATTTTGACTTCGGATCAGTCAAGTATGAACTAAGCAGCTAAAATTTTCGTTAATTCATGTAAAAATTCAAAGTTTGTGCTTATGAGGGGGATAATATTTTTTATTAGCCTGAAAGCAAAACTCTTAGAGAGAAAGAAAATCAAGGCTGGTTTTGACATGGGGATGAAGAGATACTACATTTTGTTTAAGCACATATTTTACGCGATTTTTTGGGGTCAGGTTGGCTGAGTGGTTATAGAGCATGCCTTCTAATCAAGCTAGGGCTCGCTGCAAATATTTGACCGGCTATTATCTGATACCTTCAGAGGGACTTAATGGGAAATCACCCCTGTGAAAAATTTACCCAGGAAAATTACAGTAGAGAGGATACTCTCTCCAAAGTAATCGCCAACACTCGGAATCGAGTAAAGCACTTGAAGAAGAAAAAACATTCACTATTCAAAATTCATTTTAAAATTAAAGGTAGGTTTATTGAAAATTTTTCGAAAATATCTAAGTAATCAAAATTTGTACTAAAATAAAATTGAATAAATTGAAATTTTAAAGATCATTAAATTGTAGAGAGGGTTTTTTAATAATAATTGAGATTGATGAAGAATTTAGAGCTCCTTATTAACTTGAAATATTTTAGTGTTTGTGTATATCTGTTGGGTGGGTTATATTTCTCGTCATTTTTAAAATGAAAAAGTTTCCTGGGTAATCCTTTCATTTGAAGATCAAGGGGTGCAAAATTCGCCAACTGATGGTTTCCAGAGACTTCAATGTCTTCTGCAATAGCTTCAGTGAGTTTACAGTCCCATAAAGTACGCGACTTAAAAGTCAACAAAGGGTGACTTTCCGCGGTCACCCTCTTCTATAATAACAGCATCTCGAAATACGATAGAGGGGTTGAAATTGTATTTTCTGAAAAAAGGTGTTATTTGTTTCTGCCTAGGTCATTTCGAGTTAGGCACTGAAGAGAGGCAGCCATGGGATCATTTTGCCACCCCTTTATGACTTCGCTAAACAAATATCAAATAGGCCTGAATTTAGCCATGTAATAGGGCTAAAGAGCAAAGAGTAGTTGATAGACATATAAAATAAACAAGAACTTTTCCAGCCAAATGGAAAGGTTTTCATAGGGAATAATAATAATATATAGACCAAATGACATTTTAGGATATATATAATATATATCTATACAAAAATTAGTAGAGTATTTTAAGTAATAAATAGAAGGATATGTTGTTTTTTTTGGAAAAATTAATTATATTTTTTTATATACAACGACCATAAAACCCTTTGTATTAACTTCAGATTTTTTCGAGGGTGTAAAAGTTTAATTTTTTCGTGTTATATTAAAACAAATAGAGCAGGTATTTGTTCTCTCTAAATAGTCTTGTATTAGAATCTATTAAAATAAGTTTGGATTTAATATTTTATTTTTCTTTAAAAATCAAGGATTGAGACCACAGAGGGACCCTTTGTATTAACTTCAGATTTTTTAATTTATTAAAAATCGAAACGTTTCAGGGGAAAATTATCCTTTTATCAATGAGATTTTCTTTGAATGTATAATTGATGCTTAGGTTATTACGAGGGGTGAACTGCGACCTAATATGCTGTACACCTACTTCCACTTGTATTTACAAATATTTCCAAATACTTCCAAATATTTCCAACTAATTTCAAATATTTCCAAGTAATTCCAATTATTTCCAAGTACTTCCAAATATTTCTAAGCACTTCCAAACATTCCCAAGTACTTCATAGCATTTCCAAGTACTTCCAAGCATTCCCAAGTACTTTCAAGCATTCCCAAGAACTTCCAAGCATTCCGAAGTAATTTCAAATATTTCCAAGTACTTCCAAAATACTTCCAAAGAGGCGTACACCTACTTCCAATCGCGGATCACCCCTCGGCTTATTATATTAAATGATTAAATCTTCATTTTCATCCTTTTAAAAAATCGGTTTTTCGAAAACGGCTCTGACGACGCAAATCTTTGTGCACAGTGATGATTTGATAAAATGGCCGAAGCAGGTCAAAAAGTTGCCGAAAAAATAAATTAAATTTTATTAAAATTTCATTTAATCCTGTCTGCAAATAAAAATATAACTTTTTATCTGAATTTAAAATTAAAAATAATATTAATGTAGCGGTTTTAGCTTACCAAGCAGCACTCGGTCCTCCACTTACTTTGGAATTTCTTATCACAAAGCACCGGAATGAGAGCTAAAAAAAATCAGGTTAAAATTCCAATCTAAATATGACATAAAAAAATCAGTAAGTAGTTTAAATGCTAACTTATTAAAGCGAATAAAAATATTAAATCTTTGGATTTTTTTATACACTATTAGCTCAGCTTGCAAAAAAAAAGTGCGTTTTCATAAAAACTCAAATACATTTTAGATGACAAGACCGTTGCTATTTTATTAGGATATATATATATATATATACATAAAATTGGAAGAATACCTAAAGTATTACTCAAAGCTTAAAGCTAAATTCAAAGGCCAGAATTCGAACTACGGAGTAGGGTAATATTTTACTTGGTTAGCGCGGAGTTAGAGTATTGAATTCAGTAAATTTTTAAGAAAAAAATTATCAATTTCAAAATATATCACAATACACAGGGAAGGCAAGTGATTCTGATACTCATGATTAAAAAAAAAACATCAACAATAGAAAATCGTCGAAAGTTCATTTTGGTGACAAAATGTTTTTATTGACAATACGGATTTCAAACTTAAAGGCAAAATGCAGAAGTTTTGAGATTTTCACATGTCGTCTTAAAGAAAATGTTTCAAGAAATAAAATTTGAATAGTTTATTGTATTTATATTTAATACTAACCTCAACCCTCATTCCTATCATCTGCAAAATTTATTTTGAGCGTACCGAGTTTTGGAAAAAAAATTCTTTTTAATAATATAATTTATTATAAAAAATATAATTACATATTTGAAAAAATGTGCAAATCGAATTGATTAAGTTACTCATAATTATCTTAAATTATTTTAATTAAAAACTTTCAAAAGAATAACCTAGATTAAGGCGTTTTTAATGAGATATTCTCATCTTTATGCATAAGTTTTTGACACATCTCAATTAAAATAATGACTTCACAGTTAAAATCAAAACTTAAGATTGAAACGTTGTCTATTTTGATGAAAATATTCCATTAATAATGTTCATTCTAGGTGGTTTCAGTCGAAACTTTTTCACTGATAAAAACGTAAAAGTTTTATGGAAATATATATATATTTTCAGGGAGTTATAAAGTATATTTTTAATCCAGGACGTGGAAAGTTGCTCAAAGAAAGTATAATCAGTGCTCGGAGAGAAAGTCTCCCCTTCAGTGAAGGGGTTGGTTCATAACGAGGGTTGTAAATAATACCCGGAAACGAAAGAGCGACAGACGCTTGGCTAAAATCAATATGCAAATGCAACTTGACATATTTGTTTCTTAATTAATTGTTAAGTAAAGTTTCATTGAAAAGATTTTGTTTTGCCGAGAGTAGCAGAGTTGCTGATTCATAAAGAAATTCACTCAAGTTGTCTTCTGCTTGATGCTAATAAACATATACCTACATATAGGTATAGGTGTAAAATATAAAATCACTCACTCTAGGGAGAATTTATTTATTATTGTATCCTTAAGATTAGGTAATAATAAATAATTATTATACATAATTAATATCTCTGATTTTTTGGCTATATAGCTTGCTATAACAACATAACACATTTTTCTATATCCAGGGGTAATTGAACCTATGTGAAATAACAGATCAAATATTTCTAATTAAAAAACCGGGGATGAAGGTCAATCCTTCGAAAATATAGTCTCAAACAACAAATTGAAAAGTTTTTGTTTTGCCGAGAGTAGCAGAGTTGTTGATTCACAAAGAGAAACAAAGAGGTTGTCCTCTGCTTGATGCAAATAAACATACACACATATATATCGAGATGATATATTATCTGTATTTATATATTATTTATTTGTTTGATACTATAGTTTCGAAGACTTGGTCTTCATCATCAGTCTTTTTTAAATTATAAATGTTGTTTTCATGGAGTCAATATCGTATGGATATTGAA
>JALMQS010000073.1:5422764-5520950 GCA_024734495.1 Forficula auricularia | reverse complement strand
ACCCCCCACTCCACCCCCGCACCCAGTTTTTGCATTTCTAGCCTTCTAGAGACCCACAGATTATGTATACAAAATTTGGTTGAGATTGCTTCAAGGGCAAGAATTTACATATTTTTCACCCTCCCTCCCTTTTTGGGTTGTTTTTGGGGTGATTTTTTTAAACAAAAGTCAGAAATCACATCCCCTACAACTTTGCTCATTGTAAAATTTTTCGTAGAGTTAATAGTTTAGGAGTTATTTGATAATTCTCATCCGTGCGGCCCCCCCCCCCCAAACCCAATTTTGGGGTCAAAATTTCAAAACGTTATATAGTTAGAAGACATCTGATACAAATATGAAATTTCATAATAATCCCTTCAGCCGTTTTGACGTGAATTGTGGGCGAATTTTCGCGGAAACCACTGAAAAAGACAGACATACAGACGGGTAGACAGACAGACAGACAGGAATTTTGTTGAGGGTGTTTTCGTTCATAACTTTGCTTGAAACGTGTGCAACTAAAATTTGGCGTGATTTGGAGCAATATACAGACAAAACCTTAATTTTATATATATAGATTTCATTTTTCTTGTGGTTTCACCGAATTTTTTTAATCAAAATAGTTTTGGCCGTTTTTTAGATATTTCAAAAAAAAGAAGAAAAAAAAAACACTTTTTTCATGCACGATTACAATACTTGACCATACTTGAAAATTCAAGTCGTTCCTAGAGGCTTCACAAAATTAACTTGCTACACTCTGAGCGTAGCGTAGTAGCTTCAGACAGCGAACGCTTTCTATATAAGGATTGAGTAGGTAATCGTGTGAAAATTTAATTTCACTAGAAGTAAGTAATAAAATAGATATCATTATTAATTATAAAATTTCAACTATAATCCCCCCCTCAGTAAAATACTATTAGCAAACACATCAAGAAATTAAATAAATAAATATGCATATTAAATAGAAATTAATTTTTTTTTTTAAGTAATAAATAAATATTCGGATACTTAAATACTTTTAGAAAAGGAGAGGATAATATTTGAAAAAATGCTAACGGTTCATAAATGAGAGATTTAAATTGAAAAAAGAAAGTTATTAATAAGATCAACATCTAAAAGTGTTTAAATAAATTAAAAAATGTGCTCTTTCGGTGATACGCAAACTGCTATCGGTTAATTTCGCATTATTAATTAACTTTTTGCTGAATTTATATTTTAAATAAACAGGCAGACTCACTATTTTAATATTATTAGTTTAATTAACATCATTCTTTGTAGAGAGACAATGCTTATTGTATTTGCTTTGAAAATTAAAATTTTGATTTTTTTATGGAACCCATGGTAGTGGATAAAAATAGTTCTTTTGAAAAAAAAAAAAAAAATTTTTTTTTTTTTTTGTTAATGGGATGGGGGTTCCGGAATGGAAGGTGGAATAAATGGTCACCCTATTTTAAATGATAAATATCTAAACCTGATATTCATTTCGTTTTAATATTTTCTTACCTAGATTAGAGTCAAAAGGCCATTTCTATATTAAGAGAGTGTGTAATAAGCCTGGACTTGCAATATCTTAGCTCTAAAGAAAAATAGATTATTCTATCCGTGCCCTTTTATAGTCATTTTCCTCGATTAGATTGTAAATCTTTCAACCGCACATTCAATAAATCATAAAAAAGTGAAAACTTGTTTACCCTAGAGCGGGGGTGGCCACTAACCTTAACTCTGGGAGCCGCAAATTTATAAAACTGTTTCAAAACGAGCCACATTGTTTGAAGATTAATGTTTTATTAAAAAAACACACATTTTTTTATTTTATAAAATATAAATGAAGTAATATTTTTTGCTCTACTTACTTATAACATTACACATTACTAAGTAATTAATTTAATTTTTGTATTATTATTTTTTTAATTTAATTATTATACAGGGTGGGGGCATAAAGATCTACCATATTTTGAAGAGATATAAAAAAATGAAAAAATTTAACTAGAAAAAAACTTGAAGGAGACAATAAAAGAGTGCGTCTTCTGCTGGAAGTATAAATTTTTTTATTTATAACGAGACTATCGTTTCGAGGGCTTTGCGCTCTTCATCAGTCTATTACAATGGATTCACAGGAATTAATTTATGAATGAAAGGTTAACATCTTTCATGTGGTTAGGTTAAGAAATTATACAGGGTGCGCAAGATAAGAATTGAAATTTATACTTCTTTTATTATTTTGGCTGTAGGTGGCGTTCTATAGGAAAAACAGAGCGAAATTTAAACACACGCATTTCGGAGCGCAAGAGAGTTTTTAAAGTGGGTTCGGGGCATAGTGCATTTGCAGACCATTTAATCTCCGAGAAACATTGTTTTCCAGATGAATCACATATTAAATTAATTAGATCAGAATTAGATCCCTTAAAAATTAGTATTTTGGAATCGTTAGAAATTTTAAAATCTTACAATAATTCACCAAAAAAATTCTTAAATCGGGAAATAGAAATTCCCGAAAGCTTTATTTTAAAAATAGCCGCTAAAATATAAACTTCACGAACGCCACCCTCAGCTAAAATAATAAAACAAGTATAAATTTCAATTCTTAACTTGCGCACCCTGTATAATTTCTTAACCTAACCACATGAAAGATGTTAACCTTTCAATCATAAATTAATTCCTGTGAATCCATTGTATTAGACTGATGAAGAGGGCAAAGCCCTCGAAACTATAGTCTGGTTATAAATAAATAAAATTTATACTTCAAGCAGAAGACACACTCTTTTATTGTCTCCTTCAATATATAAAAATTCTGCTACTCTCGGCAAAAACTTTCATTTTAATAGAAAAAAACTAAATATAATTTTGAAAATAAAATAAATGAAATCGCTAATGACCCTGGCAGTCGATGCGCCCTTAAAATAAAAAATAAATAAATAAGTATTTTTTTAAATGTATTTTAAACATTAACAGACAAAAATGGGGGGGGGGAGGGTCAAAAAACTAGCCCTTTTGGCCAAACTCAACCAAATTTTGGATTCATATTCTGTGGATCCCCAGAAGGCTAGAAATGCAAAAACTAAACAAATTTTGTATACATAGTTTGGCCGAAAGGTGATTTTTGACCCTCCCCCCCATTTTGGGTGGTTAGTTTTTGCATATCTAGCCCTCTGAGGGTCCACAGAATATGTATACAAAATTTGGTTGAGTTTGATCAAAAGGGGTAGAATTTTCATTTTTGTCCCGGCCCCCCCCCCCCTTTTTGTCTAAAATACATTCTTTTCAAAAATATATTCAGTTTTTTTCTAGTTAATTTTTTTCATTTTTTATACCTTTTCAAAATATGGTAGATCTTTATGCCACAGCCTGTACTTATTAAAATCAGTATTATTCGAGAGGGTTCAAGAGCCGGACGAGATTGACGAAGAGCCGCATGCGGCTCGCGAGCCACGTTATGGCCACCTCTGCGCTAGAGAAACCCTCATAATTTATTAATAAATATATATATGGGCATTCCTGGCCAAATCGAAAGGTTTGAAAATTTGTAAAGTTTATAATATTTAAAGTGTTTTTATATGCGATTTTTGAGGGTCCAGTGGCGTATAGGGGTGTTACTGGGGTGAGGATCCGAGGTGGGTGGGGTGCTGGATAGAGAGTTGGGGTGGTGGGGGTGCTGGATGGGTTTCGGTGGGTGCGGGTGGGAGTGGAGTGTGAGGGTGGTGTTCGTGGGCTGGGGTCCAGGGGGCGTGCAAGAGGGCCGCCGAAGGCGGGCCTTGCAGCTAGTTTAATTATAAATATAGGTATTGTCAAATAACAATCTAAAAACCAATATGTTATTAATTTTTCAGAGAACATTGTGACAAAGTCAATGAATTTTCACTTCGAGACAATAACAACCGTTTCTCCTGAGCTGTCATCACCTCATTTGTAGAAGTCTGCTTTATATATTTTGCCATTTCCAAGCTTTTTTATGTATATTATTTAATTCTGTTTCCAAATAAAATCGACCTTTTTACTTGAATTTAAAATTAAAAATAATATTAATATAACGTTTTAACTAAAGCAAAAAAATTTCCGAGAAATACGCTTGTTACGTCAGGTACCTAGGTACTATATATAAAAAGGAATAACGTTTGTAACACCGACCACGCCGCCACATTCTCTGTCCATGTCCATGTCCGTTTAAGATCGAACCCATTAACTGCATGATTAATAAATTGATTTTTGTAAAGTCATTTATATCAAAATGTTGCATATAAAAAAATCGATATTCTATTAATGGATTCAGAATAAAAAAAAAAAAAAAAATTGAAAGTGAAAAAAGTAATCACTGTGTATCCCTCCTAAACTACAACCACCTGTAAAGATGATTGACTCAACTGTTTAATTATAATTAATTCCATTCGAAAGATGTTTAATTGAAATATAAAGTAAGGTATCGATTAACTCATTAGAGACACCGATACCTTTCCTATATGATTGATTAAAAAATTGATCAACAGGGAAGGAGAGAAAGAGAATACCAGAAGAATTAATAATAGTGGACGGGTCTGCAGACCACAGAACTTTCATTTATTATAAGCCTTCGTTTAGAAAAGTTGCATCCAAAAAATAATCTTTGTATTTTATATCCAATTTATTTATACAAAATTTTGTCAGAAACGAATATGATTATTTTTCCTATTATATGGAATTAAAATGTCGTTTAATTCTTTCTGGTTAAAAGGTATGAATTTTTTGTGGTTTCAGGGCAAATTTCTGCAAAGGGGGTAAATTTTGTATTATCATATGCCTTTACCACTATACAAGATTGGGAATATTTAGGATTTATTTATTGAACGGACTGATATCTAATAAATATTGTATTTAGTACTATGTATAAAACAAAAATAAGCCTTTAGGTTAGTTGTTTCGCGACAATACTAGCAAAAAGTTCATTCTAGAGTATATCGAACAGACAATAAGGATTAATAATTCATAAGCCTAAAACTTTTTGCTGTTTATGTACCACTACTAGACAATCCCGTGCTCGTTTGACAAATCTGGCAAGACTGTCCGAGCTTCTATATATTTTATCATAGAAGTAAAGTGCATTATAAAGGGAGATTTATAAATCAAAAATTCTTTAATAAGCGATTGAAAGCTGAAGCGAAACAACGTCAAAAAAATTACTAAATTCAACCCTCTTTTTAGGTTAAGTAAATGCGTTGTTGCCAGTTTGTTTTTAGTGTAAATTTTTCATTATTATTTCAGAAACTGTGTTGTAACTATGAATTAAAATTTTCTTAAAAAATGAATTAGTTATTGTTTAATGTTGGTTTAGTTTTTTATAACAATTTGAAGAAGAGTTTCTTAATTATAATTAAATATGTATATAAACTTTCCGATATCCCTGCAATCTATAAGAGTCTGAAAAACTCTATATTTGGAATTTAATATCTCCGGAACTATTATATATTGTTCATAAATGTTCATAAAATATGGTGAAACAACTATCTTAAACATATATAAAAGGTGATTTAACCCATTCATATGAACATTAAAAAAATGGAATTGATCAGGACACTGTAAGAAACTATTTACTATATTAAATTGAAAGTTTTTGCCTAGAGTAGCAGAATTTTTATATATTGAAGGAGACAATAAAAGAGTGTGTCTTCTGCTGGAATTATAAATTTTATTTATTTATAACGAGACTATAGTTTCGAGGGCTTTGCCCTCTTCATCAGTCTATTACAATGGATTCACAGGAATTAATTTATGAATGAAAGGTTAAAATATTTCATGTGGTTAGGTAAATAAATTATACAGGGTGGTCAAGTTAAGAATTGAAATTTATACTTGTTTTATTATTTTGGCTGTAGGTGGCGTTCGTGAAGTTTATATTCGACCTATATAGGAAAAATAAACACACGCATTTCAGAACTCAAAAGGGTTTTTAAAGGGCGTTCGGGGCATAGTGCATTTGCAGACCATTTAATCTCCGAGAAACATTGTTTTCCAGATGAATCAAATATTAAATTAATTAGATCAGAATTAGATCCCTTAAAAATTAGTATTTTCGAATTGTTAGAAATTTTAAAATCATACAATAATTCACCAAGAAAATTCTTAAATCGGAAAATAGAAATTCCCGAAAGCTTTATTATGTGAAAAGGCTCCTGAGAAGAGTTGAAATTGCCACCAAAGAAAATTACATCCCATGAAAAAATTAAAAAGTTTCTTTTAAATAATTTGAAAATTACAGTTTGCTAGTTCATTTTTTTTAAATCAAAATATTGAACATCAGAAATGGCTCAATCATTGCCTTACACCCTCGATACAAATCAAATCCTCCAATTTATCCATTTCGATTAAATATCCATTGCAAACGATCTTGTTAAGCAGTAGAAACCAATAAAAAAAATAAGTATGATGGTAGAATTAATATTAGTACGAGTATTTACAATCTAAACTGTGAAATGATCATTTAATTTAAGTTTAATTTTGATTAGTGGATGTTTAATCATTTACGAGAACGGAGATCAATTTAGAAATTATCACTCAACCGCTAATCAACAGCACAGATGGTCCAGATTTCCTTTCCTCTCAACGAGCTGGGAAAAACTTGACATTTCAAATTGATATTAGCCAATCATCGTTTGGGACAAATTATGTAGTTATACCAATCGAAAATGTTTATCATTTTTTGTTGTATCACATATACATAAATTGCCTGTACGATTTGTCCATACATTTTAGAATTCTCTCCAATTCCCAAGGGAAGTGCTTCTTCCGCAAATGGGAAGGTTTTACAGAGTGGGGCGGTTTAATTCCCCCCAGGTCCAACCCCTTTTAGTCGCCTTTTACGACAAGCAGGGGATACTGTGGACATATTCTAACCCCTGTCCACAGGGGGAGAACGATGTTGAATCAGATCACTGATCAAATAAAGAAGACAGTAAATTATTGAATCAAAACTAATTAACTATTACATTACAAGGCTATAAGAGAGTATTCATGAGAAAATGAAAAAAAAAATGTATTCATTTATTTAAGTTTCTTTTTGCCGAGAGTAGCAGAATTTTTATAAATTGAAGGATACAATAAAAGATTGTGTCTTCTGATGGAATAATAAATTTTTTAAAGCCCTTGAAACTATGGTCTCATTATAAATAAATTAAAAATTTATTTTTCCAGCAGAAGATACACTCTTTGATTGCTCCTTCATATTTATTTAATTTTCCCGTGTAAATTTCAGCTAGATATAATGTGTCTTAATTCGCGTTTTGAAAGCATCTCGTAGGCGAGCATTAAGGACACGATAATACTACATAATATATACCTACATAGTCTTCTAGATATTGCCAATTTTTTTTTATAACACTATACACTAAAAGCTGGTAGAAAATTAGTTCTTCTTCTGAAATGTTTGTATTCCCAAAACAAAAAAGTTACTAGATTTTGAGCTATATACAGATAATCAGAAATGAATAGAATCGTTATATGGGAGCCATTTAAACGATTATAGCTAATGAATAGATTCAGAACAAAAGTTTTAATTAAAAGATATACATTTTTAAAAAAATGTGTCTTTCATATTATACAGCAAACACCGTACGAATCTTGAAAAAGTTTAAATTTTCCACCAATTAATGTTTACATGTAATGGAAGAGGGAATTCTCCCCTTCTGATACCTGGAGTCTGAGAAACACATATGTAAGCTAGTATAGTCCTTATTTCGGGTATTTTAGAATTTTTACGCTGTCAGAAGCTCATATGGTTCGAAATAAATAATAAAAATTATCTTCAAGTTTCAAGTCTCTATCTCAATTTCAGTTTGTGCCAAACAGCGTTGCCTTTGAAACTCTGTAGACTTTATCCTTTTAATAGTAGCTATTCTTCAGAATTTTCACAGATTTTTAGCTATTATAATTTAAGAGTTACAGCTAGAGAAAATACTGCTATTTCTTAGTCCTAGTAAGTTATATGGTAGAGTCCAAAATTATAATAGCTAAAAATCTGTAAAATTCTGAAGGATAGCTACTATTATAATGATAAAGTCTACAGAGTTTCAAATTTGTTGAGCCATTACTTTGGCCGGAATAAAAAATTGATCGTTCAATCCCAAAAACCCCGTGTTATTTACATGGAAAACTTCCATCACTGTGAGGTACAGGTTAAAATTGAGATAGAGAATTGTTATCTAGCTGTAACTCCAAAATTATAATAGCTAAAAATCTGTGATAATTCTGACGGATAGCTATTATTATAAGGATAAAGTCTACCCATTATTTTGGCCGGAATAAAAAATTGATATATTAATGTCAAAAACCCCATGTTATTTAGATGAGAAACTTGCATCGCTGTGCGGCACAGGTTAAAATTGAGATAGAGAATAGAAACTTGGGGGATGTTTTTTTTTTTAATTTATTTCGAACAATATGAACCTTTGTTAGCGTAAAAATTCGAAAATACCCAAATTAAGGACCACCCTAATGTAACCAGTACTCTACTATCCCGTAAACTATCCCCCCTGATCTTGGTCAAAATAGTATCCGAAGCTTATACCAAATTAAAAAAAAAATTTATGATTAACATAATAAGATTTAAGATCATTAATATTTCACTCAGGTGTCCATTTCGCGAACTATTTTTCTTCTTCTTCTTCTTATTCATTTAAGGACAAATATCTGAATAATATTTCGTGAATAGTTCTACCAAATTTGTTCATCTAATAAAATACAAATATGTCTCTAAAAGGCCGAGTGGCCATTTGTCTTCCGCACAACAGATTCCATGTCTCTCCTCTATTGTCTATTTATTAATTAACCATCCATCCTTAGACTTGGAGACGATTTTTTTTAATCCAACGACTGCCTTCGCTGTTGTTTGGCGGTATTTTTTTTTCAATTTTTTTTTTCTCTAATCCTCCTCTCCTCTTGCTTCTTTAGTTGGTCAGTTGGTTTCGTTTTTAAATCACGGCACAGGACAGATAAACAAAGGCGAATTGAGGGACGTCGTATGTCAACTTGGCATGTTTTTTTTTCTGCCTACCATACCTGTAGCTGCTTCATTGCAAGTCACTCAATTCACGATTAAGTTTAAATTGCTCCGCCTTCATGTGATCCGTAATAGATACCATTTTTATTGTTTCTAAATGGACCATTTACTTTTTTTCAAAAAGGAAGAAAAATAAAAATAATTATTCAGTTTAATAACATTTTTGTTTTTTAATTTAGATCATAATTGTTCAACATTTCGGATTGCCCAGACAGCATATAAAATAAGTATAGGGTATATTATTTAATCTCTAATGTATAAGGAACTTTAATTTTCGTTTTATTTTTTAAGGATAAACATTTTTAGAAGGATTTTTTTTTGAAATAACGAGAGAAATGTCAAATTAAATTCAATGTTAAAAATAATATATGTTTTTTCATGAGAATTTTTTTTTCTTTTTAATTAATTTTTTTTTTATTTTTTTTTTATTTTATTTATTGCCCTCGGGAACATAGCCCATTTAGACAGCTCATAAGTATATCTATATAATAAAAATGAATTTCCCTTTCTTCGTAAGTGCAGATCTCTCAAATGCCTGGACCGATTTGGCTATTTTTTTTTAATGGTTGTAATAGTCAAAATCAGGAAAATACGTAAAAATTGGAAAATTCAGGAAAAACGAAAAAATTTCAGGTTAGCCAACATAGCTTGCCAAACAATAAAAGAACTAAACTAGCAAAAATAACAAGTGTTGGCGGCCCTATTATTAAGATTTTTGAGTGTCATTCATTCTCAATAGTTCTAACTACATTATCGTTGAAGAAGAATTTAATATTGCAACAAAGATTTAAAAAAAACTATCCATTTTTTTAAAATTTAAAAAAAACGTCATGATAACTAAATTTTTGAAAAAGTTATGGTTATTTAAAAAAAGCTATTTTTTTCAAAAATTCCTAACTTCTTTTGGGTTGGGTGAAAATTTTTTAAAAAATTCTGAAAACCGTCTTTAATATGGTAGAAAAAAATAAAAAAAGTTTCAGCCAAGCTTTTGATTATATATATATATAGATGAAAAATATTTAATTTAAAATAAAATATGTTATTTAAAAATCATTTTTCTTAAAAATACCCTTGGGAATCTGACCTCATCCTTTTTCTATTGTATTTAAGACCCTCAGCCATTTCAAAAGAACTAAGCCTTTTGTCTTTTGTATTCGAGCTCATTCATTAATTTCAATATTATTTATTTATTTCAAAGTTAATTATAAAGGATTATTGAAACTATACAAATAAACTAACTGAAAGGAATTAATTAGCTTTTGGAATTTCTTTAAAAATATATTTTAAAGATTAAAACCAAATATATATATATATAATATATTTATTCCCTGTAACTAATAAAACATCAATAAAGCAGACACGTGGGAGTCCAAAAGGCATATATATTTCAATTTAACATGGTTAATATAAATTTATTTCGTGATTTTCGAAGGAGATTAAAATGTTCATGTTTGTGGGAAACGCAACCTCTTTGCTGATCTCCAAATCTTTTTAATTAATGAAAGATAGAAATTTTTGAAAGAATATATAAGGGGAAGGAAAAAAGTATTCTAAAACTGAGGATGGGCTGAAGTTTACCCCGAAACAAAATATAATATTTTTTTTCAAAATGCAAGTTTTTTAATTATTAAGTTGAAAAAGGGAAAATAAAGATCGGTGTGTACATCTCATTCACAGAATCCATGGACCCCACACCACTGATATATATATATGTGGTGTGGGGTCCATGGATTCTGTGAATGAGGCGCATCCCTAAAATTTCAAACATTTAGAGTATTTTCATAAATTTCGACTTCAAAATTTCAGGATGATCTTTAAATTTTCAAATTATTTTCTATTAGTTCAAATATTTCTATAAAAAACATTTTTTTGTTTTAAAAATTATGTATATTGGTTCTAGAAATGAAATAAAATTGTTCCATAGTGTCAAGGGACAATTAAAATGAATGATTTTCCCGAAAAGTGTGCGGATACAATGTTCGAAATCCCTGTCTGGTATATATATCTATCAGTTCAAGCAGGTCAAAGTCAAGTTCAGATGAGTTTTAGTCGAATAAAAATTGTTCTCGCTGAGGAACTATTAAAATACCAATAATACGAAAAAGGAATAAATAAAGATGATTCGGGAATCTTTGGACTATTTCTAAGAACTCTCAATATATAAGGTCTGAAATAACTAAGATTGCTATAGACGAGACATAGCTTACTTATAGCAATAGAATTAGAAGAAATTTTTTTAATTATTTGCGATTTTCATATCACTAAATCATTCTCATTTTCGTAGAGGTTCAAAAATGTAAATTAAATGGATTATTGCGCATATCTAACTCAAGTTTATTGGACTGATTTTCGACGTACAATCAAAACGCCAATACAAAAATAAAAAGCAATGTTTCTGAATTTTTACAGCAAATCTCACCAGATTTAATTTAATATCTAACTTATTAATTCACTTTACTAAAAGAATTAAAAGTTGAAAAAAATAGAAGATTTATACTTAAATAAATATTAGGGAACAAAAATGTCAGCACGCGAATTCTACTAGGATTGGAACTACACATATTTTGCCATTAGACCGAACTTGATACGAAATTTCGTTCTTCTAAATTGACCATTTAATATTTTTGAATGAAAGAGAAAAATAATTATTCAATTTTAACAATTTTGTTATATTGTTTTATTTAGACAAATATTTTTAATGGATTTGAGAAAATTAAGCATTTTTATAAGTGAAGTTTTTTTTTCAAATATGACCTATATTTTCAATGAATAAAAAACTAAAATATGATAAATGGTTATATAATTAGATAATAGAGACACATTACTTTGCTCCTTATAGGACAAATCCTTATTAAAGAGAGCAATCATCACTGATTTCATTCAATTTAAGATAGAAAAAACACTAACACACTCATACATATATTCTGTCAATAACGACTACATTAAGAGGTATTAATTTTCTTGTTTTCTTTTCGTCATCCCTTAAATAATATTTGTGTTTCATCTAAGCAACACAACTAAAAATTAACTCTTCAAAAATGTGTGTGACTATATAATTTGTATTATAATAATATGATAAATTATTTATTTATTCACTAATCAGTTTTGCTCCCCATTCGTTGACCAATGACCATCTTATGAGGAACATATTATAAGAATGAAATATTTCATTAAAAAAATATATATTAACAGTCTTCAGAAACTGAAACGAAATTATATTTGTTAATTCAATTTATATATTTTGATTTTATAAACCAGGGGAAGATTTTTAACCGACTTCAAAAAAGGAGGAGGTTCTCAATTCGACTGATTTTTTTTTGTGGCTATGTTACCTTATATCTTCCCCAATTATGGACCGATTTTGATGATTTTTTTTTTGCATTGGGTTCATTATAGTTTCCGATTGGTCCCGTTTTTTTTCAGTGGTAATGGACATTTTTTGATATGTTTGTTCAGCCATAACTTCTTTGTTTATAAACCGATTTTAATGATTCTTTTTTTATTGGAAAGAGGCTTTCTTAGGGATGGTATCATCTTAAGTTCTGAAGATATGATCAATGACGAAATAGCGTAAATCTCCAATTCTTATGACCAAATAATCGAAATTATAATAAAGAAAATATTTTATAAAAAAAAATCTTAAAACATTCATTTAAAACCCGCAAACGTTTCGAGAGAATTTCTATATTTATGAATTGAATTTTATTTTCATTTTCTGATTCATTCGCCCGACGCTTTCTCTTACGAGATGCATGAAAGGTATTATATTAAGTCACTATTAATAACATCACTAAAAAGAGAAAAATAAAAATAATTTTTAAATAAAACCAACTTCAAAAAAATTAAATGCAACAAATAAAATAATAAGAACTCAAAAATAAAATAAAATACACTAAAAGGCATAAAATAATAATCTAATTTAGTTACAACTAAACGACGAAATATTTACATGAAATCACCCTTTGAAGTCGGTGCCAAACATATACATTTTATGAATCGCACTCGACGGATCTTACTTAGTACGTTTGGCGGGTACGCTTGATTATATAGTTTGTTTGGCACCGACTTCAAAAAGTGATTTCATGTAAATATTTCGTTGTAACTAAATTAGATTATTATTTTATACCCTTTAGTGTATTTTATTTTTTTTTTGAGTTTTATTTTTTATTTGTTGCATTTAATTTAAAGAAATGATTCATTCTTATAGTAAGTAGGTACTATTGAAGATGTTCATTCAATGATGACCGAAACTGTTTAACAAATGTATGTATATTTATTATAAATACATAATTTATAAATTTATTTCAATTGTATTATGAGTAAACCTTGAAGTTAAATGAATAAAATTAAAACACATAAAAAATCCATAAATAAGTAGAGTTCGCTCAGACAGAAGCTACTTATGTTACTTAATCTCTCATATTAACTGATATCAAATGTTTTCAAATGTAATTTTTTCGTTTCCCCAATCAATAGATGTGACGCACAATCAGCAATAATAAAATTAAAACACTGAAAAAACATACAGGGTTTTAATCGGTTCATTATTTATCTACCAGCTGCGAAGCCCGTCTTAGGAGTATATCTTGCTGGGCAGGGGATACTCCCCATCTTAAAATAATAATTTCTTAATTTTAACAAATTTTATTAAATTTATGAACTATTAGTGGGGTTTAAAACTAAAAAAATGACTTCGGCGTCGTCGCCCAAGCCGATTATAATAAGTATATAGATAGATGTTTCTCAATTTATTAGATCGAATTGAATGTTTCCAAAACAAATGGGTCATGTGAGGTTGCCACTTTGTATCACAATAAAAGCAAAACAATTTGAGAATAGACCAAAGCTAATCTAAATAGAAGACTAATATAATTATCAAATTGTAGATTTGAGGCCCACTTGGATGAGTTGTTTATCAAGAGAGAAACCTCTCACAGTACATAACGTTTCGACAAATAATTTTATGGTTTTCCCTTATAAATGCTGAGCTCAAGAGTGAGTGAAAAGTATCCTCGAAAATAGATCGATATCCATGATAACACATAATCGTAGGAAGTTTGTTATGGTACCAAAATGGTTATTTTTGTAAAACTAAGACTTAGTTACATTATATACTTATAAGCTTTCTTACGTCAGATCCTAAAGTTAATAAAACTTAATAATAAATTCAAATATCTATTTGGAGGCTGTGGGGGAGGGGGTGAAGCTAAAGAGTTAAATTTTCGTGAACTGACTGTATTACCAAGCTGCTCATTTTCTAGTAAATTCCACCTGAGCAGCACTGCCAAAAATTTCCTAATCTCTTAAATTTTCGGAAACGGTTTTGAGACTTAAAAAACTTACTTTTACTCTAATTTAAATTTATATATATTATACATAAATAGGGTTTTTTTTAGAGAAGAATGAGATAAATATTTAATGGAAAAAATTGCATTTCTAAAATATTTGAAGTGATAATATTAATGGAATTACTAGATACAGTATTCATTAGTAAATTACTTTTTTAAATTATTAGCAAGTCAACAAGATTTATATAATAATCTAATCCGAGAATAAAATATTAATAATAAATTAGAGTTGGCCATTTGGTTAAGTTTATTCTAACACGCGAGTTTTGATGTCAACTTTCTCCTAATATTTGTATACCTATATACCTAATATACTTGATAAGGTTGATAAAAAAAATGTATTTTTTGTCTCGTTATTATTTTCCCTTTTGCTTTGTTATTCGCTTTAATATAAAATTAAGATAATTGAATAGATCCTTATATATACCTACATGTGTGTGTAATGTGTATGGTACGTATAAGAGAGAGCTTCAGAATTTTTTCTCTCCAAAATAATGACTTTGATGTTATTTTTGAAACAAGATTTTAACCAATTTTAGCAAATGATATTTTTTGAAAATTTAATCTTCTTCGAGTGTCATACCCGAAACGGGTGTCGGCGCCTCTCCACATATATCTGTGTTGAGAGTGTTTAGTTGTTTTACACAGATATACCGGACCTACTTTTTAACGCCGGTTCCGAACGGCTAATTTGGAGAAGTCACTTGGTAATTATACTCTTGGTAGGTTGCCATTACTTTCCAAGAGGAGGCGACTGCAAATATCTATCTGCCGAGACTCGGTCTCGAACCAGCGAGTCAGCGACCCAACACTCTAGCCACTGACCCACAGTCGCCTCAAAAATGTAATAAATAAGTAATTATTTTTTATTTAAATAAAATAAATTGAAGTCGATTTCACTATAGGGGTCGTCCATAAATTACGTCAAATTAATTTCAAGATTTTTAGACCCCCCCCCCCCCCTTAACCCTGTGTAACAATCTGTCACATTTTCATTGAGCCCCCCTTTATTGTGACGTCACACTCACTTTTATACCCTATAATTTAATAATTGTATACATTTTTTGAGTAGATTTATTTTACCACCATTTTCAGGTTGGAATAATAATAACCTAAAATCTAAAAAATATATTTAAAAAATTTTAATTTGACTTTTATGACATCACAATTTTTAAGATCCCTAGCCTCCCTGTCACATGTTGTCATAAATATGAGATGCTCCTCCCCCTTACTGTGTGACGTAATTTATGGACGGCCCCTAATGATGAATAACATCTTTGACCTAGACTTCTTAGCAAATCAAAAATTTAATCAGGTGGTACTACATTTAGTAGATACACATACTACAAAATATTTAAAAACCGAAAGGTCAAAATAATAATAACAAATTATAAATAAGTAATGTAATGGAGTAAAGTGTGTACATTTTTTCAATCTTAGTCAATTGGCGTGAGCTATAAAGAATTGCAGTTTTTTTTGCATCTCTGAACTGGAAGCTTGGAAGGCTACAACAATTCGAGGAGGGAAAGGCCGTGGAAAGCTCATTTCGGTGCTAAAATATTATTTATATTTCCAAAACTAAGTACCAATTATATATTTTAGGCTCTTTAGCTGCAAAAGAACTGGTTCAAAAATGCAGTAAATGAGAAAAAATTTAATTGTCATTGGATATCGAAAGGTAGAGATTAATGAGTTTAAATTTGGCACATCATCTCTTTGCCTGCCAAGTTTCAGCTAAACCATTCTCTGACAAAAGCCTACTAAGTTTTAAAAGTTTTTTTTCACATTTATTTTTAAATTTCTTTGCTCAATTAATTTTCCTAAAATAAATATATATACTTCCTTCATGATTTTTAGAAAATTTAAAAGAAATTATATTTTATCAATAATATCTTATCTAATATCTTGCATTACTTGCCTTGAAAGCAGACACCCCGCCAATCACCGCCCATTTGGAAAAAGAAAACAAGAAATGAACTATGGATGTTACTGATAAAAACAGTTGTTTCTTATAGTAATTTTGCCCCTAAATGGAGGAGTAAATAGAAATTCTTGTGTTAGAACACCCACACCACTGCCAGGACTAACAACGAATTAAACAACCGAAACATTTTGTTCGAATGTGTTTATGTTATAAGTAAGGGGGATAGGTATGAAAGTTCACTGTACACCAGTTTATTAGAATATGTACTTAA
This sequence comes from Forficula auricularia, assembly GCA_024734495.1. Lineage (NCBI taxonomy): Eukaryota > Metazoa > Arthropoda > Insecta > Dermaptera > Forficulidae > Forficula > Forficula auricularia. The sequence continues at coordinate 5,504,406 of JALMQS010000073.1, read as the reverse complement.
CTCTCTTCACAATGGATTAAAGAAACGAATATTCTAATTCTCTAAAAATTCAGTTTTTCAAACATTTCAGCCCTGAAGAACTAAGTAAGTAAATGAAAACTCGATTTAAAATAACTTAACCTCTAAATTGTATCCAAAATGAGCCGATTTAGAATCATGGTGGATGAAACATTAACATAAACAGATATGAAAAGATTGTAAAAAAATAATTTTTAACTTTAAACAAATTCAAAATTTTGAAAATTGAAAAAAATTTATCATAACAAATTTATTTAAATGTTTCCATAATTCCCAAAAAAATTATCCTCTAAAGGCAAAAAACGAAAAAGGGATCTAAATCACTAGCTCTATAAATTTCTAAAAAGAAATATACAATTTCGATTCCGATTTTTTTCACATCTAAAATAATAAATTGTTATTATCCGATAAATTTCGCATTGATTTAAATTATAATTTATAATCAAATGATTTCGAATTAAAACAAAAACTTGAAATTTTAGCTAAAGAATAAAATAAACCAAAAACAAAAAAACTTCCTAATTTATTAAATGGGTGAGGAAAAAATAGAAAATCTTAATTAGATGCAAAAATAACAAAAACTTAAGATATATTTATTTGAATGGTTTTTCTTGGTCGTGATATCCGTGAAGAATTTATAAATTGTCTATTATCATAAAAAGATAAATGAAGAATTTAAGCAAAGTGAGGAACTAACAGACCAGATCTGTCCTTTTAGAAAGCCCAAAAGTCATCATTATATATTTTTTTCTTTAGGAAATAAATTTCAAGTTTTTTGATTCGAAGAATTGATTGATAATCTTTTGAATAGAGCAAGAACCTAAGATTTAGGGAGAAGCTACAGACCAGTCCACATACAATTAATTAAGTATTTCATTTAAAAAATTTCAATTTTTTTAAACTTATGAGACAAATATTTATTAATTTGTTTTAGAAATGATCAAAAAAATTAAATATAATTAAATTAGAAAATAGAGAAAAAAATTGATAGGCATCGTATAGAGCCAGAATTCGAATTTGAACTACGGTATATATTACATATTATAACTTTTTTATTAACCAAAAAATTATAGTTTTTGATAATAGGTGTAATAATTTTCCTGAATAGAAAAGTTTTTGATATTTATCATGTACCTAATATATAATAGTTGAATACTATATCAACTCTTATATCTATAAGAATATAATAAATAATTCATTTTCCTTTGCTCTTAAAGGAAAAAATATTCTGTGAAAATTTAATAAATAAAAAATGAGTCTCATAGACTCAAAATAATTCTATACTACCAAAGCACTGTACCTATGTATGTATCTATGTCCGTCCCCCAACAAAAACAATTGTCACGGTTACCAATTTAAATGAAATTATCTATATATCGTCGCCTTAGAGAATAAACCTGCTAACTCACAACAAGGAAATTTTAAAGGGGAAAGTAAAAACAAACATTCAATATTGTTATTAGTTGAATAAAAGATTTCACTGTCGATGGTAACAGAATTGTTTTTATTTATTATTAGTTATTATTATTATTTATTATTAGTTATATTCTAATGTCCCAAGAGGAAACATGAAGAAAAAGACATTATATATTTTTCAAAATTTTCAATGTATAAATCTTAATTTGTAACTAATTTGAAATATTTGTGATAGACTGATGATGAAGGCAATGCCTTCGAAACTATAGTCTCTAGAAATAATTAAAAATTATTTTATTTAAAAAACAGAAGACTATCTCATTTTATTTTTAACCTAAAATTCAATATTGTTGTTATGGGAAAAAATATTTTTCACATTTTTTTTCTACAACTTACAGTCGTAATTAAAGTAGCAGTTTTACTTGAACGATGCTGTTAATATTTTTCTTTCGAACGGTATTAATATGTCATATATGATAAAAAATGGAGTTAGCAGGTTTACACTCTAAGCCGACGATATATAAAATTAAGGTTTTGTCTGTACATTGGGGTGGTGGTGTGGGTGGGTTTCGGGGGGAGGGGGGTCCGATGGGTGGGGGTCGTCATGGTTACTAATTTAAATGAAATCTATATATATAAAATTAAGGTTTTGTCTGTATATTGGGGTGGTGGGGTGGGTGGGGGTGCTGAGTGGGTTTCAGCGGGCAAGTGGGCCGCCAAAGGCAGGCCTTGCAGCTAGTAATAATAATAAATAAATTAATTAATTCATTCAAATGAAACTTACATATTAAAGGTGATGAATTCCCACTTGGTCCAAATTCGGTTATCTTCATTTTGAGTGAATGAATTCTTGGAACAAAAGAAAAACACAAGTTTATTTTTAATAGTTTAATTTTTTCACTAATCAAACACTAAACAAACATTACTATATAAAGCAATGTTTCTCAATGTGGGGCTCTCGTTCAGCCAGGGGGCAATTTGATTGTTAAGAGGGCAATTAAAAAATGGGCTCGGCCAGATAAATATAAAAATCTACAAAATTATTTACCCATATTTAAAAAAATAAATGTTAACAAAATTTGATAGTAAGTAGCTTCAGCCATATATGAAATATACTTAAATCTATGTAGAATCATACAAAAAACCAATCAACAAAATTTTATTTTTGTTATTATATAATTTATATATAAAATAATAATTAATTTTTTTTTAGAATATAAAAATTATGTATATGTTACATAGGGGGCATGAGAATTTTAGAAAGGCTTATTAGGTGGGACATGCACAAAAAGGGTTGGGAAACACTGGTCTATATAACATAAATCTTATTGTCTTGAAAAATGTAAAGTTGAAAGTTTTACAAATCTTGATTTTGGGAGAAGTAAATACCTACATATAACTTTTAGTTTTCAAGTTTGAATCTTTAGGTTACGAGTTTGCTCTGATAGACACACCATTGTAGGGTTCCGCTTTACTTTTGTACGGAACACTAAAAAGTAGCTTTTCAAAAATGTGACTCTATGTATACATGTGAACTGTATCTCTCTCTCTTCAGTGTATGTGTTGTGTGTGTGTGTGTATCTCTTTAGGATGGAGTGAACCAATAATTTTGAAATTTTGAATTGAGATTTTAATATGATGGTAAACTTTTTAACAAAAGGGTGATGGTGGATAGTTGTTTTCGAGGGGTGAACCTCGATTGGAATTAAGTGTACACGTCTTTGGAATTTTATTTTGGAATTCATTAGATAATGCCTCTTCATCTATTGTCTTCTACTTGGAAATGAAAGTGGATGTGGAGCTCTACATGATATTAGGTAGCGGTTCACCCCTCGGTTGTTTCCTTATTCATTTCATTCAATAATATTTTTGGTGTTGAGATTTTGAGACATTGGGGAATTGGAATTTAGGCTTTTAAAATATTTATTAGCATTTTACAATCTTGCAAGGGTAATCCAAAGACTCCAAATCTCTCCACTAAAAATATTCTTGAAATTTTAATTAAAAGTAAGAAAGTTTCATTATTCGATTTTTTATATTATTAATATTTTAAAGGACACTTTAATCCAATACATTTTAGTTTTTTTTATATCTCTCAAAAACCGAACTAATTATTATTACTAAAAAAATAAAAACCGACTTCAAAAAATTAAATGCAACAAATAAAATACACTAAAAGGTATAAAATAATTATCTTATTTAGTTACAACTAAACGACGAAATATTAACATGAAATTATTTTTTGAAGTCGGTGCCAAACTAACTATACCTATAAGCGAGCATACCCTCCAAACGTACTAAGTAAGATCCGTCGAGTGCGATTCATAAAAGGTATATGTTTGGCACCAACTTCAAAAAGTAATTTGATGTTAATATTTCGTCGTTTAGTTGTAACTAAATAAGATAATAATTATTTTATACCTTTTAGTGTATTTTATTTTTTGCATTTAATTTTTTGAAGTCGGTTTTTATTTTTTTCTTAAAAATTATTTTTATTTTTCTCTTTTTAGTGATGTTATTAATAGTGATCATATCATCAGAACTTGACCAAATTAATATGACACCATCCCTAAGACACCCCCTTTCGGATAAAAAAAGAACCATCGAAATCGGTTCATAAACAAAGAGGTTAGGTCTAAACAAACCTAATAAAAAAGGTCTAATACCTATGAAAAAAATACGAAAAAAAAATGGGACCAATCGGAAGCTAGACTGGACCCAATGCAAAAAAAATTTTCAAAATCGGTTGAGAATTGGCACAAATGAGGTAACATAGGCACAAAAAAAAAAAAAAAAAAAAAAAATTCAGTCGAATAGAGAACCTCCTCCTTTTTTGAAGTCGGTTAAAAAATATAAATAAATACAATTTTGTTCAGCGTGAATGATGTAGATTCTAGGGTTAAACATATTTAATAAAATTCAATTTTAAATTTAACAAATATAAATTACTACATAGGTTTCTCCGAGGGGTGAACCGGGACCTAATATAGTGTACAACTACATCCACTTCCACTTTCATTTCCAAGTAGAAACAATAGATGAATGGGCATTATCTAATGAATTCCAAAATAATTCCATAAAATTCCAAAGACGGTGTACACCTAATTCCAATCACGGTTGACCCCTCGGGTTTCTCAAATAAAAGACAAAATGCTTATAAGCAAGACTTTATATATATTGTGGGCCCAAGTTCAGTTCACATAGAAAACTACTGAGATTTTCTATCTGAACTCCTGAATATGGGGTCTTAACCCAAAATATATGTTAAGTCTTGGTTATAAGCAATTCGTCTTTTATTTGTGAAACCTACCTAGTAATTTATCTTTTTTAAATTTTAATTTTAAATAAATACAAGATTATATAATAATATATCTCTAAAAAACCTTTTATGATGTGTAAATTAATTTAAAATGATTTTTATTTTCAAAATGTTAATTACTTAGGTATATCAGGGGCTGACTTAGTATATTTGTGTAAAGCTTCCAGAAAAGAATGTATTAATTGAACATGGACTGTGAATTAATTCTGGCTAAGAACATCAATGATCGTTGTAGTTGCTATGTAGCTTGATTAAGGAACGTTCCATTTCGTTGTAGGGCCTAATTAGCGAGAGAAAAGGCCAGCTCTTTTTCAAGGGCGGATGGTTTTCAAAAATTCTCTCTACACTAAACAACGGGTGGGTGTGTTCTGTGTTTTCGCGTGGGCTTAACAAGCCTTTGCGTGCATCCGTCTTGCCAAGTTGTAAATTAAAACCAACAGGAATAAATCGACAGCGCACAATCGAAAGAATTAAAATAACTTTTTTTTTCTTTCTCTCTCTTTATTTTTTTAATTTTTTTTTTCAGGTTCGATCTTGTACGTTTCGAAGGATCAAGTCGTAAATTGGAGACAACGAGTGGAATGGCCCTGATTGAACTAGACCGACACTGATTGGCGTTAGAGGAAGTCCCCGGGGGAGGTTGATTGCAACCCTTAAAATACACAATAAATACCTCCCCACTTAGGAGGCAAATTGATTGCCAAGAATTTATATCTTTCTCTATTCTGGTTTGTGGAATAAAATATTACAAGCATTGTTCGATTGAAATTAAAGAGATCATCGGGACAAACATGAAAAGGGAATTTGTTGGATAGTGTTTATGGTTTTTTTAATGAAACATGAAAGGGGTAGAAATTATCACGGATGTGAATTGCAATTTATTATGGGCAGGTGAAATGATCAATCGAACGAATAATAAATGTTTTTCGTATAAATAAATAAATAAATTCAACTGAAATTGAGTTTTCCCGAGAGTAGCAAAGTTGTTGATTCATAGAAAGGGGGTTGTCATCCGTTTGATGGCAATAAACATATTATACATATATAACGAATATATATTAGGGAGGCCCAAAAAAATCGAATATTTTTTTATTTTTGATCTCGCGTGAAAATATGTCAATTTAACATGTTATTAAAATGCTCAACAAAAATCAGATCAATTAAAATTTTCAATAGATTACTCAAGATTTCAAAAATTTCCAAAATAGTAGAAAATTGATTTTTTTTTATTTATTGCCTACGTTGAAAATTATAAATATTCTGAAAAGTATTTAACCTTTTTTGTGGTCCCAAATGTATTTAATTCGAATATTAATTATCCTCTAAAATGGTTAAGTCATTATCAAGATATTTAGAAAAAATTAAAAAAGTACTGAAATAAAGTAGGTAGGTACTAAAATTTGTGGGCCGATATGTACCAAAAACTAATTCATTCATTTTGTCAAAGTAATGGTAGGTTTTTAATTTCATTTCAATCGGTTAAACGGTCTGGAAAAAATCGTGGACGAAAAAAACATCCATCCGCACGCACTAAATGAAAAAATCGCACTTTTTGGCCTCTGGACGAGACTCCATGTAAATTTTAGCAAAACCGTCACGTGCTAAAAAAATTGAATACTACAATTTGTGACTTTAATTGAGACCATGGGTTAGTCTTTACCTGAGGACCTTTTGAAGCCGCGTTTGCCGCGAGACCGATTACAATACTTTACCCATGCTTAGCATTGGATAAAGCAAATAAAATTCTTGTTGTTTACATTTTAACGAATAGAAATGAAGGATGAAATACGAAGAAGAAAAAACATAAAAACAATTATTACTACTTCACTTTAATAAAAATTTTTAATGTTAATAATTATAATTTTAATATTTCTATTCACAGGTCACTCGAAAAAATCTAAAGTCTCTACTCTACTTTAAAAATATAAAAAATCAAGAGCGACTTCTATAAATTGATATATCCACTTGTAATTTTCAGAATATTTATAATTTTCAACGTAGGCAATAATAAGATGAGAAGATCAAAAATTAAAAAAAAATCAATTTTCTAGCATTTTGGAAATTTTTAAAAATCTTTAGAGACATCTTAAAATTTTTATATCGAGCTGATTTTCTTTGAGCATTTTAGAGCTATATTACAACTTAGCATATCTTCAAAATCTCAAATTCAATAAAGGGATAATTTTTCTTGTGGTCTATTTTTTTTTTTTTTTTTTTTTTTTTTTATTTATTGTCACCGGTAACAAAGCCCATTCAGACATCACATAAGTTTTAGTAGGGTTAGTGAGGAGCCGAGTTTTTAGACGGTAGAAATTTTTATTTGCCAGCCAGGATCGAACCCCGGCCTTCCATTGGCCAACATTGTCATAATCGATCGATGCCGAAGCGGGGCCAGCGCGTTAGCCGGCTCGGCTAACCCGACTCCTTGTGGTCTATATTTAACCATGAAGTTAAAACCCACTACTACTAGTATTTTCATAATTAATTTCGATGGGGTGCTTGCTCCAAAACTATTTAGTGATTTATTTATGTGTTTTAATTCTATTCATTTAACTTCAAGGTTTACTTGTTAGAAAATTAAAATAAATTTAATAAATTATTTATTTATTTAAATCTATTTGATTAATCATCTTCAATAGAAGGTACCTACTATAAGAATTAAAGATTTCTTTAAGAAAACTTGGTTTGCTTTATAAATTCAAAAATATAAATTAAATTAATTGATACAATTTCGTTTCAGTTTCTGAAGATTCTAAAAATATTTTTTTCAAAGAAATATTTGACTCATAAAGAGAAACAAAGAGGATGTCCTCTGCTTGATGCAAATAAACATACACACATATTAATAAAGTAAAGGGTGTGTAGTTTCACCGTGAAACTTTACTTTATTAATTAATATCATGTTTCACCTAAAGACTACACCACTTTCTCTAAGTAAAAAAATACACTCATATATTATATCAAATATAATATATGTATAATTGAATATATTATATAATATATACTATTTATTTGTTTGAGACTATAATTTTAAATGTTTGACTGGCTTGTCTGCTAAGTGAGAACAAAAATTTTCATATCCACGCGATACTGACCCCATTAAAAATAATATTTATAATTAAAAAAAAAGACTGATGATAAAGGCCAAGCCTTCGAAACTATAGTCTCAAACAAATAAATAATATATAAACATATGCAGTAAAAACCCATTTTTAGTAAGAATGCGTTCTTACTAGTTAAAACGCGTTTCACTGAATATCTTTGTGGCAACTAAAGTTTACTGATGTTCGTTGAGTTTGGTTCAAATGTCTAGAATCTTCATTTTTGATCTTCTCATTTTGGGTGTTTATTTTCAAAATTTTTTAAACGAAAATGTCAAAAATTACATCCTCTACAACTTTGCTTCTCATTTTTGACATTCTCGTTTAAAAATTTTTGAAAATGAATACCCAAAATGAGGCGGAAGGTCAAAAATAAAGATTCTAGAAGTTTGAACCAAACCCAACCAACATCAGTAAACTCTAGTTGCCACAAAAGGTATTCAGTGAAACGCGTTCTTACTAAAAACGGGTTTTTACTGCAATATATATATATATATTAGATATAATATATGTTTGTATGTTTATTTGCATCAAGCAGAAGACAACCTTTTTGTTTCTCTTTATGATTCAACAACTCTGCTACTCTCGGCAAAATAAAAAAAATTTCAATTTAATATTTGATTATTATAGTATGTAGGTACTACTAAAGATGGTCAACAAGTGGTGAGCGAAACTATTTAGTAATACTGCAGCAGAGTGTGACTTAGAGATTACTAATTTAAAAACTAACTGCATTACAATATTTTGCGTTTGTGTGCAATTTTATCAAAGTAGAACAAAAAGAGTTCAAGTTCCAATTTTTCGAAGGGTATTAATTATCGTTGGAGTAATTTTGTTATTAAGCAATTACCTAGCTCTAGAACAGAATGGAAACATTTAATTCCATTTGTCTAATTATTACATATTGATCAGTGAAAAACGAACGAATGCTAGTGGAAAAATATTCCAAACATGTGTGGACGTTTTGCGGCTTGGTTGAATGAATTGTGGCGAGCAACCTTCACGGACAATAAATGGTTTCAACTGAATTATCCCATTAATTATTCGTCACATCATCCCGAATATATTCGCTTACTACTAGATTTTAAAATTAGTTAAAAAACAAAAAATAAAAAGATTAAAAAATTTAAACTCTGGTGTAATCCCTCTTTTAATTCTCCATCTAATGAGCAATTATAATGTTTGTGAGTATATACCTATATAATATATTTATAAATATAAATAATGGTCGAGCGTTGTTACTAGGTATTTTTTTTGTTTTAGTTAAAGTCGATAAAAAGTTCGAATTCAATAGAATTGAAATAAAATTTACATGGTCTTAAATTCTTTGATATTAGTTGAAATTATTAAAGTTGTTATAGGGAAATAAGGACTATATTTTTTATGAAATTAATTTATATTATATTGCCAACGTTTCGTAAACTTTGTTGACTAAAAGGCGATAAGGCCTCAATTAATACACATTATAACATTTTCAAATCAAAATCAAAATTGATCTCAAAAACTAGAATAATTATAAAAATGACAAATATGCAGCGAAGTTAATTATTTGGTATGTAAAATGAGTTTTTTATGTGTATTAATTTGTTTTTTGTATGTATTGAAGTGGTTTTTGAGATCAATTTTGATTTGAAAATGTTTTAATCTGTATTAATCGAGGCCTTATCATTTTTTAGAGTTCCGAAGAAGTCAACAAAGTTGTCGAAACGTTGGCAATAAAATATAAATTATCTGCATAAAAAATATAGTTCTTATTTCCTTATAACAACTTTAATAATTTAATCAATGGACATAACTAATCAAAATAATTAGTTAAAATATTTTTATATTGCATTATCAGAGGGTTCGTCCCCCCAGGAGTTGAACCCAGGTACTAAAACACTGGCCGTGCATGCTAGTTCGACCCTCAGGACAAAACACCTCTGACATGCAATATATTAAAATGTAGTTAATTAAAAAATGTATACTTTTGCGAACGTATTGACCCAAATCGACCATCATCAAGGTAACGCTGTGTTTTAATCTTAATTGTATTTAAAAATAATATTATAATTACACGGAGTTATTGTATAAAAATACTTGGTAGGTTTTAAAAAATGTTTCACCAAGTACCAACACCAAATTCCTTAAAAACAATTACACGGAGGTTCATTTGCTGACCCTTTTAAACCATGCAGAAGGAGGGCAATCTTCTGAATCGTCGACTTTTTTAAGAGGATAAAAATGGAATTCTCATAAATTCTTTTATTCGGAATTTGTGGTTTTCATTATTCTTGGGCTGCCTTTGCATCCTTCAGAATTTCTTCACTCCGTCTCCATAGAAAATAACCCTTATTAACTGATTTTATCTATTTAATAATAATTGTAATGAATTATTAGTGGCTTTAAAAAATAATAATAATAAACCTATCAAATTTAAGTTACCCGAAGATGAGACCTTGACAGATCGAAAACGCCGTAATCAGTGATTTTCTTCGAAAAAGTTCGAGACATTTTCCTGAAATCGATTTTATATAAATATAATATAATATGTATATTATATACTTACAAGAATTGCTCATTTAATAGTAGGTTTATATCTATATAAATTTATACATCTATTTATGACATCGACGAGAGAGATTTTTTTTAAATTAGTATAGTACTTTTTATAATCTTATAACAATTTCATCTATTCTGAATTCAATTTAAATTATTAAAGATTCAAATCCTCGAATTAATTATAATATAATAAACTGTTTTAGAGTGAAAATTATTTTCAGTCGTAATGTTAATTTTACTTATCAGTTTTTCTATAAATGGAGAAAGAATTTGTAAGTTTTGCTTATATTATATCAGAAGGAATTTCGACTTAAGTAAACCCTAAGTAAATTGCCCGAAAAGCAGCCTTGGTGCTCGGGTTTGACTCCTGAGAGACCCTTCTGACATATAATATAAACATAATTATCTATCAAGAACTAAGATTTAAATTGGTCTTTTCTCTTCTTCATATTTATTTAAATTAAAATATTGTGGCGACGAGAAGCCTCCACGAGTTGTTTTAAGAATCATTTAAAAAAATTACATCTATTTTGCATAAAATAAAAATTATAAAATAATCAAATGTTCGAATTGATTACATTTTTCTTGAGAAATTTCTACGCCCACCACAGGCATTGTCTTTTTGCTAGACAAGTATTGAATTCAGGGACAAATTTTCAAATTTTTTTTTGCTCTTTGTTTTGGAAAACGTCTGGAACTTGGATTAAGACATAGTTTTCTTATGTCTATGTTCAGATACCGAGGATAACTATTAAGAACGAAAAGTCGTATAAAGTTGGTTCTTGTGCTAAAATATTTGTAGGTATTTCCAATGATTAGAATTTGGACTTTCTGGTTCAAAAATTCAGAAAACATCATTTCTCGAATAATTTTAAGGCGATGTATTTATATCTAATATTGCCATAAATTAAGAATTTATATTTATAAGATTGGATCTGAGAATTTTATCTATATTAAGAAATAATGTGGTATATAAGATAGAGTGAAGGAAAATATATATTGGTGAAACAAAAAATACAAAAAATATATATATATATATATATTGGTGAAACAAAAAGAAAATTGAAGACAAGATTGATAGAACATGAGAAGTCTGTAGTACATAAAAATCTTGTGCTGGCGTTAGCCATACATGCAATAGATAAGGTTCATAATTTTAAATTTGAGGACACGAAAATTTTATACGCGGAAAGTAATACTTTCAAAAGAAAAAAATTTTAAGAAAAAAATAAAACCGACTTCAAAAAAATTAAATGCAACAAATAAAATACACTAAAAGGTATAAAATAATTATTCTTATTTAGTTACAACTAAACGACGAAATATTAACATGAAATTACTTTTTGAAGTCGGTGCCAAACAAACTATACATATAAGCGAGCGTACCCACTAAACGTACTAACTAAGATCCGTCGAGTTCGATTCATAAAAGGTATATGTTTGACACCGATTTAAAAAAGTAATTTCATGTTAATATTTCGTCGTTTAGTTGTAACTAAATAAGATAATAATTATTTTATATCTTTTAGTGTATTTTATTTGTTGCATTTAATTTTTTTGAAGTCGGTTTTATTTTTTTCTTAAAAATTTTTATTTTTCTCTTTTTAGTGATGTTATTAATAGTGATCCTATCATCAGAACTTGACCAAATTAATATTGCACCATCCCTAAGATACCACCTTTCCAATAAAAAAAGAATCATCGAAATCAGTTCATAAACAAAGCTAACAAAAAAGGTCTAATACGTACGGGACCAATCGGAACGTAGACTGGACCCAATGCAAATTTTTTTTTCAAAATCGGTTCACAATTGGCGGAGATATGAGGTAACATAGGCACAAAAAAAAAAATTGAGTGAACCTCCACCTTTTTTTGAAGTCGGTTAAAAATTCTATGAATCAGTGTCTATTAGAAAAAATCTAGAAAAAACTGTGAATTTCAAGGTAGATACGGAAAATAATAGTAGATATTATTCCGGAATATCGAATAAGATCAGCAAATGTAATTAGAGTATTTTAATGGATTTTGGATTTTTTTGTTGATGTAGAGAGACGGACATTTTCATGTTTTTTGATGAAATTTTAGAATGTGAGTGGTGTGGTGGAATGTTTTTGGGTTGGCAATACATTTTGGCGTAGTGGCGCCTCTTTGGTGTAATGGTTAGCATGGCCCCTGCCATCAAAGAGGTCCCGGGTTCGATTCCCGGCTATACTCAGAAATTTTTCTATAAGTCTAGGGTCTGGAACGGGGTTCACTCAGCCTCGTGAGGATAAATGAGGATCTGCTTGATAGAGAAGCAGCGAATCTCGGTTAAGAACACTGAAACGAAGGCTGTAGGAATTGCGTTGACCTAACCACTTGACCCCTCGGTAATGTTTCCAATTAGGACAGCAACCAATTCAGTAGGCCAAGACCCATAAAGGGTTGTCGAGCCAGAGATAAAAAAAAAAAAAAACATTTTGGGGGATTTAACGTTTCAAGATATGTGTTCACTGGTGCTTTGTGTGTGGAAAATTGAAATTCTTTGTGTTTTCGGATAAATCATTAGATAATAAATATAGAAAAGGAATAATTAATAGCTTATAATATGTATTCATATGATACAGGATGTGATTTGATTGGATTTAACTAAATTTAAGATTGTTTCAAAGTATTTTTTATCCTTTTTTGATGTAAGAAAAAATGTAAAAAAAAGGTGTGATGTGTTTTGAGTTGTTTGTAAAGTTATATATATTGGAAATAATGAAAGGATGGTTTTATTTTTAGGCTGATGATGACATAACTGTAGATGTCGAAACGTCCTGATATAACAATAAAATAAAAATAAATGAAAAAAATATAACCGTGTTATTATTTTTTGAGACAAAGAAAATCAACACCTATTCTAAAAGAGAATTAAGATCCTCAGAAGATAAATAAATTAAGAATTTATATAATATATTTATTAATCAATTATGAGGGTTTCTTCAGCGCAAATAAGTTTTCACTTTTCTTATGATTTTTAATAAATGTGCGGGTGAGAGTTATAGAATCTAATCGAGTAAAAATGAGTAAAAAGGGCAAGGATAGAATAATCTCTTTTCCTTTAGAGCTAAGATATTGCAAGTCCAGACTTGTTACACACTCTCTTACAAGACCAGACTTGTCGAACACTCTCTTAATTTCTATTATTCTAGAAATGACCTTTTGACTCTAATCTAGGTAAGAAAATATTAAAACGAAATGAATATCAGATTTAGATATTTATCATTTAAAATAAGGTGACCATTTTTCCGCGGCCAATCCGGAACATTGATCCCCCTCCCCCCACCCCATTAACAATTTTTTTTTCCAATAAAATACAGCAAAAAAAATTATTTATAGTATTATATAATAAGTGTGTGGTGACTATAAACAGTAATATATCTAATTCGTTAAATTTTCATGGACATATATTAATACGGGAGACGGGACTATAATCCGGCACCCTAATTTAAAATTATTAATTCACTGAAACTGCAAACAGTCTCAAAAAAGTTTCACTTTTTAACCGACTTCAAAAAAAGGAGGACGTTCTCAATTTAAATTATTATTATTTTTTTTTTTGTATCTATGTTTCTCGATTTCTTCGCCAATTGTGAACCGATTATGATGATTTTACTGTATTGGGTTCAGTATAGTTTCCGATTGGTACCATATTAATTTGGCCAAGTTCTGTTGAAATGATCAATGACAAAATAGCGGAAATTCCCAGTTCATATGAGCAAATAATCGAATTTATAATAAAATAAAATCTTTTATAAATGATAACCTCCTCCTTTTTTGAAGTCTGTTAAAAAAAACATCTTAAAACGTTCATTTCCGCTAACGTTTCGAGAGAATTTCTCTATATATGAATTTAATTTTATTATCATTTTCTTATTCATTCGCACAAATCTTTCTCTCACGAGAATCATTCAAGCCATTACATTAAGTCTCACTATTGTCAACATCACTAAAAAGAGATAAATTAAAAAAAATTTACAAAACCGACTTCACACACACAAAAAAATTAAATTCAATAAATAAAATAAAATGAACTAAAATGTATAAAATAATTATCTAATTTAGTTACAACTAAACGACGAAATTGTTACATGAAATCACTTTTTGAAGTCGGTGCTAAAGAAACTAAATAAGCGAGCTTACGCGATGTTGTCTTCATTACACGCCAAACGTACTAAGTAAGATCCGTCGAGTACGATTCATAAAATTATGTTTGGCACCGACTTCAAAAAAGTGATTTCATGTAAAAATTTCGTCGTTTAGTTGTAACTAAATTAGATAATTATTTTATACCTTTTACTGCATTTATTTGATTTTTAACCGACTTCAAAAAAGGAGGAGGTTCTCTAGTCGACTAAATTTTTTTTGTGTCTATGTTACCTCATATCTCCGCCAATTGTGAACCGATTTTGAAGATTTTTTTGCATTGGGTTCAGTTTAGCTTTCGATTGGTCCCGTTTTTTCATTAGGATTAAACCTTTTTTGTTAGGTTTGTTCAGGCCTAACTTCTTTGTTTATGAACCGATTACGATTATTTTTTTTATTGAAAGGAGGTATCTTAGGATGGTGCCATATTAATTTGGTCAAGTTCTGATGATATGATCAACAACGAAATAACGTAAATCTCCAATTTTATGAGCAAATAATCGAAATTATGATAAATAAAATCTTTTATAAAAAATCTTATAACATTCATTTAAAAAACAGCAAACGTTTTGAGAGAATTTTCATATTTATGAATTTAATTTTATTATCATTTTCTGATTCATTCGCCTGACGCTTTCTCTTACGAGATGCATGCAAGGTTTATATTAAGTCACTATTAATAACATCACTAAAAAGAGAAAAAATAAAAAATAATTAAAGGAATGTAGGGAGTTGGACAAGACTTTAAATTAAATTAAATACAAGTTTTGATTAAATATGCCATACGTTTTGTTGCTGTTTTGCAACTTCTTCTCTTTAATTTAAAGTCTTGTCCAACTCCCTACGATTCCTTTAATTATTAATCATGGACACGAATAATGAAATATAAAAAATAATTTTTATAAAAAAAAATAAAACCGACTTCAAAAAACTTTAAATGCAACAAATAAAATAATAATAACTCAAAAATAAAATGAAATCCATTAAAAGGTATAAAATAATTATCTTATTTAGTTACAACTAAAGACGAAATATTAACATGAAATTACTTTTTTATCGGTGCCAACATACATTTTATGAATTGTGGTAATTTGACGGATCTTACTTAGTACGTTTGGCGGGTAGGCTCGCTTATAGGTATAGTTTGTTTGGCACCGACTTCAAAAAGTAATTTCATGTTAATATTTCGTCGTTTAGTTGTAACTAAATAAGATAATTATTTTATACCTTTTAGTGGATTTTATTTTATTTTTGAGTTATTATTATTTTATTTGTTGCAATTAAGTTTTGTGAAGTCGGTTTTATTGAGTTCTAATTATTTTATTTGTTGAATTTAATTTTTTTGAAGTCGGTTTTTTTTCTAAAAATTATATAGTATTTTTCCTCCAATTTTATGATTTCAAAATCAAATCTACTTTTAGATTTTCTCAGGGAATTTAAATAAAAATTGAAATTTGTAGTTAGAGTATAAATAAATACATTGGAAGGACGAAGAGGGAGATAGTCAAATAATTCTTTTTCTGAATGGGCTGGCATGAAGTAAGAGCGGACCTCACTTTCGTTTGTTATCAGGTGTCAGGCATCAGGTCTTGAGCGCAACCACGCCTGTGGCTCCCAGACAGTCTGAAGAGTATCAGTATCACCTGATCACTTTAGGCAAGGCACCCACCACTAACCAACACCAGCACCGAGCCCTTATCGAATAAATACAACCAAATTCTCTTCACTTAATGCTGAAAGAGCTAAAAGATAATTGACCGACTGGGTGGGGGAGCGTGGTCGCTGGAAATACGCGATAGGGACATTTTCTTACAGAAATTAATGAGGTCCAGGGTTCAAAGTGTATAATCAATCAATCACGGAAAAATGAAGCAGGGTCGGTGGGATGTCCAGCTCCGATCAAACTGCAGGATAGAATAAAAAATAAACTGCAACGGATCGTTGCTAAACTTTATCCAATGCATTACCTTATTCTAGGTAGTACTTAAAATATAATTTTACAAAAAACTTTATATTACCTTTTTTTGTGTTCCTCAAGGTACTTGATTACAATATTAAATTTGATGAAAATTGGTTTAGCCATTTTCAAAATATTTAGAAAAAACTAAAAAGTACTGAAATAAAATACTAATGTTTGTGGGAGGATTTGTACCAAAAACTAATCAGCACTTCATTTTATTGAAATAATGGTAGGTTTTCAATTTATTTCAATTGGTGGAACGGAAAAGAAAAAATCGGGCCAAAAAAACGATAACATCCATATCTTGCAAAGACTAAATGAAAAAATCGTGACCTTTTTTGGCCTCAGGACGAGACTCCATGTAATTTTTGGCAAAACCGTCACGTGCTAAAATTCAACTCCGATTGAATACTTCACAATTTGTGACTTTAATTGAGACCATGAGTTCCGTAGTCTTTACTCTGAGGACCCTTGAAGTCGCGCTTGCCGCGAGACCGATTACAATACTTTACCCATTGGATAAAGTATAAAAAAGAAAATATAAAAATGCAAAATCTTAATTTTAAAAAGGGATTCAGCCAATGGTAGCCTCAAATAAAAACTCTAATTATGGAAAACGTTTTCGGCTTTAATTAAATAATGCCATCATCGCTCCTAAGAGCTGAAAAAAAGTGATAGAGCACACATGTAAAATTACAATAAAAATTTTTACAAAAAATTCAAACTTGTTAATTACAAAATTATATTCTTACAGTATTAGCGACACAATTAATTTTATAAATAAATTGTCCGTAGGCAGATTTGTTGTGGATTTTTTTCATAATATACAAAATTATATGAATTACAAAAATGGTACATAAATCTTGTTTGCATTGGGCTTAGCAATGCCATTTGCCGGACACATTGACAAATACTGATGCCCAGGTATAATAAACATTGAGAAGGAGGTGAAAGAATTGTAAAGGGGTAAAGAAGGAAAAAAAATTTTTTTTATTTTTATATATTGTCATTTTAAATTCGAATTTTGCTATTCTTAATGTTTGTTAATTATTTTGAGAAATCTTTTAATTGGGAGATGTTTGTGAGGGGCTTCAGTGATCCCAATTAGATCAATGTCCTCATAATTATTATTATTATTAATTGAATGAAATTGAAATTTGCTATATTTGTACTTGAGACGTTGCGTATATCAAGTGAGAGCACACCAAGATTTATGTAACATTTTGTAATTCATATAATTTTGTATATTATGATAAAACTAACAAATCTGCCTGCGGACAATTTATTTATAAAATTAATTGTGTCGCTATTACTGTAAGATATAATTTTGTAATTAACAAGTTTGAATTTTTTTGTAAAAATTTTTATTGTAATTTTACATGTGTGCTCTATCGCTTTTTTCAGGTCTTAGGGACTAATGATGGCATTATTTAATTAAAGCCGAAACGTTTTCCATAATTGGGAGTTTTTATTCAGCAGAGGCTACCCATTGGCTGAATCCTCTCCATTACTTAATTATATATACATATACAGCCATCAAATTATATATACATATACAGACATCAAAATTGTATCAACTTTAAATTATTATTTTTTTAATCCCTAAAAAAATATTGATTACCCTTTTTAAGAAATAATTATAAGAAAAATCACAACAGCTAAAAAGCATCAAAAACTTTATTTATTTTCTTAGAAAGACGGAATGGTAAGTAAGTAGGTTATAATGAAAGGTAGTCTATAAACTATTTAAATTTTATTCAAATTCCGACGTTTCGGAGACCTTTTCTCTCTTGTTCAGGGTATTGAATAGTTATTGATGGGTGAGTATAACTCGGCTCACGTTTCGGAGACCTTTGCTCTTCTTCTTCAGGGTATTGATAAGTTATTGATGGGTGAGCCAGAGTTATACTCACCCGTAATAGCCAATACCCTGAAGGTCTCAACTGAATTAAGTTTAAATAATTTATGGACTACATTTCATTATAACCTACTTAATAATAGGGAAAATAATTAAACAGATTTAAAATAGGGTCGAATCACACATCCACAGCATCCATGGATCGCACGCCACTGGTATATAAATAATTTATTTGTTAGGGACTATAGTTTTAAAGGTTTGACTTTCATCATCAGTCTTTTAAATTAAAAATATTTTATCTATTTTTCTCATGGGTTCGGATACCCGTTTTAATAGAAAAAATTCGTTTTTGTTGTAAAATATTATATTACAGCAAAAACAATTTTTCTATTTTACCTACATTCAGTAGGTTGTTGAATCCATGAGAAATAATAAATAAAATATTTCTAAATAAAAAAAAAACTTATAATGAAAAGTCAAACCTTCCGAAACTTATAGTCTCTCACAAATAAATTACATCTATAAATATAAAATTAAGGTTTTGTCTGTACATTGCTCCAAATCACGCCAAATTTTGGTTGCACACAATTCAAGCAAAGTTATAAACGAAAACACTCTCAACAAAATTCATGTCTGTCTGTCTGTTTCAGTGGTTTCCGAAAATTTGCTCACGATTCACGTAAAAACGGCTGAAGGGATTATTATGAAATTTCATATTTACATCAGATGTCTTCTAACTTACGTTTTTAGCTATATAACCTTTTGATATTTTGACCCCAGAAGGGGTTTGGGGGGCGCACAAATGAAAATTATCAAATAACTCCTAAACTATTAACCCTACGGCAAATTTTATGATAAACAAAGATGTAGAAGATGTGATTTCTGACAACTTTTGTTTAAAAAAATTTCCCGAAAATACAAAAAAGGGAGGAGGGTGAAAAAATGTGGGAGGGGGTTCGTGGGCTGGGGATCCAGGGGGCGTGCCCCCTGGCAAGCAAGAGGGCCTTGAAGCTTGTATATGAATATTTATATTCATTGTTAAATGTTTATAGTTTATTTAAATCAAGCAAAAGAACAATATAAATGATTTCTCTATATGAATCAACAACTCTGCTACTTTCGGAAAAGTAAAATCTTTTCATTTAACTCTAATTAAGAATATCTACTTTGGCATAATATAGCTGCCTTTTGAAATATAATGAGATTTATCATTAGGATTACAAATCAGTTGGGAAAAATTTCAGAAATTTGCATTAACAATAACGTGACAAAGCACTTTTAGAAAATTTTGGTAGCGTTTTAAAACACTTTCTTTATCTAATTAACTAAAATACTTAAATTTTTTAATAAATGTCAAAATATTAAAGAGAAAGGAAATTTTATTAGAAGCTTTAAAAAATATTGTGCAACCCTATTCTAGAAAACCTACCCCTTGTCGAACCTTCTCCTTCATTTGTTATAATTTATTCGCTTTCATCTCATTTAGATTATTCGATTATACGATAATATCCACCTGAGTTAGTTTAATCTACGATGATAAAAACCTTTTATATACATTATACCCCAGGCCGCACCCCTCAGCCGTTTCTACTATATATATAAATGATCATAAAATCATATCTCAACTAATAAATTACGTGTATATTTATTTAATAAAAATTATTTTTTTGGCGTTAAAAACTGAATAAAAAAAATGAAAAAAACCAAACAAAAACAAGAAAAAGAATTCCGCGCGATAACAGATATAAAAACAAATAAACAAATAGAAAATAAAATCAAAATGAGCAATAAGTCGGAGTGTGTTGAGTGTTTCACGTCCCAATATGGCGACAGCTCACGTGAATGAATGAAATACTATCGGAGTATATAAATCAACTCGACCCCCCCTCCGCCCCTCAGCCGTTTCCTCAGCATATGCTTATCAAGATTTCAAATGAATAATAATAATATTAGTGAAAACCATTTAGGTGTAAATTTAATGTTAAAGGTGATTCACCCTTAAAGGGTTAGAATTAAGACACATTATTGCCTAAATTATTGCTCAGGCAACAAACAAGTTTGAGCTAAGGAACTTGAAATTTGGCACAAAGAGATAAGTACAGCTCATTTCTAGCAATCGTTTTATATTTAGTCTTATAAAGAGAAATGAGCTTGTCCTTTGCTATGCAAATAAAAATACATATACACTTGAGTGGCCCAAAAAAAGAATATTTTTTTTATTTTTCATCTCGAATGAAAATACAGTGAAACCCTTCACATCCAGAACTATTTGGGGCTGTAGACTGTTCGGATTTCGAACATTCGGATTAGCCGAAAGAAGCTTCGACAATTGAAGATAGCTGATATCAAGTAAAAGTTAAGTGATATTTTGTGTTTCTATTATTATTTCATTGTTTTTGCAAAGTGGTTAACCTAAAGAATTTCAGCCGCCAACATTTACCGTTTGTCGGAAATCTGGATGACATAAGTATGTAGACACATTGATACTTTGTCAGGTATGCCTAACTGTACTTCTTTGTTAATTTTTAAACTAATTATGTAAAATAAGGTTATAATGTAGAATATATACATAATTGTTTTATGACTAAATAAAAAAAAATCTCTTTTTTGCGTTCGGATTTCCCGGGATTTCAGATTTCCGAGGTTCGAATTTTGTGAAAATTTCAAAATGGTATGTGATTTGCTCATGTTTTTAAAATGCTCATAAAAAATTTTAAAAAGGTCACTCGAAATTTTTAAAAATTTTAAATGTGAAAAATTGATTTTTTTCTTGTCATGTTTTATTGGCTACGTTGGAAATTATAAATAGGTAGATATTCGGAAAATTTCATATATCGTTTATCAATTTATAAAGGTAACTTCAAGATTTTTTTAGTTTTTAAAAATAAAAATTTTTTAAAAATGTTTTTCAGTGACCTGTAAATATGACACTTTGAAATTATAAATATTTATCAATGAAAATGCGGTAGTAATAATTGTTTTATGTTTTTTCTACGTGTCTCGTGCTTTATTTCTATTCAACCGTCTCAACAGAAAAAAATTTAATTTTATATTTTCTATATTAGGTCGGATAAATGTTTTAGTTAAATTTAAAAAATCTTGAGCGACCTCTATAAATTGATATATCAACTTGAAATTTTGAAAATGTTATAATTTTCAACGTAGCCAATAATAATAGGTATGAGGAAAAAAATTCTACTATTTTGGAAATTTTTAAAAATCTTGTGGCATTTGGTGACACCTCTTAAAATTTTTAATCGAGCTTAATTTGATGAGCATTTTAAAAACATTAAATTATAACATATTTTCATGGGAGATCAAAAATAAAAAAATATAATATAAATATATGTAGGAGATTATTTAAATTAGTTTTCTTAATTTCTGTTTAAGAACATATGTTTTGCCAAATCTGTACTATCTACCCTTGTGAGAGCAGCATTCTTTCTTTTTAGCGAGCTATTGTGTCCCGTTAAAGCCCAGCTCAGGGCTTTCTGCTACAAATACTCTAATACAATGACAACTTGTGTCCATGGGCTGTCGGCTGACAGTGCACATATTGTGCATGTGTGAATGTGAGTTGCAATTGAGAGCAGTTGACAACGGCTGGAAGGCAGTTGAAAGCGAGTGCCGGCAAGATGACATGTTTGTCGATGTGTTTAGGCGGGAGTGATATCAGTTGTACGATGATAGTGTTAAGATGATGTGTTTTAGGATGTTTTCACGATGACCCTCTAGATACGAATATGTATAACCCCCTTTTTGTAAATAAATATATTTTAAAGAATAAATACGTGTGTTATTAACCCCAATTAGCCAAAGGGGCGAAACCCCGCCCCCAACATATATACATATATATTTTTTGGCCAATTTTATAAAAAATGTAGGTAGATTATAAATTATTTGTTAGAGACTAAAGTTTCGATGGTTTGACCTTCAATATCAGTCATTCTACAATAATTAGAAAATCTATTTTAAATGTTATTTCTCATGGGTTCAACTACCCGATTGGACGTTTTCTTTTGTTGTAATAGTGAGTCTTACTTTTGGCCCTTGGCCAATTCAATTTTTTCTAATTTTTCTGAATTGCTCAATTGGACCTTCTAAAGCTAGAAAACTGAAAATATAGCCCCCATAGTTTAATTTTTCTTTTTCGAAATACAAATTTTTAGTACCACAACGAACATTCTATGGTACTATAGTTCTATTTCTTAAGTTGTCCTTAGAATTTCATTCCATATTAAATCTAAATAAATTTTTAAAATTTAAACCAAATTTTATTGATAATTGACATCTACATGTGTACCTAACAATCTATGATAATTAAATATGTTTTAATTCCCCCCCCCCCCATTTAAAATTGGACCCTTCCAAAAATAATTTTCAAATAATTTTTAATATTATTTTTGATTTCAGGAAAGTGAATATAATATAATTTCAAATATTCATGTTTTTATCATATTTAGTTTACGAACTACCGAACTTTGACAAATTGACAGAGGAACACTGTATAGGGTAATAGGAGCCGTTTTACTTTTTAAACGGAGCCCTAAAAAGGATGCTTTTAAATGCCTTTTCCCACATTCTAAGAACGTTAAACAAAAAAAAAAAGAAATCATTAAACATTTTTGAACGAATTTAATATTGATTGCCTAGCGTACCGTAATATACAGCAATAATTCTTTTTTTTTTTTTTTATTTAAAATTGACCTTGTCCGTTAGAACATTTGGTCAGTGATACATAAAATACATTTTTTACAAAATTTTATATAATTGTAATGTTGAAATTAGGTACATAAGATTTAAAAGCTAAAAGTAAGAAACATACATTATTTTAAGTATTTTTTTTCAAATTACATTTCTACTGTTTATGCAATTAATTAATTTTTCCTAAAGAAATTATGTATCTAACAATATACCTACTTAAGTCATCGTTGCGGTTTAAATAAGAAAGAAGTATTGTCATATTTGTTGGAAGTTCTATTTTTTTCTTTGGATTGTTGTATAGAAGCGTTCAATTTTGTTGATATTGTTTAAAAATCTGTAGTAAAAGTGATTGATATCCCCAATCGTGGATCCGTAAAATTAAAAAAATTCTCGAACTATTCTATGACATATGAGCTGGGGTAGTAGCATGGCCTGTTACTCAGCCTAATTAGTTGAACAGTTATTTTTTAAACAGCTTGATATCATCAAACCGTAGTCTTTTTGGTATATTAGGCTGTATATTTGTATGATATTTTCCCTTTATTTAGAGCTGTATTCTTCCCGAAGGATTGCCATTCTGTATTTGTTTCATTTTTTATTATGACTTTTTTATGTCTTTTAGTATTGGCAATTCTATTTCCAGTAATTGGCCTTGGAGTGAGGCTAAATAGGCCAGCTTATCACTCTTTCATTATTCCTAATACCTGAGTGACTTGGGATCCAGAGTAGCGCTATCTCCTTATTCATATAATGGCACTCCAATATATCATTGACTATATTTAGTATAAGGTATGATGGATTTTTGTTTTTGGAAAACCATTTATCGAATGTATGATGCTGAGGGAATCTGTACAAATGAGGCATTTATTTTCAAGTTTTCTTGTTTAAAGAATTTTATAGATTCCCATACTGCGAGACATTCAGCCGTAAATATTGAAGCATCTTTCGGGATTTTAAAAGTTTTACTGGTATTCCTTTGCGGGCATAAAAGCAGATCCAACCAAACTCGTGTCAGAGCTTTTTAGATCCGTCAGTGTAAATTATACAATAATCAACAAAATGAGTTCGGATATGACTAAGAAATAAAGTATTAAGATCAGGTGTATTAGCAGAATAAGGAAGAGTATACGTTTTAATTTTAAAATTTTGTATAGAATAATTAAATGTATATAAACCAAATTTTGAAAATTTTGTAAAATTATGAGTATATTATCTTGGACATGAAGAGTACTATTTACATATGAAAATTTAATGTTTTGAATTCTACGAGTAGTAAATAAATTTTGAATTCTTGATATTGACTCTAACACTAAACAGTCATTTATAGCAATTTTTTTAATAATATAATTTTTACATATAGAATTTCTTCTTAGATATAGGGGCATTTCTTTTGCCTCTGTAATTAATGCATTTGTAGGTGAAG
Organism: Forficula auricularia; assembly: GCA_024734495.1. Classification (NCBI taxonomy): domain Eukaryota; kingdom Metazoa; phylum Arthropoda; class Insecta; order Dermaptera; family Forficulidae; genus Forficula; species Forficula auricularia. The sequence continues at coordinate 5,479,896 of JALMQS010000073.1, read as the reverse complement.
ATTTGAGGGCTCCTGTGCATTGTCTTGCATCTGTATTGGATTATATCTAATTTGTTAGTAATTGTTTTGGCAGCATTGTGAAATAATGGACAACCGTAATCAAATGAGGATTCTGATAAAACTTCTATGTTAGTAAACACGTTGCAGGATCTGCTCCCCATGTTGTATTGCATACTGTTTTGGGGGGGGGGGGGGGGGGGGGGGGGGGGGGGGGGAGAGAGAGAGAGGTTAATTTTCTTTCATTTTTCAATAATGTAACTTATATGAGTTTTCCAATTAAGCTTGCTATCCAAGTACAGACCCAAAAATTTTACCGAAGGCTTGACACATATGTTTTAATTATTGATACTTAAGAATGATGGAATATCAACTCTATATTTTCTGGTGAAAATTACAGAAGTCGTTTTATCTGGCTCTAAGTCAGAGTCATATAAATTCTGTTTGAAAATTTTGCACTTAGATTAGAAATGGTTTTCTGATAGACGGTCTGTGTTTATTCCAAGTGAATGTGAAGTTGTATATAGGCAAACATCATCCGCATATTGTAGTATTTTAACTTCTGGGGTTGTACATTCTTCTAATTCTCTTGTGTAGCACATATAGAGTAATGGCGCCAAAATCGTTCCCTGACCGATTCCCTTTGATATTCTTCGAGGTCCTATTTGCGGATTTTTATTGTGGATAAATTGTCCGAGAATGAACAATATTTGTAATGATGACTATATTACTTGGCATTTTCATTTTAATCAATTTACATGCTAAAATATCTACATTGATAATGATACACATAATATCAATGAATATTGCAGTAGTAATTGCACGATTTAAAAAACCAAAATGAATATCATTATTTAAAATTGTAAGATTGTCTAGAGTGGTTTTACCTTTTCTAAAACCATTTTGACTGTTGCCGATAAATGTATTTTCCAACCACCACTCAATTCTATTTTTAAAATTATTTCAAATATCTTTCCCACACATGAAGATAGAGTAATAGGCCTATATGATGGAAACTTTTTTTATGGAAAATCTTATTTTTGGTTGGACCATTATAATCTTATGAGTGGTCCATGAACTAGGTAAATTATTATTTAGAAAAAATTTGTTAAATAGTTCTAGAAATTTTAGTTTAATGGGCTGAGGGAGTTCTTTTGTGACTTGTATATGAATATTATCAAGCCCAGGAGAGGAATCTTTTTTGAATTCAAGACGTTTGTAAATTCATTATAATTAAAGGCACTAGAAAGAAAATCAGATGAAAATTCATTTTCATGGAAATAATTTATTTTTTGATTCCACAGAAGGTGTTGATATTATATCTGCAAATTCCTCAATCAGATGATCTGCAATGCCTTGAGTTGTAAGTTATTGGTATATTTTTCAACAATTTTATTTGCTTCCATATTTTATTGTTTGGTGTATCCTTATTGATATTTGTACAAAATTCTTTCCATTTTGTTCTCTTTTTGTACTTAAATAGCCTTTGCTTTGAACAGTCAGATTTTAGTAAATAATTTTCATAATTTATACATTTTTTGTGTAATTTTTAAATTTTAACTTCCTTTCCTTGTTGGCAATCGTACATTCATTATCCCACCATGTTGGAGAGGATTTGTCAATATATTTATTTGATTAGGAATTGGCGTTGATAAAATGGCAGCTTGTTGAATACTTGAACATAACTGATTATATATTTCTTCATCTGAATCTGTGCCCTTTGTTTGTAAATGAATATTATTATTTAAAATAGATTTGTATTTCTCCCAATTTATTTTCTTAAAATTGATTTTTTCTTTAAAATTTCTTGGGGTTTTGTTGCAAGAGTAGTTGTATTTAGTTAATATACCAAAATGGTCGCTGCCTAATGGTTCTCTATATATATCTCCCCATAGGAGGAGGATACAAGTAAAGGGCTGGAAATGGTTAGATCTAAGGGTGAAGAATTTCGAAACGGATGTGGTAACATAGTGTTGCTACCGTCATTTAATATAACAAAAGAGTAGTAATCGATGTTATCTATCATATTTTTACCCGCTTGGTCTTCAAAAGTGCAACCCCAAGCCGGTGAATGAGAGTTAAATCCGCCACAAATAATACAATCTCGGTTAATTGATTAATTAATGCTTGCCAATTATGTAGCTTAATAATAGTCTGTGGTGGTGAATAAATGGAAATTATATTAATATTTTTTGTATCTGGTAATGAAATTTCAATTGCTACAACTTCAAAATTAATATTATTCATATTGATATTTGTTTTTTTATGCGGTATATAGTTTTTTACTAGAATGGCGACTCCGCCATAACCATCCGGTCTGTCCTCTCTATATATTGAGAATCCAGCTCTTGTAAATATTTGTGTTGGCTTAAGCCAAGTTTCAGAAAAGAGCTACGATATCTATATTTAATAGTTTTATTACATTCTCTAGGGACTCCTTATTAGAGTTAATGGATCTACAATTCCATTGAAAAATATTCAAATGTTTTTCTTCTATATTCCTATTATTAGCCATTTTTTTTTATTTTTATTAATAGATAAATTGAATATAATATATGTGATTTTTATTTGTTTATTTATTTTTCTTTGGAATTTTATATATATATATATTTCTTCTTTTTTTTTTTTTTTTTTGTATAATAGTAAAATTTCTTTGGAAAAGATAAAATATGAGATTAAAATATCTATTTTTTTTATTTTTAAATATAATATATTAGTGATAAAATTTGTTTAAATTTTAAAATAAAATATTTCTTATATATTTTCAATTTGTGATATTTCGTTTTCTTTTAAATTATCATTTGTGTTTAAGATTTTTTCAGGATTGATATAATGATAAATTCATGTTTTTGGTGTAATTACAGAAGTTATATTGTTATTTTTTTCATTAATTAAGTTATGATTGATATTTGAATTGATTATTATTTTGAGGGAGAGGCGAAGAATCATAATTGATTTGTGATGTAGTAAATTAAATGTATTTTTTTTGTTGTTGGTGAGGATTTTTTCCTTTCTGTAAGATATTTTTTAAAATTTTTCTTTGATTTTACATTTTCTTCTTTTTGTTTTACAACTAAATTTCTTTTTTTATTTTGCATATTTGTTCTCATTTGTGAGTAATTAATTGAGTTATTAGCTAGTCACAGATGGGAAGCTGTTATTATCAAATACCAATGGAGGGCTTGGAATTGTAGTTAACGCATTTGAGAAAGGCCTATATCGAACTGACTGTGAGGCTTCTTTGTGAATATACGAATAGTTTTTTCAACCATCAATTTTTAATTTTTTTGTATAATTCCGGACATTTTGATAAATCTGTTGCTAAGGAGTGTTCATTTTTGCAAAAAAACAGGATGGTATTGTTTCTACGCATTCCAAATGATCATGGCCCCTTGAACACTTGGAACACCTAACAACCCCTGAATGGCAATTTCTAAATCTATGTCCGTATAATAAGCACCGAGAATTTGCGATGATTTACTTTCGGAATATATGATTCAACTACTGCTCTCACTGAGTGAATCTTTATATATATGCCGCGTTGTTAACGTGAGAAAAGTTAATTTAACAGTAGTAGTTGAAGGAATAACATTTTAACATTTTCAGAATCATCTCCAAATCTATCTTTATTTATCGGTTTAATCTTTCAGCGTTTATAATTTTATAATCAGACAAACAGATTAGATCACATAAAAAGTCTTCTATGTCTATGTCTAATGGGACATTTTTCACTATTCCTTGTTTAGTTGGCGAAAATAAAAATTTTATTTTCTTCAATAATTATGATGTTTTTTTGAAGGATTAATTCTTGGACAAAATCATTGGCAGCTGGTGCCTGCTGAAATTCTACTCGAATTTTAAATTTATTTAGAGCGCTTATGCACATTATTTGTGAATTATATTTTTGTAAATTATTAAAAATAAATTTGCCAAAATTCATTGGGTGTTGGCCTAAAGTTGTTGATTTTACAGATTCTTTTCTGCAAGTGAGCCATCTGAATTCAGAACTTCTGTTTCTATCTCAGTAAATGATTTTTTTCAACAAAAACAAAATATGGGCCACAATCAGCCATGCCGTATCTATTTACATATGGGGTTTTTTGTTCATTATTGTGTATGGGGCCGGGGGAGGCTGTCGTATCTTCGGTCATATTTACTTGGGGTTACCACGCCAAGTGCGTGGGCCCCGATTTAAAGGATATTATCAATATAAGAAAATAATTTAAAATTAATAATAAGCAAATGATATTGGGATATAAGAAAAATATATAGATGAGTATATATATATATGAAGAATAAAAATAAAATAGCTTATCTGAGCGGACTTCGCTTTGTTCCAGAATGCTATGGTAAAGACTGAACAGAGTGAGCAATAATTCTTAGTGGCTTATTCTTGTAGATGATTAAAGAGTCATTCTTGTGCAGCTCAGTGATTTGATACCACTTTGCATCATTAGAAGAAAAAACGCCTTTAGGGCATGCAACCAGAAACGACGAAGGAAAAATCGAAGCGGGGATCGGCTAAAAAGAAATTCTATTTATTACAAACAAAATATTTAATCACAAAAATAAATTTTAATCCAAGTGAATTCGATTCCCGGGGGGATGTAAGCAACCCTTTTGACATATAATTAAAAATAGTCCATTCCATCTCTAAAAGATGGCAAACTTCTGGAATTTTCTTAATAATTATTCAAATAAATAATGTTAATCAACTAAAATTATTGTATTTATTTATTTTATGTGACTAAATAAACCTTTAATTTATAAAATTTCAATTATTTAAAATAATTTTCAACTAAAGTACTTGCACTAAGTTAATTTCAATAAATAGTAATAGATTTAAATTTTCTTAGAAAATCACAAGAGAGTGTCATCATCTATTAGAACCAGGATGGAATGGATTATTTTTAACGTTTGTTTCACCCCTTCGGGAATCAAACCCGAGTGCCAATGCTAACAACAATTCGCTATTTAGCTACCCTGTGAGATGTGAAGGTGGATTGTTATTACTCGGGTTCAATTCGGAAGGTGAAAAACAACCCTTCTATTATAACTAAAAATAATCCATTTTTAACGGATCTAATGGATTGACACTCTATTATGTTTTCTAAGAAATAGATATTTTTAAATTTAAGGGTTGCAAAAATATTACTCACACATATACAATTACACTCTAGATTTAATTTTCTATCATTCAAAGAATTTATTTTACTGAAACCAAAATAATTTATATCAACAGAACGTATTCACACTATTCTTTCAAAAATTATTAATTTTACAGGAGACATTCTGCTGGCGAATTTGTAGCGTTGTCAAAATTAAAATGAGAAAATAAAAAGTTTAAAATGATTTTAAAATATCTATTTTAAGGTAACCAATGGAAACCGAGAATTATTTTATTCACCAGGATTTTTTTAGGTGGTACCTCAAAATTTATTTTTTTACAATTTCTCGACACCCCTGATGTCATGAATATTTAAAATCATTTGTATAAGCCGTTGCTTTCAAGATAACAAGGTTCGCTTCGGGTTAATTTTCTACTATTGTACTTTGTACCTATTTATTATAATTAACAATTCCTCTCAATCTTCAAAATCCTGACATCAACAAAAGTTTTAATTTCATTTCCAATGAATTTTTAAACAGTCGTAAAAAGTTTCCAAATTAACTATGATTAAATCCCACCACCAAATTATATATACCTACCTCCTTTTTCCAAATAAAACAAGCTTTATTGTATTACTTGAGGAATTTCATTCTCTACTGTTATACCTTGTCTGTACAAACAAAATAGATTAATTACGAAACAAATAAATAAATAAATACAGCCAGAAAGTGATTTGCTTGATAATTGCATTAATTTTCAAATACAAAACAATAATCAATTTGCCAAGTTAATTAGTTTCGTTTTGTTATCGAATGGTCATTGGCTGTGATTCATAAAATTGTAATTAACATTGTTCAGTTGAGTGGAGAACACACTCTCCAAAGAAATTATCATTATATAACGATTTTTCGAAAAAACAAAAACATTATCCATTCATTGCTGAAAAGGGCGTTGTGTAATTAATTTTAGAATGTTTGACGGATCATGTTGTTTGAAATTTGATTGTCTATCATAGAGTAGAAATTATTATTATCCCTATAAAAATCTGGAACTAAATTTAGATGGCTTTTGTTTATTGAATAATAAAATAGCAGTTGAATTTTGAGTAGGATTTGATGTTTCGTATTTATTTATTTCATATCAGTTCGTTATTTGCTGTTAAAGTAGGAATTAAGGAAGCAAGATTTCATAATGGCATTTTATATCATACTTCATACTTAAGGCCTCTTCACACGAGGGTTGTTTTAATAAATTTTTGTCTGCTTGCTGCTGGCCAGGACCAAGGCGCGAAATAGAACATGCCCTATCTTTTATATCAAGCAAGCTAGTCAGAAAGACAGCCAGCAGTGACGTCATTCCGATCCAGTCCGACTTCCAAATTGCAAACAGAGAGCCCAAAAACAGGTAGAGGAAAAAGCCTCGTATGCAGCAGATTCGCGTTTTTATTATTGTACATTTATTTTGCAAATGATTGACAAAACAAAATTGAAAACACCAAAATTAAATAAACAAGGTGTTTTCAATTTTGATTTGTTGTTTTCAATTTTATTTTGTGTATCATTTACAAAATAAGTGTACACGCGTTCTAATTAGTTTGTGGTTTAGATTAATCTAGTAGGTATGATGCTTATCTGTAAAAATTGATTTATTAAAACAAGGTAGCACCGTCAAAACCTGTTTCAATGAGAATTTATAAGTTTAATGTAACACACAAATAATTACAAAAATTCCATTTTGCAATATTCAATGACGCCTAGCTTGGCAACGCAGCACTCAAATTTAAAAAATAGCACACTCACATATAGAGAATAAAATGCCCATCAAAATGATGTCTCACTCGACCCCCTTTCCCACTTAAGATTTTTGGGGGGTGGCTCTGGGGGGAAGGGGGATGAAGGAGGCGATCTAATTTATATGTCAAAATTATTCCCCCTCGAATAAAAATTTGACATATCTCAGCGATTTTTGAAATAATTTGCCAGTTTAGCGATACTAGGGGTCGGGAGTTTTCAAATTGAAACATTGTATAAAATATAGAGTATCTACTATATACCATATATTTTTATTTTTCGATGTTATATTTATTTGCATAAAGCAGAAGACAACGTCATTAATTTCTCTTTATGAATCAACGACTCTGTTACTCTCGGCAAACAAAATCTTTTCAATTGTAATATAATTCACAAAGAGAAACAAAGAGGTTGTCCTCTGCTTGATGCAAATAAACATACACACATATATATCGAGATGATATATATGTGTGTATGTTTATTTGCATCAAGCAGAGGACAACCTCTTTGTTTCTTTGTGAATCAACAACTCTGCTACTCTCGGCAAAACAAAAACTTTTCAATTTAATATAATTGTCTGATAGCTAGATTCAAAGTTTTTAGGGGGCATAAGCATAACCAAGATGTATCTCTTATTATTTATTATACATCTAATTCAAAATACTATAATATATAATATATTGAAATGAAACACTTTCTTAGAATAACAGGATCTCTATCTTTTAATTTTGAAAAAGGTAATTATAGAGAATCATTATTTATTTTCAAAATATTTATTTGTTTGTAGTTGCTTTATTAAGTATTCCTTTTTAAAGCAACTATTTTTTCAAATTTTTCATATTTCCATTGATAAAGGGAGAATTTCTCCTGAAATGTTTGAGATTAAACTATGAAAAATATATTTGAAGGTGAGAAGAGGATTCCATTAGTGATTTTTACAAATATGTATATATAATATAGAGTTAATTTAATAAGATATACAGAGTGTAGTAATTTATAAAAAATAATTATTTTTTCCATCCGAAAAAAATTATTTCAATCCATACTGGGGTTAATTCCGCCCTCTTCTTCCCCTACAACGAGCTATGTTTGGCAGCTACTCTATTTTCTTTTCTTTCTTATATTATTGACCCGTGTATTTCTTTATAAAATTAAATTTTTCGAAAATAAACAAATTGCTTTTCAATATCGAACTAAATTTAATTTAATATATTATATAATTTATTTTTGATATATTTTTAAAAGGGATTAATTTCGAGGGGAGTTCCTTTTGCCAACAGCGAAAGTGCATGAACACGTGACGGCTCTTTTGATTGATTCTGTCTTTATGAACCCCCGGTCCTGGTTTTCTCTTGGAAGGGATTTATTTATCCAGTAGCAATATGGCGGCGACAGTTTAATTTACGCTTATAGGAAAAACCATTTATTTAGTATATAACCCACACCCTCTATTACGAGCGAGAGGATGCATAGGGATTTTTCCTCCCTAGAATGTGTCTATATTATCCATTTGCAAACATATATAGGTATATATAAATGTACTGTGAAATAGGGGTGCATCAGAGACATCAAGGGATGATTTACAAAAAACAATCTGTGGACATTAAACAGATATAATACAAACATATTTTACTGGACCCTTTTTAGAAGGTTTTTTAACTGCCATACAAACTTATTGTATTATTGCAAAAAATGTATTTTTTTAACGAAAATAAATGGATTTTTGTTATAATAATGATGTATATCAATTTTTTGAAAAACACAGACGTCAACGTATTATAGATCAAACAATCATTCGAACTTGACTATCATAAATTAATAGACTCTAGATAATCTCAAAGTTTTTTTCGGGTTCATCCACACTAAAATTTTAATATTATGTGGATTAATAAGATTATGGATTGTGAATTCTTACGGTTAATACGCGATCCGCGTGTCTCTACACTGCGCAACACATCTGCGCACAGCGTCATCGGATTTTCACTGTGGTTTTAATTTCACAACCGATCGGAGCTTGAAAAAATAGCCCTCGTAGGTATATAAATAATCAAAAGAGAAATTTTGTCTGAAACCATTTAGATGAGGCATTTTTATGAAATATTATCATCAGAATGCATAACATTTCGTAGGCCGGATTACATTTTGGCACTTGGGTTCAATTGACAATCCAGATGTCCACCGTTCTGATAAGTAAAGACCTGATTTTTATGCAAGTGAATATTTTTCTTACTAACTTCTGTCTTCTAAAAATGTCTTTATGAATCATGTTTTATAGACATTATGGTTTAAAAATGCTTTGCATATTTTTATCAATTTAGCCATTTTCTCAAAAATTGTTTAAAAATTAAAATAAAGAGATTTTTTTTTAATTTCATAATTTTGTTTAGGTAAAACTTTTGTTTTTAAAACTCAAAGAAAAAAAAATTCAAAATAGAAAAAACTAGGGCAAGTAATAAAAACAATATCAAGGGAGGTATTCGATTTCTAAAACTAAACATCTTCTCTGTCCATTCTTCTCAGTTTCAATTACAGGACATAAAAAATTTCAGGACATAATATTCTAGAAAAAGTTTAGTTAATTTTTCTAGGGGAAACGGTAAATCAAGTTACTGAAATCAATGATCCTGTAATATTATCTAAATTTAAGTTTTCCCCTGTAACGGTGAATGTAGAGAGTTTTTTTTCTACTTATTAACGCGTACTGGAAGACAGGCTTTTAATTTCACTAGAGAAAACTTTGAAATGTAATATTATTTTGTAATTAACTTCAATTCGGAATTATTTCAATTTATCGTTTTATATTTTTAATTGTAAATTATTTAAAATAATATAATATATATAGTGAACCAGTTTTTATGTAAATATAAAAAAAAATCATATTTATATGATTTTAAGGTTTTTATTAATTAATATTTTGATGTTAATTTTAATGCCCTTATTACCAGCTGATCCTCACTTAAAGTGTGATGATTTTATTCATTTTTTTAATTGAATTAAATTCAACCTTCCTACAGTGAAATTACTAATTTTTTATTGAATATTATATTGCAAACACAAAAGTTCATTTTTCTGCGTATTTTATGTTATATTTGGACCATTCTTGCTGAATACCTATCCTACTGATTTGAAATAAAAATTATCCATAAAAACTTGGATTTAATGGAAGACACCATACATATATATATATATTTATTTTTTAGTAAATGCCATAGGAGTATAAGTATACTGAATCGGCCCCGAAAGATAATTTAATGATACTTAGAGGATATATGTAGCTACTAATAAAATAAGATCCTTCGGCCCGGCGTCACCTGGCCCCTGGCGGGGACCGTCTCGTTTTATGGTTAAAATTTATATAGATAATAGCTGACCCGACCACGCGTTGCTGTGACTAACTCTTATGCTTCACGCCTAACCCACTGGACGTATCGAAGCTATATTCGCAACATATGTCCGTTTGGTGCTCCGATTGGTATATCAAAATTTTGGGCCAGGCTTATAATTAATTAAGTAAAATAATTAAATATATAACAGTAAATGAATTATATATTACTTGTCAAAATTGTTCCTTTAACCAAAAATAATACTGACAGTTGAAAGATTTCCAAAAAGCTATTATCCGCCATCTTGTTTGTTTGCTTTTACCCCACAGACAGGCACTGGGGTTGTTTCCTCGAAAAAAATATTTTTCACGTGCCACAGGTGTGATATATATAAAAACACTCGTGTATTTGAATGGAATGTTGTGTGAAAATTTCAAAAAAATCGGTGAAGAACTTTCGGAGATCCTTCAACGAATCACTTAAGCGTAACAGTACATTTTTATTTATATAGTTAGAATTATACTATACAGTACTTGTGACGTTTAGTTTGTGGCGAAATTTTAGACTTACTAAAAGTGTGTCTCAGCTACAAATAATTTGAGAAACACTGACTTATACCCTTATGGCCTTTCTCATGATTAGATGCTTAAAAAATATTTAAGAAAACGGGATAAATTTTTGCTTGACTTTCGATCTTGAAATTAAATCTTCCCCCTCGGTCTCAACTCAACTCTTTTGCTGGGAATTATAGGAATGTCAATCATCAAGAAAAGGGCTGCCTGGCTAATTCGCCCACTTAATTTCACAGATCGTTCCCTCGTCTCCCTCGTACGCGGCTGGCTCCCTCTTCTTTGAGTTTCAACGACTTTTGCGAAATCAACTATTTTAAAATTAATTATCATCAACGATCTGATGAAGTTTCCCACTGGAAGCACTTGACTTGACTCGACTTCTTGCTTCCCTTGTCCTTGTCCTTGCTGGCTGGCGTCCTTCCTTATTCTTTCTTCTTTTTCTCGACGTCTTCGCCACCAACACACTTGTCTAAAACGCTTCTTTTACTTTCGATTTCTTTTTTTTCTTTTAAACTCTTTTAATTTTTTTTATGATGTAAAATGACTTCATTTCGAATATTAAAATTGAATTTAAGAAATTTTTCTCATTTGGGAAAAATAAAATATTTTCATTTGAAACAATTTTGATTCTAATAAAAAAATTCGACTAACCAGGTACACAATTTTGACTTGTCTAACCCCAAAATTTTAAATAAAAAAGTTTATTTTAGAAATGGTTGAATTTTAAACAACTAAAATTCAATTAATAAAAGGTCAGACTGCTTTTACTTTACCTTACAGGGTATGTTCAAGTATTGTAATCGTGCATGAAAAAAGTTTTTTTTTTGCTTCTTTTTTTTTTTGAAATATCTCAAAAACGGCTGAAACTATTTTGATTAAAAAAATTGGGCGAAACCATGAGATTTCGGACTACAAAAAGCTCTAATATGTGAACATCGAAAAAATTATATTTTTCGAGATAATATCTGTTTTGTCAAAATGTCTGTTAGTTAGTATGTCTGTTATTCTGTTATTCTGTTATTCTATTAGTCTGTTAGTTAGTCTGTACGTTACCAAATTTTATGGACGAGCTAGCTCAAAAACTAGTGTGAATATCAAAACCAAATTTCACAGGTAGTTTTGGTGCAGTGAGATTAAGAGCTGATTATATTATTAGCTGATTAGCTGATTAGTCCATATCGACCCGAGGGGGTTAAAATTTAAAATGATAATATTTTCAAATTAAAAAACAAAAAAAATTTAATATACTATAAAATGAACCTATAATTACGAAAATATTTTTTTTTCTGGAGCCAAAATTAGGGGGAGGTGGTGCAAAAAATTAAAATCTAGGCCATTTGATCAAACTCAACCAAATTTTGTATACATAATCAGTGGGCCTCCATAACCCTAAAAATCCAAAAACAAACCGCCCAAAAGGGGGTTGTAGGGTCAAAAAATTAAAATCTAGGCTCTTGTACCAAACTCAAACAGAAGTGTGTGATAAAGTCAAGTGGATGGCCCCATCAGAACGTGTCAATTTATTTTAATATGTATCAAAAATTTTTAGAGAAAAGTAATTTATTTTAAATATTTATATTTGTTATTTTTATTCAAGGTAATTTCATCACCAAAACAATTTGAACGATTGTCTACTTTTCAAAATATTTAATTGTTTTCTGTTGCTTTATAATGCTTTATATTCATTTCATGAAGAAATTTTATCTTTTTTCAAATTTATTTAAATTCCATTCATAAGGAAGAAATTCTCCTGAAAAGTTTTCTACTTTAAAAGACGATTTGAAATTGTGTTTTTTTTTTAATAAAATATTTGTATTTATTTAGAAAATGGTATAAAAATAAATTATATCAAGTATTTATTTTGATATGTATAATTTAATGACAAAGGGATTAATCCCATTGGAATTTGGATCCCAAGTGCCAACTTGAAATCCCACCGGTGAGTCAGCTTGATCCCAGAGATGAAATCATTCTGACATATAGGTAAGAGTAATATGCACAACCAAAATAGTAAGTTAACCCTCAAGTGAATAATCCCTTCTGACATGAAATTAATCAATCAAACAACTACTTTGATATACCATGATTTTTTTGAATTCTTTTTCTAAAAATAGTTAACCTTGAGGACATTTCCACAGGGGTGTTAAAATTTTTGAAAACAAACAATATTTTTCGAAAATCCTAGAAATTGACCCACTTTTGTTTATTAAACGTAAATTTCATATATTCTTTTTATATACTCGTATTGAAAAAAAAAAAATTATTGCTTGTTTTTAATTTAATGAAAAAATCCAGATCTTTATAAAACAATTTTTACTTTACCATACAGGGTATGGTCAAGTATTGTAATGGTGCATGAAAAAAGTGGTTTTTTTTTTGCTTCTTTTTTTCGAAATATCCTAAAAACGTCTGAAAATATTTTGGTTAGAAAAATAGGGCGAAACCATGGCATTTCGGTCTACAAAAAATCCCAAATAAGTGAACATTGAAAAAATTATATTTCTCGAGATAATAATTGTTTTGTCAAAATGTCTGTTAACCTGTCTGTGTGTTACCGAATTTTTGTGGACGTGTTAGCTCAAAAACTAGTGGGAATTTCGAAACCAATTTTCACACGTAGTTTTGGTCCATTAAGATTAAGAGCTGATTAGATTTTGGTGGATATCGACCCAAAATTAAGAGGAGTGGGGGGTTAAAAATTAAAAATCTAGGCCATTTGAACAAATCAACCAAATTTTGTATACATAATCAGAAGTCTAAAAATGCAAAAACTAACCGCCCAAAATGGGAGGTGTAGGGTCAAAAAATGAAAATCTAAGCTCTTGTACCAAACTCAACCAAATTTTATATACACAATTGGTGGGCCCCCCAGGAGTCTAAAAATGCAAAAACTACCCCACCCCTACATGATTATAAATAATTTTATTAAATATTAAATATAAGTCAGGGGCCAGGTTGTATGGTAAAGTCAAGTGGATGGCCACATCAGAACACGTCAGATTATTTATTTTGAAACTAGACGTTTCGGGAGAAATTTCCCCTTTATCAATAGAAATTCATTATCATTCCTATTTTCAAAATTGAAAGACAGAGATCCTCTTTTAAATCAAAATAATTTAATTTATAAAATTTATTCCATAAATTATGATGGAACATAGGTATATAGGAGAGACTAAACAATACTTAAAATCTCAAATTTACGAGCATGAGTATTCAATTAGAACAAAAAATTCCGAATGCACAATTCTGGATAACCATTCTACTAACCTTAAACACAATTTTGACTTTTCTAATCCAAAGAACATAATTTAGAAAAAAGATTTATGTTAGAAATGATTGAAATTTTAAATAACAAAAATTAGATTAATAAAAGGTCAGATATGAATTGTTTTTCTAATGTTTATAAAAAAACCTAGTATATAGTGCCTATATAGCTACTATATAGTTTGAAACATTGTGCTACTAGGGAATTTTTAGAGAAAAATAATTTATCATAAATATTTATATTTTTTATTTGAATTAAAAGTAATATGGTCACCAGGCCAATTTGTACAATTGCCTGTTATCAAAATATTTAAAATTCCTTAGGGTTGTTTTCGAAACATTAGCAAAAAAACTTTTTTTTTCTTTTTTCAAATTAAATAAGCTGACGTATTCTGATGTGGCCATCCACTTGACTTTACCATACAACCTGGCCCCTCACTTATATTTAATATTTAATAAAATTATTTATAATCATGTAGGGGAGGGGGGTTAGTTTTTGCATTTTTAGACTCTTGGGGGCCCACTGATTATGTATACAAAATTTGGTTGAGTTTGGTACAAGAGCCTAGATTTTCATTTTTTGATCATACACCCCCCCCCCCCTATTTTGGGAGGTTAGTTTTTGCATTTTTAGATTTCTGGGGGTCCACTGATTATGTATACAAAATTTGGTTGAGTTTGCTCAAATGACCTAAATTTTTAATTATTAACCCCCCTCCACCCCCCTTAATTTTGGGTCGATATGCACCAAAATCTAATCAGCTCTTAATCTCAATGGACCAAAACTACGTGTAAAATTTGGTTTCAATATTCAAACTAGTTTTTGAGCTAGCTCGTCCACACAAATTTGGTAACGCACAGACTAACTAACTAACTAATTAACAGACAGACTAACAGACGTTTTGACAAAACAATTATTACCTCGAAAAATATAATTTTTTCGATGTTCACTTATTAGAGCTTTTTTGTAGAGCGAAATGCCATGGTTTCGCTCAATTTTTTTAATCAAAATAGTTTCAGCCGTTTTTGAGATATTTCGAAAAAAAGAAGTAAAAACCACTTTTTTCATGCACGATTACAATACTTGACCATACCATGTATAGCAAATTAAAAAAAAATCTATTAATAAAGGGGGAATTTCTCCCGAAACGTCTAGTTACAAAATAAACGTTCCAAGATTGGTTTATAAAGATTTGTATTTTTTCATTATATACTCGTATATCTATATATTTAATTCAGCAAAAATGTCATTAAATATGTATATTTTTAATTGAATTTCTAGGCATTATCTTAGTTATTCATCTGCCATTTGCCTGTCCTCAAGAATGGTCAGTGATGCGTGAGAATCACGATATTTGTTTAGTTGATGATTTTTTTTTTATTTTAATTTCTTTTTATTTTCACTCATTCATGTCATTTGTTATTCGATTCGCCTATGCGCATGCAAAGGGTGTAGGTTGGTTGTTTTATGGGCCGAACTATTAGCATAACTCACCGCACAGGACAGCGGAATATCAGATGTGAATGGAGCAAACCAAACGTCGCCCTTATGGTCGTCTAGCCGCACGTGACCCAGCCATTGTTGCGTGCTGGCTGCATTTAGTGCAGCCACGGAACAAATCTATCTAGCCGGTATCTTGACTTGCACACGAGATCGCATCTGAGCCTCACTTTCTATCAACGACATATTTACAGTTTATCATGAGCCTTTTTACTTTACCATACAGGGGACAGCATTTTTTAAGAAATTTCCACTGCGGAGGCACAGGAAATTTTTTACGTGCCACACCCAAAAAAGATTAGGACTACATATAATTTTTAAGAAAAAAATAAAACAGACTTCAAAAAAATTAAATGCTACAAATAAAATACACTAAAAGGTATAAAATAATTATTATCTTATTTAGTTACAACTAAACGACGAAATATTAACATGAAATTACTTTTTGAAGTCGATGCCAAACATATACACTTTATGAATCGCACTCGTCGGATCTTACTAAGTAAGTTTGGCGGGTACGCTCGCTTATAGGTATAGTTTGTTTGGCACCATCTTTCACAGCACTTATAATCTGCAATCCTTCAAAACCCGAGTGCATAAACACTTACGTCTACACCCACTCACTTAATCAACTTTCCCTTCTCTTCGGTAATGCAAGGGTCTTTCGAGATCCATAGGGGCTGCATCTTTACTGGTGCACCCCTTCTTGCATTCGATTGCATTAAAAAAAAAAGATATATATTATAGCTTTTAGTTATTTTATTTGTTGCATTTAATTTTTTTGAAGTCGGTTTTATTTTTTCCTTAAAAATTATTTTTATTTTTCTCTTTTTAGTGATGTTATTAATAGTGACTTAATATAATACCTTGCATGCATCTCGTAAGAGAAAGGGTCGGGCGAATGAATCAGAAAATGATAATAAAATTCAAATCATAAATATAGAAATTCTCTCGAAACGTTTGCGGGTTTTAAATGAATGTTATAAGATTTTTTTATAAAAGATTTTATTTATCATAATTTTGATTATTTGCTCGTAAGAATTGGAGATTTACGTTATTTCGTCGTTGATCATATCATCAGAACTTGACCAAATTAATATGGCACCATCTCTAAGATACTCCCTTTCCAATAAAAAAAAAATCATCGAAATTGGTTCATAAACAAAGAAGTTAGCCTGAACAAACCTAACAAAAAAGGTCTAATACCAATGGAAAAAAAACGGAGTTGGAAGCTAGACTGAACCCAATGAAATTTTTTTTTCAAAATCTGTTCACAATTGGCGGAGATATGAGGTAACATAGACAAAAAAAAAATTCAGTCGAATAGAGAACCTCCTCCGTTTTTGAAGTCGGTTAAAAATTGAGGCTCACCGGCCTCCCGAGTTTTGATCGGTAGCTAGCCTGTCGCAATCCTGCTCTGAGTCTACAGTATCTATGAACAAACAAACAAACACCGTCAAACACCGTTTTAAATCAACGTTTCACTAATTTATGGTAAAAAGGCCATACACCTTAATCAAAACATCTTGAACAATCAAACAGACATCAAAACTTCACTAATAATTGACATTTTAATCAATGATTATTAATTTGAATTGGAATGTAATGAGGATGTATGGTGGGGGTTTTTTAATTTTTATTTTTAAATAGAAAATAAGAGATGGAAATTTTGACTATGCATCCTCATCACATTCCATAGTTTATTGCCCCCTTTATGGTACATACATAATTTTAGGCAACTTCCAAGTATAAATATCTTTTCTTTGTTTCCAGTTTAGCCCTCTGTCCGCTCCATCTGTTCATTCGGTTCTCTCTCTTTAAGGCCATCCCATCTCCTGATAATTCTTTTATATTTACACTAAGTCATAAATAACTGTGCATCATATTAAAATAAATTCTGTTCATTATTTTATGTTATCTTCAGTCAATGTTCTCCTGGTGATGAGTTAAGAGCTCGAAATATATAGAGTAAACTAAAAAAAAAAATTTTATATTTTAATTTTTCTCCTTGTGAAACACCACCAACTCTAACCTAATTTAATTTTAACAATGTTTCCCTATAAACAAACACCGCGTTCCCTAAATTTGATTAATTTATTGTAGCTACATCAGGATCTATACCAAAAATAAATACAATTGAATCACTCACAATCATTAAAATTAACCCAAACATTATATATTTACCTTGAACAAATTATTGTTAAACACTTTGTCATTCAATTTTTTCTTAGACTACGGCTAGACACGTATAGTCGATTTTCAGTTGACCCAACAATTTAGTTGGGTTGGTTTGAAATCGGAGTGAATTCTCAATTTATAATTCTAATTAACTAACTAATCTCGATTTTTTTATCAAAAGTGCTCATTGATCGATTTTAATTAAATAATCGAGTTGATCTGCAGTGTGTGCCTAGCCTTAGCCTAAGGCTAGGCACACACAGTAGATTTTCAGTCGAGCGATAGTTTAGTTGATGGACATAAATATATTAAGTTTAATGTAGGTGCATACACAACACAACTGCAGATCAACTCGATTATTTAATCAAAATCGATCAATGAGCACTTTTGATAAAA
This sequence comes from Forficula auricularia, assembly GCA_024734495.1. Classification (NCBI taxonomy): domain Eukaryota; kingdom Metazoa; phylum Arthropoda; class Insecta; order Dermaptera; family Forficulidae; genus Forficula; species Forficula auricularia. The sequence goes on along the minus strand of JALMQS010000073.1, from coordinate 5,461,765 downwards.
AAATCGAGCTTAGTTAGTTAATTAGAGTTGGTTATAAATTGATAACTCATCACGATTTCAAACCAACCCAACTAAATTGTTGGGTCGACTGAAAATCGACTGTGTGTGCCTAGCCTTATACTAAAATCTTAGATATTGTGACCATAGAATTGTATTTTTTCAAAAGAAAATTTTTGTTCACTATATAAAAATTTTATTCGAAATTCAGAAACTGTTTTTCTTGTGAAAGTTCAAGGCTCATGAAAAAATTTCGAAATATAGAGATTTTCAATATATGGGAGTTTGTCTGTATTTCAAGTTAATAAACACATAGAGAGAAACAAAGAGGTTGTCCTCTGCTTTATGCAAATAAACATACACACATATATATAAAATATATATGTTATTTATTTACATCAAGCAGAGGACAACCTCTTTGTTTCTCTCTGTGAATCAACAACTCTGCTACTCTCGGCAAAATAAAAACTTTTCAATTAATAAATACAGCTTTGAGAGATATGGACTTGATCAAAAAAACTTTCCCAACCTGAAAAAACCATGTTATTTTGTGAATAGTTAATTAGTATAACACAATTAACAAAGAAAAATAAATTTACCCAGTGCTTATCTCGAAATCTTTAATTCACTTTATCAGACACATTGTTATTTATTTAGGAGTCGCGCGAAAAAAACAAGCTTTGATCTGACGTAGACACTTGTCAGCCCAAGTTGTCAGAAACAAGCAAACGAAATAAACTAATTACCAACAAAAGAACAAAGTAAATTGCAAGGTGGCTGACTGCTGTTATCGCTGGTGAAGATTCGCCTCCCCTTTAAACATCCCCGCACCCCAAAAGAGTAATTTAAAAGGACATGATGACAATCCTTCCGACATATATTCTTACGCCAAGGCGTGTGCGGCTAGATTTATTATTCAAATTGGAAAATTAAATATTATTTCAATGAAGTCGGTGGCTGGTTGAATGAGTTTGAGAAGAAAGGGTTACTGTGGAAGAGTTAAGCTCTTGGATGGGCGGCTGAACGTGAAAGAAGCCGATGGGATGCTTTCAACAACAACAAAGCCCGGATGAATATTTCATAATATTTCTTTTCTGAAAGTAAAAATTATGATTAAACTTAATAACTGCGACGAAAGGAAAGAATACAATTGCCGCGAGGTTCTCTGAACAATTCTATTGAAGGTAAAAATGTATATTTTTATAAGAAAATTACGAGAGGCTGTCATCTATTAGATCCGAGATGGAAGGTGTTATTTTTCCATGTCCAAAATGTTGTTTTATACCCCCTCGGCAGGGCCGGAAAAGGGCGATTAGAGCGATTGGGCCCAATCGGGCCCCTCATTTGAAAGGGCCCGGCGTTACCATCAAAATGAACTAAAAAAAATTTCGAAATTTAAAGCAAATTGCTTTTGACGATAATAAATAAATTATGAATTATTCAAATAATTAAAAATATATTTATTTTAAGTTCGCATTGCTGGATAAAATTTATTAATGTGTTTATTATTATATAATATATACTTTATAATATAGAAAACTAATACCCGTAAAAGTTCATGTCAAATGTATTGAGTTTAATCGGGATAGTCTTATATTAGAGATTTTGCACTACGTACGTAAACTACTAAGCGGGTATATGCACACAACAATTCCAGTAAGCGTTGCTTCTGGAGAGAGATCATTTTCCAGGCTAAAACTAATAAAAAACTATCTGAGATCGACAATGAATCAGGATAGATTAAATAGTTTAGCAGTTATGTCGATTGAAAGTGAAGACGCAAGGAAATTAGATTTTAGAAGAATTTACAGAACAAAAACTTAGAAATATGTAAATTCATGTATTCATATTCGGTCATGCAAATTTATATTAAATAAATGTTTATGTATTTTGAACATTTTTATTTTTTAATTTATGTAGAAGTTTACCTATCTGATGATCCATGACATTTGATATATTTATATACCTATATATATATATATATATATGTAGAATTTGAATTTTATTTAAGTATTAATATATAGAGAGGGCCCCGCAAAAAATCCAATCGGGCCCCGCACCTATTCGATCCGGGTTTCCCCTTCGGGAATTGAACCCGAGTGCCAATAATAGCAATCTGGGCAATTTGACTACTCTGTGAGGCTAACTATTTCAAAGATTTAAATCTTCGTTTAAAATTACCTAAGAAATATAATTAATTAGAAGTATTTCTAAAATAATATACAAAGTTGAAATTTACATATTATATGTAATCATTAGATGAGAATTTTAAAGGAATAATTATTTAAGGAAGGATAGAATTTTTTACGGGGTCCAAAATAAAAAAAATAAAAATATCTTGGGTTTGAGGCATCACAGTAAAGCGTTCTTTTATTAGGTTAGTTTTTTTTTTTTTTTTTTTTATTTAATTCACTTTAAAATGATAGTATGAAAGAGCCCAAAAGATGTCATTATAGATGATTTGTCTACCTGCCGGGGTCCATAGTTAACGCATCGATTTTCAAACTCAATTCTTAATTTATTTTTCTTAAAAATCAAAATACTTCTAATAAACTCAGGATCTTTCGCTGTTTGGATACTATTAATTAAAAAATAAACTGACAAGTTCTGATGTAGCCATGCACTTGACTTTATCATACAAAATGGCCCCTCTCTTATATATTTAATATTTAATAAAATTATTTATAATCATGTAGGGGGGGGGGGGGTTAGTTTTTAAATTTGTAGATTTCTGGGGACCCACTGATTATGTATACAACATTTGGTTGAGTTTTGTACAAGAGCGTAGAATTGCATCCCCCACCCCATTTTGGGAGGTTAGATTTTGCAATTTTAGTTTTCTGGGGCCCACTGATTATGTATACAACATTTGGTTGAATTTGGATCATAGAACTATCTTTTAATTTATGACACTACACCCTCCTCCCATGTTGGGCGGTTAGTTTTTGCATTTTTAGACTTCTAGGGGGTCCAATGATTATGTATATAAAATTTGGTTGAGTTTGCTTAAATGGCCTAGATTTTTAATTTTTATCCCCCCCCCCCCCCCTTCATTTTGTCTAAATCTAATAAGCTCTTAATCTCAATGCACCAAAACTACGTGTGAAATTTGGTTTTGATATTCACACTAGTTTTTGAGCTAGCTCGTCCACAAAAATTTGGTAACCCACGTACTAACAGACTAACAAACATTTTGACAAAATAATTATTATCTCGAAAAATATAATTTTTTCGATGTTATTGGAGCTTTTTGTAGACCGAAATTCCCTGGTTTCGCCCAATTTTTTTTATCAAAATAGTTTAAGCCGTTTTTGAGATATTTCGAAAAAAACCACTTATTTCATGCACGATTACAATACTTGACCATACCCTATGTGGTAAAGCGAGGGGTGATCCGCAATTGGAAGTACACCTCTTTGTAAGTATTTTGGAATTACTTGGAAATATTTGAAATAATTTGGGAATATTTGGAATTACTTGGAAATATTTGGAATTACTTGGAAATATTTGGAATACTTGGAAATATTTGGAAGTACAAGTGGAAGTAGGTGTAGAGCATATTAGGTCGCGGTTCACCCCCCGTGATAAAATAAAAAAAATCTCATTTTATCGAGTAATGTATCATGTATTCATATAATATTATATATACGTGGGGAATTAACTTGATAATGTCTTCTTGAAAATAAAAATAAATACATGTTAAAGTCTTGTATTTTTGTGATTAAATTTATTAAGGGTAGAAATTTTATTTAAATCACACATAATTAATTATTATTTATTGTACACGAGCAAATAATACGTACAATATAACTATGACATTGATCTTATTCTGCGATCAATAAATAATTATAATTAATTATGTGTGATTTATATAAAATTTCTACCCTTAACATGTTAAGGTGGTTGATAACGGAAGAAGAGTTGTCAGAAGACTTTTGCTTATTTTTTATGACGAAAATTCACCCTCGAACTCACCCTTCTCCAATGTATCCCGTTATATCTAATACTGTTCTTGCTCGTCTCTTTAAACCTCTCTAATCAGTCTCGTCTGGAGTGGTGGGGTGTCAAGCTTTCGCAGCATCTGAGAGGATGTGTCCCGGGCCGACGCACTATTGATTCGGCCCGACAGAATTAATTACACGTAATGGGGTCACACCCTGCCTACTCTTCCTCTTCCTCCACAGTGTCATTGACAAGAAAAATATTCTACCCCAAAGAGAGAGAGAGCCGAGAAGGAGGTCAGAGACCCAAGGAAATGGGAAAACGCGTCAGCCAGCCCTTTGACTATTATTCCGCAAAATGATAACTGTTTTATTAAATTTATTAGTGGGTGCAAAGGGAATATAAAGTCAAGTAAGTGGAATAAAGGTCGAATTCAACTTTGATCTTATTTATAATTAGAGGCAAAAGAAACCAACTGAAAAAAATTCACCAGCAAAAGAATTTAATCTTTGAGAGGGTTCTTTGAACAGTCAGTGATTTTAATGCTTGGGAAAATTCAGTAAATCGTTTGAATAAAATAAATACAAATATAATAAAAAACCTTAAAAAATAATCTGACGTGTTCTGATGTGGCCATCCACTTGACTTTACCATACAACCTGGCCCCTCACTTTCATTAATATTTAATAAAATTATTTATAATCATGTAGGGGAGGGGGGCTAGTTTTTGCATTTTTAAACTCCTAGGGCACACTGATTATGTATTCAAAATTTGGTTGAGTTTGGTAAATGGCCAAGATTTTCATTTTTTGACTCTCCATCCCCCCCCCCCCCCCCATTTTGGGCGGTTAGTTTTTGCATTTTTAGTCTTCTGGGGACCCACTGATTATATATAGAAAATTTGGTTGAGTTTGGTAAATGGTCAAGATTTTCATTTTTTGACCAAATTTTCCACACGAAATAATTTCCAAAAATTTTGCCTGCGATCCATCCATCTGAAACAAACTGAAAAATTATTTTAAAAATTTGTATTATTCTGATGTTTTTTAATATTTGAAACAGGGCTGTCCAACCCGCGACCCAGCACAGCAATGAATGCGGCCCGATATAAAATTAGAAATTTCCTTAAAACATAGAGGTTTTTATGTTACTGGAAAAGAAAGATATCTGATACAATTTGACCTGGTAATTTATTTATTGTTATTATTATTTTTTTACTTTACCATACAGGGTATGGTCAAGTATTGTAATCGTGCATGAAAAAAGTGTTTTTTTCCTTCTTTTTTTCGAAATATCTCAAAAACGGCTGAAACTATTTCAATTGAAAAAATTGAGCAAAACCATGGCATTTCGCTCTACGAAAAAGCTCTAATAAGTGAACATCGAAAAAATTATATTTTTCGAGGTAATAATTGTTTTGTCAAAATGTCTGTTAGTCTGTCTGTTAATTAGTTAGTTAGTTAGTTAGTCTGTGCGTTACCAAATTTTTGTGGACGAGCTAGCTCAAAAACTAGTGTGAAAATCGAAATTAAATTTTACACGTAGTTTTGGTCCATTGAGCTTGAGAGCTGATTAGATTTTGGTGCATATCGACCCAAAATTAAGGGGGGTGGAGGGCAGTCAAAAAATGAAAATCTTGGCCATTTACCAAACTCAACCAAATTTTGTATACATAATCAGTGGGTCCTCAGAAGTCTAAAAATGCAAAAACTAACCACCCAAAATGGGGGGGGGGGGGGGTAAAAAAATGAAAATCTTGGCCATTCACCAAACTCAACCAAATTTTCTATATATAATCAGTGGGTACCCAGAAAACTAAAAATGCAAAAACTAACCCCCTTCCCTATATGATTATAAATAATTTTATTAAATATTAATGTAAGTGAGGGCCCAGGTTGTATGGTTAAGTCAAGAGGATGGCCACATCAGAACACGTCAGCTTATTTTTTCTAAAATAAGAACAAATTGGAAAATTGAAAAACGGAAGCAGAAATTTCTCTGAGTTGATTTCAGAAAGGTTGAAAAATCAAACGAATTTGGTCTGATTTAAATCCTTTGAAATAATTGTGTAGTTCAAGCCAAATATAACCAATTCATTTTTAAGTTTTTCTTTATAACTAATTAGAAGCCCCCTGCCAATAAAAAAAGCATAAAATAGTGCTCCGAAAAAAAATCACGTAAAAGAAAAAATTGGTTATATACCTATAAGCAATCATTCAATTATTCATATTTCTCTCCCTATCGCTTTTTACTTTCGCAAAAATATTTATGACGAAATAAAAAAAAAAAAAATAATAAATAAATAAAAAAAAATATTCAATAGTTTATGCCATGAGATGGCGTTGTTGCATTCCTTCTCTCTCGATATACTTTTGACTATATATATATTTGACAAATACTAATAGGCACTTTGTTCCCAGAAAATTGTATATTGGAAAACGAATTTATATGAATATATTGGCGCAGTATTATAATAGGCAATAATATTTGTACCAAAGGGAAAATACCCTTTAGAAGGAGACAAAGCAGAAAAAGAAATATTTATAATAGCTTTGGAATTGTTTTTGATCTCGATTCTAGGTAGAATAATTTAATATCTCGCTTTGTCCACCTACCCACGTATTTATTGTTCTAATTTGAGTTACAGTTAGTTAACTTTCCATCTTTTGATCTATAGAACAGTTGGTTATATTTAACAAAAGTACGAAAATAAAACAATAAACCATTTAGTTATACTATACTTATTTTTTTGAATAAAATTAAATAAGGTATTTGTATGTCTGTTAATACTTTACTTAAGGTTTATAGTAGAACAATGGCCAGTTAACAAATGCAATTTCAAAACTTTAGTTAAGTCGCATCTAGGGATGTTTTGTTCGTTGGGTATCTAATTTTCGTAGGGAATGTTTGAAAATCGTGTGATTCTCACAAATTAAGTTTGTCGATGAGGGATTAGTGATTTTTTTTATTTATTTATTTATTGTTACCGGGAACAAAGCCCATTTAGACATCACATCAGTAAAGTGTTAGTAGGGTTAGTGAGAGAGCCGAGATTTAGCCGGCAGAAATTTTATATGCTAGCCAGGATCGAACCCCGGCCTTCCGGCCCAACATCGTCATCATCGATGCCGAAGCGGGGCCAGCGCGTTAGCCAGCTCGGCTAATCCGACTTCCATTAGTGATTTATCTTGCCAGAAATACTATCATATTACTATTCGAATATCAATAATCCAGGGAAAGGAAGGAAACGCTTCTACGATGGGTCAAGAAAATGAATGATTTGGTCAGGACTGAAAAATCATTTTTATCAATAGTTCTCAACCGGATATGCGTACCTCTAGGAGTACATGAGATTATGCTAAGAGGTACGCCTGATTTTCATTATAAAATTATAACGCACAGACTAACTAACTAACAGACAGACTAACAGACATTTTGACAAAACAATTATTATCTCGAAAAATATAATTTATTTGATGTTCACTTATTAGGGCTTTTTTGTAGACCGAAATGCCATGGTTTCGCTCAATTTTTTTAATCAAAAACTTTCAGATATTTTGAAAAAAAGAAGGAAAAAAACACTTTTTTCATGCACGATTACAATACTTGATCATACCCTGTATGGTAAAGTAAAAAAAATAGTAGGTATTTATTTCATTTTCTAATAAATAATAGAAGAAACGCCTATTTAATCCATCTTTTTGCCAACTTTTAAATCCGAATTTGGATCGTATATCCGTGGAAATTAGCAGCTATTATGCTAATTTTTCATCGAGGTGATTAGGGAATCCGCGTGAGAGATGTTTTAATTAAAGTCTCGGTGGCAGAGGCAATTAGAATGTCCAACGATGGCTGGTGAATTTCAAATGGTAAAGTTCCCCAATAGGTGGGGGTTTGGGGGCTCGAGAGTTTGGGGTCCTTCTCTGCCCATTGCCACCGTTTCGCGCTACAAATGATGTTATTTTGTAGACTTAACATTAAACTAACTGGCCGTTTCACAAAATTTGAATAATATTTATTTATAAGTAACTACCAATAAACTAGAATTAGAGGGAGAATCCCAAGAAATCCTTTTATTTACCTTGAAATGAAGCAGAGCTATTCTAGAGGATAAATTTTAAGTAGTAGGTGTGTTTATATTGAAAATATTTTCTTTGCCGAGAGTTGTAGATTCATGAAGAGAAATCAATGAGGTTGTCCTCTGCTATATGCAAATAAACATGTATTCATATATAAATTGTTTCTTTATGGAACAACTTTTTAAAATGATAAAGGGAACCCGAAAAGTTTGGATTAATAATAAATGTTATAAGATTGTATTTTATAAAAGAATTATTTTTATTTATACTGATAAAACAATCAATATAATTTTTTACTTTACCATACAGGGTATGGTCAAATATTGTAATCGTGCATGAAAAAAGTGGTTTTTTCCTTCTTTTTTTCGAAATATCTCAAAAACGGCTGAAACTAATTTGATTAAAAAAATTGAGCGAAACCATGGCATTTCGCTATACAAAAAACCCTAATAAGTGAACATCGAAAAATTATATTTTTCAAGATAATAATTGTTTTGACAAAATGTCTGTTAGTTAGTCCGGTTGTCTGTTACTCTGTGCGTTACCAAATTTTTGTGGACTAGCTAGCTCAAAAACTAGTGTGAATATCGAAACCAAATTTAACACGTAGTTTTGGTCCAATGAGATTAAGAGCTGATTAGATTTTGGTGCATATCGAGCCAAAATTAAGGGGGGTGGAGGGGATTAAAAATTAAAAATCTAAGTTATTTGAGCAAACTCAACCAAATTTTGTATACATAATCAGTGGGACCCCAGAAGTCTAAAAATGTAAAAACTAAACGCCCAAAGAAGGGGGGGGGGGTGTAGGCACAAAAAATGAAAATTTAGCCCCGTGTACCAAACTCAACCAAATTTTGTATACATAATCGGTGGGACGCTAGAAATCTAAAACTAAAATGCAAAAACTAAGCGGCCAAAATGCGAGGAGGGTCAAAAAATGAAAATCTAGGCTCTTGTACCAACCAAACTCAACCAAATTTTGTATACATATCAGTGGGCTCCCCAGGAGTCTAAAAATGCAAAAACTAACCACCTCTACTACATGATTATAAATAATTTTATTAAATATTAAATATAAGTGAGGTTATATGGTAAAGTCAAGTGGATGGCCACATCAGAACACGTATTTAACTATATCATAAGGAGAAATTGAATATTTTTATAAATTAAAGAAAATTTAAAAAATTTACAATAATTTCAAAAAATACTTTAAAAAATTTAAGAAATGTAAAATTCTAGGTAGGTTTCACAAAAATAAGAGACAAGATGCTTATTAGCATGAACCTATAATATAATATATATTATATGTATATATTTTGGGGTACGTGCCCATCTTCAGGAGTTCAAAGAGAAAGCTATATATATATATATAGTCATGCTAATAAGCATCTTGTCTTTTATTAGAATTTTATATTTCTTAAATTTTTTAAAATAAATTTTTTTAAATTATTAAAATTTTCTTTACTTTATTAAAATATGTTTCACCAAGAACCTACATCAGTCTCCCTTAACAAATAATAATATTATAAGCTGGATTAGACCAATTATCTCTGGAGAAATGATGGAAAAAAACTCCAGACTCTATGGGCCGGTTGTATGTCGCAAAGTAAATGCATTTTACCACTAACACAGGGTAGATGGTAAATGGAGGGACTGGGATGGCCAATCAGATGACAGGCACTGAATGTTCCTGTCATCTGATTGGCCCTCCCAGCCCCTCCATTTACCATCTACCCTTGGTTAGTTGTAAAAAGCATTTACTTTGCGACATACAACCGGCCCTAAGGGTCATTATTAGGATGGATTTCTAATTTAACTATTAATGTAAGTATCTACTATAGACTCAACTTACTGAATTGACTCAATAAATAACTAATAATCATTTGAAAACTATGTTTGCGAATTAAAAATCCAAATCTCATAAATAAATTGGGAATTTCTTTCAATTATTTAATGTCTTCACTCCAAAAGAATTTTCAAAATATTCAACGAAATCTTTCAACTGAAATATAGTATGGTAACATAAGTAATTTTTTGCTTATATTTTTCTTTAAAACCTGATGTTTAGTTTTAATTATTCACCCCGGCATTAATTATAATAAAAAATGTTCTAATGAATTTTAAATAACTCAAATGAATTCAAATTAAAGGAAATTATATTTTCTTAATTTTATAAAATTAACCGCTAGTAAAAACAAAATAGCAACAAAAAAGCCAACTTGAGCATTGAAGATGGTTTCCGGAAACCACCTAATTGTTTATTCCAAGTTTCCACCGGTTGAGTATTCCATGCTCCAGGCCACAATTAACACTCATTTTCGTACACGGTACCCAAGTTTTCTCTGTAAAGGGAATCGGGAATCGAAACCCTTGTGCGAGGGGTTGTTTGTGGTTTCACCACCATGAAAGGGGTGGATTTTTCATGGGGAGGTGATATTGCATTTTTGATAACGCCCCTGTGCGCCACTTAAGGGAATAGCTTGCTGCATCACGTGACCCCGTATTGAGTTTGTCAAATATTTAAAGGAGATCGCATAGTAAGACTCTCAAGAAAGTAAAAAAAAAAGATCTTCTTCAGCCTATAAGGTTCATTTCGACCCTCAGCTGGAAGAGACATAAATGTCTTATTTCGTGTAACTATAAAGACATTCTATTATTAATGCAACGCAATGGAAAATGGAATATATTAATATATATTATTTTTTTAATTCCAAACCAAATTTTATAGGTATAATTTTATAATTAGAATTTCCTAGAACTAATTAAAGCATCAATGATCCGAATGACAAAAAAGTATTATTAAAAATAATTAGTAATTAATCAGAGATAAGAGCTAGTCGAAAATGTAGACATTTATACCTATATTAAAAACTGATTCCAATTAAATTTTTAAAAATAAAAAATTACGTAACTTTTATGCTGATTTTCTTCTCTGTAAAAAAAACAAAAAAAAACAAGCCTGTAAAATATGGGTGTTTGGTCCCAATGACTCTTTCTTTTCAGAGGAGTGGCATCGAAGAAGAATTTCTTATCAAGCCCAGTGCTGTACTTTTTTTTTATAAATATTCAATTTGAGAATATTTGAAAAGATTAATTTATTTTAAAACTGTAGACGGTACAAGAAATTTTATTAAATAATTCATAATAATAATCAGAAAAAAATCCATTATAAATAATGTAACGTCTCTCGAATCGAGAAGAAATTTGGAACGCAAACGAAAAGTAAAATAAATTACGGAATTACATATTATTAAAATAGAAACATTATATCGAGTTCTTAAACTGTTTAAATTAAAAAGCTGAAATAAAACAAAAAAGTTGGTAAAAATACATTTGTGTCAAAAGTTTCCATTTTTAACCGACTTCAAAAAAGGAGGAGGTTCTCTATTCGACTGATTTTTTTTTTTTTTGTGTTACCTCATATCTCCGCCAATTGTGAACCGATTTTGAAATTGTTGTTTTTTGCATTGGGTTCGGTCTAATTTCCGATTGGTCCCGTTTTTTTTCATTTGTATTAGACCTTTTTTGTTAGGTTTGTTCAGGCCTAACTTCTTTGTTTATGAACCGATTTCGATGATTCTTTTTTTATTGGAAAGGGGGATATCTTAGGGATGGTGCCATATTAATTTGGTCTGATGATATGATCACTATTAATAACATAACTAAAAAGAGAAAAATAAAAATAATTTTTAAGAAAAAAATAAAACCGACTTCAAAAAAATTAAATGCAACAAATAAAATACACTAAAAGGTATAAAATAATTATTATCTTATTTAGTTATAACTAAACGACGAAATATTAACATGAAATTACTTTTTGAAGTCGGTGCCAAACAAACTATGCCTTTAAGCGAGCGTACCCGCCAAACGTACTAAGTAAGATCCGTCAACTGCGTTTCATAAAGCAGAAAGCGTAGCAAAATTAAAAAAAGTTTTCAATTTTTATTTCTTAAACAAATAATAGGTATATTACTTTTGTGAAACGCAATTAAAAAAAGGAGTGGAGACATTCTCCGAATAAATCCCACTCCTTCTAATTAAAGTAAACTGCGATCCCGGACCCACCAAACCATCCTCGCTCATTTTAATAGATAATTATTTGTTGTCTAGAGGCCAAAGCATGCTTGTATATATTTTTCTATTATATTTATAAATATGACAACGTATGAAATAAATGCACAATCTCACTAACGCCCAAATTAAAAAGTAAAAGGAGAAGGAGATAGAGGGTTCGGGCGGAGTTCAAAATATTGACGACATGAGCAATTCTCTCTCTTTTCTCATTCACTCTTTCGCTGTTTTTTAAATTGTCCCTGAGGAAGGACAAATGACCTTTGCACTTGTATCATTATAGCAACATTTTTATTTCCATTGTGGATGTTGATGTTTCGTGGGTTCAGAAACAAAGAGAGAACGAAGATTTCAAAATTCTTTTTAATCAGATGAGATTCAAATGTGTGGACATGGCTCGAAGGAGGAAATGGGTTTTTAATTAAAGAATATAAATAATTTATTTTCATCAAATGCGCTTGTGTGAAGAGGATTTCACAATCGCTGCAAACAAATCCAAGGAGGATGCGTGTTTGGTGTAAAAATATATTAACACAGATTTTTCTATTATTTTATTCAATCTACGAGCAGTACCCGGCGTGCCTACGGCACGCCCGGTACCGCTTGGCCCTCCGGATAGCAGTACCAGGCGTGCTCCGAGCTGGTATTTTTCGACTTTTTTAATAATACATTTCAATATTTAAATTTATCTAATAAGTGTCTCTAAATTAAATATATATAATAATTTTAAAATTAATTTATCTACTAAAATTTCAAATGATCCGCGCAGTAATAAATTAAGAATTAATCTCATTATCCCATTAAATCATATATCATTAAAACTTATATTATAAATTATTAAATATATATTATATATATATATTTTAAAATTAATTTGTCTACTAAAATTTCAAGAATTTATATTTTTCTTAAATTAAAAAAAAATGAATTTTCGCGGTATGAATTATTTCCAAAAAATTAAATATATATTAATATATAATATATTTTAAAATTAATAAATTTGTCTACTAAAATTTCAAATGAGACACGCCGTAAATCTAATATTCTAAGCTATATAGAGGAATATATTAATATATAGAGATATTATAGAGAATAGAGATGTTTTATTTGAAAGATTTGACAATCTAACAACTGTCATTGAATATTAGTTGCCTTTTCTCCCACATGTTCTCCTTGCTGCGCCACGGGTACTGTCTGACAAGGGCTTTTATATATAAGATTGTATATAATTAAAAAACTTTGGATTTGATAAAAAAAATTTAGCCATGTTTCGGACTAACTTCAGTCCATCTTGAGTTTTAAATCCTTTTTCCTTTATACAGAGGTCGGCCCTCGAAGTGTTACCATCTACCGTGAAAAGATTTTAAACGATGTTTTGTTACCTTGGGCACGTAAATAATTCGGTAGAAACCATTGGAAGTTTCAACAAGACTCGACACCATCCCATAAAGTCCGTGAAACTCAACGTTTTTTTACAAGAAAAAGATTCTAGGTTCATTTTTTCACAACAATGGCCAGCATATTCCCCAGACTTAAATCCAATGGATTTTTCCATATGGTCCATTCTTGAGGCCAAAGTATCAACTAAAAAATATCAAATGCTTAACGCCTTAGAGATTGCTCTTCGAGAAATACCATCAGACCACATTTGTGCAGCGTGTGAAGCCTTCCCGGACATATTAGATGCTATTATCCGCCCTAAAGGTGGTTATATTTGAAATGTTTTTACAATATACTGAAGTTTTTAAATGAAAAAAAAATAAAAATTGACAAAATTACAGCATTTTTAATTGGTAACACTTCGAGCGCCGACCCCTATTATAAACTTTCAAAATTCGCATTGCTAGTAATAACAGATAAAATATTTTTAAAGAGAAATCAATGAGGTTGCCCACTGGTTGATGCAATAAAGATATAGATGTACATTCATAAATATATCAATATTTGGTATATATGTAACATATAATATATATGTTAAAAAATATATATATTATGTTTATTTGCATTAAGCAGAGGTCAACGAAATTCAGGGGTGGATCCAGAATTTTAATCTAGAGGGGAGAGCATTGTAACTTTAGGTTATGATATAAGCTATACTTTTACACTTTATTATATTCAATTTGTCTTGTAAATTTATGAATTGATGTGTAATGTATGGTATAATATTAAGCAGGTTATTTATAACTGTGTTTGACTCTAAATATTCGATAATTAAGCTTTAGCTGATTTAGAATGAAGGAAACAAAAATATAAAATAAACACTCTCTCTTGTAATATATTATAGTATTTTCAACCATCTCCTATAACCTTAATCATTGCTCTTTATGAATCTACATCTCTCTGGTAAAATAAAATATTTTCAATAAAGAAGCAATTGATAGTGTACTTATTGCATTAATTTTATGATCCAATTCCTTTATTATAAATTACATTTTTTTTTTAATTTTAATTCAAGCCTATAGAACAGGGGTCGAGGAACCGGGGTAAATTACCCCAAATGGGGTAAAAATGAAACTAACGGGGATAAAAAGGACATTTTTAAAAAAATTTTATTTTATAAACTATTATAGTATTGTTAGTTTGATAGCTTTTCCAGGAATTCAAAATTTTAAAATTAATAAAAGTTAAAAAAAAATATAAAAACATTAATAAAATTTATGCATTTTTTGTCATGATGAGTGAACGATTAAAATATTTATTTTCCGACAAGACTAATTTACACACCTTCCCTTATTTTTACCTTTTTAAATCATGAAGAAGGAGGTATGATCCTTCGAATTGTCGGATTTTTTAAGAGAATAAAATTGATATTCTATTAAATTATTTTATAGAAAAATACCTTTATTTAATCAAATTGGCAAATTATAATATATAATAACCATTGTAATGATCTATTAGTGCAATTTAAAATAAAAAAAACCAATTAATTTTATTAAAAATAAATTGAAAGAAATGTAATTATAAATTTTTATTCCAACTACCAGCTGTGAATAATTATTTCAATTAACAAAAAACCCATAAAAAACAACTTAGCCGAAGATGAGACCTTGATATATCGAATTGTCAACACAAAAACTCGCCTAACCCTTGAATTTAATCCAAATCGTTAGAACCCTTTTTCGACAAACCGATTCTAAATTTATATACAAGAATTGCTCGTTTAATATAAAAAGATAAGATACATTTACCTTGTTTATTTTTTGCTTTTCATGTAGGGGTAATAGCGACCCATGGAAAAATATTTTGGGGTAATAGCTAAAAAAGTTCCCCGACCTCTGTTATAGAAAGAATAATGTAAATATAAAAATTGGGAGTTTATATATACTCTATCAGAAACTCGAATACGTACATGTGCCTAAGGAAAATAATTATAAAAGTGAGGGTTCTACTGATAGACAATCTTACCATAGCTTTTTGAAATATAAAAGTTGGCTTGAGTTAGGTACATATAGTAGGTATATCTTTTCTCTTAAAATAATTGTTTCTTTCAATTTTTTTCTTTCTTGAAGCGATTCCACAAGATAAAAGCATTAGAAGATATATATCGTAGATCTGTAGTTCAATTTTATAGATTATTAATTTCCTCATCAAATATTTTCTTTTAAGGGTTTTTGTTAAGATCCTTTTTTAGCCTCATTGTATTTCGTAAATATTTAACAGCCGGTGGATGGGTGGGTGGGATGTTGGTCGGAGAAGATCGTTGTCATTGTATAAAGAGGCTTTCGCAAAATGGTCCCGCTTATAGCTCTCTAATTATATGAATTTGCATAAGCAAACTAATATAGAATGCTCTTTGCTTTGCAACTTGGAAAAGACTTTGCTTTAGAAGAAGTTAAGTACAAAATAAGCTTCATCTATTTTAGGAATTTTCATTTTATTCACTAATTTTTATTGTCTTTTAGGCCGGGGCTTCCATTTGTGTAGCTTTTAATTTTATCTATCTCATTAGATTGTATTTTATAAGATCTCTCTTCTCTACTTTTAAAGATTATTTCATAGAAGTTATTGATTAAATTACTATTGGCAAAGTAAAGTACTTTATATCGAAACACAGCGAGACTTCTTTTCCCTTTCATTAAATAGCTTTTAAAATGTTTAAGAGAAATTGAAAATAAATATAAGCTGAAAGTGCGAGTATAATTACGTCTTTTCAGAGAAGGGTCATATTTTCCGATTGAAAATTGACCAGTAACTCTATTTTTGAAGATTCTATGTCTTCTTTTTGCCGTCTGTTGGAACAGTGATCTCCAAATTGGGGTACTCGTTCTTAGAGTTGCCACCCCTTCGGGTTTCAATGAATTATCTCCGTGCTCCGAGTTTAATTATTAGTACCTGGAGGCCCCGAGCGATGCTCGGTAACTTTTTTCTTCAGTTAAAAGCTTTATTTTAATATAATTTTTAATTTAAAATTCTGATAAAAAGGTCGATTTTTATTTGAGAGCCGTTTTCAAAATAAAAAAATACAAATATATATAGTATATTAATTGTTGTCTTTCTTTGAGCTTAATTCAATTATACATATTTCAAATTTGCCGAGGCGCAATTTATTCAATAAATTCTATTTATAAAATACATAGCTATATATAATATATTAAATTATTTCCACACTTATAATAAAGTCTAATTTAAAAATATTCATTTTAGTAAAAGTAAAAAGCAAAGATTATTAAAATAGTTCTTTGGTCTAGTGGTAGACTGTCTGCCTCTGATGCAAGAGGTCTCGGCTTCTAATATGGCATCCGGCGAATCATTTTTTTTATTGATATTTTAATTTATCAATAATTATTTTAATTAAGAAAAATCAAATAAGATGAATTTTGATGAGGTCCAGACCTAACCAGATCGTTTTTTCATCCTCAAAACTTGTTAATAGATTTTGTTTCATCAAAATCGGTAGGGCCGTTTTCAAAATAGAACCAAAGATACAAATATATATATAAATAAATATAAAATTTTTGCTCGTTTAATAAGAGTAGATTTTCCGGGTTGTGTAAGTAAAATTGAATATGTACAAAATTATATGCAAACTATCGCGTGTATCTCGTGTTTCTTTTTACCTGTTTTTATTTAAACGTAAATTGTTAAGTTTCTTTTTTATTAGTGATATGCATAGCACCTACTCTGTGATCATTAGAATTGTATTTAATTTGTAAGAATGTGAGTTTTGAATTTGTTAATTGATATAAATAAAAAAATTGTAAGTGTTTTTTGAGTTTTTTTTTAGTCATCGTCTCTGAGCGAGACTTATTTCTAAGGTGGCAATCCTACGCGTACCCCGAGGGTTAGATACACAAAAAATTCTAGGGGGTACACAGCATTTCTTTTCAAAAAATTTTATGTAAATAATTTCAGAAATTTTAAACAACCAAAATTAAATGCAAAGAATTTTCGTTAACATAAATAAAATTAACAAAAGAGATGAACTGTTTTCTGATATTTTAAAGAAATTTTTAGAAAAAATTTATTTTTAGTAAATATTTTTATTTTTTATTTTTATTCAAGATAATTTATATCACAACCACTTTTTAAAATTTGTTTATAGGAGCATTTTTTTCCTTTTTAAAGCAACTAAATGTTCAAATTTCGATTGATAAATGAAGGAATTCTTTCGTAACGTTTCCAATAAAATTAAAAATAAATTTTATAAAAGAATTGTATTTATTTATTACATGTATATTTATTTTCTCCCAAATAAAAATTAATTTATGAAAATCCGTGTTTTTAACTTCCTATTAAAAACAAAATTCCTTTTTAAAACTTTTCAGTGGAATGTTTTCTTATCGTGTAATGTGGTGGAGGAAGTTAAATATTTCTTTAAGTAATTGATGAAATTTTCAGATAAATCAATATAATTATTAATCATTTTGCAAGAAGAATTATAATTAATTAGTATAATAGGTATGTAGGTGTATTTAATATGAAATCATCTAGTCTGATCCATTTAGTAATTGTATGGACACATCCAACCCATGCACATAATTCCTGACAACAACTTAGTCCCCATTCTGTACACGTATTTGATTTTAATGTATACCCTCTTGATTCACCTGGTAAATGATTGGGGTATAGGGTACATGTGCAAGCTGTGATTTATTCAAGTAATATGTTAATTTAAGATTTACCAACCCATAGGGTAGAATGTAGCCAATTATATATTACAATACAAAAATGGTGATTAAATAAAATGTATATATAAACTAGATATGCATAAAATTGAATTATTTATCAGTAACAAAGCTGTTGAAGATTTTATTTTTGTGATTGATTTCATTTAGAGCTGAAATTTTAGTAAAATCACACATAATTATAATTAATTATTTATTGAACATGAATAAATAATACAATAAAACTACGACGTTTCGATCTGCGATCGTTCTCAAGTATGAACACCCACTCCGATTTTAGATCAATCGAAACGTCGTAGTTTTATTGTATTATTTATTCATGTTCAATAAATAATTATAATTAATTAGGTGTGATTTTATTAAAATTTCAACTCTAAATATTAAAGTAAATTAGGGTTCCAATTACCTAAAATACAAAATGAGAGTGGGACTCATATACCGAGAATTCCGTACTACTTAAGTAATATATTATTTATATAAAATTAAAAAACAAATATAGTAAATTTTGAATATATTGAATCTTAAAAAAATCCGCCCAAATCATTTGATCCCAAAAATCTTCGAGCCAAAATCAGCATCCTAGACATGTAATATGTAGGTGTGCTTAATTCAAATATTTCATCATACTCGTATAAGAAAAGTGATTTTTTTGGTATACATGTAATTAAGAAAAGGATCATATCTTATAAATATAAAATCGAAATCTTCTATTTATTTTATTTATCTTCTTATTTGAAATTTATAAACAATCGTTGAATGATTTTAGGCAATATTTTCAAAATTTTAATTTTAATACATTCAAATCTAAGTTGAATGAAAAAGCGTCTGAAATCGCCGCTACTTCACAAGGTGATTTTATATATACATTTATATAATGTGTATAAATATATACACAGAATTATTCAAAGATATTTCTCCCTTTGGAATAAAAAAACTTTTTTTGAACCCACAAAAAAATTCACCCTACTCATAAATCTGATAAAAAATTTATATTGATTTTTGATTTCGGCCTTACATATGTATAATTTGATAATTTTAAGTTTATATCTTATTTAGATTGCCTAATACGGTAATTTTAAAATTGAGTTTTATTTAGCTACATAATACATTTTCTTTGTAAATTATCAATTTTCTGATAGTGTTTAAAATTTACAATTTTTCAGAATGGTAGAGAAACACCTTCCCAATTCAAAGAGTCCGAATTAAATAAAAGAACAAGAAGAATAAACAATGTTTCTGAGTGGTTTTGTTAAGGTTTTAGTGTTACTGTTTTATATATCTTAGAGGGATCTGAAACCAGCAACCCTCTTGGGACTAGAGAAGGACTCTCTACCCAGGGGATAACGTCAACCATTTTTATTTCAATCTAAGAAACTGAAAGTATTTTTAAGACTTTGGTCATCTAAAAGTAAAATCTTGTTATCCAATTTAGCTGAAAAATGAAACAGAGAAGAATAATAAACAAGTACTTTTTTTTTGAAGGAAAAAAAAAGTGTGAAATGAAGCACGAATTCACTGGACTTAGAAAATTTGGTATGCTGAAAGTAGAGAGATCACCAAACAGTATTTTATTTTCATAAAAGCAAAGAACTATGCTGTATCTTTAAGGGTTCATCTGTTTGTGATCGTCCCATGAAAAAAAATAGACATCAACTCTTTTGAAACCATAGATCAAGGTTTTCTAACAATTCAAATAATTTAGGAAGCATCTCTAAATCACCTGATCACTAAAACAATTTCGGGACACAAATCAAGTTAATAGATCAATAGTCTTCAGTGTATTAATCTCGTTGCTAAATTAGAATAGTCTTTTTTTAATGAAATTGATGAGAGAAGGAGTTACACCAAAGAGGTGATCCCCTAAATGCCTGGGATGGCCCCTTCATCGTGAAAAGAAGAAGAAGATTAGATTTTTTAGCTGGGTAGGAGTAGGTATCTGTGGGTGCGGTTCTTAAACAGCTAAAGGTTATAAGTCGCAGGGAAGACAGTTTAGCTGGAAGCGAGTTCCAGTCTCTGGAGTTATAAATAGTCTAAGAGTTATAAAATATAAAGTAACAAAATATTCATTTCTACTAAAAAATATTAATTAAGCCAGAGACCCGAGAAATGCATGGGATGCTTATGTTCAAAGTAATGTGTGTTTTTTGAATACGGTGGTGAAAAAATAATTTATTACATTTTACTTAAACAAAATTTTAAACGAGTAATGAATTTAAGCACTTAGGATTTACTTACAATAAATTGTAGCTGAAACTAGTCCCAAAAGCAACCGGGAAGTGATTTACCATTGATTGTCGCGCCATCTGAAACAAAAATATAAATTTTTTAAAATTTCTATTCTGATGTTTTCAATATTTAATATTCAAAACTATTATATAAAAGCGGTGGTCCCTATACATGAGATAATTTTCAATAAATAATGCATTTTTTATATAAGTTTCATTTTCTTGTTGAAGTAAGATTTTTTATGGCCCTGGATACTAGTGTCCATTTAGCCATATCCTATTTTTAGTAGATATTATAAAAAACGAAAAGCCATTTATATTTATATTTCCAATGCAAAAAAAAAAATAGATTTCGGTCTTTCTAGCTTTAGAAAATTCCGTTGAAATAAATTAATGAAAATCAGAAAAAAATTGAATTGATGTGGTAATCAATCAAATAAATCACTAGAAGTTGTCATATACTATTTCCGAGATAAAATAGATTATTTTAGTTATAGTTGGTTAAAAATATTTCAAAGGTTTTCATCTAATTCGTTGCTTCCGTAAATAAATTTTTTTACCGGATGGGGCTGTTAGCCTCACGTCCGATCCTTTTTAGTCGCCTTCTATGACAAGCAGGGGATACTGAGGACATATTCTTATCCCGGACTACAGGGGCAAAATGACTATTAAGGAAATCACGAGAGGTTGCCATCTACTAGATCTGAGATATAATACATAATTTTAATTGTATGTCAGAAGGTTTGTGTTGACCCCTCATAAGGTATCCAATCTGCTCACACTCCACTCTGGTTCGATTCCTGAGCGGTGAACACAATCCTTCTGACATATAATTAAAATTATGTATTATATTTCGAAGCTAGTAGATGACAACCTCTCATGATTTCCTTAGGAATTTAAAGAGCAATTCAAACTCTTATAATTTCAAATGAGCTAATATTTATTTATTTGGATCAAAAATCTGCATTAATTTTCCTACGAGTACCATACTGGATTTCGAGTGTTGGATATTACTAAGGAGAATATCCTTTTCATAGTCATTTTTCTAGTAAAATTGTTCACGGGGGCGGTTTCCCGTTGTCTCTCCTTCTATTAATCAACTGAG
The DNA here is from genome assembly GCA_024734495.1 of Forficula auricularia. NCBI lineage: Eukaryota > Metazoa > Arthropoda > Insecta > Dermaptera > Forficulidae > Forficula > Forficula auricularia. Next base: position 5,440,221 of record JALMQS010000073.1, on the reverse strand, counting down.
TTTATATTTTTTCTAGCTCAAACCCATTCGTAGACGTTGAAGGAGTGTGTCTTCTGCTGGAATTATAAATTGTATTTATTTATAACGAGACTATAGTTTCGAGGGCTTTGCCCTCTTCATCAGTCTATTACAATGGATTCAAAGGAATTAATTTATTCTGTGAATCCATTGTAATAGACTGATGAAGAAGACAAAGACCTCGAAACTATAGTCTCGTTATAAATAAATAAAATTTATAATTCCAGCAAAAGACACACTCTTTTATTGTCTCCTTCAATATATAAAAATTCTGCTACTCTCGGCAAAAAAACTTTCAATTTCATTCGTAGACGGAAAATTACCCATTCGATGAAATTTGCTGAAAATGTACTGAGTCTTGAAAAGGATCTCACTTTCTCCTCCAATTCGTAGAATTAAAAAAAAAAATAAAAATAAAAAATGACAATAAAAACCAAAGGATTTGGTTATTTTATTATACAATTTTCAGTTAGTAAAATCAATCTGCAAGTATTAAAGTCCCTATTTTAATTTGCCCGTTGCATTAATAAAGTTGGAATTTGTAGAACCCAATATGTGAAAACAATTGGATTGCTCTTTGTGATGGGGAGGTAAATATTTCATTGTAGTTCAATTTGTAGAATATATGGTAAATATGAAATATGCATTTGACACGATGATTTTGAAGGTGAATTAAATAAAGATATGTATTTATTATTAACGTAATTAAATGACGAGCCGTCCATTTGTGCCATTGTTGGGGGGTGAGATTCCCCTATACAGGAATAAATTGTATATACCCTCCATTCGCGGGGCTGTTTCACACTTGCCATTTTCATTAACGATGGTCATTAGAATATAGCAGTGCGGTTAATTGGGACAAAACGTGGCAGTAGTGCTCAGATTCATTAAATGATTGCACTTGAACTAGCATCTACCCCTAGAGCAGCCCTAGTGGCCACTTCTAGTCCCAATTTATATTGATATATCTTTTATAATGATTTTTATTTTGTTATTATTAGTATCTGGTGGACCGAGCATTGCTGCATTTTTTGCTCTAGTTAAAAGCAATATTTTCATAGAGAAAAAGGTTAATTTTTATTTTGCAGTCAGGATTAAATAAAATTTAATTTATGTTTTTGCAAACGTTTATCAAAGCATCAAATTTAATTGCAATTAAAAATAATATTATTATAAGGGTGGTTCTTTCGTTGACTCTTTTAAACCCTGAAGAATTAAGATCATTGGCTGGATTTATAAGTAGTTGTAATTTTTATTTTTAAATATATGATTATATTTATTATTTAGTTAGTTATTGTTTTTGTATTAATTTTGTAATTTATATTTTATATTAATTTTATGGGTTTTTTTTTGTAAGTATATATATATTCTAATACAATTTCTCATCTATGTATTTAATGTTTGTATTACTCAATGTAGGTACTGGTATGACCTCGTAGTCAAACCTAAATAAAAAAAAAATAAAAACCTTAAGAAGGCGATTCCCAAAATTTTTAAAAGGGAGAAAATATGTTTCATGTAATATCATTTGTTGATTTAGACAGAAAAGGGAAAAAAAGGATAAAAATTATATAACTTCTGTAATTTCTCTGAAACTCTGCTTTTTTTGTTTTTTGGACTCCTGATGAAGCCAAAATAAAATTGGCGAAACTTTGCATAAATCAATGAGAATGTTTTGATTTGCTACTTTCCTGTCCAACTATACTTGATTATAGAAAATAATGTTCTAATAAATTATTTTATTCAGGATTTGTGGTTTTCATTATTCTTGGGTTGCGTTTGCATCTGTATCTCCATTATCAATAGAAAATACTTCTAATTGAATTGTCCACTCAAAAACACTTTAATCCTGATGATTTTCATCGAAATCGTTCGAGCCCTATTTCGAGAAAACGATTCTATAATATCTAATTTAGAAATGAAATATGGAAATACAAGAATCGCTCATTTAATATAATTAGATTTATTTATTGAAATTTTTCAAAAAGTAAACGTTCCAAAATTACTCATGCAGTAAAAAAATAAATAAGTATACCATATTTTCACTTATATTATTATATCTAATAGATACAAGGTGTACGTAATGCGTTCTTAAGAGTATATGAGTATAGAGTATTTTACCAAGAAAATGAAAGATATGGGATATATGGGACTTGAAGAGTTGGCTTTGTATAATGTCGGAAGCGGGTCATTCCGTCAAACAAGTCTTAGGAATTAAAAATCAAATGGCCAATTTATGCAGACTTTAAATTGCGCAAGAGAGTGTCATCTACTAAATCAGAATTATCAAAAAACAATCAATAAACTACAGGGTGGAGCATAAAGATCTACCACATTTTGAAGAGGTATAAAAAATGAAAAAATTTAACTAGAAAAAAACTGAATATATTTTTGAAAATAACATCAAATAAGTTTTTTTAATGTGTTTTAAACATTATCAGACAAAAAGGGGAGGGGTCCATGAAAATTCTAGCCCTTTGGACCAAACTTAACCAAATTTTGTATACATATTCTGTGGACCCTCAGAAGGCTAGAAATGCAAAAACTAACCAAATGTTATATATCATCATAGTTTTGTCGAAAGGGCTAGAATTTTCATTTTTGACTCACCCCCCCCCCCCGTTTTTTTGTCTGATAATTTTAAAACACATTAAAAAAAAAATTGTTCTTTTCAAAAATATATTCAGTTTTTTCTAGTTAATTTTTCTCATTTTTTTATATCTGTTCAAAATGTGGTAGATCTGTCCCACCCTGTATTTTAAGATATAATTTTAAGAGGTTGTCCTTTATTTAGTTTAGCTACAAAGCACGGGCAGTTTGGTGACAAACAGACATAGGTTTCTGTTTTACTTTTCATTAGAGCCCTAAAATCTAATATTAAACTTTCAATATTCTTATAGAACAGCTATTGCAATTAATTTTAGATTTCATACAATGCTGCGAAAAGTGAATTGTTTTGGTGTAACTCTTATCCAAATCTGCACACTCTTCTATTTCTAAATGACAATTTGTGGGCGATGATACTAACGACCTTGGATCGTATTTTTTTCTCTCTTCAACTTCAACTGGTCGTCGTCTTGGTCTTTCTTGGTCTCTCATCTTGATCTTTGTTTTCAAGTCCAAGACAGCAGCCATTTGCATAGCTTCCATCAAGAGCTTTGCGTGATGCACCCGTCCCTGCCCTCTGCCTTCAAATGCCCATTGCTTTCAGAACAAACAACATCCTTTCTTCTTCTTTCGAGAGAGACGATTCAAATCTATCACCCGTTTGTTTAGTCGATGAATGCGTGCGAAACGGCCATAACACTTTAACAAACAACACCAAACATCGGCTGTTATAATCTTTTCAGGAAAAAACTACCTCAGTTGGGAGTTGGGAGTGGAGTACAAGTGGGAGCATGATCTTTTATTCATCGAAGTGGACATCCATGATGATAATGGGGGGTCTTCACTTGGATGGTGATTCAACACCCCCGAAGAGGACACTCTCTAGGGGCATTAGCATAATGAATTGGATCTTCATTTGCACTCTCTTTGGCACAGACATTCACTCTCTCTCATTATCAATGGAAAAGTATGGGTTCCTGCTTTATTGGTTACTCATTCCAATTACACCCACATAATCATTAAAAGAAAATTGAAAACACTGTCGTTTGTCAAAGCTCAGGGCGAGAATTATGGCAATTTGGCATTTTTTTTCTCGGCAAAAGGTTTGAGCTGTAGCATATAATACAAATTATTGTGCCTTAGTTTATTAGCTACAGTGGTAAAAGTTCTCCCCATATAAAGTTTAATTTTCTGTATTTTTAAACTGGAAGTTCTGAACCTATAGAGATAGCCCTAAATCCAAAAAGTATTTCGTTTCAGAAATATAAGGCATCAGAACAAACTTTTTGACTCACATTTGAATTCATAGTGAGCTTTAAAATTTAGACAGCCATACAGATACACTGTTAAATAGACACACACACACACAAACAAAATGTTTAATAAAAGACGAATTGCCGACAGTAGTAGATTTAAGATTTCTATAGAAAATGAGGAAAGGTTGTAAACTACTAAATCCGTAATATTATGAATAAATTTTATCTTATCTCAGAAGGGTTGTTTACACTACTTCGAGAAATGAATCCCAATGTCAAATCCAATCACTTGGCTTGCATTTGTAGCATCCGGGTTCGATTCGCGAAGGGGTGAAAACAACCCTTCTGAGATATAATAAAATTTATTCATAATATTACAGATTTGCTAGTTTACAACCTTTCGTCATTTTCTGTAGAAATATTAAATCTACTATTATCGGCAATTCTTGTTTTTTCAAACCCTTTTTTTTATTGTGTGTGTGTGTCTATTTAAAAGTGTATCTGTATGGCTGTCTAAATTTTAAAGCTCACTGTGAATTCAGTGCAGAGAGTGTCAAAAAGTTTGTTACCACCTCAGATTCAGTAGCTGATTTTCTATAAAATATTTGAAAATTATAACAGACCGTAGTATTCAGCTCATGTGATATTTTTCATTCCTTTTTTAGCTAATTCTTAAATGTGGGAAAAATCATTTGAAGATTTTTTTCAGCCTGTTTGTCATGTGTGTGTGTATCCATCTGGATTCTGAAACCTGCAATAATAGGTTTGAGAAAGTTCTTCCTAGTGTCGAAATGTTTGGATTTTTGAAAACAAAAAGTGATTACTATTCTGCTATGTCTCAGATTTCAAAAACGCAGGAAATAAGAAAAAAAGTCATATTTTAATATAAGATGATATGCCGAATGATTTCGACTTATGAGCTTAAATTTGGCTCATATTTCTATTATTAATATCAAAATTTACTGTAACTCTATGCTAAGTTTAATCTTTCAAGCTCCAATCATTTACTCACAAAAAATAATATGTGAAATTTTTTTCACTTAATTCAATAATACGGCTAACCAGTATGAATAATTTAATATGAAAACTGTTTGAATTTAAATCCATAATATTTTCTATCAATTTTTATTGGTTATTATTAATTATTTGCTGATGAAGTAGAAATGAATCGACGAAACTTTCACCAACACAGATAATTATTCATTCAAAAAAGAAAAAGAATTGTTCCCATCCCTACAAATCTTCAATTAAATAATATTATTAAGTTCATTTTTAGTATTTCTAAAGTTACTTATATTAATTTACAGAAGGGTCAATTTCCTTCTTCATAGCGGGCGTTAACCTTTCGCGTCCAAATCACTTTTTATGTTAATACTAAGCTTATATTATTTTAATCTCCAGAATAAAATATTGTAGTTAAGGCATATAAGTTTATTATATGAGATCAAGTCGTAAATTTTTTCTTATTAACAAATTAAATGAAGTGTCGAAAGTGGAAATGTTTGATATTCTAGTGAAATTTATTGTCGTTGAAAATTAGGATTAAGATTTAGAGAGAAGTTCGAGGTCCGAAATGATATAAATTTCGTTTGGATATTAAAAAACATAAACATAGAATACACATTATTTTCTATATCCAATAATTGGTATATGTAAAGTGTATTTTAATTTTAAATTTATTGTGTCTTTGAATTTTTTTTTTGGCTTAGATACAAATCATATCTGTAAACGCCTGTAGGGTAAGCATTGCGATGCACAGTCCTTGGGCTAAATCAGTAGTTTTTAATTAATGTTCAGCAAACATGTTTTAGGTGCTCTGTGGAATTATAAAAATGATATACTAGTATGGAAACTATTAAAAGATCTTTATTGTAAATGAGTAGTATCGATTATAATAGAGTCTAGATACAAGCTGGGCCATTCACTTTAACGTATACTATATTTAATTTAACAAATTTTATATACTTAGGCAACGCGGAAATAAGATTGTTTTATGACCTGCTCACTAATACAACAAAACAGAAATCTTATATAAAATTAAGGTTTTGTCTGTACAATGCTCCAAATCACGACAAATTTTGGTTGCACACGTTTCAAGCAAAGTTATGAACGAAAACACCCTCAACAAAATTCCTGTCTGCCTGTATGTCTGTATGTCTGTATGTCTGTCTGTTTCAGTGTTTTCCGAAAAGTTGCTCACGATTCACGTAAAAATGGCTGAAGGGATTATTATGAAATTTCATATTCACATCAGATGTCTTCTACTTACGTTTTTAGCTATATAACGTTTTGATATTTTATTTGAAGGGGTTTGGGGGGGGGGCGCACGAATGAACACCGCATTATCAAATAACTCCTAAACTATTAACCCTACGGAAAATTTTATGATGAACAAAGTTGTAGGAGAAATGATTTCTGACAACTTTTGTTTAAAAAAATTTCCCCAAAAACCACCTAAAAAGGGAGGGAGAATGAAAAAATGTAAATTCTTGCCCTTGGAGCTAACCAACCAAATTTTGTATACATAATCTCTGGGCCTCTAGAGAGCTAGAAATGCAAAAACTAACCACCCAAAATGGAGGGTCTGGTGGGTGGGAGTGGGGGGTGAAGGTGGGGTTCGAGGGCTGGGGGTCTAGGGGTCGTGCCCCCTGGCTAGCAAGAGGGCCGCCGAAGAAGGGCCTTGCAGCTAGTCATAGAATAAAATTAAAATAATTGAGTATTTGAACCCATGAGAAATAATCTGCTGTCCGGGCGATCCTACTCAATTTTTTTTTTTTTTTTTGCTCATTATGTTGAAAAATTTATTTAATTTCTTACTTAAATTGATGAAATTTAAATCTATTTTTCATCATTAAATAATTGTATGATTTGTATATTATTTTGGAAACTTTAAATAATATATAATAGGAATCAATTTATGTTGACTTCTTCAGTGGCTCATTTTATCACTCTTTGTCAAAAACAGTTTTACTATAAGACAAAACATCATTAATCTTATTAAAATTAAATATTTAATTTTTACTTTACATATGTTATCTCTGTATAAAAACGACGACGAATTTTAATTGTTAAAGAAAAAGTCGTTTCCAAGATTGTTGATTGGGGTCAAGTTAGGCTAAGGGGTTAGTGTGCCAGCCTGCTAACCAAGGCATCCGACTAAAATCTGCCCCCGGGGTAGAGACAAATTTTAAAATAATAATAAGTCGTATCGTAAATTGGTTTATGGCTAGAAAGGCCGAAAAGCCAAAAAAAAAAAATTGGTGATTAATGAGAGCCAAAAATATGTTAAAGAAAGATTAATGATGTTTTGTCTTATAGTAAAACTGTTTTTGACAAAAAGTGATAAAATGATCCACTGAGGAAGTCAAAATAAATTGACGAAGCGTCTGACCCGCTTAATAAAAACTCTGTGTTTTTTATTTATACAATTCCTTAGTATTTCTGTTATAAATTTACTATGGATACGAATGATGTAACTTTAAATAATATTTTCTAATATAATCAAAGTATTTTATAATTTAAATGTTCATTTGAGTTAGAGAATTTAATAAGACTTAGATTATTTTGTATTTTCCGAAAAATGTTAAAATGAAATCCCTGATGAAAGAGAGATGAAGAGTTATAATGACTTTCCAAATATTATTTTAAAAGAAATTTGTACTTTTCATTATCTTAGGGCCGTCTTTCTATTAATTCTCTATTTAAATTAAAGATCTGAAGAGGGTCTTTTTGTTTTATTAATTTTTATTTGATAATTAAGACGTTTTGGACATAAACTAATGTTCATCTTCAGCTAAAAATAATTGATGGTGTTTAGAATTTCAAGTCTTATTTTAAATTATCTCAAAGATGAATTTTAATTTATTTTCTATTTTTCATGACATATAAGTGATTTTTGAAGATGTTTATGGAAATTACTGAAATAGTAAGTAGTTGATACTAATAGAATATAGAAATAAAAATATTAAAAAAATTTTATTGATTGTTTTGTGTCTGTATATAAAAATCTTTTATAAAACAATCTAGAAAAGTTTATTAAAAATAAAAACGTTTCGGAGGTAATTTTAACATTATCAATGGAAATTTTAAAAATTTTAAAAAATAGTTGCTTTAAAATTAAATAATATGATAGAAATTTTCAAATTTCCATTGATAATGTTAGAATTACTCCCGAAACGTTTTTATTTTTAACCGACTTCATAAAAGGAGGAGGTTCTCTATTCGACTGAATTTTTTTTTTTTTTTTTTCTGCTTATGTTACCTCAAATCTCCGACAATTGTGAACCGATTTTGAAAAAAATTTGCATTGGGTTCAGTCTATCTTCCGATTGGTCCCGTTTTTTTTTCATAGGTATTAGATCTTTTTTGTTAGGTTTGCTCATGCCTAACTTCTTTGTTTATAAACCGATTTCGATGATTCTTTTTTTATTGGAAAGGGGGTATCTTAGGGATGGTGCCATATTAATTTGGTCAAGTTCTGATAATATGATCACTATTAATAACATCACTAAAAAGAGAAAAATAAAAATAATTTTTAAGAAAAAAATAAAACCGACTTCAAAAAAATTAAATGCAACAAATAAAATACACTAAAAGGTATAAAATAATTATTAACTTATTTAGTTACAATTAAACTACGAAATATTAACATGAAATTACTTTTTGAAGTCGGTGCCAAACAGATACCTTTTATGAATCGCATTGGCACCGAGTACAAAAAGTAATTTCATGTTAATATTTCGTAGTTTAGTTGTAACTAAATAAGTTAATAACTATTTTATACCTTTTAGTGTATTTTATTTGTTGCATTTAGTTTTTTTGAAGTCGGTTTTATTTTTTTCTTAAAAATTATTTTTATTAATCAACGTTTCTAGATGGGTTTATAAATTTATTTAGGGAAATAAAAATATACAGAGTCGGTCTAATGCAAAAGATTAAGAAATTTATTTTACAGATTATTTACTATGAATTTAAAATTTAATGTATTTTTTACTTAACCGAATACGGTTAGATCAAGACTCAAACAAAAAAAATGTAAATTACTCTGTTTTATCCATATTCTAATTCCGAACGATAGTTGTTATAATTATTCTAACGAGGCCATATGGCTGGCCTTAGTGGTAGCAAGTTGAGAATTTTTTGCCATCTGCTAGCTCGTCTAGGATTTATACTAATCACCGGCCCCTTGTATATCTAGAGAGATAGATAAGGTGATCATCATTTGCATGAACTTAGCACTTGTCCAATAGACAATTTGCCTAATGAACGTGGGCAGAGAGAGAGCGAGTGCAGAAACACTAGAAGGTAATTAAAGTTATCTTCACGTTGTAGGTGGCAAGATTATTTATAGATTTATTTATTTTTTAATATACGGATATTTTTATTCAATTAATCGCAATTTTATAATCAAATATAATTAGATTGAGAGAATATATACATAGAATAAAGTGAAAATTAAAAAGTAGTAAAAATTTTACTTGGAACGATTTTTGATCAGTTTTAAAGGATTCATTCAAATAAATGAGTGGCATTCCACGCCAAATCGGAAGGTTTGAAAAATTTTAATTTTTTTATTTCCTTCATTTTTTGATATTTTTAGTACCCATCAAAATACTCTTCCTGGTATATTTTGAAACTCTTTTGATCACTGGTTTAAAAGATATCAAATTTCGGGCTTTCGCTCATATTAGGTTGATGCATAATTATGGAACGTTTTTTAAAAATATTTTTATTCAGCAAAAACAATAATAAAATTTAACAAAAACATGTTTAAATGATTATTCGGGAACGTATTCACCATCTACTTCAATAACTGCTTCCCATTTGCTTGGCAGTCGGTCGATTCCACGGGCGAAGAAGTCACGATTCTTGGAGGCAATCCACGCTTTGACATCGGCCACCAAGTCATCCAAATCGTCGTAGATCTTAGTCTTTTGCCAGTTTTTCAAAGAGCGGTTGATGTGATAGTCCGTCGGTGCTTCGGTCGGTGAGTTCGGCGGATGTGGGAGTAGATCCCAGCCCTTATTGGCGATGAATTCGACGACCCGGCGCCCAACATGTGGACGTGCGTTATTGTGATGGAACAAGATGTGGTTCTTTTTTCTTTTGAGTTCGTGGGGGACTCATCCAGCCAATTTTCATACCTTGCCAAGCTTTTTGAGGCGTCGAACGATCGTTGATTGGTCGATATTGAAGTCTGCAGCCAGCATTCGTGTTGTAAGGCTTTCATTCTCTTCCACGGCTGTCAGAAGTGTCTGATCATCAAAATACGATGGCCGACCTCTTCCTTCTTTATCCTCCAAACTAGTGTCACCTGATTTGAAACGGGCCAACCACTTCCGTACTGCACTATCAGTAATTGTTCCTTCGCCAAAAAGTTCGTTGAGATCGCGAAATGACTGTGCTGCCTTCCATCCTTTCTCGTAGTGGTAGAGCATAATATGACGAATATGAATATGGTTTTCGACACGCATTTTTATTAACTATAAATAGAGAAGATTGTTTTTATAAAAAAATAAACAAAACGCCATTTTTGGCTAAAGAAAAACGCGCCAATACAAACGTTCCATAATTATGCATCAACCTAATAACTTCTTCAAAAATAATCAAATTTAGGGAACGCGATGTTGGTTTATAGTGAAACATTGTTAAACGTCAATGTTCTCCTGACAATGAGTTAAGAGCTCGAAATATATAGAGTAAACTAAAAAAATATTTGTACAGGGTGGCGCAGATGGATCGGATGGTTATAAAATACTTGTCAAACTGTGTCGGGTGGTTTTAAAATACTTGTCAAACTGTCAATTTTAAAGGTATTGGATTTAAATAAAGTGCAAAACGTGTAGTTACAATGGAAGTTTATTAACAAAAAATTAGTAAAGTTAGTTTATAAAAATTACATCCATCAAATGCCCTCCTTCTCAAGCGACGCATTCTTGGAGTCGGTCCTTAACGTTCCGCATTGCCGCTCAAGCACATCACCAGGAATTAATGTGATTTCGTTGTGAATTGCTGCCTTCAACTCCTGAATGGTCCGGGGTTTGTTCATGTACACCCTTGCTTTTAAATAGCCCCATAAGAAGAAGTCACATACCGTGAGGTCTGGTGAGCGAGGGGGCCAATGGAGATCTCCATTACGGGAAATCAAACGGCCAGGGAACGTTAAGGACCGACTCCAAGAATGCGTCGCTTGAGAAGGAGGGCATTTGATGGATGTAATTTTTATAAACTAACTTTACTAATTTTTTGTTAATAAACTTCCATTGTAACTACACGTTTTGCACTTTATTTCAATCCAATACCTTTAAAAGCCGCCTCCGTGTTCTAATGGTCAGAGTAACTGACTGGCAACCCGGAGGTCCCGGGTTCGATTCCCGGCTATGCTCAGAAATTTTTCTGTAAGTATAGGGTCTGGAACGGGGTTCACTCAGCCTCGTGAGGATAAATGAGTAGCTGCTTGATTGAGAAGTAGCGAATCTCGGTTAAGAAAACTGAAACGAAGGGTGTAGATGTGCTTTGAGCTAACCACTTGACCCCTCGGCACTGTTTCCAATTAGGACAGCAACCAATTCAGTAGGCCAAGACCCATGAAGGGTTGTCGAGCCAGAGATTTTTTTTTATTTTTACAATACCTTTAAAATTGACAGTTTGACAAGTATTTTAAAACCACCCGACACAGTTTGACAAGTATTTTAAAACCACCCGATCCATCTGCGCCAACCTGTATTTTAATTTTTTTCTCCTTGTGAAACACCACCAACTCCAACCTAATTTAATTACGATGTCAATGTTCTCCTGACGATGAGTTAAGAGCTCGAAATATATAGAGTAAGCTAAAAAAATCTTTGGATTTTAATTTTTTCTCCTTGTGAAACACGACCAACTCCAACCTAATTTAATTTCTTCAAAAATAGTCCAAATTCATTTTTTTTTACATTCTTTTAAGATAAAAATTATTTAAAGTAATTAGGCTGATATTGGGATCTTGGACTTGAGAAAATAATTAAAAGCTAAATTTCCAAAATTTGCAAAGTTGCCTATAGTGGACAGTTTGCAACTTTTGGAAATTCAACTTTTATTTATTTTCTCAAGCCCAAGATCCAAATATCCAGCCTAATTATTTTCAAAGATGGATGATAACAAGCCAAAATTATTTAAAGTGTTTTTATAGGTATGCGATTTTTGAGTAGGAAAATTTTAATCTTGTTTTTGAAACTGTATGTAATCTTCGATTTTTTTGATAATTTTTATTTTTATTTTCTATTCATTCTACAAATTTTAAGACCGGGTTGATAGTGGTTCTATGATATTTACCTACTATTTTTTCGATTTATTTGGTATTGAGTTCTCTTTTTTTAGTAATTTTGAATTGATTTTTATCGTTAATAGGTGTTTAAATTAAATAATTAGTATTTTAGTTTGTTGAAAGAAAATTGAAAAAAATAATAATTATCATCGAACCACTATCAACACGGTCTTAAAAGTTGTAGAATGAATAGAATTGTAAAATAGAAAAAAATATCAAAAAATCGAAGAGTAGTTTTCAAAAACAAGACTAAAATTTTCAAACCAAAAAATTGCATATAAAAACTCTTTATTAAATTTTTCTGTATTTTTTATAAAAAGTATGTAAAAAACAAAAATTAAAAAAAAAATTGAATTTTGACCATTTTTGAAGAAAATATCAACAAAAACCCGAAATTCCTTAGCTTTTAAATCGGTGATTAAAAAAATTTCAAAATTAACCAGGAAGAGTTTTTTGATGTGTACTAAAAAATGTCAAAAATTGAAATTAAAAATTAATATTGTTCAAACCATCCGATTTGTCGTGGAATACCTCAAATAATTTTTTACTTTATTTTTGTTAAGGGAGAATGGTGTAGGTTCTTGGCCAAACATATTTTAATAAAGTAAAGAAAATTTAAAACATTTTAAATACTAGGTAGGTTTCACAAAATTAAAAGACAAGATGCTTATTAGCATGACTCTACATATTTCGGGGTACGAGCTTCAGGACTTCAAAGAGTGCTCATACTCCGAAATATATATAGTCATATGCTAATAAGCATCCAGTCTTTTATTTTTGGGTAACCTACCTAGTATATTCTATATTTTTTAATTTTTAAAATTTACTTTACTTTATCAAAATAATGTACTTCTATTTTTACTTTATCCAATGCGAAGCATGGGGAAAGTATTGTAATCGTTCTCGAGGCAAGCGTGGCTTCAAAGGGTCCTCAGGTAAAGACTACGGAACCCATGGACTCAATTAAAGTCACAAATTGTAGTATTCAATTAGGTTGAATTTTAGCACGTGACGGTTTTGCCAACAATTACATGGGGTCTCGTCGAGAGGCCAAAAAGTGCCATTTTTTCAATTAGTGTGTGCGGATGTATGGATGGATGTATGTGATGTTATGGTTTTTTGGCCCACGATTTTTTCCACACCGTTGCACCGATTGAAATGAAATTGGAAACCTACCATTGGTTTAACAAAATGAAGCGCTGATTAGTTTTTGGTATATATCGGCCCACAAACATTAGTACTTTATTTCAGTACTTTTTTATTTTTTTCTAAATATCTTGAAAATGACTTAACCAATTTTGATGAAATTTAATATCCTAATTAAGTACCTTAGGGAACACAAAAAAGGTTAAATAAAGTTTTTAGTAAAATTATATTTTAAAGTACTTTACTCTAGAGTAAGATAGTACTTTTTTAAATTTTTATTCATTTGATCGTTTTAATATAGCTCATTTAACCTTACTTAAGGAAGAATGGATAGGCTTCTCTCTGTGAAATGATAAAAATTTGGGAGGACATTTTATAAGTAACCATAGCAACTGCGTTGTTTTCTTTTCCGTTACCTTTGCTGAAGACATGGAGGAATCGACTTAAAACCAAAAATAGCGATTAATTCTCATTTAGTACTTGAGGAATAACCATTCTATATTGGATTTTTGACGTTTCGGTTTTTATTGGTAACTATTGCTGAAGACATAGAGGAATCGAGTTAAAATCAAAAATAGCTATTGATTCTCATCTTGTACTTGAGGAATAACCATTCTATATTGGATTTTTGACGTTTCGGTTTTTATTAGTAACCATTCCTGAAGACATGGAGGAATAGACTTAAAATCAAAAATAGCGATTGATTCTCATCTAGTACTTGAGGATAATCATCTACCTGTTGGATTTTTGACGTTTCGGTTTTTATTAGTAACCATTGTTGAAGACATGAGAGAAATCGACTTTAAGCCAAAAATAGCGGTGGATTCTCATCTAGTACTTGAGAATAATCATTCTATATTGGATTTTTGACGTTTCGGTTTTTATTAGTAACCATTGCTGAAGACATAGAGAAATCGACTTTAAACCAAAAATAGCGATTGATTCTCATCTAGTACTTGAGAATAATCATTCTATATTGGATTTTTGACGTTTCGGTTTTTATTAGTAACCATTGCTGAAGACATGGAGGAATCGACTTAAAATAAAAAATAGCGATTGATTCTCATCTAATATCGAGAAATATCCATTCTATATTGGATTTTTGACGTTTCGGTTTTTATTAGTAACCATTCCTGAAGACATAGAGAAATCAACTTTAAACCAAAAATAGCGATTGATTCTCATCTAGTACTTGAGGAATAATCATTCTATATTGGATTTTTGACGTTTCGGTTTTTATTGGTAACCATTGCTGAAGACATAGATGAATCGACTTAAAATCAAAAATAGCGATTGATTCTCATCTAATACTTGAGGAATAACAATTCTACATTAGGTTTTTGACGTTTCGATTATTATTGGTAACCATTGCTGACGACATGGAGGAATCGACTTAAAATCAAAAATAACGATCGATTCTTATCTAATACTAGAGGAATAACCTTATTGAATTCCATTTTTGATGTTTTGACTATTAATGGAAACCTCTGCTGAAAATGTAGAAGAATCGACTTAAAATCAAAAAGACGCAATTCTTTTTTGGTAGGCAGCTTTCAAGCTTGAGTTGTTTGCCATAAAAGGTTAAATAAAGTTTTTATGTAAAGTTGTATTTTAAAGTACTTTACTCTAAAGTAAGATAGTACTTTTAAAAAAAATTTTAAATTTATTCATTTGATCGTTTTAATATAGCTCATTTAACCTAACTTAAGTAAGAATGGATAGGCTTCTCTCTGTGAAATGCTAAAAATTTGGGAGGAATTTTTTATGAGTAACCATAACAACTGCGTTGTTTTCTTATCCGTTACCTTTGCTGAAGACAGAGAAATCGATTTTAAACCAAAAATAGCGATTGATTCTCATCTAGTACTTGAGGAATAATCATTCTATATTGGATTTTTGACGTTTCGGTTTTTATTAGTAACCATTGCTGAAGACATAGAGAAATCGACTTTAAACCAAAAATAGCGATTGATTCTCATCTAGTACTTGAGGAATAATCATTCTATATTGGATTTTTTGACGTTTCGGTTTTTATTAGTAACCATTGTTGAAGACATAGAGAAATCGACTTTAAACCAAAAATAGCGATTGATTCTCATCTAGTACTTGAGGAATAATCATTCTATATTGGATTTTTGACGTTTCGGTTTTTATTAGTAACCATTGTTGAAGACATAGAGAAATCGACTTTAAACCAAAAATAGCGATTGATTCTCATCTAGTACTTGAGGAATAATCATTCTATATTGGATTTTTGACGTTTCGGTTTTTATTAGTAACCATTGCTGAAGACATAGAGAAATCGACTTTAAACCAAAAATAGCGATTGATTCTCATCTAGTACTTGAGGAATAATCATTCTATATTGGATTTTTGACGTTTCGGTTTTTATTAGTAACCATTGCTGAAGACATGGAGGAATCGACTTAAAATAAAAAATAGCGATTGATTCTCATCTAATACTTGAGGAATATCCATTCTATATTGGATTTTTGACGTTTCGGTTTTTATTAGTAACCATTGCTGAAGACATAGAGAAATCGACTTTAAACCAAAAATAGCGATTGATTCTCATCTAGTACTTGAGGAATAATCATTCTATATTGGATTTTTGACGTTTCGGTTTTTATTGGTAACCATTGCTGAAGACATAGATGAATCGACTTAAAATCAAAAATAGCGATTGATTCTCATCTAATACTTGAGGAATGGCGGTTCTACATTAGGTTTTTGACGTTTCGATTATTATTGGTAACCATTGCTGAAGACATGGAGGAATCGACTTAAAATCAAAAATAACGATCGATTCTTATCTAATACTAGAGGAATAACCTTATTGAATTCCATTTTTGATGTTT
The DNA here is from genome assembly GCA_024734495.1 of Forficula auricularia. Taxonomy (NCBI): domain Eukaryota; kingdom Metazoa; phylum Arthropoda; class Insecta; order Dermaptera; family Forficulidae; genus Forficula; species Forficula auricularia. The sequence continues at coordinate 5,424,031 of JALMQS010000073.1, read as the reverse complement.
TGACTATTAATGGAAACCTCTACTGAAAATGTAGAAGAATCGACTTAAAATCAAAAGACTGGTTCTTTTTGGTAAGCAACTCAGCTTGAGTTGTTCGCCCTATAAAGGTTAAATAACGTTTTAGTAAAATTATATTTATAGTACTGTTACTAAAGTAAGATGGTACTTTTAAAGAAATTCTAAAATTTAATCATTTGATCGTTTTAATATACCTCATTTAGCCTAACTTAAGTAAGAATGGATAGGCTTCTCTCTGTAAATGCTAAAAATTTGGAGGAATTTTATGAGTAACCGTAGCAACTGGTTGTGTTTCTTATCCGTTACCTTTGCTGAAGACAGAGAAATCGATTTTTAAACCAAAAATAGCGATTGATTCTCATCTAGTACTTGAGGAATAATCATTCTATATTGGATTTTTGACGTTTCGGTTTTTATTAGTAACCATTGTTGAAGACATAGAGAAATCGATTTTAAACCAAAAATAGCGATTGATTCTCATCTAGTACTTGAGGAATAATCATTCTATATTGGATTTTTGACGTTTCGGTTTTTATTAGTAACCATTGCTGAAGACATAGAGAAATCGATTTTAAACCAAAAATAGCGATTGATTCTCATCTAGTACTTGAGGAATAATCATTCTATATTGGATTTTTGACGTTTCGGTTTTTATTAGTAACCATTGTTGAAGACATAGAGAAATCGACTTTTAAACCAAAAATAGCGATTGATTCTCATCTAGTTACTTGAGGAATAATCATTCTATATTGGATTTTTGACGTTTCGGTTTTATTAGTAACCATTGCTGAAGACGTGAGAAATCGACTTTAAACCAAAAATAGCGATTGATTCTCATCTAGTACTTGAGGAATAATCATTCTATATTGGATTTTTGACGTTTCGGTTTTATTAGTAACCATTGCTGAAGACATGGAGGAATCATTTAAAATAAAAATAGCGATTGATTCTCATCTAATACTTGAGAATAATCATTCTATATTGGATTTTTGACGTTTCGGTTTTATTAGTAACCATTTCTGAAGACATAGAGAAATGCTTTAAACCAAAAATAGCGATTGATTCTCATCTAGTAGCTTGAGGAATAATCATTCTATATTGGATTTTTGACGTTTCGGTTTTATTAGTAACCATTGCTGAAGACGCAGATGAATCGATTTCAAAATCAAAAATAGCGATTGATTCTCATCTAATACTTGAGGAATAATAATTCTACATTGGATTTTTGACGTTTCGATTATATTGGTAA
>JALMQS010000073.1:4985256-5422664 GCA_024734495.1 Forficula auricularia | reverse complement strand
AACATAGACACAAAAAAAAATTCAGCCGAATTAAGAACCTCCTCCTTTTTTGAAGTCGGTTAAAAAAATATGACAGTGACTTTCCCAAAATAAATAAAAATTTATTTTCGTTTTTTTGTATACAAACAAATTTCTTTTTAGTTCATTGTAAATGAATAATATGCTAATTCCAAACATATTTATACATTTTTTAAAGTAAATTTCAATGTAGTTTAATTTTTTGAAGTTTTCTTTAAACCTAAAACATTAACTATAGATAATAGTTTGACTATGAAAATATGAAAATTTGCAATAATATATTTCAGTAGGCATATCGAAATTTCTTCTGATATAATGATTATTTTTCATGAACCTTCAAGTTCGATGGATAGAGATTCAACTGTGTTTGAAAAAATTGATTTTATTTTGGGCTTTTTAATTTTATAACTTCCGGATGAAAAATACGGAGAATCATCCAATTGACTAAATCTATTTAACTTATCTAATCTGAGGCGCTAATGACCCTTGCCGTTGATGCGCTCTTAAACATCTATATATAATAATAATTGACGTGGTTTGCTAATTTTAGCATATAGGTTCGATTGCCAAGGAGGTGAACAAAACCTTATAATTAATTTGGTATAATTAAGAGTATCCACTCCATTTTGGATCTAATTGATGATATCACTTGTGATTTCTTGGAAATATAAAGTCTAGTTCTATCGTAATTTGACCATTCGGCAGGCCTTTTGCTGAGCCGGGGCTTCTTTTGCCCCTGGACCCACGTGCCTACTTTTGTTGATGTTTTATTAGTTACAGAAGATAAATATATACCATAATCTATATTTGGTTTTAATCTTTAAAATATATTTTTAAAGAAATTCCAAAAGCTGATCAATTTCTTTCAGTTAGTTTAGTTAGTATAATTTCAATAATCCTTTATAATTAACTTTGAAATAAATAAATAATATTGAAATGAATGAATGAGCTCGAATACAAAAGCCAAGAAAGGCTTAGTTCTTTTGAAATGGCTGAGGGTCTTAAATACAATAGAAAAAGGATGAGGTGAGATTTTCAAGGGTATTTTTAAGAAAAATGATTTTTCAATAACGCATATTTTATTTTAAATTAAATATTTTTTCATCTATATAAAATATGATTTCGGATTTGAAATCGGGGTTTTTTAAAAGAAGAAATGAAATTTCTTCTAGATTTATTTTATTTGTTTTAATTACAATATTTTATTTTACAAAGGTCGTTTTAATTTTTGTAACTTGAAGGAAACACTTTTATAAAAACCTTCCGGGACAATTTTGAGTGAGGCTCGGGCAAGTCTAGGGCTCGTGCGAGCTGTCGGCAAAATGACAACGAGAGCGGCGCTCTCAGGGGTTTTTATACAGTATTTAGTGCTGGATCAGCAAGCCAAGTAGAGATGCTAGAGGGGGCTGACCCAGCAGTTCTTAGCACTATAACTTATATATATAAATAATCTAAGCTTGGCTGAAAGTTTTTTTATTTTTCTACCCTATTAAAGAAGGTTTCAGAATTTTTTTTAAAATTTTTCTCCCCGGCAAAAAAGTTGGGAATTTTTGAAAAAATAGCTTTTTTTAAATAACCATAACTTTTTCAAAAAATTCAGTTATCATGGCGATTTTTTTAAATTTGCTTTAAAAAATAAGTAGTTTTTTAAATCTTTGTTGCAACTATTAAATTCTTTTTCAACGACATTGTAGGTTATAGCTGTTGAAAGAATGACACTAAAAAATCAATGACAAACGGGGCCGCCAACACATGTTTAAAATAAGAAAGTTTTTGCCGAGAGTAGCCAGAATTTTCATACATTGAAGGAGACTTATCAACAAAGAGTGTGTCTTCTGCCGGAATTATTAATTTTATTTATTTGTAACGAGATTCATAAAATTAGTTACATGTGAGTCCATTGCTTAATAGACTGATGAAGAGGGCAAAGCCCTCGAAGCTATGAGTGTCGTTATAAGTACGTAAAATTTATAATTCATCAGTAAGTACACTGCGTTTATATGTCTCCTTCGACATGTCTAGTTTGCTCTGGTTTTAGTTTTCTTTTATTGTTTTTGGCAAGCTATGTTGGCTAACCTGAATTTTTTCGTAATTTTCCTGAATTTTCCATGTCTGGGCAACTTTCAATTTTATTTACGTATTAACCTGAATTGGACTATTACGAACATTTAAAAAAATTTGCCAAATCGGTCCAGGCATTTGAGAGATCTGCGCTTACAAAAAACGTGAAATTCATTTCTTATGTAGATATGTTGGTAAGTAATAAGAACATGCTAAAAATTAATTGCTTCTCACTTACAGTAAAAGAAAATTTTGAAATTTTTTTTAGATACTTTTTATAGTTTAAAATACTAGGTAGGTTTCACAAAAAATTTTTAAAAGTTTCTAAAGAATTTTTCAAAATTTTTCTTTACTTCGTTTTAATCGTTTCGACAAGACACCTGCACCAGTTCTCCTTATCTTAAAAAAATGCTTTTACTTACAGTTGTAGTTGTTGTTATTGTTTGTTTTGTAGGTCCTGCGAAAGATTAAACATTTAATCGAAACATTGTCAATAGGAAATTTTTCTTAACTTATGATAAAATATGTTTTCGTTTTATAAAAAAATATTTACTCTTTTAAATCTAATTAAAGAATGATTTTAAAATGTTTCTTTTACGGAATTATTTTAAGAACTACGAAAAAAATATGTAATGGTATCACTTAAAAAATGTTGAAACTCTTAAAACGAAAAAAATGAGGTTGGGGGGAAAACGGAAGTTGCCACTTTTACTAAAAGAGAATAAATTATAATGGACTTAATTCTTTGACTAACTCCAATAGGATTGAGACGGGGAGGGTGCTAAAGGAATTTCGGAGGTGAAGAGGGAAAAGAGATATAATGTATCAAGAAAGAGGTGGTTTTCGTTCTTGCACACCAATCTGGTAGTAGGTGCGTGCTTCAAAAGTGTGGCTTTTAACTCCCCCGATGGACGAAGGAAGGTGCAAGGCGCAATGAGAAGAAGCAGTGAGTTGGAATGCGAAACTAACTCCAATGAAGCGAAGGACGCGTCTTACGGAAGTCGTGCCACCCCCCCCCGTGCACCCTTCTCAATTTAGTGAATTCAGAAAATGGAGATTGCATTAGCACTTTCGCTGAATTTCCTTCTTCTGAGTCACGATCGGCGTACGAAGAGGAATTTGACTCAAGTGCATCCCTAAACAGAGGTATTCATCAACTGTCGAGTGTAGGTTTTTTGTCTGTGAAATTATTATTCACCCTCCTGAAAGCGGCTGGTGAGTCTATCCTCTAATCTCGGATGAAATTGCCATTTGTCTCCATTTGATCTTCAATGAGATGATGATGTCACCAGCTCGTCCGAAGTTAACTCGATTTTCCACTCTAAACTTACTTAGATAGAATATCAATAGTGAAATTTATCAAGCTAGAGTTTGAATTCGGTAAAGCAATCATCTGTCAAGATAACTGCTACAATAAATATATTTTTGTGTAACATATTTAGATAATCAGAATCGAGTTACTGTGCATGAATATCAAAATAGTCCAAAACGTACAAAGAGCTTATTAATTGTCTAATTAATTTCTTTGTCCCCTCTCTATCTAGTAGATACCTATTGAGTTAAATGGAATTTTTTGCTAATATTGATACTCAAGAACGAAACATTGTGAAATTTCCATTCAGGTGTCAGAATGTTTGTATAATATTTCAAATTTCGAGAACTGATTAGATTTTTGGCTCTCTATCTTGAGAACTTTTGGTTGAAAAGTTTAGAAAATATATGTCAAGATAGTTGCTACAATAAATATAATTTTTTATAAAGTGTATATGTATGAACATTTAGACAATCAGAATCAAGTTGCTGGGGAAATCACTATCAAATAGTCAAAATGTCCAACGAGTTTATTAATTGTCTAATTAATTTCTTTGTCCCATATCTATCTAATAGGAACCTTTTGATTAAAATTTGATACTCAAGAACGAAACATCGTAGAAATTTCATTCTGGTGTCGAATGTGTGTATTTCAAATGCCTTTTTGTCTCTTTCAGCTTGAAGTTTTGGTTGAAAAATGATTAAAATATAACTTTTTTAAATGATTTAATTGAGATATTAAGCTGTAGGATGATATAAGGAAAAATAAACAAGCAATGTCTTATAAAAGATTACATTGCTTACCTATATGTAACATATATTGAAATTCTAATGAAAATACAAAACTATTGCATCTGATGTGTTAAGGGTGATGATTTTTATTATATGCAAATAGTATCAGGCCATTGGTTGACCTCCAAGAAGATCCATTCTAACAAATATATCACATTTATATATCAATTTATTTCAATTTCAATTAAATAGTTGAATTAGCCTGAGGATTGAAAAGAAGGCAGTCCAAGGATGAATAAAAAGATAATTCCCAATTAATGATTAAATGGAAACTTGGCTTTTTATACATACTTCTTCAGAGTTCAAAATGTCAATCATCCTATTGATGATCGCAATAGAAAAAATATCTTGTTAACATCAATGAAAACTGATAACCAAAATTAAAATTTGTTTCAATTTGGATGATGAATATCAAAAGGTCCTTAAGGATAATTAATGAAAAAGTCACTTAATTTTATTCAAAACATTGTTAGAAAGCTAAAACTAAAATTTGGTTAAATTTGGAAGAAGAATGTCAAAAGGTCATTAAAGCTAATTAATGAAAAATCATAATTTTATTTCAAATATTGTTAGAAAGCTAAAACTAAAATTTGGTTCAATTTGGATGAAGAAATGTCAAAAGGTCATTAAAGCTAATTAATGAAAAATCACTTAATTTTATTTCAAATATTGTTAGAAAGCTAAAACTAAAATTTGGTTCAATTTGGATGAAGAATGTCAAAAAGGTCACTTAAGAATAATTAATGAAAAATCACTTAATTTTATTTCAAATATTGTTAGAAAGCTAAAACTAAAATTTGGTTCAATTTGGATGAAGAATGTCAAAAGGTCCTTAAGAATAATTAATGAAAAAGTCACTTAATTTTATTTCAAATATTGTTAGAAAGCTAAAACTAAAATTTGGTTCAATTTGGATGGAGAATGTCAAAAGGTCCTTAAGAATAATTAATGAAAAATCACTTAATTTTATTTCAAATATTGTTAGAAAGCTAAAACTAAAATTTGGTTCAATTTGGATGAAGAATGTCAAAAGGTCCTTAAAAATAATTAATGAAAAAGTCACTTAATTTTATTTAAAATGTTATTAAAAAACCAAAATTAAAATTTGGTTGAATTTGGATGAAGAGTGTCAAAAAGGTCCTTAGGATAATGAATAAAAGTCACTTAATTTTATTCAAAACGTCGTTAAATAATGTAAGGAGTTGATTATATTTAATAAGGGCGGGAAATAGTTCACTATTTCCTCGTAAGGAACAATTTCCAAAGTAGTATCTAGTAAGAAAGTCGGAGCACAAATGACTCGTCTGCCTAGATTCTTCTCCTTATATTCCAACTAAAAAGGGGAGGTATGGAAGGGGGATTTTTCAATATTTTCAAAAAGTACCTTCAAAGTGAAAATCTAGATATTAAATCCTATTTCTTATCTAACTATCTACTTATTTTGGTTCTACCCTTGGTCGAGAGGGTTGGAAGGGGGGCCCCTCCCCTAATTTAATATAAAATAAAAAAACATTAAAAAAAAAGATTTTAAATGTTTATAATTTATCTTAATAAAAGTAATCAATCATCCCATAGTATTTTAGTAGATTATTGTACAAAGAAAGCGACTTTCACTTACCTCTATAATATCATTTAAAAAATTAAAAAATATTTTTAATTTAAAAATTCTATCAATTTACTACCAGCGTATAGTGTCAAAAAATGAAAGTCTAGCTTTGGACCAAACGCAACCAAATTTTGTATACATAATCAGTGGGCCTCCAGAAGTCTATAAGTGCAAAAACTAACCGCCCATGGGCTGATTATGTATAAATTTTGGTAGAGTTTGGTCCAATGGCATAGATTTTCATATTTTGACCCTCCCCCCTTAAATGTTTTTAAATGATTTTATTAAATATTAAATATAAGAGAGGGGCCAGGCGTATGGTAAAGTCATGTGGATGGCCACATCAGTTTATTTTTATTTTTATTTATTTATTTATCTTTGAAATTGAACGGAGAAAATATTGAAGTACTTACTATTAGAAGAGCTACTAAATATTTCATTCGCTTAAAAATAGTATTTTAATCTTCTTTCATAGTAGAAAAAATTGTAACCATTAACGGGTGAGTCTCTCCTTCCTCAAGGATTTTCCATTTTGGAATGTAAACACATTTTCTCGCCCCTTCTTTAATGTATGTCTTGATTTTGCATTTTTCATCCTTCTCGCTATATTTTTTTTACCCTCCCTTTTCTGCTGGTGGAAGATATTCCCCGACAATGTTCAAGGAAGTGAATCATCCCCCTTCCGTTTCGCCAGTTTTTTAGTTAAGGGTTTGCATTCATACATTGAATGAATGTTCAACAGTTCATTTCATGCAGTGAATAGTAGGGTGGCTGTTCGTTAATTACACCACGAGGCTTGTTTTTTAACGAGGAGGAAAGACAATGTTGCCATTGCTGGCAGAAGACAAAAGCGACGTCCCTTTTACCGAAACAGAGCCAAATCCTCAAACAGGATATGAATTTTAACGAGATGTTTTTATTTTCAGCACCAGTGAAAAGATGAAAGCAACAAATGGACAATTCAATTGACAAATCAATTCAATAAGTAAATGTATTACACACATGGAAATACATGTTAAGAGGCCCTAAAATTTCTAATTTCATCTTAATAGTCTACATGCAATTAAATTAGGGTGACCATTCGTCCCGAATTTTCCGTGACATTTCCGGATTAAAGCATCGTTATAAATAAATTAAAAATTTATTTTTCCAACAAAAGGTACACTCTTTTATTGTCTCCTTTAATCTACATAAGTCACTTAAGTTTTAGAAAAATTTACTAAAATAATGTTTCAATTATTTAACATTATCTAAAATAGTAATTTTTTAATTTAGTATAGGACTAATTGAGGTTTTTTAATCTCAATATTATTAGCTTTGATTTATTTATTTATTTATCTAGTAAGTATTACATACTCAAGCTCGAAACGAATACTTATCATTAAATATTGGGGAGTCGGGTAGCTCAGTCAGCTAACGCACTGGCCTCGCTACGGCATCGATCGATTATGACGATGTTGGAGTGGAGGTCCGGGATTCGTTCCTAGCTGGCAACTAAAAATTTCTACCGGCTGAAAACTCGGCTCCCTCACTAACCCTACTAACACTCTACTTATGTGATGTCTAAATGGGCTTTGTTCCCGGTGGTGACATTAAATAAATAAAAAAAAATCATTAAATATTAAAAATTTATCTATAAAAAAAAAAAAAAATTGAAGGAAAAGTGAAACTTATTTTTATGATTCGCTACGTTGTCTGTAGTTGCGGTGAATTAAAAATAATATAATTAATATATATTAAATGGTAATTCAAAACATATCTATTCGATTGATTATTATTATTTTTTACTTTAGAAACGGATTAAAATCTCAAAGAAACATTCAAAAAATATGATTTTTTTGAATAATTTTGCATTTTTTAACAGGATGATTTAGAGGTACAAAGCTAAATATCTAATCACTTCTCCGAGTTGGAAATGCAAATATTTTATCACAAGATCCAACTTTCTAAGACAGAGGTTCACAATATATTTCTTCCAATAAAACCATTCAGCAATTTTCTAAGAACGCCATTCCCATTGGCGTAGTTAGGAAGTTTTCCTAAAACGTGAATAGCCGGCCAGCTGATTAGCCACCACAAGGTTTCAATTTTTGTAATTCGAATAGAGATAAACTAACTTGTTAGTAGAATTGACAAATTTTGGAACTAACGAAATAATTTAATGAGAAATACATACTATAAATGCTCGTAAAAATGAAGTTTCGATTTTTCTGCGGTTTTGTAGGGGGGGCACTACTCCCATTTACCCCTCTAACAACGCCCATGGCCATTCCCCCTTTCCAAGATTTTCTAACTCCAAAAGTTTATTTCAAATAAAATGCTTTAATATTGAAAATACAATATTAAATATTTTAATTTAGAGATAAAGGATAAGTACTATTTACCTAATTAGCAAGCTGAAGATGGGCTCTTTGAAACTTTTGAAATTTTTACCCAGATTAATTCTCTCCTTGAAATACTGAAATTCCCCCGGTTGAGAACCACTTTTCTAAGACTTTTTAATTCTTAAGTTATTACCATGGGTACCTGAATCCAGACACAGAGACATACACACAGACAGAAAAAATCATGATCGAAATGATTTTTCTTCACGTTTCAGATATTTTTCAACAAAATGAGCAAAAAACAAAATTTGAAAACATTTGGGTGAATTCAAAACTAGGCTCGTCAGCAGGCAGGCTTACCAAGTAAATGGTATATATTTTCGGAGATATTATAAAGTTGTTTGTAAATATAATAAAAAAACGATAACGAGAGAGAGAGAGAGAGAACGGGATGAAAGAGAATTTCAAGTATGAATATACCATGTCATCTTTCCATTCATTCATTCGTTCAATGTCCAGGGTGTTCCAGGCTCGAGCATCCAGCCACCCTCCCTAAATGGTAAATATTCCGCTGGAGAGATGGAACGAGCAAGACCCCCTCCACATGGACATACAACAAGCAAGTAGAGAACAAACGAGGGCGAATATTTGTACAGGGTTTATCCTGACTTGTTCTAATGACTAGATTACATACTAAATTACTGATGCACGCGTGCATTCTCCAATGTCTCGCTCCTTCATCAATATTTGATGATGCGGAGTGTTTTATCCGAAACCAACCTCTCTCTGCTGGTCCAGTTTCGCTCCAGCCCCTCTTCAGCAGTTTCGTCAACAAAATATCAAAGTTTATTTTATAGCTTGGTGAAAATTTACACATTTTATTAGATCACGAAAATTGTATTTCATTTGTCACAATCTGGATCTATTAATTATATCCTAAACACACACTAAACCAACTGGAATATAGAAAAGTTACAACTCTCCCAAATTAAATTTTTTAATATCTATTATCTTTAAATCAAATTAGAAAATAAAGAAAGCATTTTTATAGCAGGGCTGTGCCGTGCTATGATATAGAGATGCAGCCGCACCAGGCGGCTCCGTAACTAGGCGGCGAAATCAAAATAATACAGACAGTCGTGGGACTGTCGGTAGAAGCTTTGCTTCTTCGTCTTTGATATGCATTGTCCATTGATTACAAATAATAAAATAATAAAAATAAAAAATATTGAATAAAAAAAATCAATTATAATAATGAAATAAGAAGATGTCGGAAACAGAATTTTTTGCAAATAATAAATTTATAAATAAATTATAAAAAATTTACAGAATATGCATTGAAAAATATGTAAACAATTGAGATCTATTGTATTTGTATCATAGAAACTATAGGTTTGTGATAACTGAAATAAGACACGTAAATTTGTGATTCAATATTTTGTGAATATCTTGAAAAAACTGCATCAATGGTGGTTTCATATTTAGTTGTAGATTCTGCTGGGTCATTGCTTAATTTTAAATCAATTTTATTCAATAGAAATAATTTTAAGCGATCTGATTTTGGCTCTGCAAAGTTAACATTGAATTCGCCAGCCAAAATTAGTGGAAGCTGATGGAAATTTTTAGCAAGTAAAAGAGAACCCTCTTTAGAATATTCTAGAACTGCACGATGAATGAAAAATTCTGTCTTCCAATTTAGATTCCCTCTCTCACTTCCCCTACCAGCAGCCCAGAATCGCGCGGAGTGGGAATATTACGGGGGTCGCTTTTTCCAATTTAAGCCGTGCCCAGCGCGCTTTAAGAAGCAAAGCTTCAATAATTTGAACGATTCAAAAATTAAAAATATTTATACAACGCTTTTCTATATTGGTCTATGTTATTCCGATATTGATGTATACTATTTATGGTTTATCACACGCCTCTGTTTATAAGGGCTTTCGGTATGCTAGAAAATTATTGTATCTACCAGTTCCAAGTCCATATTTTCGGTCCAAAATGAATCAGATATAAATGCAAATGATCTTCAAAATTATCTTCAAGATCTCGCGTTGTATCCCGAATTCTACCATATTCTATGAAACATTTGGACGTTTTGAATTATTTGTGACAAAATAACTTAATTACTTGGTTACAGAATACTGATGTAGCTTTGGGAATTTTATTCACAATTTCTATACTCTGTAGCTATTGAAGAAATAAGTTTTTCCAAATTAAAATTAATAAAACACTACTTAATAAGTTAAAAAGTCAATCAAAACTTAGAAATCTGTCATTAATTTCTATTGAATCTAAATTTGCTGTCAATCTAGACTATACAACCCTAATTAAGGAATTTGGTAAATTTAAAGCTAGAAGAGTAAAACTGTAGTAGATTGTTGTAGTTGATAGTTGATATCATTATTTTAAAGTAGTTAATTAAAAATAGCATCATGCTTTTTTTTGTATGTTGTAAAAATACACTTTGGGTGATCTGGTTCCACGTCCCACCACTCAAATGGTCTGGGGGTGAATATATTATGTTTATAATTGACTATAAATTATAATTTTTATAATTTCATTGTGGGTCAAAAATATTTTTTAACACATATGCATTTTTAACCTCACTCACATAATGCGCAGTACCTGGTCCACCTGCTTAGACCAGCCAGACTGGCCATTCCTTGTACAACTATCATAGACGTTACTATTATGCATTATTTCTAGTTGGGTCAAATCCGTACTCAAAAATGTGTCACCAGCTCTTGGACTATTATATGTTCTCTGTGCTTAAGAATGTCTGAAACTTGGAGACAAATATTTTTAACTATGATTTGTTTCCTGATTTGTACTCTAAGTTCAGAACTGTAGAAAATACAATTTTTTCATTGATTTTTTGATTTTTGATATCTTAAAGGCCATGTCATAGTATGGGTATAAAAGAGCGTATTCTTGGATCAATCGTCTCCTACGGTCCCACAGATTAACTGTACAAAATTTGACTGAGATCAGTGAAAGATCTAAAAGTGTTTAGTAAACAATCATAATATTCTCTCACTAGTATCATATGAATTACCAATTTTAAATTTGACTCGAATAAGAATTTTTATAGATATTTAAAATGTCTTAAGTACCTATGCTCTGAATGTAACACAAACAAATGTGAAGGAAAGAAAAACATATAACAAATTTAGAAAAACTGTAGATGATGAAATCTTTCATTTAACTATTCTATATATTTTACTGATTTTAAGCATTTTTGACCAGGATTTTCTGAAGCTAATAAAAGCAAAATTTAATTAACTGGGTATACAAGTGTTTTGACACCAGAAAAAAATTTCCTATAAAATTCTATTCTTGAATTTCATCGAGTATCGGGTTCTGCCCAACCACATTGACAATCAAAATAGGTTGGGGAATTATTCTCTTTACGTTTCAGATATTTATAATTACAGGTACTCAAAATAAATAAATAAATAAAAGAATTCAACATTTCGAGTGTCTGTCAACGTATCATTTATTATCCAGTTTGTTCTGATATATCATAATTATATTAAAATTATTTCTAGCATGCTATTTTTGTAATTTCTACATAAAATGATAATACTAATCAATTTAAAACTTCAATGTTTAAGCTACAATTAAACGCTAATCATATTTTATGTTTAACAAAGTTCGTAGCTGTCCAAATGTCGATCTGTTTGATTGACGGGAGTAAATATCCATCAGAGAATGACAGTCGAGGTCATTATGCCAAAAGCAGATACTAAAAAGAACTTTTTATTTAATTTTTTGAACCGTTAACGAAAATAATTAAATAAATAAATAGATTGGAATATCAAAAAATGATAATACTAATCAACAATCGATTTCAAATTATGTTTAATTTGAAATGAATTGATGGTTGTAAAAGTTGATTTAGAGCTGGGTGGTTTTTTAAAAATGAAATGTAGGAAATAAATATCTTCTAAGTAAAGAATAAAATTTAGAAATTTAATTGGCCTAAAATCAATGAGGAGTTCAAATTATTATACAGGGTTTTCTACCTCCGGATCAGGCTCAATATAAGAAAAAAAGAAAGAACATTTTGTTAAATATTAATTTTATGTGAAATAGTTATTTTTGAAAATACCCTGTTTATGATGAAAACAGTAATCCTACTAAGGCAGTAGTTTAACTTTAAGTAAGTTGGAGACTACTCAGTCAGTAATTATATAAAGAAAATGAAAACATTTTTCACTACTCGATACGTTTTCTGCAAATTTTGTAGATCAAATTTAAATATAATATCTTAAGTCACGGTGGTGCTGAGGATTCTCATATGTGTTAAATAAAAACAAAAGCTTCTTTTTTCAGCAATTTTTAATTCAAATCGTGGTTTTAATTAATCCAATAATTCGGAAACTTTACAGTATTCATTCTTCGGTGGATTCTGGATCAAAATACAATATGTATTAGTTAAAGTTTACAAATTATAATCGAAGTAACATATTTTTTTCGTTTTAACAATTTTACAAAACAAAAATTGATCATGTAAGTTAATATTTATATTATATAATAATAAAGATAAAAGTAAATAAATATTACATTTAATATTTATTTACTCTTATCTTTATTGAAGATGTTTCACCTTGCACCAACACCACAATCTCTACTAATTATTATATAATAATGTTTGACATATTACCTTCACCCAAGCAGATACGGTGATTTTGAAAAATGTTTAAAAGGAATTAAAATAAATTACTTAGATTATAATTTGTAAACTTTAATTAACACATATTGTATTTTACTCCAAGGTCCACTGAAGAAGTAAAACTGTAAAGTTTCCAAAATGTTTGGATTACAGTGAAACACCTCAAATTCGAACCCCGGAAATCCGAACGCAAAAAAGAGAAACTTGTTTATTTAGTCATAAAAAAAATGATGTATATATTCTACATGAAAACTTTATTTTACATAATTAGTTGAAAAATTAACAAAGAGGTACAGTTAACACACCTGACAAAGTGTAAATGTGTCTACATACTTATGTCATCCAGGATTGAAAAACAGTAAAAGTTGGTTATTGAAATTCTTCAAGTTAATCACTCTGCAAAAACAATGAAATGATAATAGAAACATACAAAATATCACTTAATCATTCCCTTGATATCAGTTATCTTCAATTGTCGAAGTTGCTTTCGTCTAATCCGAACAGGCTACAGTCCCAATTAGTTCGGATTTCAGGGGTTTCACTATAATTTAAACCACCATTTGAATCAAAAATTGCTGAAAAAAGAAGCTTTTGTTTTTATTTAACTTAAATATAATAAAAAATTCAAAATTTAATTTTAAAGTTTCATGAAAAGTACCCTCCCCCCAAATTATGATATTTTAAAATGAAAATATGTTTGTTTAATTTTGCCATTACTTTCATGTGGAACTTTAAAAACATGTTAGGTATATGTAAAAAAAAAAATACTGATTGTAATTGCATTCTCTTTATCCAAATATAAAACCTAACAAAAATCGTTCCATTGTTTTTGTTTTGTTTTTTCAGTGACGTCAATGTAGATATACCTATCTCAAATGAATAGATTAGAATTTAATAAGCCAAAAGAAAGGAGGGAATTTGCTTGCAGTGACCCGTATATGCCTTTTTACCTTTTATCGACCAAATGAACAAGCTTCGTTTTTCTCTCCTTTGTCTCGATTTTTTAAATTCGACAATTTTACCTTTTATGTTTTCAAAAAAAAAAAAAAAAAAAACTGAATGAGAATATGTAATTCAATTACGTTTCTATAACGAGAGAGCAAAGTCAAAGTGCCTGTCAATTGATCATTATTTACGCGTTTTGGTGTTTATATGAAAAATAAAAAATTCAATTTTTTTTATTTTTATTTTGTATTATATTATTTTTCTATGTAATTGTTTTGTTTTTGGACTTAATCAGATTCTTTTGTAATGAGGGTGAATATAGCCAGCTTTCTATAGGTAGAATAAAACGTAAAACATTTTAATAACTTTTATAAACGGCTAAACTATTTTGATAAAAAATTAAGTGAATTCATGGAGTTTTGTTCTACAATAAAATAGTTTATCGTGGATATCGAAATATGTATATTTTAAGAGATATTAATTATTTTGAAGTATATGAAACGCGTAAGTCAAATAATAATTCTAACTGTTAATTCTACAGATCTAAAAATTACTAGGAGAGTACTTTTCATGAAACTGTAGAGGGGGTCAAAAATAGGGTCACCCCAGGTTAACAAGTTGAAATTCGAGAATCCTTTCCGTTTTTGAGTTAATGCACGCTGTTTTCGGAAAGTGACCAGCTTACTATTACAACAAAAAGAATTACCTACATTCAATCGGTGAATGAGAAATATCAGATAAAATATTTATAATTAAATTGATTGATGATGAAGGTCAAACCTTCAAAATTATATAGTCACTAACAAGTAGATAATATATATGTTTATTTGCATCAAGCGGAAGACAACCTCAGTGATTTGCTCTTATGAATCACCTCTGCTAATCTCGGCAAATTAATTCTTATCAATTTAATTTTTATATCTTCATTCCTGATAATTTTCTATAATCATTCTAGTCACACATATTAATCGTAAATTCATAACCCAATGCGATTAAGTAGTTCGACTTTTTGAAATTTTGAAATTTTATTTCCCAGGACATGATTGTGATGTTAACTTGATATATTTTACATAGGTCTGCTATATAATTAAGCTTTATACTACTAAATTAAATTTGATACAATGAATAATATTTATTTCTGAAGTCAATGTTTCAGAATTTTTATTTCTGAATATTCTAGTAATCTTGTTAAGAGTTCGTGGTTGTGGTGAAATATGAATGTATTATATAAAGGAGGAGGTATCAGCCAATGGATGCACTGGGTTCAATAAAACATTCTAAAACGTTTTGGCCTGAATTTATTTGGCCATCTTCAGATAATTGGGAGTTATACACAAAAGCGGCGTTATAAATTTACATGAATTTTTTTTGACAAGGCTTGGTTCGATCACGTATAGTGTTACCGCATTTGTGTATTACTCCTAATTAACTGAAGATGGCCAAATAAATTCAGGCCGAAGCTATTTCATTCAGGGTGTTTTATTGAACCCAGCCCATCCATCTTTGGATGATACCTCCTCCTTCATATAATATTCTAGTAATCATTTAGAACTAAGAAAAGCTGATATTTTAATAGAAACTATGAAATTTTTTTTATCACTTTTCTCAACTTTTGTTATTTTGGGCTGATCAATGTGACACCTCTTATAATAATTTAAACAAGACAATTATTTTTTGAATAATTATTACCTTTCTAAATTTAATCCGCCGAAAACTCTTGGATTCAATAGGCTGGGTAGTTTCTTTGAAGAGGAAATTCTAGCTGGGATGTTTCTTTCTTCTTAGAGACCTAATCTCAACAAAAAATCTCCACATATTAGTAGTTTCGACCAGTATAAAGACAGACAATAAGAATCGAAATTGAACTGCCATCGTTATACAGGTCTTGAATAAAACAAACAATTGGGTAAATTTCAGGAAACTTGTTTGTAATTTAATAGATATTTTATTCAGTGGTCAACGAGTAAAACAATTAATTTCATTACATGGTATTCTTCAGACACTTCTATAATATTATCTACTTAGTCTTCTTTTCTTGAAGATTTGAAAGAAAAAGAGAAAAATTGCGCTTAAAGCAGCAATTGAGAAAAATTTAATTTCGTTTTCAAGTACAGTAGAAACTCGTTTATCGGGACTAACTGGGACCAAAGGCAAATCGGATAATCGAAAATCCGAATATATGGGTAATAAAAACAAAACAAATCCACAAATAAGCTAATTTGAATTTATTACGATAAAAAAAACATGTTTATATCAAAAATACAAAGAATTGCTTAAAAAAAACATTTTTTGGTGAAATTATAATTACATTATTTCTATCAGAGTTAAAAATAATTTATCTATGTGAACATTTATTAAAATAAAAATGTCTACCAATTCGATCCGGATAATCAGGAGGTCAGGATAAATAAGGGCCAGATAAACGAGGATTTACTGTATTCCATTATGGTTATAATTTTTAGAAGTTATTATTAAATAAAGCCTTATTCTGAACTAAATAGAACTGTTGGAGATGATTTCATCTTAATAACCCATCATAGGTTAATTACTAGCCTATCCTAAAGTAGAATAAGGAAAAGTAATTTTTAAGAATTTTTTAAATTAAAAAAAAAAAAAAATATTTTAACCCAGGATTTGGAAAAATTGGGCCTCTTGGCTGAGAACAAAGAGTTTTCGAGATCCGAAAATAGACAAACGGACCGAGGACGCACAATCCCTGTCTATACGAATAATTCTTTAATTCCTCACAAGATCAGGAGAACTCCAAAAGAATTGCAAGGCCGAGTTTATTTATTCTCAGCCTGAGGACGGCACTTGCAGCTTGGGCTTCTCAGCTCAAACCAACACGATAAGAAAGGTATTTATTCTCAGTGAAGGAAGTAACTTGAGGACTTCTTACGAATAGTAGTACATAAAGGTACTAACTGTCGAGCAGATCTTCCCAGTGCAGAGGTGCCTCGGATCCTGAGGACAGAGCCTCTCCTCGACAACCCACATCAACTTGCTTGTTGAAAATCCAAAACGGAGAGCTCAAGTCCCTGAACGATCAACCAAGAATTCCAAGTTTTTATTCTTTTGTCATTTAACCGCTAATTGAAATAATTTCAAGATCGCAAAAAGCGGCTTGAATAGATCTCAGGATTGCATATCTAAGCTTCTCTCGAGCTACAGCTATTATATGAAGCTAGATGCAAAGAAATCCGAGGAACTATTTAATGAGAGTTAGATTCACATGCACATAGAATTAAATTTACACACACATGCAATTAAATAACTTTGATATTCAATCATTTGTAATAAATAATGAGAAAACTATGTAAAAATATTGAAAATATTTTTTAAATTAGATAACCCATCTGTACAGACAGACTAACTAAGCGTTGGAAATGTTTGTTTTTCTTTCTTTTTATATTAAAAGAAACAAAAACAAGAAAACTCGAATTTTATTTACGATACCTCGAGACAAAAACAAAATGAAAATAAATATTATAAAAACCAAGAACTTGTGACAATTTATAGTGAAAATATAATTTTCTAATATCGGATATTATTAAAACGTAACATAATGAAGATCAGAAACGTTTGAAATATTTCTTTTTTTTTGTCTAAAGAAACATTTTTATTTAATCTCCTAAAAGTATGAATTTTACAAATAAAACGATGAATTGATGAAATCAAATATTTTGCGAAGCTATATTTTATAATTTAAATATTTTTGTTATTTTTAAATTAAAGTAATTTTAGTTTTAATAACTGATTGAATATCAAGTGGTAAAGAGGACGCAATTCAACGCCAAATATTAATCAATAAAAATAAATAAATAATTGTAGAGGAATCCCACGTTGTCCAACGAAGTCTCGGAGCCTAAAAGAGACCTAAAAGAATTTTCCCCACCGAATTTCCTAAATGCTAGATTCAATTTCATTTATATGTATAAGTAATTATGCATATGTGTGCATTTCTCGAAGTCCATCGATGCCATTGATGATCTGAAAAACCTGGCCTATAAACTTTGTATGTATTTCTAAAATATTTCCATCTAGATTTTGTTCTCAAAAAGCCTAACAAATAAATAGAGAGAGTATTTAATCATTCAAAATTCAAATACTAGATTTAATTACTAGTTATTTTGACAAGGCTAATTTGAAAGTTTAATAGTTTTAGACTAATCATTTTTTAATTATTAATATCAAGCTTAAATTTAAAATCTAGTAAAATGAATCACTATATTAAAGAAATATTCAAGTTATTGATGAATCTTTGTGAATTCGAAATTTCTAGAAATTTAATACCTAAGTATATTGAAAAAAAAAACAAATTTTTATCTAAGCAGTTTAAATTTAAAAAAGATCCACTAACTTTAAATTAATATGACTGTTTTACCTATTATATGCTTAATATTAAAAAAAAGAAATACTAAATATGCGTCTTCTTTAGAAATTAAAAAAGTCAATCAATATATCAAAGTTGATAATGAAGTTGATGAACTCATACGAAAAAACTCAGATTTTTTATTTTTTATTAAGAAATTATTAAATTACTCAACGATTATTTGAGTAATATATATGTTTGACCTTTTTTGATATAAACGAAAAATCAGACTCACTAAGCTCCAGCGATGGCTCGCTCATCTCTCCTCAGCCTGGTTGTCACTTCTCGAAGATATTTTCTAAAAAAATATAAAATAGATGTAAACAATTATTTGTTCATTAAAATTTTATTTTTACGAAAACCCTATTTAGCTACCAGTTTGCAAAATAAATACAACTGTAATAAACTTAAAAAATAAAAGTTGAATTGCAAACTATCAAGGAATATACCATATGTACACAATATTTAGAATCAATTATGAGTAAGTATACTATTGCAGACATACTCTCATATTAATCATTTAGGTATATGAAAACCTCGTAATAGTTTCTCATCTAAGTATTAATCGTGTTGTTTTTAGGGAGGAGAAAAGGATAAAATTACTTCAAAAATTGTTCTCCTTTTTGATTATTCTTAAGCTTAGTAGAATTAATTCAATAATATGATAATTTTGATTAAGAAAAATAAAACAACATTCGATAAAAAATGATGGCTTTTAAACCAAATCACTATTAGAAAAAAATAAATAAGAAACCCCGAAGAAAGGATAAAAGACATTTGTACTAAGAGGAACACAACTTATTTTTTATTTGATTGGCATTGAATCATATAGACAATTTAGCGATTGAGTATGTATATGTAGTATGATAAGTAAGTGATAGTGGAGGAATCGTGATTTTAGTCGGTCGAATTTCTATTCTGCCGCGACCAAGGTCAGAACTTAACGAAGTTAATTTTGGATAAGAATTTATGAAAATTTAGAAATTTTCCAAAAAAGGACTTGATCGCAAACTCAAATAATAAATAGCAAATATGTACATAAGTCTGCTTACCATAGTTTAGTCTCGTGGAGGCCCTGAAGCGTTGAGCCGAGTCCGCCCCACAATCCAACCTTCCGTCATCATCTAAAAGAAAAAACACAAATAAATTGATATGGTCTTAGTGAAAAATTAGATTTAAAAGACTAATTTAGAATTAAACTTGTACTAACCGAAGATTCCACTTGATTGCACCCTGATGAGTTCATGTTCTAAGCTAAACTAGACCCAAATCCCATTTTAAATATATGGCACAGATGGCCATCTATCTCTTGAATTCTTCTTTCTTCAAAAAGCTGGTCTTATGTTTTAAGAGGGACGCGAGCGCGAACAGGAATATCGACACTAGGCTCAATATGGCCTAAGAACCCTAATCGATTGAGATAGATAAATCGTGGATCTGAAACCGTCGCCAAACGGACCGAAGTTATAAAATAAAATGAAAAAGAAAAACGGAACTAACGAGAAAAGTTTTTAGGTTTTTTTTTGACTTTTCATAATATTCCCTTAGAACGTATCTAAATAAACTTAAATGTATTGATTAATTATCATTAACATATTTTGTATTTACACTTTTGTTCTAAAATTAATAGGGAAATACATACCCTCAAAAATATTTGGATTTGATTGAATTTTTCTAAAGAAAATTGCATTTATTTAATTTTATACAATTGAGAACATTTCGATCTGTAACGGTCTCATCTTCGGCTAAAATGTTTTTGATGGGTTTTTTGTTAATTGAAATATTTATTCACAGGTGGTTGTCTCGATAAAAATGTATATTTACATTTTTATTCAATTTACTTTTAATTATTAATTGGTTTTTTAATTTTAAATTCCACAAATAGATCATTACAAATATTATATATTATATATATTATAAGTTAGGCAATTTAATTGATTGGAGAATTGAGAGAGGGATGATCCAATCGACTTGATTGTGGAATAATGGAATTAAAATAATTATCGGAAAAGTTTTTTATCTAATTAGATTTTTCCTCTTATTAAAATCAAGGACTAAAGATGAATAAGGACACTCGATGGTGGAGAAGTAATCTCCGGAATCGAAGCAAAATACAATGTATACATTAATTAATGTAAAATAATTGGTTTAATAAAATTTATAATTTATAGGCAATTTAATTAACTGGTAATTATAATTGTAAAATAAAGAATTTCTTATCTTTACATTGAATTGATTAAAAATTGAGTTTTAAATCCTACAAACGTATATTTTCTATATTAGAATTTGGCAATTTAATTGATGAACTCAAAAATAGAGGGAGGGATTGGTGATGGATTAATTTCCGCAATATGGTATTGGAATAATTATCGGAAAAGAGGTTTTTTATTTAATAAGTTTTTCCTCTTATTAAAAACAAGGACTAAAAAGATGATCAAGGATAGTCGATGGTGGGGAAGTAATCTCAGGAGTCGAAGCTCAAATACAATGTATACATTAATTCATGTAAAATAATTGGTTTAATAAAATTTATAAAAAAAATTGTTCATTAATTAAAAAAATTCTTATACGGTATTTATTTATATACACATACATATATACACACATAATCTGCGGGCCACTACAAGGGTTGAAATTCAAAAGCTTGGTGAGGGGGGCGGGGACGAGGATGGAGGTGCAGGTGGGGGAGATGGCCAGAGTGCAGTGGTAGAGGGGTACGGGGGGCGAGGATGTGATCTCGGGGATGGGGGCGGAATTTAGGTGGAGTGGGGGTTGATGGGTGCAGGAGGTGGGATGAAGTGGTGGGGGTCCGGGGGGCGAGGGAATTAATGTATCTAATATAGAAAAGGGGGAAAAAAATAATTGTTTTTCTATGCCTTTGCTAAAGAAGAAGAAAGTTTTGAACACTGCTGTGGAGAGAAGAAGGAAACATTTTATTTGTTTCATTCATTGACCCCTTGAAACCCTGAAGAAGGAGGGAAGAATCCTCCGAAACGTCGGTTTGAAAGGAAAGGAGGAAGGATTGCAATAAATTACACCTTATTTGATATGTGTTAATTTTTTCTTTCCTCACTACCCCTGGGCTGCCTTCCATTACATTCAATTAAAAGTTCTACCAGTCCGTCTCTCTCCAGAGAAAATTTAGTTGAAAAAAAATTAATATATAGCTTTTAACTGAAGAAAAAAGTTACCGAGCATCGCTCGGTGGCCAGGTACTACATATATTAATAAAAAATAGGTGAAAAAAAAAATGGAAAAAAATCTCACCTGGAAGACGCGTGGGTGTGCAGGAATTCACTGGAGATTCCTCAACGGCATGAGTCCTTGCTGGAAAACGTAGATTTTGGCTTGGCGGCGTCACAATTGCAGTCGCATGGGCTCAAGGAGCATGGGGTTGTGTGTGGGGAGTGAACTTTGGACCCTACAACAGAGAGTATTAGTTATGTACAAGTACTCCTAAAAGTTAAAGGGAAATCCTATAACTATCCAATTGAAAGATTTCTTCCAATTCGAGCAAACAAGTCAGAGCTTGTTTTCGAACGTCTCGATTTATGCAAATTAAATCTATTCTAATTCCTATATTATAAATTCTAACCAAATAAATGTAGTAAAAGAAATTCTCTTTTAAGATATATTTTTATACTATTTCTAATCAAGCATTGTAAAATGTATACGCTTACAATTTTAATCTTAATATAAAAACAAATTTGAATAAAAATCAAAAGAGATTATACATATATTACTGAATCCGAGGATGATGTATTTATTACATGTCAGAAGAAGTTATATTCACCCTCTCAGGAATGAAATATCATCAATAGCACCTCAGAATCAATACAAGATAATCTCATGATTTTTTTTCACCCACGATGATTGAGTCTATTTCTCTCCAGCAAAATGAACTTTTATATACAAATTAACGTTGGGGAAATAAAAACAAAGTACTAGTATCTACTCCTAATATCATCTGATAATAATTAATTTAAAAAAATCTCATCTATATATATAAAATTAAGGTTTTGTCTGTACATTGGTCCAAATCACGCCAAATTTTGGTTGCACACGTTTCAAGCAAAGTTATGAACGAAAACACCCTCAACAAAATTCCTGTCTGTCTGTCTGTCTGTATGTGTCTGTTTCAGTGGTTTCCGCGAAAAGTTGCTCACGATTCACGTCAAAACGGCTGAAGGGATTATTATGAAATTTCATATTTGTATCAGAGGTCTTCTAACTTACGTTTTTAGCTATATAACGTTTTGATATTTTGACCCCAAAAGGGGGTTTGGAGGGGTGCACGAATGAAAATTATCAAATAACTCTTAAACTATTAACTCTACGGGAAATTTTATAATGAGCAAAGTTGTAGGGGATGTGATTTCTGACAACTTTTGTTTAAAAAAATTCTCCCAAAAACCACCCAAAAAGGGGGGAAGGAGAAAAATATATAAATTCTTGCCCTTGGAGCAAACTCAACCAAATTTTGTATACATAATCTGTAGGCCTCTAGAGAGCTAGAAATGCAAAAACTAACCACCCAAAATGGGGGGGGGGTCAAAAAATGAAAATTCTTGCTCTTGGACCAAACTCAACCAAATTTAGTATACATAATCTGTGGGTCTCTAGAGAGCTAGAAATGCAAAAACTAACCACTTAAAAAGGGGGGGGGTCAAAAAATGAAAATTCTTGCCTTTTGGAGCAAACTCAACCAAATTTTGTATACATAATCTGTGGGACTCTAGAGAGCTAGAAATGCAAAAACTAACCACCTAAAATGGGGGGGGGGGGTCAAAAAATGAAAATTCTTGCTCTTGGACCAAACTCAACCAAATTTTGTTTACATAATCTGTGGGTCACTAGAAGGCTAGAAATGCAAAAACTGGGTGCGGGGGTGGAGTGGGAGTGGGTTAGGGCATGGGATGCGCGGAGTGGAATGGCGGTGGAGTGAGGGAGTATGGCGGAGTAGGGGGGGGGGGCAGGGGTGGTGCAAGGTTGGTGGATGGGGGGTTCGGGTGAGGGTCCAGTGGCGTAGTGGGGTGGTGCAGGGGTGGGGGTCCGAGGTGGGGGGTGCGGGTTAGAGTGTTGAAAGTGGTGGTGTGAGGGCGGGGGTTGGGGTGCTGGGTGGGTTTCGTGGATTGTGGTGGGTTGGAGTGGGGGTGAGGTTGGGGTTCGTGGGTTGGGGGCCCGAGGTGGGTGGGGTGGCGGTTGGGGTGCTGGGTGGGTTTCGGGGAGTGTGGTGGGTTGGAGTGGGGGGTGAGGTTTGGGTTCTGTGGTATGGGGGCGGGGGTTGGGCACGGGTTCATGGTGCGGGGCTAGGGGTGCTGGATGGGTCGGGGGGAGTGTAGTGTGAGGGTGGGATTCGTGGGTTGGGGGTTCAGGGGGCGTGCCCCGCAGCTGTAAGAAGAGGCCGCCGAAGGCGGCGCCGCGCTGCTAGTCTCATTATATAATAATTAGAGAAAAATCATATATTATTAAAATAAAAAGAATTTATATTGTTGAGATAAAATTAAGTATTTTCAAAAAAGAGCAGACCCTACCTTAGAAGCTCTGGATTCTCAGGAATCGTCTGCGACAAGATGATCTGGACCACATACATAGATCTATAAAATAAACATAAATCTTTAGAAACAATATAACAGTACACAATAATATAGCATGATTGAATATTAATATTAAATAGTTACTATCAAAAAATAAATGTTAAATTTTCACCTTTAAGATGGTTAGAGCGAGGTGGTAATTCTTTACCGGACGGCTGCGTACCAACTGACGTCACTTGCTCTCCCTCCTTGTATCAGACCAGCGTTGTGCTTGATTGGCGGCAGATGGCTCGCGCTATAATAAAATTGCAAAATTTTAGGAAATTTTTTATTTAATTTTTTTAATAAAATTTAAATATATTTCAGTCTTGAATTCATTATTTCTTAAAAAATTTAAAATTAAAATTTTTTGTTAATTTCAAGTAATTATTAAACAATTATGCAAAATCTGTAGAAAATAGGTTTAATGCTTTAAAGCGATTTAAAAAATAAAATTAAATGAAATTAAAACTTTAAATTTTAGTACTTTGGAAGTTTTTCTTCGGAGACGGCCAGGTTGATTTATGGCTGAGGATTCAATGGAATGCAGTCCAGGGATTAATAAAATGATTATTTTCAATAAAAGAATAATTTATTAGAAGGTTTAATTTTACAGTTTTCCGGACCGACGTTCCGGAGGATCATCACCGCTTCTTCGGGGTTCCTTCATTGACCCTTATGAATTCTGAAAGAAAGAGCGAGATATCCTCCAAAACATCGGTTTTATAAAACCGTAAAATGACCAGCATGTCCAATAAATATTATTTTATTGGAAATAATCTTTTGATTAATGCCTAGAGTGCATCCCATTCAATCTTCAGCTTTGAATTTTAGATTTAAATCAAAGAAAAGGGAAACATTCTGTTTGTGGCCATATGTAAAATGATATAGAAATAAAAATCAATCTATTTTCATTTTCGTATCAAAGTTTCTGTCGAATTCGGCCATCATCACTGCCTTGCTGCTCACAAGTTGTACCGAAACATTGTTACAAAAAGAACAAAAAATTGAGCTTTGCTATAAACAGAAAGTCTTTTCCCTTTTCTTAACTTATATTTATTTTTAGAGCCCAATCTTGAATTATAAATTTATTAAAATTCTAAGCGTTAATTATTAGGCTTGAGGCCAAATATAAAATTAAAACTTCATCTAACTAAATTCAGTGCAAATTCTAGGGGAATAATTAAGCTAAAAATCTGAAACTTGCCTCAAAGCTGAAGCTTCTTAATAAAATCTTGTTAGTATATTTCAGTTCATTAGATTTTTTTTTCTAATTTTTTTTTCATTTTTTCACAATAATTTCAGAAATTAGAAAGCCCAAAATCTAATCAGTTGTTCGTTTTGGAAATTCAATCCATATATGGACCAGAACGAATTTCCCAAGGTAACAGTTTCTTGAGATTTCGTGTGGCTACTGTCTCGAGATAGAAAATACTACTCCGATATTCCACTCAACATAAAGACTGGCTAATTAGAGAATATTATTATACAAATTATTTTTACTTTACCATATCGGGTATTGTTAAGTAAAGTAAAAAAAATCTATATATATAAAATTAAGGTTTTGTTTGTACATTGCTCGAAATCACGCTAAATTTTGGTTGCACACGTTTCAAACAAAGTTATGAACGAAAACACCCTCAACAAAATTCCTGTCTGTCTGTATGTCTGTATGTCTGTCTGTTTCAGTGGTTTCCGAAAAGTTGCTCACGATTCACGTAAAAACGGCTGAAGGGATTATTATGAAATTTCATATTTACATCAGATGTCTTCTAACTTACGTTTTTAGCTATATAACGTTTTGATATTTTGACCCCAGAAGGGGGTTTGGGGGGGGGGGGCGCACGAATGAAAATTATCAAATAACTCCTAAACTATTAACCCTACGGCAAATTTTATGATAAACAAAGTTGTAGGGATGTGATTTCTGACAACTTTTGTTTAAAAAAATTTCCCCAAAAACCCACCCAAAAAGGGGGGGGAGGGTGAAAAAATGTAAATTCTTGCCCTTGGAGCAAACTCAACCAAATTTTGTATACATAATCTCTGGGCCTCTAGAGAGCTAGAAATGCAAAAACTAACCACCCAAAATGAGGGGGGAGGGTCAAAAAATGAAAATTCTTTCTCTTGGGCCAAACTCAACCAAATTTTGTATACATAATCTGTGGGTCACTAGAAGGCTAGAAATGCAAAAACTGGGTGCGGGGGTGGAATGGGGGTGGGGTGAGGAGTGAGTAGGGTGGGGGAGCAGGGGGTGGTGCGGGGTGGAATCCAGTGGGCATAACGGGGGTGGGGTCCAGGGGGCTAAGCGGGGGTGTGGTGCGCAGGGTTGGAGGGCACGGGGTGGATGGGGTGCGGGGTCCGAGGTGGGTGGGGTGCGGTTTGTGGTGTGGGGACGGGGGTTGGGAACGGGTGCGGGGTGGGGGTGCTGGAGGGGTTGGGGGGCATGGAGCGGGGGTGGGTTTGGGGGGGGGTTTCGAGGTTTGGAGGTCCAGGGGGCGTGCCCCTGCTAGCAAGAGGGCCGTCGAAGGCGGGCCTTGCAGCTAGTCTTGCTATAAAGTTATAAATTCTCCACTTTACTACATTTCAATTTGAATAAGCCAAAAAAATAAATATTTTGAGGTAATTTAATAGTTTGGAAGACCATATAAACCTGGTTAACGCTGCGCTATTAGAAACGCCTACAAGTTATGCATCCTACATAGCCGCTTGAGATAAGAGAACCGTTGCTTTTGGGATTGCGCTACAATTAATATTATGATAACTTATATACTATCCCATTAATAATTTTAAGGTTTTCAATCGAAATTCTAGTTTAATAGTTAAATGAATTGAGAAAATTAAATGATATATTCACCATCCGACTTGCACTTAAAACATGCGGATTTAGAATTTATATATATGTGCTTTGGTTTTCATTAAAAAAAAATCAAATTGAGAAAAGCACTAAAAATTTTAGAATATTTGGAAATAATTGCTTTAATACATTTATACCCAACCATTATTCATATAAAGAATGGATAAATGATAACATAATTATTAATTTTTTCATAAGAAAATCATGTTCAAGTGAAATTTTCTAAAGAACCAATATATATATTATCTAAGTTTTATTTTTATAAAAATGTGTTTCAAATTAATCAGTCTCGATTAGAAGAAATGTATTTTTCATTAATGCTTATCCGAAAAAAAAGAATTGAATTGATTCGAATAGCGAAAACTAATAATTCCACAATCTCAATTTTTAAAAGCTGATATGCTTTATCTTGCCAAATACTTGGAAAATTTGTTTTAAAATAATTGCTTAAATAAAGAATATTAAAAACATCGAATAACACTCAAGTCTTTTTATTATACTATTTTATAATGTACCCATAATATAAAATTATTGTAATTAAATGTTAATTAGATCTTATTCAAAGCAGCTCTCTATATTTATATCATACTAGAGAGGCGTTGAATATGAGAGTTTTTAAAAAATTTAGTTTTAAGAGACAAATAAAATGATTTAATTAAAATCTCAGCCTGTATATTTCAAGGAATTTTTTTAAATTATTTAGAGAGTAAGTTTTTTTATAATAAATTTTTGATTTGTTATCAGTAACTTTAAGTGATTAATAGATCTGGAGTAAGTTTTATTAATGGTATAGTAAAATGCGCTATATGAAATAAATGTAATTGAATGTTAATTAGATCTTATTCGAATCAGCTCTCTAGAATTATACTAGTGGGGTTCTAATTATTATTTTAGTTTTTTTAGACAAATATCGTGCAAATTCTTGTGGTTAAGCAAATGAAAGAAATCAGCTCACTATTGAAGAGATATTTTTTAAGGGTTTAGGGGTAAATTTTATTAATAACATTCGTTTGAATCGAAAATATTAGGCATCAATTTCATTGTGAATGGATCTCAGTGAGTGGAAATTATTTAATGAGAAATAAATACATAAGTGATACCTCGTAATAATTGACTTTCAATTTTTCAAGGGGGTGGGGTAATTAGATTTGTAGGGGTGCGCTTCCCCCTTGCCACCCTGTAACTTGAAGACTAGATAAAAATAAAATTATTATAATACTAATAAAAATAATAATAATATTAAATATAATTAAATAAAATATAATTAAGAATAAGAAAACTAATAAAAATAAAATTAATAAACTAAAATATTTCTTTGAAAACCCGAATAATTTAAAGTTGTTTTATAAATTCATTATCTCAATAAGACGAGAATGTAAAAACTTGTGATTTTTTTCATATTTATTTCTTATTGGTTAATCTAAGAGTTCAGACTCTGATTTTGTCTATTATTTATTAGTAATTATTATAGATACATGTATTATAATTTGTTAAAAAAGCTATCTCATAAAATTTTTATATTATGTATGACTAATGTTCTGACCATCTAGTTTGTTACATATCCTTTGATTTATTGAACTTTAAAAAAACATTGTAATACTTTCTTCATAATGAAATGTATATATATTTATGTAATTTTATGTATTTTGTTTGGCCTAATGACCTAATGTTCTCTGTAACAAGGTTATATTTTAATAAAAAAAAAATTAATAAAATGTACCTCTTTTGAAAGGCATATTTTAAAAAGAAACAACAGCACATAAACAAATATCGGGCAGATTCATGTGGTCAAGCAAACTAAAGAAATAAGCTCAGTATATTTTAGATCTAATTAAAATTTCAATATCTCTAATTAAGAGATAGTTTTTTAAGGGTTTACGGGTAAGTTTTATAATAGCATCCGTTCGAATTTTTAAATATTAAGAATCAATTTCAATGTGAATGGATTTCATTG
Source organism: Forficula auricularia (assembly GCA_024734495.1). Lineage (NCBI taxonomy): Eukaryota > Metazoa > Arthropoda > Insecta > Dermaptera > Forficulidae > Forficula > Forficula auricularia. The sequence continues at coordinate 5,394,176 of JALMQS010000073.1, read as the reverse complement.
AGTGGAATCGACAAAAGTATCGATTCTTTAAGGGAATTCAGAAGATTTATATAATTAGAAAAAAATATTTTCATCCTTATTATATTTAAATAACTTACATTAAGGGAAAATGTATTCGTAATAAGTAGTTTGGAGAAATTATTTTGAAACATGCATAAAATTAATAAATGGTAATTGAACTAGAAATGGGTAGAAATTAATGTTAAAAGCTACTCACCAAATGGACAAGTCGAAGATTGCATTCTTTCAGGGTGGTTTGTTGGGTTAAGCGACTCGCTGTCTTCCTGGCTCCCGTACGAATAACTAAGCGGAGAAGAGAAAGCGGACGGACGGACGATGGCGCGCCTCGGCTTGATAAGCGCGCAGGCCAATCAGAGACGCCTGGAAAGAAATAGTACATTTTATAACAACTTTATTTAATTAATATTAATGTATTTATTCATATTTGTCTCTAGCATTGATTAAATGAAGAATGGAGAGGGTTCTTTTTCCATTTAATTTTTTTCAAGAATTATCATAGTTTTTAGTATTATTACGCAAAAACTAAAATACTACTATTATCATGAAGAGTAACTTGAAAGTTATGATAGCACACTAAGTAAAAAATATAATAACAAATATTGGCCGACGTTTGAATTATTTAACAGTAAAATCTTCAATAACATGTACTAATTAGAGAATAAAAACGCTGCATACAGTTTTATAATTTAGAAAAGGGATACGAAGAATTCAGTCAGTAAAGTAAGCAAGCCTCTGTCATATAAAAAAAATAGTTCTAATAAAAGTTGTTCAGTTTTTTGTGTAGAATCAGAATATGTACAGAAACATAGGTTTATATTTAAAAAACCCAACTTGACCTTAAAATACCCTTGAAACCTTGTTCTAGATCGACAAACAATAGCGTAGTTTAGTTTCCCCTTGATATAAATAAATTTTTATTTGAAACTTTTTTCCATAAAATGTAAATTTTTATTTGAAACTTTTTTCCATATAATGCACTGTTTTTGAGTTATAAGACTGTCTCAAGATAAAAAAACTCACCCGGTATACATGGATTAATAATCTGCCTAGCTTGGTGTTCCTAGAATTATTTTGAGAAAACATTAGGAATCCATAAGTCTAAATTGCAAAGCGCTACCCTTTGAAGTATGCAACCTCGTTTTAAAAGCATTTAGTCTATTCGAGGAATGATGGCTCTGTTGTAAAGAGAAGATTAATTCTCTTCCACCTACCATATATTCAACAAATTGATTTTCTAATTATAAATTGCACTGCCTTCATATAATATTAAGAAAGTCACCATTCAATTCTGTCATTTATTGAGATTTCATGTTAGTAGGCTAAAGATTTAAAGTCTTTAAAACTTTTGTCTCAAATTAAGTAATGTTAACTTACTGTATTAAAAAAAAATAATAGATGTGGGGCACTCGGGGACTGCCGCGGTAAAGCTATTGCATAGCATTTTTTATCAACTTATGCAATTATAATATTTATGCAATATTTTTTTTTATATTTTTTATATTTTCTTTGGTATTAATTCAAGTTACAATTTTTGAGCGTGGTGACCGATAAGAAAACAATGTTTTTTTCTTTTTCTTTTATTGAATAAATGAGAAGTTAATATTGTTTAAAATATTTTTATTATCTTACAATACATGTAGGTTATTCAGGAATTTTTATCATTGTAACTATAGGTTTATGGTAACTGAAATAAGAAACATAGTTTGAGACTTGATATCCTCTAAATATCTGGAAAATACCGCGTCAATGGTGGTCCCATATTTTGTTGTGGATTCTTGTGGATCATTATTCATTTTCAAATTCAATTTTTCCGAAAGAAAAGTTGTCAACCGCTCTGAATTTTTATCAGTGAAGTTGATGTTGAAATCGCCAGCCAAGATAAGTGGAAATTTATTACCATTTGTACCAAGTATTTTCGACCCTTCTTCAGTGTACTCCAGTAAAGTGCGATGAATAAAATGCTCTACCTCGTCCAATTTTGGATTCGGAGAAATGTAAATTGCTACCATGACTATGTGTAGGCCATTTCTAAGTTTGCATAAGCACGCACAAATATCTCCAACAAATGAGCGCCTAACATTAACATCGCTAACGTGTGCAATATTTATTTCAATATTCGGAGTCATAATATTAGTAACATTATTATTATTTTGGTAAATAGCTACCCCACCTTTTGGAACAGTATCTCGTTTGAATTGAACAATACAATTGAAATGAGGTATTTCAATCGGATTATCACGCGTCATGCAAGTTTCGGTAAGAAGTAACACATTTGTTTGTCTCGTAACTGAATCTTGTAAATCGTATTTGTAACTATTTAGACTTTGGCAATTGAAAGTCATTATTGAAATGCCATTTCTATTACTAATGAAATCTAAGACACTTTGAGCTATCGTCTGAACACTATTTAAATAAGCCTAATTAACAGCCAGAACTATAATGGTAGTACTATTTTTACTCTCCTAAATAATATATATAAAATCGTAAACGCCTATTTACATGCAACCTGTGTAACCTCTTTGAATTTAGTTCTAGTATTTTTCGCTAGGATCGTTACCTTAGCTGTGCCGGTCGGAGTGGGGGTGTTAGGTTTATTTTCGTTACAGAATTTCTTGATTCGGTCGCCGCGCTCAAAGCCCGCGATAAAAGCTATGCAATAGCTTAATAATCAGTAACTACGTAGTGTTCACTCTTTGATATATATTAGATGTGAATTAAAGGAAAAATTTCCTTTTTCGTCTAAAAATTCTTTTAATACTAAAAGTATTTAAGGATTCTTCGAGACAATCAGAATTCCTTAAAACTTAAATCAAAACTAAATAAACCACTCTTAGTATAATTATTAATTTAGAATTTATTTATTTCCTTCCATACTTTTAAAATAAATTATAATTTTCTTGTTGTAATCTGATCAAATTTGGCAATATTTTATCTTTTTGGCATTTTTCAGGTCTCTTAGATTCAATTCAACTCTATGGAAATTATGTTCATTTTATTCCAAAAGTTTTTCATAAATGAAGCGCTCTAATGAAAGATATCAATTCTCTTAAGAAAGAGCTCAATGTACCTCCTCAAGCAGAGTTATTCCATAGCTCTTATATGGACTGAATTCCTCAAACCAAAGCATCAAAAGTATTATACTATAATTATAATTTATTTGTTTCATTCTAGTACATACTTTTAAAATATATTATAATGTTCTTGTGAATTTAATTAATAAAAGCAAGCTTTAATCTGATAATATCATGCGAAAATATTTCGTAGTTATATCTTTAGTAGGTTTCGTAGACTAATCTATTTTACTACTCAAAGTGAATTTAGTTTATGCTGTTATAAAAGGTTTTCATTATGTTGTAATTAGAGTGATTATTTCTCTTAAGAAATATCTCAAAAATATCTAGTCAAGAGTGACGTTAATATGAACGCTGAATGTAACAATTCAGAATGAACTGAATTCCTCAGGCCAAAACAGTAAATAAATCACAAGTAAAAAAGTAATGGTTTAGAAACTTGATAAGTATTGTTATATTAAAATAATAAACAATCAAACCCTTTTGTTTTAATTACCATTTAATAAATCAATTAATTCATCGAAACTACAAACAGAGTACTGAGTCTTGAAAAAGTTTCACTTTTTCCTCCAATAAATAATGATGTGTGATTTAAATATAAGTTTAAATTTTACTAATGTTAGTATGGAAATTTTTAACGTATTAATAAAAACATTTCTTTCTTTTAGTCTCATTTTATAATAAAGCCATCTTTTTTAAAGTTTTTTAATATAATTTTATTTTCTGCTAAGTTTAAAGTATGAAGTATAAATTAAAAATAATCTTAGAGACCAATCAATGCCAATAATCAATAGATAAAACAAGCAGAGACCATTTATTTAACAAAGACACCAAGTTTGAAATCTTTTCTTGTTAGTTCTTCTGCTAACAGTTGACATCTCAGAAGAAATGACCTCCAGACTCCCGACAACCAAGAAGTTCTTGCGCCATTTATTCGACTTACGAACTAAGTAATTTACGACTCAAAGTTAAATACTTTGGGACAACGTGTACTAAAGAGTACAAGTTTCTCTTATGGGGGCCGCAATGGGGTGGAATATTTACATATTCGTGAATTACGTTTAAAGGGAAATTAATTATTTATGACTCCGGATGAGCTAATGAAAGAGTTGCGAGGAAAATAAATTCAAGGAGGAAATAGTGAACTATTTCCAAGTTGAAATCAAGATTTTTAGAATGGAATTATAGCACAAGGTGAGCGAATAACAGTGGGATATATACATGCACATATTGTGGAAAAAACTAACAATATTTCAAGCTATTTAAAACTTCAAAACCAAGAGTTTCTCGGTAAAACTTAGGTGACCATTATGGGGATTTTAAAGATCTTTCAGGTTGAAATATTTATATAAAAAAAAAATTTTAATTGAGAATTTGAAAGAAAATGAAAAACTTTTTCAAGTTTTAGTAAATTTTAGTGATTTAGCATTTTTTTTTTTTTTTTTTATCAATGTGAGGTTTGAGCAAGAACAAGGGCGGATCTATATATGGGCTTTTTTGGCTGCAGCCCAGGGCTTCGTGGATATAAAGGGCCATCAGCACCCATTGAAGAAATGACAATATTGCAAATTAAAAAAAATAATCTATCTACTCTTATTAAACGAGCAAAAATTGTATATTTATTTGTTTGTATATATATTTGTTTGTTTATATATTTGTATCTTGGCTATATTTTGAAAACGACTCTACCGATTTTGATGAAATTCAAGGGTTAGGGGGTTTTTGGGGTGACAATTCGATCTGTGAAGGTCTCATCTTCGACAAAATTGTTTTTGATGGGTTTTTTCGTAATAAAATTAATTATTCTTAGGTAGACAAATCCCATTCTTAGGGTTTTAAAAAAGGTTTCCCTTTTCCTTTTGTACCCAGGCAGACAATGAGTTGCCTTATTTCATTGTTCTAAAAGGCCTTGAAGAAGTATTGTGATTGTGGATTTTAACATATTTTGTTCTCCATAAACGTTAGAAATATTAATAAACGTTTTATAATTGTTTTTATAAAGAACTTTATTTATTTAATAGAATAAAAAATAATCAGAATTTATTTAAAAATATATTTCGCATAAGCAGGTCTCAATTTTCTGAAAAAACAACACATTTTGATAGGTTTTATTTATTAACAATTGGATGAATAAAAATGAATCATATATATGGTTGAATCAAAACAGGTGCAGAAGGTGGGGGATCCGGGAATAGGGCGAGGTTTCGGGGGTGGGGTCAAGCGGAGTGGGGGTACAGTGGGCGAATACTATATATATTTGTATTTTTTTTTAATTTGAAAACGGCTCTCAAATAAAAATCGACCTTTTTATCAGAATTTTAAATTAAAAATAATATTAAAATAAAGGTTTTAACCGAAGGAAGAAGTTACCGAGCATCGCTCGGTGCCTCCAGGTACTTTTTATTTATGAAAAGAAACTAGTTGATGTTTTTCCAAATTGCTATAGTATCTTAAAGATTTTTTTTCACGTTGCCAATCAGTGGCGGATCAAGTCAAGTGGAGCCCCTAAGCGGTAAAATAACGGAGCCCTCAAAATCAATTAAGCAAAAAATAAAAAAAATTCTGAACCATGAACGATTATATCCAAATTTTGGTACTTATTAACAAAACATTTATTTTTTTCTCTCTCAAATAATTTTTCATAAAATATATTATAAATTAGTTCAGTTGGATTGTTGAAACAAACAATCCTTATTTAGAAGTGAATTAAAAAAATCGAGGTGTTATTAGGTTTCTAAAATTGAATACAAATGTTATAAAAAAAAATGTTTAAGAAAATACTTTAACACAATCGGCCTTTTTTGGGGCCCCTTACAAGCACGGGGCCCCCCGCAGCCGCTCATTCCACTTACCCTATGATCCGCCACTGTTGTCAATCACTAGCTGTGTGAATCGGAGCGCTCATTCTCCAGGATGTCGTATACTTATAGAAAACAAATATAGGACAACAATGTCGAACAATCGACTAAATTAATTATCAGTTCTTTCCATAAATTGTGATTTAACAAAGGACTTACAATGTGATGAGCAAATAAAAGAATTTGCAGAGCAGAAATTCAGAAAGCTTGCTTTATAATTTATATAACATAACTACACATAATCTGTTAATTTTTTTACAATAATGTCTTGCCGTATAGTCCGTATAGTTGCTGTTTGTGTATTTAAGTTATTTTAAATAAATAAAATATTTTATTGTACTAATTTTTTACCGTACACATCATAATAGAAATTTTTTTTTACAAAATGGCAATTAGTATGATTAATTAGGTAGGCCCGCAAGTAGTTTTAGCTCATGGCCCCACAAATTCACGGTCCGCCCCTGATCCCAAACCTAATCAGTTCTTTCTTTTATTATACAACCATTTGACACCAGAAAGAATGTATTTCTGTTCTATGTAATTCAAAGAGACAAACCAACAGAAAATTATTATTTTCATGTTCCAGGTTGATTACTATGTAGTGTATGCTCTCCATTGTAATTGAAGGGGCGAGTGGGTAAAGGGGCTAAGTGACAAAAATACGTTTTTGAAAAAAAAATCCATTTTGTTAACCACCCTGAAACTTTGTTTAATGTAACACAACCACTTTATCAACTAAAAATCTTTGGAATTATGATGATAGATACTTCAGGTTTGAAAGGTTTACATGATTCTTTAGAATTTAACTCCTTTATCCATTACAAAAAATGAAAAAATTTCAAAAATATCACTTAACCCATTTATCCACTCGTCCCTTCAAATTCCCTGGGGAAATTTTTCACAGGGAGGGGTTTCCCATTGCATTCCCCTTATTGATTACTTCTTCTACTTAATCTTCTCAATAGGCCTGCGCCTGTTTCTCCAAACGAAGAACATTGTTCCATTCGATTTTTAGTAAAGGTGTACATTTAGGCCCGCTTTCCATCTTTTTTTTGGCCTTCCTCAGCTTCTTACACCCTGGGGACATTCTTTGCTACTTTTGCCAATCGGTCCTCTCCCATACGATCTACATGGGCTGCCCATTCTCTTTTTCTAATACCGACCCAGTCGACTATATCTGGTATACCGCTTATCTCCCTTAAATGTTCACTGCGGCCTCTATCTCTTAGGGCCGGTTGTATGTCGCAAAGTAAATGCTTTTTACCACTAACAAACGGTAGATGGTAAATGGAGGCACTGGGATGGCCACTGACAGGCACTGAAAGTTCCTGTCATCTGATTGGCCATCCCAGCCCCTCCATTTACTATCTACCTTTGGTTAGTGGTAAAAAGCATTTACTTTGCGACATACAACCGGCCCTAAGTGTTTTCCTCTGTATAGTTCTAATTATCCTCGTCTCGGTTGTTCTGAGAAGTTGTTGGGTGGAAATTGTATCTGCCCTTGTCTCCGCATATCTGCCTATGTCAACACTGGGCGCTCGCTGGTCTTATAAATACGAACTTTGCTCGCTTGTTCGTATTTATTGATTACTACCAATCATAATTAAAATTTTCATGAACAATCATTTCCGAAATTCTCCATAGGTGTGACATCTCTTCGGGATATTTAAAATTATTAACTACATATAATGCAATAGCAAATTCACCCATCATGACATCTTTTGGCAGGAAGTTATATGGAAAACAAACTCTATTTCCCCATAAGATTAATGCATTTGCTTTTAAGTTAGCTATATCCCCTCTGATTTTTGCCAAAAATAGAAAGATTAAAAATGTTTACCTTTTCTATATTGACTGTACCTATGCGTGGAAACTAAATCAGAAAAATTAGTGAAACGGCTAAATTACAGAAAAAAAGTTAATTAGAAGAACTTTAGTGAAAAACTCGATGTTGTTCTAATTAGCAGATTAATCTTGTTCCGTTGGGACAAAATACGTCCAATTTTTTCTGTTGTTTTTGATTTCTTTCTTTTTATTTTTGATATAAAAAAAGTACGAGACGAGTTTCCTCTGTAAATTTTATTCCTCGTCGTCTTTTAATCCTCGTTTGGACGTTGAGACAAACTCGACGGATTAGCCCTGTCATATTTAATTAAAATTTAACTTCCTGCAGCCGGGGTTATATTAATTTTCGCATCTACCCCTAATGTACCAGTAATGTGATTAAATTCAGCCATCCTTTGCAACGTCTCCACTCGAAATTAGTACCAAAAAAGTAAAAAAATCAAGAGGAAAAAACGTTGTTGATTAATTTCGGCAATTAATTAAATGAGAATTTAGTTTTACCTGAAAGTGGAATTTGTTTTACTTTATTGCGAGTTTGCAATAAACTAATTAAGTATTTGCGATCAATAGTTAACAAGAGTAGGTATATATAACAAAAATAATTAACCTTTAGTAAAATCTTTTGATCTGTTTTAATTAATTCATTTATATTAACTACTTTCCAAACGACTATGTGATTTTTATTTTACCATAAGGGCATAAGTTAGGGATGAAAAAAGTGTTTTTTTTTCGCTTCGTATTTCCGAAATATCTCAAAAAAGGTTTAAACTAGTTTCTTAAAAAATGAGCGAATTTACAATGTTTCAGTAAAATAAAGCCTTGTATATTGAAGATAGAAAATTTATATTTTATGGGATTTTAATTATAAGATTGATGTAGATTTTGCAGACGGGCTGATAAGTGAATTGAGAGGATTTTGATAAATGTAGTCTAAGGTTCAAAAAAGATAGATAATTATAACTATCTTTTTTATTCAAAACCGACGTTTCGGAGATTTATTCCCTCCTTCCTCAGGGTTTTGAAAGGTCAATGAAGGAAATTCCAGGGATATCACAGTGACCTTTCAAAACCCTGAAAAAGGAGGGAATAAACCTCCGAACGTCGGTTTTGAATAGTTAGTTATAATTATATTTATTTTTTGAACATTGGAGTGGCTCATCAAAATCCACTCCATATTAATTATTTTTTAAAAATGTCTGTTAATTGGTTAGTTAAATTGTGTGTACACTCTAGCTCAAAAACTAGAGTGAATAACAAAATTGTAGTTCCGTTGTATTGAAATTAAGAGCGGATTATATTTCGGTTGAGATTGAAGCAGGAAATTTAAAATAATAACTTTTTCAAAAAAAAATCGATCTAGATGATATTTAAAATGAGATATGATTAATTAATTAAAGGGGACAATAGAAGAGTGTCTCTTCTGCTGGAAAAATGAATTTTTTAATTTATTTATAACGAGACTATAGTTTTGAGGGTTTTGCCCCCTTCATCAGTCTATTACAATTAATTCATTGGATATTCCTGCGAATCAATTGTAATAGACTGATGAAGTATACAAAGACCTCAAAACTATAGTATCGTTATAAATAAATTAAAAAAATTATTTTTCCAGCAGAATACACACTCTTTTTTGTATTCTTTATTTGATAAAAATTCTGCTACTTTAGGCAAAAAGAAACTTTCAATTTGATTAATTAATTGCTAATGGACCAAAAATTGAGAGGGGCGGGTGTTATTTATAAATGATTATAAATTATTTTATTAAATTTTAAATATAAGAGAAATGGCAAATGTATGTTAAAGTTAAGTGGATTGCCATACCAGTTTTTTGTTTATTTTTTTATATTTTTATCTGAATTAAAGTAATCCAATTGAATATGTTTTCTCTATAACGAGCATCCTTTTGGTCCAAGTGTAAATGCACATTCCTAGAATAATAGAAATTAAGGAAATTAATATCTAATAGTTTGAAACAGGTTTTAACTTGTAATTGGCATCCTTGTAATATTCCCTCTCTCTATAATGAGTAACGTTTTGGTCCGATTGCAGAAGGCCATTCCTAGAATAATAGAAATTAAGTAATTAATATCTAATAGTTTGAAACAGGTCTGGACGTGTATCTTACATCCTTGAAGTGCCTTAGTACTTTAGGTGGAGCAATCATTCATTCATTCTATCCACGACCTTTTTAGTAAATTCCCTCGATCTAAAATGAAAGAATTGCTCACCCGCACATCTATTAAATAATAAAAAAGTGAAAACTTTTTCAAGACTCAGTGCGGTAGAGCAACCTAGTAATTATTAATAAAATTAAATATAAAATATTTATTTATAGTCTATCTCAATCAAAACATTCTGTGAAAAAACAGGCCAAGTTCGAAAAAATAGTGAAATCTATTGTGTAGCTAAGTTAAATTCGCCAAGAATAATTAAGTTGAGATATCTACTATTTTCTCAATTTAATTATTCTTTGCGAATTTAATTTGGGTACACAATAGATTTCACTACTTTTTCGCACTTGGCCTGTTTTTTCACAGAATGTTTCGGTTGAGATTTCTCTTCTTTTTGTAAGCTATGAGGAAGCCCGTTGGTCCAAAGGGCTAGAATTTTTTAATTTTGCCCCCCATTTTGGGTGGTTAATTTTTGCATTTCTAGCCTTCTGGGATGCCACAGAATATGTATACAAAATTTGGTTGAGTTTGGTCCAACGGGCTAGAATTTCCATTTTTGCCCCCCCCCCCCCCATAATCGTATAAAATGGGTATACCTATTTTGACTCCGAGCTATAACTTGTCATTTTAGGTGAATTAAATTGAAAAAAATATTTAAATTAATACTTATTGGATCTTCAACCCACATATTAAAATTAAAAAAATAATAAAATAGTCGTGTAAAAATGGGTATTTTGACACTGTCCTAAAGCGTCTTTTAAATTGTACTAAATCACAAAAAAAATAGTTTAATTTTATTAATAAAATTTTTACAGAGATGTATTAAACCATGATAAAAAAAGATATTTTTTTCGATCTCACAAAAATTTGACCCTTTCAAAGTATCATCAAAAAAAAATCCTCGCAGGAGGGGTCTCCTCTTAGAGTTATAGATAGAGTTAGAGTTTGGTTACAACTGGCATTATATACAAGTGACATTTTTACAAGCTATGTACACTAAATCATACTGTACATTGTTCTCTCATTTATAATAATTTAGAATTTAGATAAAAAAATTCACATAAATTATAAATTTCAAATGTGTATCTCCCCTTTAATTTACAAGCTACAGACAGAAAGACAGAAATTGTAGCGACGCTAATATGGTTCCGTCTTAATTTAAAACGGTAGATTTTTATTTTATTTTTTGTGAAAAAACTCCTTGTATTCTTTATGTTATGTAAATTATTATAACGTTTCACATTGAAGCAACATTTATTAACAATTATCTTCAATTATTATCTGCTAATTCACCTTTTAAATATATTTCCTGCTGTTATTCTATAATTTATCTATTAGAATATCGATTATTTAGGGTGTAAGGACAATTCAATTAAAATAGGGAGCAGTTTGGATACTTAACGTCACTTCAATGATTAATAACATTTAAAACGTTCCATCCCCTGTTGAATAATTGACATTTGTCCCTTAATACTCATTATCACCTTTTGGTCTATTCCAAAACAGCGAAAGTTCATTTCTTTTATTAAGTCGATTACTTTGTTGTGACTTTCGATATTAACTCGGAATAATAAATTTGGACAACGCATGATAAGTTTTATATGATGTGTCGAGCGGCGATAAAATAAATATAATAAAAATATAGAGGTATGATTTATGACAACTGGACGTCAGAGTTAACTGTTTAGTTTAGTGGGTAACATGCGAGGCGAGGCGTTTTCTCCCCTTCTTGTGGGAATTATCCCTCGAACGAAATCTCTCTCTCCTGGGAATGATAAGGATCATAGAAAAACATCCAAGTTTTTTTTTGAACTAGCTAATGTTAATCATATTAATTATGTATTTTATATAGGTATACATATATTTTTTTCTTAAAGTCTTGTACATACTTGGCATATTTGTAATTGCTCTGATTGTTGAAACGCAGATAAGGATTTTAGAATAAATAAATTAGTGTAAAAAGTTCAAACATTTTTCAAGCCAATTAGCACCGAACTAGTAATAAACTTAAATACAGGGTGGGGCATAAAGATCTACCACATTTTGAAGGGGTAAAAAAAAATGAAAAAATTTAAATAGAAAAAAAACTGAATATATTTTTGAAAAGAACATGAAATTTATATATTTTTTTAATGTGTTTTAAATATTATCAGACAAAAAAGGGTGGGGGAGTCAAGAATGAAAATTTTTTTGACCAAACTCAACCAAATTTTGAATACATATTATGTGGGCCATAAAAGGGTAGAAATGCAAAAACTAACCACCCAAAATGTGGGGAAGGTCAAAAATGAAAATTCTAGCCCTTTTGACCAAACTGAAAAAATTTTCTATACATATTCTGTGGATTCACAGAAAGCTAGAAATGCAAAACTAACTAAATTTTTTATATTTATATAGTTTGGTCGAAAGGAATAGAGTTTTCATTTTTGATCCTCCCCCCCCCCCACCCATTTTGGGTGGTTAGTTTTTTCATTTCTAGCCTTCTGGGGGTCCACAGAATATGTATACAAAATTTGGTTGAATTTGGTCGAAAGGGCTAGAATTTTCATTTGTTACCCCCACCCTCTTTTTTCGATTGATATAATGTTAAAAACACATTAAAAAAAAATTTTATGTTCTTTTCAAAAATATTTTCAGTTTTTTCTAATTAATTTTATTTTTTATACCTCTTCAAAATGTGGTAGATCTTTATGCCGCACCTGTATAATACACAAGAGAAATCAACGAGGATGTCCTCTGCTTGAAGCAAATAAACATACACACACATATATCTTTTACCTAAGACCAACCGTTTTTTAGATTAAGCAAAAAAAAATTAGATGTTTCCACCCTTCTCCCAACCTTAAGCCCGGTAGCTAGGATTGAGGACTTTTAATATTTTTACCTCCTAACTACTCCAAACACATTCATTAAGAAATTAATTCTACCCTCTTCAATGTTTTCTATGCCTAGCCCATTCGTTGACTTGACTATAATATAGCGCTGTTTCAATTTATAAAATATAATCATATTATTAATTATTTTATTAATTTATTATATGACATCGCATATTTCGAGTATATTGAGTTTTAATATGTTAAAATATATTCCAATGTTGTATGTAGATTTAATGAACTTGATGAATCAAAAACAAATAATGTTATCCTTATGCCGAAAGGCTTGCGCCAATCTCACCATAAAACAGAAGCTAAAAGAATTATAAATGACAAAGAAATCGTCTTATTTTATCGATTTAATCTAACTTAACCTTAAGTTCATAGTAACTTTTGAATATAGCATTTTTATTAAGAATTTTTTAGTTTAAAAGAAATTGTATGGAAAGATTCAATTTCTTCTCTCCGGAAGCGAATCAACTAGAAATGGCCAAAAGTTTTATTTTATTTTTCACATTAGATATTTATTCAAATTTATTGAAATTTCAAATCTGTAGGTTATTTTCATTTCTCTTTTATAGCAAATTATTATTATTAGGAAATTTGCATTTTAAAGGGTAGTTTATTTGAAGTGCAATTTGAAAAAACTCAAATAACTCAATTAAAATTTTCTAAAAAATATCAAATAAATTCATATAAATAAAACAATTAATTATGAATCATTTCATACAATTTTGAACGAAATCGATTATGTAGTTTTTGAGAAAATCGTAAAAAACCCCGAAAGCCGTCTATGAAAGGCCGTTTTAGAAACTTTTAAAATTCAGCTCCATGTCACAAGTCAAAATTTCGTTTCATATCACTTTTTTAACTTTTTTCAAAGGCATCTCGTGCTTTCAAAAAACATCGTTTTTTGACGATTCAGATGGTTTTTGACGATTTTCTCAAAAAGTACTGATTCGATTTCGTTGAAAATTAAATTAAATTATTAATAATTAATGGTTTTATAATATCTATTAATTTCATATTTTTAAAAAAAATTTCAACGGAGTTATATGAGTTTTTTCAAATTGGACTTCAAATAAACTACTCTTTAAAATTCAAATTTTTCTAATAAAAATAATTTGCTATAAAAGAGAAATGAAAATAACATAGAAATATCAAATTTCAATAAATTTGAATAAATATTTAATGTGAAAAAAAATAAAACTTTTGGCAATTTCTAGTTGATTCGCTCCCGGAGAGAAGAAATTGAATCTTTCCATACAATCTCTTTTAAACTAAAAAATTCTTAATCAAAATGCTATTTCCTTATATTAAAAAGTTACTATGAACATCAAGATTAAATCGATAAAATAAGATCATTTTTCTTTCTCATTTAAAATAATTATTTTGGTTCTCTTTTATCAAGAGGGCTGGGTCGCAAGTCACCACCATTAGCGAGGCATTTGTTACTGTTTTCTAGCTTTTTACAATTTTCTTAAAAACCAATCAATCAATTTCGTTCAAAATGAAAAAAAATTATTAATAATCGATTGTTTTATAATATTTATTAATTTCATATTTTTTAAAAATTATTTCTAAGTAGTAATTAGCGTTTTTTCAAATTAGACTTAAAATAAATTACCCTTTAAAATGAAAATATTCTAATAAAAACTATTTTATATAAAAGATAAAAGAAAATATTTCATAGATATGAAATTTCAATAGATTTAATTGAATTTGGGACGAGAAAAAAATTAAACCATTTTGCCATTTCTAGTCGACTCGTTGCACCAGTGAAGAAACTGAATGTTTTAAAAACATTTCATTTAAAATTCTTAATTGAAATCCTATTTTCTTCTATTAGAATAATTACGTGTACCTTTATATAGATTAAACCTATAAAATAAGATCTTTTGGTCTGTTTTATGGTTACACTCACTGACATTCCAACAATGATATCCTGTCTTTATTCTGTTTCCAACTGAGTGCCTTCCTAGAGTTCTCAATCGCTGGTGAATAACTCACGTCATAATATCTTCTTCAGTAATTGAATTCCAAATTGTTCTTTCACTTCCACCTGCATATAGTATGTAGGTGGAGGTGTGTGGTTCCGACAGTTAAAGGGTCACATGTTCAATTTAAATTCTATTTGAGTAGAGATTCGGATCGTTTATCTTTCTCTCAAGATGAAGATTCACCTACCGGCTGTTACAAATGTAATTCTCTCCCAGCTATATATCAATAGTTATAAACTTAAGAGGCTGCGGAGTGGGAGAGAGAGCGCAATATCTTGGTCCGACCTGCGGTGGTTGCCACCCCTGTCCTACAATATTAACTTCATAGGCTTATTTTCATAGCCTAAAGGTCTCCAAATGGCTTTCTGGCTGCTTCTCTTATATTATATATTTTTTCTTCGAAGGGGACGGTTTTGGAAATTCAATTATCTTAATATTCAAGATGTACATTTGTTGCGCGCCCCCGGGGGTTTCTTCCGCTTCAGCCCTCTTTTGCATGCCTTCCCCTATTCTTATAGGGTGGCTTATTATTATAATTAACCCCAAATGTGCAGGCAATTTTCCACAATTCAAAATCAAACCAGATAAGTATACAGTAGAATAAATGTACACAAACCATAACTTAAACAAATTAGATTACTACATAAAGAGAAATCAATGAAGTTGTCTTCCGCTAGATTGAAATAAACAAATAGGTACACGTATATACGGATATAAATATGTAAATGGGTATATATGATATTTATTTATTAGAAGTTATAGTTCCGAAGGTTTGACCTTCATCATCATTCATTCAAATTAAAAATATTTTATCGGCTTTTTCTCATGGGTTCAAATACCCGATTTAATGTAGGTAAATTCGTTTTATTGCAATAGAGAGCTGGTAACATAACTAATGATTTTTATTTACCTATCCCTATTCAGGTATTTGAACCCAAGAGAAATAACGGATAAAATATTTATAATTAAAAAATACTGATGATGAAGGTCAAATCTTCTCAACTATAGTCTAACTATTAAATAATTGTTATTTATATGAATACCTTTGTTTGCATCTCAATCAGAGAACCACCTCATTGATTTCTCTTGATGAATAGATAGTCCAAGAGCTGGTGACACATTTTTGAGTACGGATTTGAGCCAACTAGAAATAATGCATAATAGTACCGTCTATGATAGTTGTACAGGGAATGGCCAGTCTGACTGGCCTAAGCAGGTGGACCAGGTACTGCGCATGGTGTGAGTGCGGTAAAAAATACATGATGCTATTTTTTGCATGTTGTAAAAATACACTTTGGGTGGTCTGGTTCCACGTCCCACCACTCAAATGGTCTGGGGTAAATATATTATGTTTATAATTGACTATAAATTATAATTTTTATAATTTCATTGTGGGTCAAAAATATTTTTTAATACATATGTATTTTTTACCGCACTCACACCATGCGCAGTACCTGATCCACTCCGCTTAGGCCAGCCAGACTGGCCATTCCTTGTACAACTATTATAGACGGTACTATTACGCATTATTTCTAGTTGGGTCAAATCCGCACTCAAAATGTGTCACCAGCTCTTGGACTAAGAGAACTCTGGTACTCTCAGTAAAATAAAATATCTTTTATTAAACCAGAAATCCTAATCTCAGCTACGGGAATCTCAAAAAAATATATAAAAGAAACATGATCTTCGGTATTGGGATCCTTGGTAGGGGCTTGAAATAATTTTTTTGCCCACGGCTAGTTTCAATTTAGATCACCAGATAGCGTATCATAATTCTTAGATTACCATAGAAACCTTGATAGATTGATTGATAGATTGATGGCTTATATTGGCCCACTGTGGCTAGTTTCAATTTAGACCACCAGATAGCGTATCGGAATTCTTAGATTTACATGGAAACCTTGATAGAAGCGTGGCTTATATTTTTGACCCACAGTGGCTAGTTTCAATTTAGTTTAGTTTCAATTTACGACAACCAGATAGCATATCGGAATTCTCAATTTCCCAAAATCAGTTCAGAAATAGTAAAAATCAATTTCCTAACACAATCTTAAATATATTTGTTTTATATTTTTAGTTATTTGTATAAACCTTGATTAATTCAACCTAAATCACAAAATCTTCCACGAATGATTTCTCTCCTTTCTGTTATTTAAAGTGCATTGATGGCTTGTTGTTTTGTTAGGTGGTTTCGGGGTGGTCGCGCTTTGTTTGTTTGTCCTGAGGCAGATGGACCAGAGATGCTCCCGTGTTCGTGCCCATGCATCTTTCAGTCATCTTCCTTCATTCGGGATAACCATTATCAAATCACGTTTTAGATTATGTTTTTTCTATATAAATCCAACGACAACTCTTTTATTTGATTTTCTGAATAAGCGGTTTTTTGTTGTGGCTGTTTTGTTGTTGTTGTTGTGTTGCCAATTGATTATGTTGATCGTGGTTCTGTTTAATATTTACGATATTTGTATTACATCAGCCAGCTGTGTAGTTTTTCACGGTTTGTTTAGTTTTTGTGGTTTAGCGATGGGATATGTTGATTTTTTTTCTGTTTATTCGAGGTAGAGAGAGATAGATAGATAGGATTTCTATGAAAGAGGGATTAGAATAAATTGTTTATTTATATTGAACGGATATTGTTCGATCCCGATCATTGATTACAAACAAATATTGAATATTTAATTTATTAGAAAATGATTTAAATAGAGAAGCGAAAAACTAATGGTTTCTCGTGCTTTTGACGACGTTTCGAGTTATAATCTTAAATTCATCTTTGAATAATAGTAATTTTAATCACTTAAATTATTTAAAGAACTAAGCTAAATCCATTAATATTTGCAAAGTTTGAAAATGACTTTAAAACTCGAAATGTCAAAAGTAACAATATTATAATTCTCACAAATTTTTAAGTTTATTTATGACTTTCTCAAAAATGACTTTAGTAATTTTTATTTTAATTTAGGCACTGTATTTTAAAGTATTATCATGTTTTTTTATATAAATTTAAATATATTGAGTTTACTCTAGTTATATCTCCCCAGATTTAGAACTTTGGAAATGACTATAAAATTACAGGCTGAAATGTCGTGAAAACAATATAAAATTCTCCCAAATTTTTAGGTTAATTTCGTCTCATTCTCAGAAAGGATAAAATAAGCGATTTTTTTAATTCACGTACTTAGTCCATAAATTACGTCACAGTAAGGGGGGATCTCAGATTTGTGACAAAATGTGGCAGGGGGGCCGTGAATCTTAAAAATGATGTCAAAAAAGTCAAATTTTTAAATATATTTTTTATATTTTATGATATGAATAAAAATAAAGTTAAACTTAAAATTTAAATCCATTTAGTTGAGTTTAATTTATGAAAAAAAAATTATACAATTATTAAATTATAAGGTATAAAAGTGATAGTGTGATGTCACAATATAAGGGGGGGACTCAATGAAAATTTGACGGAATGGGACACAGGGGAGGGGGTCTAAAAATGTTGAAATTCAATTTATGGACGACCTCTTATCAATTATATTATGTTATTAATGTTCTTTAATATATTTACTACTAGCTGCAAGGACCGCCTTCAGCGGCCCTCTTGCTAGCCAGGGGGCACTCCCACTGGACCCCCAACCCACAAACCCCACTCTCACCCCCCACTCCCAACCACCACACCCCCCGAAACCCACCCCCGCATCATGCATCCATGCCCAACTCCCGCCCCACACCACCACTCCTCACCGCACCACCCACTACGCCTCTGGACCCTCACCTGAACCCCCTGCACCACCCCGCACCCTGTCCTCCACTGCACCCAGCACCCACCCTCCGACCCAGTTTTTGCTTTTCTAGCCTTCTAGTGACCCACAGATTATGTATACAAAATTTGCTTAAGTTGGCTCTAAGGGTAAGAATTTTCATTTTTGACCCCCCCATTTTGGGTGGTTTTTTGGGGGAATTTTTTTAAACAAAAGTCTGAGATCACATCCCCTACAGCTTTGCTCATGATAAAATTTGCCGTAGAGTTAATAGTTTAGGAGTTATTTGATAATTTTCATTCGTTTCATTTCGTCCCTTTTGGATTCGAAATATCAAAACGTTATATAGCTATAAACGTAAGTTAGAAGACATCCGATCCAAATATGAAATTTCATAATAATCGCTTCAACCGTTTTTACGTGAATCGTGAGCAACTTCTCGCGAAAACCACGGAAACATACATACAGACAGACAGACAGGAATTTTATTGAGGGTGTTTTCGTTGATAACTTTGCTTGAAATGTGTGCAACCAAAATTTGGCGTGATTTGGAGCAATGTACAGACAAAATCTTAATTTTATATATATATATAGAATATGTAGCGAGTTTCCTTTGGCTAAATCAATCGACTTTTGAAACATTTCGAAATTATTTTAAAATTAAAAACCGAAATGTTCTGTTGAATTTTAAGAAAAACAAAACTTCAACTTATTTAAACAAACATTTTTGCCGAATTTCACCTCACTACATTTGTTTTCATATATAAGAAATTGAATTTTTGACTTTCTGCATTTTTCTTTTGGGAGTTCTGAAGCTAAAGAAACAAAATTTCTTGAATCATAAAGAGAAACAAAGATGTTGTCCTATGCTTGATGCAGATAAACATACAAACATATTGTATATTAAATATAGATATGTACCTATATATATATATTAACGCGAGCGAATCAAATGTAGAAAACTCATGATTTATTATTTATTTCTTTGAGACTATAGTTTCAAAGGCATGGCCTTCATCATCAGTATTTTTTAATTATAAATATTATGTTTCATGGAGTCACTATCGCATGGATATTGAAAGTTTTTGTTCTAATGTCTGACTAAGCTTGTCTGTGCTAGAAAAAACAAAAATTATCGCGATAATGACTCCATGAAAAATAATATTTATAATTAAAAAAGACTGATTATGAAGGCCAAGCCATCGAAACTGTAGTCTCAAACAAATAAATATAAATATATATTTAATATACAGGGTGTTTCAGGAGGAATAGCAAATATTTTAGGAGGTGGTAGTATAAACGAATTGTAATAAAAAATGTCATATAATTATTATAATATGTATCCAATTTTTAAAGACTACAGAGATACAGCTGTTAGTATGTAACCCAATATCGGCATACTTAGCATGTGTAAATACATGCGGCATGTTTACACGCTACAGTACAGTAGACTTTGCCAACAAATCACAATGAAAACTTCAATGTAGCTAAAGCACAACTTCACAACTTGAACATCAACATTCTACTGGTGACATTCAATAAATATGCCTATAGCAACCGATGTACCAAGACACGAAACGCATTGAACTCAACTTTATATCTGTACTCACGTGTCATATGGCATTTTTTATTGTAATTCGTCTATACTACCACCTCCTAAAATATTTACTATTCCTCCTGAAACACGCTGTATATGTGTGTATGTTTATTTGCATCAATCAGAGGACAACCTTTTTGTTTCTCTTTATAATATTTGTCTTGTTTATCAGGTTTACCGCGTTTTCGAAAGTTTACCCATCGAAACGTTCCCAAATTGAAAATTCTAATTCGGTGGGATAGTGTCCTGAATAGCTCATTCATATTCGTCCCCTTTATCTATTCGTAGTTTTAATTAGCTATGGGAATTCTATATATCAATTCGTTCGGGAAATGATAATGATCCTCAAAGATCTAATCAATTTGACTAACTGATTCCCGATGAATAACAATGAGAGTTGTCCTAGTTGTTGAAAAAACAGAGGGGTGTGGAAGAGGGTGGTTAATGTCTGCGGGTAAACAGCCATTCATAAGAAGTGAGTGAAACCAGAATAATAAACCAGCATCCTAACTCCGATAATGGATACGGGCGACAAGGCCAGATAATTTTTCAGACATGAAGAGAGAGGGGTGGTGGAGGGTGAGAATCACTCTATCCATCCAGAGGGTAATTTAGAGCTTTTTGTTCCAAGAGAAAAATTTGGAAAACCAACGAATGGAGATAATTGCTGAGATTAACCTCCTGGCTTTAACGTAAAAACACAAATTGAAACGCAAAAGGATGAGGGCTGGAAATTTATCTATTGTTGACGAGAGCTCTAAGGTTTTTACTTTGAAGTAAAATCATCAAAAGAAAAAGTGGTACACCCAAAGAGCTGCACTCGCCGAGCGGATTTACTAATAAATTGGAGTAAAAGCTGTCAAGTGCGAGCTTGGCTCGGATATGGGGCCATCCATAAATTACGTCACAGGACTTTCAAGATTTTTAGACCCCTCCTCTGTGTCACATTCTGTCACATTTTCAGCCCCCAACCCCTCGTATTGTGACGTCATCTACTTTATACACTATAATTTAATATTTGTAGACATTTTTTTATAAATTAAACTTAACTAAAGGGATTTATTATAGGCAGAGGCACCTAAGGATGACAATCTACAAGAAAAAATAAATAATTTTTAAATTTTTTTTTAGCTAAATTAACTTTACTAAAAGAAAATCGACTAAAATTTCAAAAATTAGTTATTTTTTCATTTTTCTTGTAGACTGTCATCCTTAGGTGCCTGCCATCAATAGGTGCCTCTACCTTATTTTAAACTTTATTTTTATTCACATCATAAAATCTAAAAAATATATTTGAAAATTTTTAAAAACTTTTGTGACATCATAATTTTTAAAATCCCTGGGCCCCCTGTCACATTTTGTCACAAAATCTTGAATGCCCCTTACTGTGTGACGTAATTATGGACGATCCCTATTTAGGGCAGAGAACACAGTGCAAAACTGCTTCTTAGGATCATAGGGGATAAAAAATGTCCAGTTCACAATTACAACAACAAAAACATTCTACCGGACATTTGAACTCAGAAATAACAGATAAAATTTTTATAATCAAAAAGAGTAATGACAGGTCAATTCTTTGAAACTATGTAGTGTCTCGACATTACAAAGTAATTTTGTAGACTTCAAAAGAATTGCAAATGCTGCACCATTATCACTCGATGGAATATGACATTAGAGCTAGTATATGAAGTTAAACGGGCGAACTTGTATTAGACGTTAAAAGTTGGGTGCTGGGTATAGCCATGACATTCTAGTCTAGATAGGAGGGTGAAATTATAGTAAAATATTCATGTTTTATAGGATTCTCTAATCATCTCATGTGGGATGCAAACAACACGACTGGTATCAATATGGCTGTAAATATTCCTAGAAATACAAAATATCTAAACGGTCTTAATGGACTAAAATTTAGAGATTTAAAGGGTTCAGTTAGTACTTACAAAATGGTAAAGCTTTTGACAGAAGTTAAGCCACGACCGGCAGACTTCGTAGTTTGAACGAGACAGTCGCAGATTTAGGGTGAATTCTCGACGTTCACGTCGGTTGAATATTTTGTCCCGGTCTGGCTCTGAAAAAGATTAAAAATAAATAAATGAGTAAAGCTTTAGTGAAAAACTAATTTTCAACTTAAGTTGTATGGAATTTTTGAAAAGATTAGAATTAACAAATTTTTTCTTAAAAGTGGCATTCAAATGAAAAATACAGTAACAATGTAATTATAAAGTGTAGAAAAAATAAAAATTATCAAGCTTTTGTATCTTTATTACATAATTAATTTCAAAAAATGATTACTAATTTGTTGTTATTAAAATCCAGTAATCGGTTTTCAACTTGGTTTATACAGTAACCATAATTTGCTTTGGACTAAACTTTCTTTATGTTTTATAATTCAAAATATTATCCCAAATTTTTTTTATTTATAGGTAATAATACATTTTTTAATGAAATCAAAATTTTGGAGAAGGGAGGGGGATGTGCCTGTCGACCGTTCCTGGTTGGCGATTCTGAAAATCTGGCAGGCCTATATATTTAATTTGATATAAAGCCCATAATTAATCTTCTTTTTTGATGCATATATCATCATAATTTTTTATTGAATTATTAAAACAAAACAAAAACCCATAATGATGAAACAATATTAGGGAAATAACTTTTTTGCTGAAAATATAAGGTTTTATTAATATTTCATAAAACGATATAGTATGAATATGTATTATATATTATTAAAAACAAAAAACAAAAAACAAAAAAACGGGATATTCGATCTGTGTTAGGTCGTTTATTATTAAATTAAAATTTGATGATTAAATCTAAAAAAATATATATATAAATTTAAAAAGTAAAGAGTTTAATTGTTTAATTACTTAATTTTTCGTATTATTATTATTTTTTAATTATAATAAAAATTAAAAAAAGAACTAGAGAGGTGATGTAAAGTTAGAGTAGAGAGGAACTTAGAAGATTTACTTGAAGGATCAAAAGCTATTATTAGGGAGAGTCCAAAACACAAGGGAAATGAAAAAATTGTTACATAAGTAAATAACAATTGAGGAAAAAATCATTTAGGTCCTTAATAAATAATAATAATAATAATTTAGGTGTTAAGGTAGGGGTTCGAAAACTTTTCCGAATCGCTGCGCCTTTTTTCAATTAAAAATTTTTCCATGGCGCCCTTTCCTAAGTAAAATATATATAACGAAACAAATACCGTCTTTGGTGTCTCTAAATACTCTTATATTAGAATCGATAAAAACATCTTGGGATTTAATAATTTATTTTTCTATTAAAATCGAAAATTCAAACCACCGGGGGATCCTATGTATTCATTTTAGATATTTTTGAGGTTGTCAAAGTGAAATTTTTACGCTTTATATCAAAACAAATAGCGAATTTATTCTCTCTAAATACTCTTATATTACAATCGATAAAAATATCTTGGGAATTAATCAAATATTTTTCTATGAAAATCAAAAATTCACCCCACAGGGGGAACCCTTTTTATAAATTTCACTTTTTGTAGAGGCTGTCAAAGCTAATTTTTTCAGTGGATTTATCTAAGAGACAAAAAATCAATAATAAATAAATTTTTAGCTTCTCACTTTGTTTTTTGTCTGGTTGGGCCAAACGTCTTGATTCAATTAATTATGAAGCTTTACGGAGCATCTGTGAAGAGGCCGGGGCGCACAGTTTGAGAACCTCCGTCTTGATGTATTTGTCTAACATATAGCTCGATTAAACATAATAACTGGCATTAAAATAATTTATTTCTTTTTACATGGATAATATTATCCTAATGTTTATTTTTTGATTAATTTATTAAAAAATTAATTTTCAATAGGTATATAAAAGAAAAGTAATATTATATTATATTAGTAGCCCCATAATTTTCACCTCTGGTACTCCTTCCTTCCGGCTTCCCCAGAAACCGTGTGTATTTTCATTTTGTAATCAAACAAGAGGAAACGCTGTTTGCATAAGTGTGTTTGCATGTCTTAGGTGTTCGGCTGGGTTTTATTTATGAAAAAAGACCAAAGAAAGAAAGAAAGGGTGCTGATAATAAATCAGCTATTTACTCTTGAGCCCTTGGCAATCGATCACGAGCTCTGGCGGTGTCTTAAGCCCCTGCAAAGGGCGGAAGCCAAGTCGCAATGCATTAGGCAAAGCAGCAGGGACATTAATGCCCTAGGATCTTGGGCCACACGAGGCGACACCCAATAGGGATACTATCATTAGAGACGACGAATCCATATCCTGCATTTTCATAGATATTATTAAAAACACATTCGAGAGAAATTATTGAAAATTATTATAAATTCCCTAAGTATTTGGTTTAAGCGAAACAGGGTTATAAATATATGTTGAATGCCAGGGATGTCAAAAATCTTTTAAGGGCTTCTTAAGTGAATTGGTATGACTGTTGGCCACAAAAGTAAAAAAAATACAATATAAAAGAATTAATTGTTAATAATTTCAGGCATAAATTTAAGCAATGTAGGTAACTGTAACCAAACCCAAACATTCTGTGATAAAACAGCCCAAGATCGAAAAAGTAGTGAAATCTACTATGCAGCCAAGTTAAATCCGTCAAGAATAATTAAGTTGAGAGATGTACTATTTTCTCAACTAAATTATTCTTGGTGAATTTAACTTGGCTGTACACTAGATTTCACTACTTTTTCGAACTTTGCCTGAATGTTTTGGTTGGGATTTATCTGCTTTTTGTAAGGATATATGAGGAAGCCCGTTTGTCCAAGGGCTAGAATTTGTATTTTTGGCCCTCCTCCCATTTTGGGTGGTTAGTTTTTGCATTTCTAGCCTTAAGGGGGCCTACAGAATATGTATACAAAATTTGGTTGATTTTGGTCCAACGGGCTAGAATTTTCATTTTTGACCCTCCTCCCATTTGAAGGTTGAAAGATAGAAAGATTGGATTTTTAGAATTTTCCTTTATTGTGTCATAAACTCTACTAGGTTGGCGAAATTTTATGATGCTGGAATGATTGGAAGTACTCTATAGGTTTTGATGATCTGTCAGTCAGTCAGTGCCAAAATTAGCTATTTTCTCAGGTCCATATCTCATAATCCATTTAACCTATATTATTGAAATTTTTGTACTCTCCTCAAGGTGGATTATATAATTACATATGTATAATTTCAGCTCTGTGTCTCAAATGGGTTCCGAGGTGCAGGGGGGTCGAAATTGGCTCGAAATGGTTCGTGTAAATAGTGTACAGCGTGTACGGTGTTCCAACTTGTTCTACCTTTTGATTCATTGAAAAAATTTCGAATCGTTTGTGCGGCTAGCTTGCTAAGATAACAAAACCAATTTTCTCTCTCCGATCTCAATGACTGATGATGAAGGTCGAACCTTCGAAACTATAGTCTCAAACAAATAGGTTGTATATACCTATACATATTTAAATTTATATTTGGTTTATATTATAATGTATATGTTTAATTGCATCAAGTAAGAGTCAACTTCGGGGAGTCGCGTAGCTCAGTCAGCTAACGCATTGGCTTCGCTTCGGCATCGATCGATTATGACGATGCTGAAGTGGGGGTCCGAGGTTCGATCCTGGCTGGCAAATAAAAATTTCTACCGGCTGAAAACTCGGCTCCTCACTCACCTACTAACACTCTACTTATGTGCTGTCTAAATGGGCTTTGTTCCCGGTGACATTAAATAAATAAAAAAAGAGTCAACTTCATTGATTTAACTTTTTAACTATAATTCCTTGAAATGGTAAATTAATTTCTCAATTTTTTCCCTTTATGATTTTCAAAACATGTTTAGTTCAATCCAACATAGATGGCACTGATCTCGTTAGTGTTCTGAGTTTTCGGATGTTATTAGCCCACCCCGTACCGAGCAGATTTCTCTTCGTTTGAATGTTAACAAACTAATAAAGCTAATAATAAATTACTGAGATATTTCTCCCCTCTTTAGCTGATTAATCCAAATGACCAAAAATATTCACCATTGCATTGTTTAACTAAACATAAAAATTACTTTGAATACAAAACAATGAATGCAAATAGGATTAAAATATCAAAAGAATTTAAAATGGATTAAAAATAATGTCGAAGTTTGGATAAAACATAAAAAATACAAAGAATCAATTAATTAATTGTCTGTGAAACTAATCCCAAGATAATCAAAGTATAGAATGAAATTGAATATCAACAGAGTAACATTTTAAAGGATTATAAATATACGTGTAGAGCTAGCGTTAATTAAACAGTGTGGGTATTGAAAGGAGGGTGGATAGAACATATAACACGGTTGTCGGCGAATAAATACCATACGAGATGGATTAAGCTTGATATGCTTTTAGAGGGCGAAGAGGAGATGAGTTCTCTGGCTATGCAGTTTTTTTTTCATTCCTATGCTTTTTATCCCCCACGTGACGGATAATTGTGATTTATCGGGAGAAAGGGAGGTGTCTCACCCTAAAAAGAGAAGCGGAATAAGTGGGAGAATGTAAAACCTTTTAAACCATTGACAGAGGGAATACAATTTCCAGAAGAAAAAAAAATAAATAAAAAACAAGGATCGTGGTGAGAGTACTGAGCAAACACCAAGCACTAAAGTTTTTTTATATTGATTGGAAATTCAGGAACGAAATAGAGAAGATGATGTATGAAATCATTAATTTAAACGAGGTGTTTAAAAATCCTTTAATAAGTACTATCCCTAATACCACAGCTGCTCAAATATGTGTTTTTCTAGATACCAAAATATATTTTAGACATTTTAAAGACATTAAGAGCTGAATAAGACATCTTCTAGAGCAGTGGTACTTAACCTTTTATTAGTCGCGGCCCCCTTAAATTCCAAAGTATATTCGCGGCCCCCTTAAAATCCTAAAATATTTTCGCGGACAGTACCCCCCCCCTTCCATAATTAGCTAACATACTCGTAATTACTCGTACAAAAATAAAACAACACTTAAATGTAACAATAATTCATAACATGTACAATAAGAAATGCCTGTCAAAGAAGACTAAAATCATGCACTACAATACAGTCCTCAAGGCAGAAATCCTTTACGCCAGCGAAACCCTTACTCTAATCAGAAAATCAGATATGGAAAATATCTTGAAGGAGGAAAGGAAAATCATGAGAAAAATTCTGGGACCTGTAAAAACAGAAGGCCCAATAAAGAAACTTTCAAACGTGGCAGCAGATATCCGTCGAAAAAGACTGAAATTCTACGGCCATATTCTCAGACTTCTTTCAAGCAGATTGGCCAACAAAATCATGGTGTTTCTAAAGAAACTCAAAAACATCCAGTGGGTTGAAGAAATCAATAAAGATCTAGATAGAGCAGGGATAAGTCGATCAGACATACAGGACAGAAACACGTTCCGTACAAAGATAGTGGCGTGGAAGGTCCAACCAAAAAGAGACATCAAAAAGAAAACTGGCACAAAATGGACCGAAGAAAGGAAAAAGGCTCAGGGAGATAAAATGAGCATATTCTGGCAAATTAAGAAGAGCCAGAATCAAAGATAAAAATTCGAACAACAAACAAACAAAAAAGATGGAAGCTTTGCGTGATCCCAAGGGTCCAAACGCAATAAAAAAAAAACAAAAAAAAAAAACAATAATTCATAAATAAATCAGAAAGCAGAACTTAACATAACATTTATATATGTATATTTTTTACGTTGAGGGCGCAGGATGCTAACTTCACACATATTTATATAAAACCACGTTGTGGCTACGTGGGTAAAAGCTGTCAACGTACCGTCTAACTAAAAATCAAATGGAATTTTCAACAAAATAATAAATACGATGAGATAATGATACTATACTATTCCAAGATAAATAGTAAAAAAATACCAAAAACATAAAATAAGTAATAATAAGCAAGTCAAAACAAGCGGAAACAAAATTTATAATAATATTTAATACAATCGGTAATATACATACACCATTGTAAGCCAAATGCGCCAAATTAATGAGACTTCTATTTTTTAATACACTCCTCTAATTTGTCTATTTGTACTTCAATTGCGTTACTTAAAGATGTTCGCATGCAAGAGTCTATTCGGAGTCGATTACGTTGCGTCGTTTTAATATTGAACATTGTGGAAAATTCATTTTCACACAGATATGTGGAAGCAAAAGACAATAAATGTTGTATGGCGACGGTGAACAGGTGTGGATATTCCTTCCGAATATGTTCTAAAATTGTACCAAACTTTTTCTTGAAAAGTGAATTCAAATTTAAATCCTTTATCAATTCAATCAGAATGTCATCGTTGGCTGGTGATAAATTGGTATTATCCCAGTTATTATAGGGATTTCGAATCCACAATTTTCTGCTATCAATTTCATATTTGGAAAATATTTGTCAAATTTTTCAATTAATTTTTGGGGATGACATTGAATTAAATAATGTTCTTTATCAAATTCACAATTATCTGTAATCATTTGAGAATAATTTGGAAACATTTCGAAAACATTCTATTCTATTCTTCGAATCCATGTAGGTACTTTTCATTTTCATCGGCTCAATTTTAACTCGTATGGAAAAAATGTTGTGTTGATTTCTTTTCAATGATAAATTTAGTTGCTTTATCTGATTGTCAGTAATAACATATTTCTTGAAAAATATGTATATTTGCAAATGAAATTATATTCTATAGCAGAGGTGGCCACAACGTGGCTCGCGAGCCGCATGCGGCTGTTCAGTCAATCTCGTGCGGCTCTTGAACCCTATTAGACTAATACTAATTGTAAAAAGTACAGGGTGGGTTATAAAGATCTACCATCTTTTGAAGAGGTATAAAAAAATGAAAAAATTTAACTAGAAAAAACTGAATATATTTTTGAAAAGAACATAAATATTTTTTTTAAATGAATTTTAAAGTTTTCAGACAAAGGGGGGGGGGGTCAAAAATGAAAATTCTAGCCCTTTCTGACCAAACTCAACCAGATTTTGTATACATATTATGTGGGCCCCAAAAAGGCTAGAAATGCCAAAACTAACCAGCCAAAATGGGGGGAGGGTCAAAAATTCTAGGCCCTTTAGATCCAAAATCAACCAAATTTTGTATACATATTCTGTGGACCCCCAGAGGGCTAGAAATGCAAAAACTAACAACCCAAAATTGGGGGAGGGTCAAAAATGAAATGTCTAACCCTTTCGACCAAACTATACAGAATTTGGTTAGTTTTTGCATTTCTAGTCTTCTGTGGATACAGAATATGTATACAAAATTTGGTTTAGTTTGGTCAAAAGGGCTAGAATTTTTTTTGACTCCTCCCTTTTTTTGTCTGATAATGTTTAAAATACATTAAAAAAAATTTCATTTATTTTCTTTTCAAAAATATATTTAGTTTTTTCTAGTTAAATTTTTTCATTTTTTATATCTCTTCAAAATGTGGTAGATCTTTATGCCCCACACTGTATAATAATTAAATTAAAAAATAATAATACAAAAATTAAATTAATTTGTAATTTGTAATGTTATAAGTAAGTAGAGCAAAAAATATATGTTACTTCATTTATATTTTATAAAATAAAAAAAGGTGTCTTTTTTTTAATAAACCATTAATTAATCTCCAAACAATGTGGCTCGCTTTGAAATAGTTTTATAAATTTGTGGCTCCCAAAGTTAAGGTTAGTGGCCACCCCTGTTCTATAGTATAAAAATTGTAAACCTAGACTTATAAAAAATATTTACACGGGTTTATTCAACTTGTAATTTTGTCTGTCTGTCTGTTTGGGTAAAATTTACCTATGCGCTCAATGTTTTCAATTAGTTAAGCCATGTTTAAGAATATTGAGATGTCATTAAATTCATCTATCACTTACATATGTATCACTTATAAAAACTAGTAACATATATTTTTTTTTTATTTGTAAAGATATAAAAATTTAAAAAATTCTAAAAGTTTCCCGGCCCACCTATATACTTTCCGCGGCCCCCCCTGTTAAGAATCGCTGCTCTAAAAGATGTTTTCTAGATACCAGAATATCTTCTAGACATTTTAAAGACAAAATAATGAGTTGAATAAGATATCTTCTAGAGCAAGCGTGCTATTGGTTCCGAAGGTTTTCGTGTAAGTCGAAAAATCGTGTAACTCGTGTATTAGAATTACCGTCTTTTCTTTTTGTGAAGTACTAGTAGAACTACAATCGAGAATTGATGGAAAGGCAGCCCAAGGATTTAATGAAAAATAAAGCTTCGAATAGAAGAATTTGGTTATTGGAACATCATTTTAATCATCTTAAAAACAGCTCCTTTGTTGGCCCTTTCAAACTCTGAACGTCGCTTTTTAAGAGGAAGAAAATGAAGTTCCAATAAATTCTTTTATTGGGAATTATATTTTCATTATCCTTGGGTTGGCTTTCTGTAATTTTTCCAAAAGTTCTATGATAAAAACATCATAACAAATTAAAATATCTAAGCATTAGTGAC
The DNA here is from genome assembly GCA_024734495.1 of Forficula auricularia. NCBI lineage: Eukaryota > Metazoa > Arthropoda > Insecta > Dermaptera > Forficulidae > Forficula > Forficula auricularia. The sequence goes on along the minus strand of JALMQS010000073.1, from coordinate 5,363,557 downwards.
TCCCATGAGGGTTGACTTTTTGAAAAAAACACTTCAATATTTGATTGATAAAGTTTTTTCTATTGCCGAAAATTTTCAACCGCTAGAGGCGTTGGGGGAAATAAAACTAATATTCTCATTGGAGAAAAGGGTTTGTTTGCATAATAATTTTTTGCTACATTTGTACGACCTTGCCCGAACCCCTATATTTTTAACCGACTTCAAAAAAAGAGGAGGTTCTCTATTCGATTGATTTTTTTTTTGTGTCTATGTTACCTCATATCTCCGCCAATTGTGAACCGATTTTGAAAAAAATTGCATTGGGTTCAGTCTAGCTTGCGATTGGTCCTGTTTTTTTCATTGGTATTAGACCTTTTTTGTTAGGTTTGTTCAGGCCTAACTTCTTTGTTTATGAACCGATTTCGATGATTCTTTTTATTGGAAAGAGGGTATCTTAGGGATGGTGCCATATTACTTTGGTCAAGTTCTGATGATATGATAAAAGACGAAATAAAATAAATCTCCAATTCTTATGAGCAAATAATCGAAATTTTGATAAATAAAATCTTCTATAAAAAAATCTTATAGCATTCATTTAAAACCCGCAAACGTTTCAAGATAATTTCTATATTTATGAATTGAATTTTATTATCATTTTCTGGTTCATTCGCCTGACGCTTTCTCTTACGAGATGCATGCAAGGTATTATATTAAGTCACTATTAATAACATCACTAAAAAGAGAAAAATAAAAATATTTTTATAAAAAAAATAAAACCGACTTCAAAAAAGTTAAATGCAACAAATAAAATAATAATAACTTAAAAATAAAATAAAATCCACTAAAAGGTATAAAATAATTATCTTATTTAGTTACAACTAAACGACGAAATATTAACATGAAATTACTTTTTGAAGTCGGTGCCAAACATATACATTTTATGAATCGCACTTGACGGATCTTACTTAGTACGTTTGGCGGGTACGCTCGCTTATAGGTATAGTTTGTTTGGCACCGACTTCAAAAAGTAATTTCATGTTAATATTTCTTCGTTTAGTTATAACTAAATAAGATCATTATTTTATACCTTTTAGTGGATTTTATTTTATTTTTAAGTTATTACTATACTATTTTATTTGTTGCATTTAAGTTTTTTAAAGTCGGTTTTATTTTTTTATATAAAAATTATTTTTGTAATTTTAAACTTGTATAGTATTTTAAATGCAGTGAAAAAATACATTTTATTTTCAAGAAAATTATCCTTTTATTTAAATAAGGATTTAAATGTCTCCACCATTGCAACCTCTGCACCGCAGAGGCGGAAGCGTTATATTTACGCTACTGCAAACACTCCCTCATGAAAATCTGCCTGAGATTTTACATAAAGTTTTAGTTTTTATGTATTTATGTAAAGTCTCAATAATAGTGGGAATTACTGTTCACATTAAACCCAGTGAACACATTATAATTTCAACTCAGAACTGAAAATAGCTGCTCAAAATCAACCTGGTGAGGCTTTTTCAAAACTTCTTGTAATAACTTAAAGTTATTTCAAAGTAAGTAATTCAAAATTAAACTTTATTCATATTATCTAGGAATTCACAAGTTCTATCCAATAACTCTTGGAATTTCTCAGATGTATAAGGACGCAGAATATTCCAAGACATTCTTCATACGCATTGGCTTCCGAATCCGAGGAGAAACGGTGCTTCCAGAATTGGGAAGTTTTTTACGGATTGAGGTTGTTAGGCTCGCTTCCAACCCCTTTTAGTCGCCTTTTACGACAAGCAGGGGATACTGTGGACATATTCTAACCCCGGTCCACAGGGGGAATTATATCAGTGTTCTACTGCTATAAAAGTATTATCGGGTTATAATATTATAAAAATTATGTTTTTTGAGATAATCAAGAACATGATTTACGTCTCAGAAGATCTGCAATCCATAGAAGTCAAATATGCTTTCTTCTATGTCTTCTGCTGGAAAAATAAATGTTTAAATTGATTTATAATGAGACTATAGTTTTGAGGGCTTTATCCTCTTTATCAGTCTATTACAATTGATTCACACGAATTGATGTGTGAAAGTGAGTTTTACACGTGGTCTTTTTTTTTTTTTTTAATGATATTGATGTGAGAAAGAGATACACCAGAAGGTCCATCCCCTAAAGGCCTGTATGGGCTGGCCCCTCCATCGTGAAAAGAACAGAGTATAGAAGGAAAAGAAGCCGGGATCACGAGCCAATCTCAGAAACTTAGATACAATTCAATATCCAATTTACTAAGGTTTTAGGGGCTTCGAGCAGTGGTAAATTCTCCGCGCGATAAATGTCTGTAATAGACTGATGAAGAGGGCAAAGCTCTCGAAATTATAGGCTCGTTATAAATAAATTAAAAAAATTATTTTTCCAGCGGAAGACACTCTTTTATTGTCTCCTTTAATTTATAAAAATTCTGCTACTCTCGGCAAAAAAAACTTTCAATAAGAATATATAACTTTTTTCCTCAGATTTCCTTTGTTTAAATCACTTATCTCTCCTGGTCTGGAAAATTGTGTGATGGGAGAATATTTGGGTGATAGAGAAGGAGTATACCAAATTTTCCAGCTTTGCCAAACCAATAAATCCTACGATTAGGAAGATAGTCCCTCCTTCTTCGGGATTTAAAGGTGTGAAAAAAGGAACATTAATATATAAAAAATCGACATTTTTACGTGAATTTAAAAAAAAATACCGAGCAGCGCCAGATAGTTATAAATAAATTGTCAATTTCAAATACAACAGGTGCTTTTTAAATTTATATTCTGTGATATGATCTTTCTTCTCAAAATCAAATAATAATAAATCCATAAATCCATAATTCGAGGAATTTCTTTTTGCATCCCTTTTTGGAGGCCACATATTTCATTCCGATTATTAAAATTTGATATTATAGAATTCTTAAACGGGGAGATCAAAAGTTGGCAAAGATCTAACGTTTTTCTCTTTAAAAGGATAATTTATTGCCGTAGTAGCAAAATATGCAACTTTCTGCTTGGCTTTCCCCCAAAAGATTCATTTGGAAATCCACATAAGGTTTATATATACTCCAAGTCAAGCGAAAGGACTTAAAACTTGGGAAGGGGTGTGATTGGCCTCAACCTTGCTTTGCCACCCCACTCTCTGTTTGATCCCCTTTATACATTGAAGTAAATAAAGCTTCGGAAAGAATAATTTTGCCTTCATGGTCGATTAGGGAGAAAAAACAACCCCCTCAGTTAATCATCCCCCTAAGGCCAATAAAACAAGTCTGTGCAACTGGAACAGGGATTGGGCTTATTTGTATTTATAACATAATTAAAATAAAAAAGTGAATCTGCTTGGCAACCAATCGGGAGTAAACGGACGAAAGAAAAAATATTTTACAGTCTAAGAGCCTTTAGGGGAAAATTCATTAGTAAACAATAAAAGTTTATTTTGCTTCGAATTGTTAATGTTTTTCGCTCTGGAGAACGAACTAAGAGTATTTGAAACCTCAAGGCGATTATTTATTATTAGTCTCCCTTAGCATTTATTATTTTGAAAATATCATTTTGTTATTGAAAAATAAAATCTATTTAGTTGAAAACCTGAAATTGTAAAGTATTTTTACTCTTTTTGTTATATAAAAATTCTAGGAAAAAGTGAAACTTTTTCAAGACTCGGTACTCTGCAGTTTCAGTCAATTAATCATTTAAATCAGTGGTTCTTAACCTTTTTAAGCCGCGACCCAAATTTGAGAAATATGTTCATACCCGACCCAAAAAAGCCAAATTTTTTTAATTACCCTTTTTTAGATCATAGTTAAGCAATTTTCTTCAATTTTACAACACGACCTTTGTTAGCTCGCATTTAATTTTTTTAACAATTAAGATAACAAAAGGTATTTTTCGATCCAAAGAAAATGTAATCAAAAAGCAACTATTTTTAATATTTTTACTTTTAATAGTATTGAACAAATTAAAATATATTTTTAAGCTTATTGGAAATAAACAGAGTAAAATACTTTTTTAAAGACTCTGCGCGACCCAAAAATATGCTTCGCGTCCCAAATTTGGGTCGCCATCCATAGGTTAAGAACCATTGATTTAAATGATAAATTTCTAAATATGATATTCATTTTGATTTAATATTTTTTTTACCTAGAGTCAAAAAGGAGTAATAGAATTTATGAAAATATTCTCCAATGGTGTGAAACAGGACTGAACTTCTATTTGGCGCCCTAGAGTCAAAATGCCGTCCCTAGAATAATAGAATTTATTAAAATAATCTCTAATGGTGTGAAACAGGTGTGAACTTGTATTTGGCGTCCTTGAAATGAAAGAAACACACCCGCACAATAAGAAATAAGCTGGCGTGTTCTGATGTGGTCATCCACTTGACTTTACCATACAATCTGGCCTCTCACTTATACTTAATATTTAATAAAATTATTTATAATCATGTAGGGGGGGGTTAGTTTTTGCACTTAGATTACTGTGTGCCCACTGATTATGTATACAAAATTTGATTGAGTTTGAAACAAGAGCCTATATTTTCATTTTTTTGACCCCCCCCCCCCCCCACACACACACCCATTATCGGCGGTTAGTTTTTCCATTTTTAGACTTCTGGGGCCCCATGGATTATGTATACAAAATTTCGTTGAATTTGGAACAAGAGCCTATATTTTAAATTTTTTACCCTACACCCCCCTCCCCCCACCAATTTTCGGCGATTAGTTTTTGCATTTTTAGACTTCTGGGGTCGCCTGATTATGTATACAAAATTTGGTTGAGTTTGCTCAAATAGCCTAGATTTTTAATTTTTAACCCCCTCCACCCCCCCTTAATTTTGCGTCGATATGCACCAAAATCTAATCAACTCTTAATCTCAATGAACAAAAACTACTTGTGAAATTTGGTTTTGATATTCACACTAGTTTTTGAGCTAGCTCGTCCACAAAAATTTGGTAACGGACAGACTAACTAACTAATAGACATTTTGACAAAACAATTATTATCTCGAAAAATATAATTTTTTCGATGTTCACTTATTGAGTTTTTTTGTAGAGCGAAATGCCATGGTTTCGCTCAATTTTTTTTAATCAAAATAATTTCAGCCGTTTTTGAGATATTTTGAAAAAAAAAGAAGAAAAAAAAACACTTTTCATGCACGATTACAATACTTGACCATACCCTGTATGGTAAAATAAAAACTGCAACGGATCGCTCCTAGATTTTATCCATAGCCACTTGAAATTTTAATATGTTATTTATTCCTTTATTATTAATAAAATAAAAAGAACTTGGTCTTTGTAAAGTACTTACTTACTGTAAAGTACTTGTGTGTTAAATGTAATTTCTCTAAAAACATTATATAAACATTTTGAAGGTCTTCAAGGTTCTTAAATAGAATATTAAATTTGATCAAAATTGGCTTAGCCATAGGAAACTCGGAAAAGCTCTATTACTAGTCAACCCCCTTCAGCTTGAATACAATTTCCCTCCCTCTCGCGAGCTTTCTCCTACATATGGTAACTAGAGGTTGCATATCCTAAAGGCGTTTTCATCAATTCATATTTAAAAATAAAATAAAATGCAACAGATCGTCGCTAGATTTTATCCAAAGTAATTAGAAATATTAATATGTTTATCCCTTTATTAATCAGATATCAATTGTTATTTGAAATCCATGTGGATTTAAAATAAAAAATAACGATGGATTCTCATCTAATAATACTAGAGGGATAATCCTTTTACATTCAATTTTGGATGTTTTGAACATGAGCTATATTAAACCGATCAAATGAATAAATTTTAAAGAATTTAAAAATTACTATCTTACTCTAGAGTAAGGTACTTTATAATATAATTTTACTAAAAAGTTCATATAACCTTTTGTGGTCCTCAAGGTACCTACTTAAAAAAAATATTAAATTTGATCAAAATTGGCTTAGCCATTTCAAGATATTTAGAAAAAACTAAAAAAGTACTAGAGTGAAGTACCTACTAATGTTTGTGGGCAGATATGTAGGTACTTACTTATGATTTTATTTTGAATTCTAGTCAATAGCTGGATTATTCATGATTGGACAACAAAAATTAGAATAATAAAATATGTAAAGTAGCCACATCATCTTGATATTTAGTGCGGGGTTGCGATTTTCACCATTTTCAAAAAAATGCCTATAACTCGAAAACTATGAGACTTTTATTAAAAAAATAAGTTATTTAATATATTTTAAAAATTTTATTAGTTTTTTCAAATGGGAGGGTTTAGTTATTAGATATCATTGAAAGGACTTACCCTCCCTCACGCCTTAATTCTGAAATCAGGTTCTCAGCCTTTCGTAGCCAGAAAGAACACTCAAGAAGTGTCTATGTGATTATTTATAATTATATGAAATATTATTAATCATTGTTAGATTACTTATACATACTTGTATGAAATATTGTTCATTCTTAAAATGTGTATTAATTGAGAATTTAATTTTTATTTAATTATTTTTATTTAAAATTGTTAGTGAGAATGGATGAATGATGAAAAATAAACAATATAAGTTCTAGACTCTTTAATCGATTTGTACGAAATTTCGCATTTGCACCCTATACGACCTTATGAAAATGACTCACTATGTGAAATCGATAAAAAATAAAAAAAAGGGGGGGGAGTTAAAAATTTTTTCAAACAATAATCGATGAAAGCTAATATTTCTATTTAAATAGTCTCATTAAAAGGAGATATTATTAAGTGCTAATGCGTCCAAAATTAAGGGGGGGGGGTTCTTTCGTAAATAGTTGTATATTATTTTTATAAGATTGAATTAATTTTGGAGACGGATTGATAAGTGAATTGAGTGAGTTCAAAATTCAAAACAAGTAGATAATTTAAACTATCTTTTTATTCATGAACCGACGTTTGGAAGGTTTATTCCCCCTTCATCAGGATTTTGAAGGTATTATTGATATTGCTATTGAGAGAGGAGACAGATGGGAATGTCACATTGGATTTCCTTCACTGACCTTTCAAAATCCTGAAGAAGGAGGAGAAATAAGCCTCCGAAACGTCGATTTATGAATAAAAAGATAGTTTAAATAATCTTCTTTTTTGAATTTTGGACTGCCTCATCAGTATCAACTCAATAAATTATTTTATTAAATATTAAATACAGGGTGGGGCATAAAAATCTACAACATTTTGAAGAGGTATAAAAAACGAAATAATTTAACTAGGAAATAACTGAATATATTTTTGAAAAGAACATAAAATGTGTTTTAAAAATTATCAGACAAATAAAAAGGGGGAGGGGGGGGTCAAAAATGAAAATTCTAGCGCTTTTGAACAAACTCAAGCAAATTTTGTAAACATATTCTGTGGACCCCCAGAAGGCTATAAATGTAAAAACTAACAAAAAATTTTGTATACATAGTTTAGTCGAAAGGGCTAGAATTTGCATTTTTTAACCTCCCTCCCATTTTGGGTGGTTAGTTTTTGTATTTCTAGCCCACAGAATATGTATACAAAATTTGGTTGAGTTTAGTTGAAAGGGCTAGAATTTTCATCTTTGACCCCCTCCCCCTTTTTTTGTCTGATAATGTTAAAAACACACTTAAAAAAAATATTTTATGTTCTTTTCAAAAATATATTCAGTTTTTTTCTAGTTAAATTTTTTTATTTTTTATACCTCTTCAAAATGTGGTAGATCATTGTGCCCCACCCTGTATGGTGTAAGGTAAAGTCATGTAGATGGCCGCATTAACTTATTTTGTCCTATTACCCACTAATTCATATTAGTAAATCAAGTTTGGAACGATAATATTTAATAATAGTACCATTTTTAGATTTATTTCATTAGTGTGATTAATAACTACTATAGCTTGAAAAATATAGACTTCCAAGTCCCTAAAATTTTGAAATAATAATTAAGAAAATAAATGCCTATGTGAATCAGAGGGTTATTTAATCCATGTTGGAGCATATATCATTCGTTCCCTCCCCTCTAAAACTAGATCCAATTCAAAAATTATAATTTATCCTTCTAAAAGGATTTTAAATAAACGCATGATTATGTAAATAAAAGTTTCCTTCCGAATTTGTCGTATTAGTAGAGCAGCCACCTCGCTCCCGCCCTTATGTTCGATATAAAACTCAAATAGGGTTGGTTGCTGGCCTGAGGGTGCATATATGAACCCGGTTTGACTTTTGCCCTGTTCCACCCCCGAATGCAATTCCGAGCTTCAATATTGTTCCCTTTTAAATTAGATTTGCCATTTTGATTTTAAAGGTGGCGGCTGTGGGACAGTAACGGGCTAGGGGTGGCTCGAAACGAGAGAGGGTGGATGGTCCTGGTGGGGTGTTTTGCATCGATATGAAGGCCAAAAAGGGAAGGAAAATTAATTTATTAACGATATTAGAAGTTTCAAGACGTGTCAGATTGGATTAGTCACGTTGTGTCATGAGAATAAATAATAACAGATGGTTGGAAATAGAAATCAAATAAAAAACAAAAATCGATCAAGTACTTTAAAAATACATTAAACGCGGGATAGTAGTTACAATTCAATTTTCTATAGTCTAGTTAACACATAGCCCTGCAAGTTCGATTCGCTTGGATCGTAAAGGATTGGTTTTTGGGGAGACATGTTCGATTTCTTCAGGGTGGTATTTCTAGTATTTTCTGCTGAAGAAATCTAGTATTAAATTCAAGCAAAAATTTAAAAATAATTTTCAACCATTTTTTTCTTTTTAGTAATGAAGCTGTTGAAGCTTTTATTTTTTGGATTAATTTGATTAAAATTTGAATTTTTAGTTAAATCACACATATTTAATTATAATTATTTATATAAAACGAATAAATAATACAGCAAAACTACGACGGTTGACTTGTTCTGAGATCGTTCTTAAGTATGAGCATTAGGGTGGTCCTTATTTTGGGTATTTTTGAATTTTTACGCTGAAAAAAGCTCATTTGGTTAGAAATAAATTTAAAAAATATCCACCAAGTTTCAAGTCTCAATCTCAATTTTAACCTGTGACACATAGCGATGCAAGTTTCCCATCTAAATAACATGGTTTTTGGCATTGAAATTGAAATTTTTTATACCGGACAAAATAATGGTTCAAAAAATTTGAACCTCTGTAGACTTTATCCTTATAATAGTAGTTATCCTTCAGAATGTTGAGATTTTTAGCTATTATAATTTTAGAGTTACAGCTAGATAAAATATTGTTATTTCTTAGGTTAGTAAGTTACCTATCGACTCCAAAATTATAATAACTAAAAATCTGTAAAAATTTTGAAGCATATATGCATAGCTATAGCTACTTATTATAAGGATAAAGTCTATAGAGTTTCAAATTTTTGAACCATTACTTTGCCCGGAATAAAAAAATTGATCGTTCAAAGCCAAAACCCCCATGTTATTTAGATGGGAAACTTAATCGCTGTGTGGCACAGGTTAAAATTCAGATAGATACTTGAAACTTGGGGGATATTTTTTTTTATTTATTTTGAACCATATGAGCCTCTGTCAGCGTAAAAATTAGAAAATATCCAAAATAAGGACCACCTTTGTTCTCATACTGGAGATCAATAGAAGAACAAGTCGATCGAAACGTTGTAGTGTATTATTTGTTCTTGTTCAATAAATAATTATAATTAATTATGTGTGATTTAACAAAAAATTCAAATTTTAATATTTTTACTTTTACCATACAGGGTATGGTCAAGTATTGTAATCGTGCATGAAAAAACTGTTTTTTTTCCATCTTTTTTTCAAAATATCTCAAAAACGGCTTGAACAATTTCGATTAAAAAAATTGAGCAAAACTATGGCATTTCGCTCTTCAAAAAAGCCTTAATAAGTAAACATCGAAAAAATTATATTTTTCGAGATAATAATTGTTTTGTCAAAATGCCTGTTAGTTGTCTGTGCGTTACCAAATTCTGTGGACGAGCTAGCTCAAAACTAGTGTGAATATCGAAACCAAATTTCACACATAGTTTTGGTCCATTGAGATTAAGAGCTGATTAGATTTTGGTGCATATCGACCCAAAATTAAGGGGGTGGAGGGGGTTAAAAATTAAAAATCTAGGTCATTTGACCGAACTCAACCAAATTTTGTATACATAATCAGTGGGACCCCAGAAGTCTAAAAATGGAAAAACTAACGGCCCAAAATGGGGGGGGGGGTGCTGTGTCAAAATATTAATATCTAGGCCATTTGACCAAACTCAACCAAATTTTGTATACATGATCAGTGGGACCCCAGAAAACTAAAAATGGAAAAACTAACCGCCCAAAATGGGAAGGGGGGGGGCTAGAAATTAAAAATCTAGGCCGTTTGAGCAAACTCAACCAAATTTTGTATACCTAATCAGTGGACCCCCAGAAGTCTAAAAATGCAAAAACTAACCCTCCTCCCCTACATGATTATAAATAATTTTATTAAATATTGAATATAAGTGAGGGGCCAGGTTGTATGGTAAAGTCAAGTGAATAGCCACATCAGAACACGTCAGCTTATTTTTTTCTGTGTCTGTGTGTCCGGATTCAGATCCCATCGATAATTAAGAACGAAAAGTAGTAGAATGTTGGTTCTTGTGATAAAATGTTTGTATTTCCAATGAGGAGGACTGATTATTTTTTATATTTTCTAGCTTTAGTCCTTCTGGCTTAAAAATGTAGAAAACCTTATTTTTTGAAAGATGTCTCAATTATAAATGTTTTTCTAGGTTTAGAATTTGCCAGCGGCTTCAACAGAATTATTTCTCTCCTATCTATAATAATTATTTGACCATATATATATATTTGTCGAAAATACTCACACTTAACGAATTTTTGTATTCAATACTCCGTCCATCCAGTAACTATAATCCCTTCATTATTTATAATAGTTGATCTTAGTGTTTCACATTTTCTTATTAGAATTATTGTCATTATTGTATTTCTAATCAGGACATTTTTGGCAACTTTTGTTGCAAGATAAGAGTCCCTTGGGAAGGACAAGGCTTCACTCCCAAGTGAGGCATGAAATAGGCGGTGGGAAAGGGCGGCATTGACAACCCAGCAGCTGGATCATCATGATATGGCCACATTCACACGAGAAATGCATGCACGCATGATTCCTCCCCGCAATTATTTCATTTCAATCCATACAAAACAGAGAGAGAAAAAATATATATATAAAATAAATAAAGCTGATATTGAAATCAAATTGTGCTTTGATCCATATAAAAAAAAATTAACAGGTTCCTGAACTATGCTATTTTTAACCGACTTCAAAAAAGGAGGATGGAGTTTTTTTTTTTTGTGCCTATGTTACCTCATCTCCGCCAATTGTGAACGGATTTTGAAAAAATTTTTTGCATTGGGTCCAGTCTACGTTCCGATTGGTCCCATTTTTTTCGTAGGTATTAGACCTTTTTTGTTAGGTTTGTTCAGGACTAACTTCTTTGTTTATGATTCGATTTCGATGATTCTTTTTTTATTGGAAAGGGGTATCTTAGGGATAGTGGAATATTAATTTGGTCAAGTTCTGATGATAGGATCACTATTAATAACATCACTAAAAAGAGAAAAATAAAAAATTTTAAGAAAAAAATAAAACCGACTTCAAAAAAATTAAAGGCAACAAATAAAATACACTAAAAGGTATAAAATAATTATTATCTTATTTAGTTACAACTAAACGACGAAATATTAATATGAAATTACTTTTTTAAGTCGGTGCCAAACATATACCTTTTATGAATCGCACTCGACGGATCTTACTTAGTACGTTTGGTGGGTACGCTCGCTTATAGGTATAGTTTGTTTGGCACCGACTTCAAAAAGTAATTTCATGTTAATATTTCGTCGTTTAGTTGTAACTAAATAAGATAATAATTATTTTATACCTTTTAGTGTATTTTATTTGTTGCATTTAATTTTTTTGAAGTCGGTTTTATTTTTTTCTTAAATTTTTTTTACTTTAACATACAGGGTATGGTAATTGTGTATGGAAAAAGTGTTTTTTTGCTTCGTTTTTTAAAAATATCTCAAAAACGGCTGAAACTATTTTGATTAAAAAAATTGGGAGAAACCATGACATTTCGGTCTACAAAAAAGCCCTAATAAGTGAATACAAATTATCATTTTCGAGATAATAGCTGTTTTATCAAAATGTCTGTTAGTACGTTAGTATGTGCTTTATCAAATTATTGTGAACGCACCAGCTTGAAAACTAGTGTGAATATCAAAACAAAATTTCACATGTAGTTTTTGTCCATTGAGATTAAGAGCTGATTAGTTTTTGGTTGAAATCGAACCCAAAACTAGGGACAGGGGGCTTAGAAATTAAAATTATAAGATTTTCAAACTAAAAGAAAACAAGAAAAATGAAATATACTACAAAATGATGTTATAATAACGAAAAATTCTTATTTTTTTCTGGGGTCCAAATTGAGAGGTGGTGTAGGGTCAAAAAATGAAAATCTAGGCCCTTGGACCAAACTAAACCAAATCTAGTATACATTGGTACTCAGTGGACCTCCAAAAGACTAAAAATGGAAAAATTAATTGCCCGAAATTGGGGGGGGGAGGTCAAAAAATGACAATTGCAAATATTTATAGACTTCTGCGAGCCCACTGATTATGTATACAATATTTGGTTGAGTTTGGTCCAAAGACCTAGAATTTCATTTTTTGATCCTACACCCTAAATGATTATAAATGATTTTATTAAATATTAAATATAAGAGAGGGGCTATGCCTAAGTTAAAGTCATGTGGATGGACACATCATATTTTTTCTTATATATATTTAATTGGTTGACATTTTAAAAGAAATATTTTTAGAAATTTTTTCTTCCTTATTCGGACATCAAATAAAATTTGGTTTTATTCAAAATGTGTAGATAATTTTATTGTTTGATTTATTTAATTGAATTTCAATCTAATTCTTGAAAAAATTTTATGAAGGGCTTAAACAGCAATTCCCTAGTGGTGATTTTGAATTTGGCGAAGCAGCCTAGAAACATATATATCCAAGATTCTTAAAGATATTCTAATCAGAATTTTTTTCTTTAATTTATCACATGATTCTTAAATATTTTTTTACCTCGTCCAAGTATATCTTCTTTAAATATTTTTGCAGTAAATATTTTTATATTATAAATTATTATTGTACTTTACCTTACTTCTAATAGATGGCAATGTATTTTTCTTAATTACTTCTGGTATTACATAGTTCCTAGTCTATCTAATAGATGGCGTTGATTTTTTAGGACTCCGATCAAAAGTAAAACAGAATCCTATTTTAGTATTGATAACAATGTTGATCTATCTGTCCGTATGTCATAGTAACATCATTACTTATTGATTATGAGAGATGATGGATGTATGAGTAGAATTTTTTCATAATTTTTTATATTCATAAGTTTGAAAATTTCGTTGGGTGTAATAAGTTGGCCAAGTCCGAGTCGGATGTTGAGTGGGTTCCGTACATTATAGCTTTCAAAATACTTAAGATATCAAATTGGTTCTTAATAATCATTTATTCAAAGAGAATGATAAATTTTTCATTATTTTAAGTTTAAGCCCTTTTTAAACGTCGACAGGCACGATATCACTAAAATAAGTCCACTTTTTTGAGGCTCTCTTCACTATCAATTTAAATTGGAATAAATTGAAAAAAATTAAATCTAATTTTACATAAATAATTTTTACATGGATACCAAACAATTTATGACAAAGAAATGGATTTTTTATTTTTTTATTTTCGACCATACAAAAAATTCGAACCTTTTCAAAATAATTTGCTCAAAATTTTAATACAATTTTTGATTTGCAAGAAATGAATACATATACATGAAAAATTTCGGGTTTGTAACTTATATATGTATATTACCAGCTACAATCAATTTATTGTAGACTATTTAATTAATTATAAGATTCTTCCAAAACATAAGTGACTTAATTTTTTAAATTATTTTTAAATTGAAACGTTTTTTAGTCACAAACTAATAAAGGACATTAATTTAAGTTAATTATTATTGTTTATTTTATTGATTCATCAAACAGTTTATTTAATTAAATATTAAATATAAGAGAGGGGCCAGGTGTATGGTAAAGTCATGTGGATGGCCACATCAGTTTATTTTATTTTAATATCTCTCTGAATTATATTTTTAGCACAAATTGTGTAAAAAAATAAAATATCGGAACGTATTTTTTTTATAATTCTTTTCAACATTTCAAACATATATATATAGTTGATTAAAATTTTCGAATGAATTCAATACCCAGGCTCTCTGAAAGGCTTTACCTACCGTACGTACCGAATAAAATACACTGTATTATTGCTGATTTCCAATGTCAAGATTTGATATGCAGATAAATAGAATATTATATTAACAAATACATTGTGCAGATATATTTATGAAATTTGCATTCCTACTGAATCCTGTTTAATCGAAATCGAATCAACTCAGTTTCAAAGCTCGAAAAAAGTTTACTACTCCGTGAAGAATAGAGTTGGCTTGTTTGACAAAAAAGACCATCTCAACCCAACAGTCTTTTTACTTTCATTTTAAATTGTATTTGACTAGGAAGGACATCCCTTACAAATGTGCTCGTCTTTTCAGGCCTCGCCAAATAAAGGGAACCGTCACGTTCGCTGTTCGCTAAGGGTGCTGGAAACAGAGAAACTCAAGACTCCGTGTCTTCTTAAAGGTTATCTTGGATTCTTATTCATTTTATATTGTTTGTTTTCTTTTTCAATCAATCTCGCCTCTTTATCAGTTTTTGATCCTAACACAAACAGGATTGTGTAATTTTTATATGTTTATATATTGCTTGATTGTTCCATAAAAAGAACAGATGGTCCACATACAAGAGACGAATTTGCATTTCGGAAAGATTTGTTTAATCTGTTTGTTTGAGATTTGATTGTAAATAAGTTTGTGGATTTGTTTACAATAGACTCTTAGGTCTTTTAAACGATCTAGGCCAGCTGTTTTTTAAAAAGCTATGGAATTATTTGTACAACTGACACTTAATCAAGGGAGGCCGGAATTTTTTTTTTTTTTAATATTATAAGTATTTTCTTGTAAATGGGCTGGTAAATTTCATTGGAGATTTGATGAAAGTCAGCCCAGGATTATGAAAAGAAGATATTTTCAATGTAAAAAATTAAATGGAAGTCTTTTAAAAGCCAAGGTTTCGGAGAATCTTCTTTCCTTTTTCAGAGTTTAAAAATATCAATGAAGGATGCGTGTATCATTTTCTTGATATTAATTCATTTTTTTTTTAATAATTTTTATTATTCATTTGAAGGACTATAAGAGACTATAAGAAACTATTTAAGCGATATTAAGTGACTATTTATTATAAAATAAGAGCAGGAATTTTGTGATTAATATCCAAGACTGGTGGATGGGTTAAGGGGACAAATAGACACATAGACAGACTACTGGAGAAGATCTAGAAGAAGGCCCAGAAGAAGATTGAAGAAACGAGAGCAAGAAACCAAGAAAACAAAAACCCATAATGGTTAGGGTCATGAATTTTTTTTTATTCAGATGTATACCTATATATATAATATATGACGATGTATTTATTGTAATTTATTTTGTAAAATTATTAATATAGTAAAATAAATTTATATTAAAAAATATATATAGGTCAAAATGTCTTTGTGAAGGTTTCGTTGGAGACGGGGGTGTAATCATGGATGTTTGTATATATAACGTATTATTAATTTAAAAGTAAGTGTGGGATGAAAAGACAAAGTTTTTATGTTTAAAAATTTAGAATTTATTATAACGAATTAATATGTTTGAAAGTGAAATGAAGTGTTTAAGAATGAATAAAAATAAATGAAGTTTTATATGAGAATTCAAAGGCTGGTTCATCTATGGATGTGCTATTTGGTCCATTCTGATCCCTTCCACAGGCTCGTAGACAGGATAGTGGTTACGTGTGACTAGATCCAAATCCCGCAATATGTAAAGTCTTTTTCTTTTTTCTATATGGTTGTGTCGAAAATGCCAGGCCGAAATTGATCAAATTTGTAAATAAATGATCCCTAGGCTTCAATGTATTCTCGACGATGAATAATAGAAGAAGAAATAAAATAAACAAAATGATTACACGAGCTCCATTCTGGAGCCCAGGATCAGATGTTGTTGCTTGTAATAATGCTCGTCAAGAAATTATTTCTTCTTAGGAAAAAAATCGAATATTTATTTAAATAGTAAGTATATTATCTATTTTCAACTCCGATTATTTATCAGGATTAAAATAGACAGCCAAACTAATTCAAAGTACAAATAAATATAATTTGGTACTTTTCCATTAGCAGGGCGCAAATGTCCCCAATTGTGAACCAAACACGAGTATCACGGGCTCCGTGAGGCACCGCTACTGACGACGGATTCTTTTAGAAAATGAATATTGATTAAAAAATAATTAGTAAATGCCCAAAAAAATTCGAATTTTAAAAATCGTTCCCGGTTCGGTTAAGATATATTCAGTTCGGCTCGGTTCGGCTCGTATATCTTCATTTCGGGCTGGTTTTTAGGCGATTAGGTTGGAGTTAACGTTACAAGCCGAACCGAGCCGAATTGAATATATCTTAACCGAACCTTTCAAAGTTTGTTCGGGAACCCATTTTTTTATCTAAATGAACCGATATGATAAATAGGACCGAACCTATGAAAAGTTCTAAAAGTGAAAAGTGCCAAAGCCCTGGGGCTCACTTGAGACAATTTGAGACATCACGGTTTTGAAATTTAGCGGAATTCTACATTATTTGGCGATTTTTCATTTGCGCCTGGCTAACGGAAAAGTACCTATAATTTATTTATTGATTCACTTATTTTATTTTTTTATGTTAAAATTCAAAATTAAATATTTTTTTCTCTACAATACTTGAGACCATTGTAAGGTATTATAAAATAAGAGCCTAAAAATCCACTCTCTACTTTAAGAATGAGTCAATAAATATTTGGGACGACGAGCCCATCTACAGAAGTTTACATTGACTAAACTCCTAAACTAATAGGAGACCCGGCTCTAACCAATTCCCTGGCTCACCGAAGAACCGTTTCTGCCCTTTCCCTGTACTACAGATACTATCACGGTGTCTATTCAGTCGAGCTGAAATCAATTATCCCCCTAAAGCCCTCTTTATGAGAAACACGCGGTTTTCGAACGCTCAGCATCCCTTCGTTGTCAAATTGGATAAAAGTCGAACAAGCGCTTTCTTTCGCCAAATCTTTTATCCCTATGACCTCCAGAGACTGGAACTCGCTCCCTGCCACCATCTTTCCCGCGACTTATAACCTTCAGCTATTTAAGACCCGTATCCACAGATACATTCGACCCCCGCCCAGCCCATAAAATTCTTTCTTCTTATTTTCACGATGAAGGCGCCAATCCAGGCCTTTAGGAGTTGCACCTTTTTGATGTAACTCCTTCTATCATCATTTTCAAAAAAAGATGAGTCTGTACGAAATATATAGTGAGTCCTGCTCATAAGCAATATTTCTTTCACTTGGGAAATTTACCTAGTAATCTAAATTTAATTTTATATTGATACTAGTGGTAATGTAATTTGAATCATCTTCTCAGATTCCATCAAAGAATCCATACAGTTAGATTTTAGTTAGTCCCTATTTTGCTTTAACTAATTTGTTTTTTCCAACCAATTCAATTGACTATTTATCCTTATTTTTTATTTATTTTTTGTATGATTGATTATAATATATACCTGGCGGCCCAAGAAGAAATTTCCAACTCAGGGGATCGAGGAGTGTGAGGGTACAAAGCGAAGACCGCAAAGATAATCTTTCCACGGTGTGAATTTCTTCGACCACCACACAAAACGTGAAACTATTATCTGCTCCATCTAGTCTATTTATCTAAACAGAAGGCCTCGTCGGTCGGTTCGAGTGGTTTTTCTCTTCGTCGGCCAAATTGCCCGTTTAGCCGTTACATTTGTATTTATAAAGGATTGGTTACGTGAGAGTATGTAGGAAATTTAAAACAAATTTGAGATTCCGAAACAGATTTGCTTCGGCAAATCACACCGGTCATATTTAAATAATAGACCTATTATATTTCTATATGTAGGTATAATGCACACAGAACAGAATTTATCTATATTTAGATGTTCACTTCTTTCCAATATATTCGACTCATCCCTCAGGCCTGGTCTTTTTTGTAAAGAAATTGCCCAAAATATATTAAAGTGAGATCCAGCTATCTTGTACAGTAGGTTTACACTGTACCGAGTTTACCAGGCGGAAGGTGTATTAATAAATTCGAAAACATCCAGTATTTATTTGAGGTTAGTATAATTCTAAATTAGAAGCATGCAGAATGCTAGTATGTTGATCAAATATTCTTAAAGACAAATCATTTAGGTTGTCCTCTACTTGAAGAAATAAAATAAATATATACCTACACATATACAGGGTGGTGACTTGGCCGACGCAGCATATACAATGTTAATTTTTGAATGTGCATTTATTTGATCCCCTAATTATTTTAGAGTTAAAGTTCTTATAGGTTTTTTGTAGAGAAAAAATACTGAATCCGAACATATTTTTGTTTTCAAATTTTGAAATTTCAGAACCGTAATAATCAACATTATAAATAATTGTATTTTTACAAAAATCACTGAGGCCATGAGGAATTATTAAAACAAACAAGGCATTTTTCATTTTTTGTTTCTATTTGACGTTTAATAGTGATGTCTTTAGTGATTCTTTTAGAGCATAATTAGAATACAAAAAACTGAGCAGAATTAAAATTCTAAAAGATAATTACATCAGATTTTGTCTAATTCATAATTTAAAAGTCCAAAAAAACGATTTTAAAAATGTAGATATTTATTTAAAAAATTTAAATTCAAAACTTTTATTGTTGTCGATTGTTTAAGTTTTATTGTTTATACTAGTCTCAAAATGTATTCATATGATTTGGATAGAAGAAATGCGTTTTGCCTTGAAATGATGGAAAAAAGTAATGAAGACAGATTTTTTGAAAAACATTGTTTTCACGGACGAATGCACGTTTACACTCCATAATGAACCATGGAGCTATGAACATTTGCTATGATTGTTATTTTTTGAAATAATTTTATGCATTTGTTAATTATGTTAAAAAATTAAATTCTGTTTACCTTACTGATTTTATTGTTTTAATTACGTTTAAAAATATTACTTATAATTTCGTTGATTATTCTTGTGAAAATTTAAAAGCTCGTTCTAAACTTCATCTACGTGAATCTACTACTTTTATTTATCAATTACAAATACAAAACTCAGCCCATTCAAATTTAAACGAGTTTCTCATTATGGTAATCAATAAATTCTAATAAGAACTGATTTTAAAAAGTTCAAATATAACAAACGTCACTCAGAAACAACAAATGAAAATGCCTTGTTTGTTTTAATAATTCCTCATGGCCTCAGTGATTTTTGTAAAAATACAATTATTTATAATGTTGATTATTACGGTTCTGAAATTTCAAAATTTGAAAACAAAAATATGTTCGGATTCAGTATTTTTTCTCTACAAAAAACCTATAAGAACTTTAACTCTAAAATAATTAGGGGAGCAAATAAATGCAGATTCAAAAATTAACAATGTAATCGCTATGCTGCGTCGGCCAAGTATAACAGTGGCGTGCGGTCCATGGATTCTGTGGATGGTGCGTATCCCTAAAATTTCAAAACGCCAAGAGTATTTTGATACGGTGTTACAAAAAATCTAATGTTAAATTTGAAAAATAAAATATAAAATTCTGAGTTTATCGATGAATTTTACAAAAAAATGAGTGTGTGTGTGATTTCTATATTTGCCGAAAGACAATTAGAAAAGTATTTCATTTGGAAACCTTTAGTACAAGTCATATTATGTTCTTATCCGGCTGATATGGGTGAGAATCTTGGAAGCTGTATGATAAGGTTCACTTGTGTATTCTCGATAGGGTTTCTTTTTTTCAGCAGATATACCATGGTCCTTGAAACTTGAGCTGTATTTCAAAAGACTAGGTATACTATGTTGTAAATAATCGGTGTCCCATCGTAATTTTATTTAAATCAACCAATTTAAAACGCTCCTCTCTTTAGATCGTTTCGAAATTCCCCATGCGTAAGCGAAAAATAAAATAAAAGTTTTAAAATTGAAGGGTTATATTTTGGACAGCATCCTCTGGTTGAAATGTCACCGGCTGCTACTATTTATATAAATATTTTATAAAAAACATCCTTCAAACGTTTAGTAGAGAAATCTGATTATTCCCGAATCTTAAATGTATTTTGTAAATTATATCGTGTACTTGATCGTAAAAAGACATTTTAGTCATTATTTCCGATTATCTTGAACGATTGTAGCTAATGAGCCGCAATTTGACAAAAAGTGAAAATATTGTATTAATAAGCTGCATTTTTGTGCTAAGTTCACAATTTCTAGCATGAATCGTTAGCTGATGAAAAATTGCCAAAACATCATTTCCAGAAGGTTTCGAAGATCTCAGAATGTTTCCAATTTTTCCTCAAATTTAAGGATGGAAGACTAGAATTATCGAGCATTGATATTTTTTCCAAAATTATCGTTTTACGGTTCACTGAGTACCTAGAAAAAGTGTTGTTTATATAATCTATGGTATATTATATAGGTACATAGGTGTCTCTGCTCAAAATTCGTATAAAATCTATTTTAAACAATAATGAGGATATTAAAAACATAATTTTATATTCAAATTTATTATATAGGAATTAAGAATTTTTATATATTTAAAAACCGAGTACTTGCTCAATAACATTTGAACTTTTACTAAAAATAATGAATATCATTTTAAAATATAATTTTTCATTTTCTAAACTTCGGTTTTAATTAAATTATTTGTAGATAAGTTTTTTTATGAGAAAATAAATAAATAAACTATTACTACGAATAAAAGTAATTTTAAAAATTTTGGAATTGTGCGACTTCAATATTAGTCAAAACCTCTATAGATTTAAAAACTAAGCAGGCAAATTATTAACACTGATACATACAGTAAATTTTACTTAATTTTTTATTATTAAAAAATGTTTCACCTTGAACCAACACCTATCTTCTTAAAAGTTAGTAAATTTTTTTCCAAAAATACTTTTTTGAACTTAAGGAAAACATTAAATCCTAAAAAAATCGTTAAATCGTTGAATATACTAATTATTTCGATTATTATACATATATATCTATTAGGTGAATATAAAGACAAATATAATTTCATAAAAATATACGAAGGGAAGGTATGTTATAAATTCATGTCACATTTTGTTTAATTTTAAGTGAAGTTGCTGCTGTCAAACATCAAACTGGGGAGGAAAATGTAATTCAAAATTCGAGTTGGAAATGTCTTTAAATGTATCGAGAGCTCTCACCGATAGAACCTATCCCCCTAGCAACCACTCTAAACCCATTTTGTTTCTTTTGAGAAACGTTTTCACAAAGAATTTGTTCATGTATTTGCATTATCGATATAGAATTATATTACTTAGGGGATTTAGAATATTATTGAAAAAGATAAAAACGACGAAGTTGGTCGAAAAAGTTTCATCCCTCAGTGACTAGCCATAAAATGTTATGAATTTCTTATGAACTATAATATATAGCTATACATATATAATAGATATAAAAAATAAAATAAAATAAAAAGTATTTTTCAAATATTTCATGTTTTTATTTTAAAAAATATTTTGTTAATCATAATATTGATTTAATTAGATAAAAAAATCTTATTATTGTTCCAATATGCACCTATCATAAAGCTGTATGTATTTAAGGTAGGTCGTAAAATAAAGATTATATAAAAAATATTTTACCATAGAAATTTTCCTAAGCAATACAAGCAAAATTTTAAAGATACTTTTTTTAAATTTACTCTAAAATCAATATACAATTTATACTTTAATATAATCGAGTTTTATGTTAAGAAATAGGGTCATTGTGGCTAACATTTTCATCATTATTTATTTATTTATTTATTTATTATAACATTGTATCTATAGGGCCATCTAGCCCCTTTACTGTACAATTTTAGACCAAAATAATTACAAAAAAATTTATTAAAATAATACAGGAAAAAAAAATTAAATTTAAACTTTTAACTTAAAGTCTTGTGATTTCTCATATTTTTTTCAAAAACAAGTGTTCAAATCTAAAAATTGCAATAAGTTTATTTTCTACAATTTTACGGATTAGATGGAATGAAATAAATGAAATTTTTTTCAAAATGCTGTAAATTTTACATAAATTTTATTAAACGATTCACTATAATTAGCTTTCTAAGATTTGGCAAATGGAGCACTTTATTAATACAAACTTGTGTGACATTCCAATTTATCAGCTACAACCGTTTAATCACATCTAATATAATAAAGAGGGGCCTTTTATCAAGAAATTAATTCTTTCCGAAATCCAGTTCATGGCATAAAAAGTTCGCCGCAAGTTGCTTTCGAGACCTCACTGTAATTCTAATTTTTCTAATTTTCTATATTTGTGACCTTTTTTGAAGCTAGGAATACTAAATAAAATCCCATTAGTACTTTGTATCTCTCTAAAATCGAAATAGTGAATAACAACTATTTGGAAGTGAATAGTAACTATTCGAAATAATTAAAAATATGCCACTGCCAATTAGTGAATAGTCATTATTTCGTCTTGAAAGAAAAAAGACAATTGAGAAAATTATATATTTCGGCCTTCTGGCGAACCCTATAAAAAGTTTTGTATATATCCTATTTATTTATGTTTCTTGTATATAATTTTAACTAATGACAAGTGTATCAAAAAAAAAAAAAATTTATATAAATATTGACTAATTCCCGCTCTGAAGATGGCCATAACCAATGGCCGAAACGTTAGTGGGAATTGAGAAATAAAGAAAAAGAAAAAATTGAAGCTGCACGTCTCTTATTTTAAACCTAAACAAATGAACCTCTAACTTTCCACCGCATTGAAATAGTTGAACCCCACTCTTAGAAATAGTGAATAGTCATTATTTGATTTAGTGAACCTCTAACTTTTCACCGAATTCAAATAGTGGAACCCCACTCTTAGAAATAGTGACATTAATAAGAAAGCTTTAAAAATTGAAAAATCTCTTGCTATAGCAAAAAAGAAACAAACGATTTGGCACTAGAACGAGCTTTCTACATTCTTTTCTTGAGTTATCGTCGGTATCGTTTTCAAAATAAGCTATATAGAGAGAAAAAGAAGAAAAAATATTTTTCTCCAAGACATTTCTAAATACAATATATGGTACATCGGTCAGGCAAGCGTACTTTGTTTAATATATTTATGCAATCAATTCAAGTTATGTGAAGCCCCTGTATTCCCGCACCGAGGGGTGAACCTCGATTGAAATTAGGTGTACATCGTCTTTGGAATGATGTGGAATTATTTTGGAATTCATTAGATAATGTCCTTTCATCTATTGTCTTCTACTTGAAAATGAAACTGGAAGTGGAAATAGATATACACGATATTAGGTCACGGTTCACCCCTCGATCTGCATTCAGTTCCACAGGGCTATTTCTATTTTCGGATCTACTGCCAGGATCGCTACTATCGATATCTAATCAAGCATTTACTTGGTTTGAGATTTTAAGAACTAGCAATAAAACTTGGGAATAAATTTTATGCGTATCACTTACACTGCACAGTTTTATATCAATCTTCGGTTTTAAATATATAATTTAATATTATACAACGGAATATTGATTAAATATTTTCTTAATAAAAAGATGTAATGAAATATTTCCCATCTATTACAGAAAGTAGAAAGTCGTCTTTCTTGTTTTTTTCCTCCTCTTTTAATTCAATTTGTAAATAAAGTTGTCAATATTAGTAATTTAATACTTGATCGAAAATCTCGAATTTCTCAGCTTCTTCCGAATCATTCTTGTGGAAAAACAGATTGTTGATTCTGTTGTTTTTTGTTTTTGTTTTTTTATTATTAATTTATTTTTTTATCTCCCGATCATCTTTTGTCACTACCCTCCTAGCTTATCTTACCTGCGGATTTAATTTCGTGAGAGAGTAGAAATTTGACCGAAATAAATTTATAAAAGGAAAAATGTGGCAATAAAGGTATTTGAACAAAAGTTTGTTAATAATAAAATGTGTTATTCAAGGTCCGAAAAATGTAATAATTATTAAAAGCCAGCTTTTTTCATTCATTACTCCTTTTTGTCATTGAGATTTTTTCAGACCCAGATTATTAAATTTAAAGTAAACTATAAAAATAAATATTTTTCATAAATAATTTATTTTTTTGTAAAAAATATAGGTACATACCTATGAAAAGATGTAGTTTAAAGTATACAAAAATTATTTACAGAAAAGCACGTTTTAATGAGACGGGTGTGCTTGTTTTTTGCTTCATAACAAAATTAAATTTTGATGCAATATTTCACAGTGCTGGACGGAAAGCAACTTCAACGTTTTTCAGCGTTGAACAATATTTGGATTTAATAAAACCGTTAAAGCTGAAAAAGTCGTTTCACATAAGTATGTTCTGGTGAAAGCAGAGGCCACCGCAGCCCCCCCAAGGCAGGCACGACAACGACAAACCGTTTCTTATGGCAAACTAACCATAATTATATATATTTCATATGTTTCATCAAGAATTGTGTTCTTTTTTAATTTCTTGTACTACCTATTTGTTTTAATAAAAAAAATTCCCACTAAATATTTTGCTTTGTGGATTGAACCTCCCCCCCCTCCATGAAAATTTTCTGGCTACGCCACTAGCTGAAAGGCAGAAAAATTTAATGTCATTTCAGAAATTTTGGAAAATTCAGTTCTTGTTCCGATCCAGAATTCAGTCAAATATTTTTGTAGAAACTCATTTTTTAAGTTTGAGTCACTCGATAGTTCAGCAAAAATTTTGGGCCTTTATGTGGAAAATGATTAATCTAATTAATGTAAATCAAACATGGTTTACAGAAAATATAATAATATTATATTAAATTAAAGATAAATATAAATTATTACGAGTAATTTTTCTTTAAATTTTCGCGACCCCATTTGTGGTCGGGACCCATAGCTTAAAAACGCTGTTATAAACAAATAAACATATCTTATAGAAATGTATTTTGATATACTATACTCGAGGAACAAGAAAAGATATATTTATAAATATCAAGTATGTGAGATTAATTAATGAAATCTTTACAGGTATGTCTTACACCATGAACAAAAAAATATATTTAATTTATTTTCGATCTCATGAAAATTCGACCTCCTCCAAAATAATCAACCAATTAAAATTTTAAACAAATTTCGATTTCGAGGAAAATAATGCATATAACGTGTGAATATCAAGTTTGTATTTATATATTCTTTAGTTTACAAGTTATCAATGCTTTGACAGACAGACAGATGGGTGGAATGTCAGACAGATAGACATTTCCGTTTTACTTGAAAAACCATAAAAAACTGTTAAAACTTTTTAAACTTTTGATAAGAATCGTTACTCTTTGATTATAATTTACATATTAGGTAAAACAAATAAAATTCAAGCGTGTGGACGAAGTTCCTTACGTTATTTTAAAAATATTAGAGTTTATAAAATACGGGCAAAAATTTTATCTGCCTTAAAAAATCACACTCTACAAATACTGGCTACTATTACATAATAATAATTGTACATAACTCCATTATTTTCTTGAATAGGTATATTAAATATTGAAATCAAAATATGTGTATAAACTTACTATTTTTAGTTTTTAAAGTTGAGAATTATTTAAATAACGCTATATGAAATTAATATTATATAAAAATTTTAAATTATCATATCAAAATAAACCAATAACTACTTTATGATTAAAATAGCAATATTTTTTAGTTTTTTTTATTCAGGATTTTGGATTCAAAAATTTTTTTATTCTGGCTTGTTTTTTTTTTAGGATGTGCCTCGATTTCTTTTTAATATTTATAATGAGAAATAGATTTTAGTAGTACAAAAATTTATTTAACC
This sequence comes from Forficula auricularia, assembly GCA_024734495.1. Lineage (NCBI taxonomy): Eukaryota > Metazoa > Arthropoda > Insecta > Dermaptera > Forficulidae > Forficula > Forficula auricularia. The sequence continues at coordinate 5,337,559 of JALMQS010000073.1, read as the reverse complement.
ACTTTCGGGCCCGGACTTGGGGTAACTACCCCTGCTTTCCCATCTGGTCGGGCAAGTAGGTACTTAATTCTCGACAACCGAGTACCGCTTGAACTTGGGGGCTTTTTTTGGCTATTGAGTGTATATTTAGAAATAATAATAAAATGTTTTGGTAATAATAGATAGAGAGTCAAGTTTTCAATAATCACCTCCACTCTCGAATTAAACTGTCATTTGCCGATACAAAGAGCGTTATTTAATGGCAATTTATATTAATAAATTAAACACTCTGCGTATTGGTTGATTTATCATGTCTGCTTTGTACTACTCGTTAAATAATTGAATGCAATGGTTGTTGTAGTTGTTGATGTAGTTGTAGATCGCGTGGTAGCAATCAGCCAAGGGGAGGAAATAGTGTGGGCTGCAACCCCCCGAGCAAGAGATAGAACAAATAATAGCCGAGAGTTTATCAGGAAACCGAAAATAGATATTCAATCTAATTTAGAATTAAGGAAGTCATCCAGGACAATAGCATTTCAAGTTTAAAACAATAGACCATTTCATTAACCAATGTTTTTCATGAACAAAAGCTATTTTTTTACGGGTAGTTCTAAAGTCAAGATACTTGTCTGCCATTAAGGGATATGTTGCTGTTTAAGCTTTAATATTTGTTTAAATTTATTGAAGGTTGAAATTTTGTTTAAATCACACATAATTAATTACAACTATTTATTGAACACAAACAACAAATAATACGAATCTGCGAACCCACCATCCAGAACAGCTGGTCACTGAGGATGGTTTTGACCAAATCCTCCATAAAAATTATAAATATAACATACCAATCGATACCCAAGTAAAAGGAACACAAAAAGTATTATTTAAAAATAAATTTACAATTAAAGAGAATTCTATTAATACTAATGAAAATATAAACAATATTCTAAGGAAAAATAAATATGAAATGAAAAGGGATTATAATGTAAATAAGAATAAAAATACTAATACTAATTTAACCATTGGCTCTATAAACGTTAGAACACTAAAAGATGAAGAAAGTTTAATCGAATTAGAAAATGCTCTCGATAATTCAAATATAAATATCCTAGGAATCTCCGAAGTTAGAAGAATAGATGAAAAAATTATAATGAGAAATAAACGGATATTCTACCACTATGGAGAAATTCCAGGACAAGGGGGAGTGGGATTTTTAATAGACAACGATCTAAAGAGTAAAATTATTATGATAAGGAAATACTCTCCAAGAGTAATAGCATTGAAAATCCAATATTCGAGTAAAAGTACGTTAACGGTTCTACAAATTTACGCACCAACAAGCTACTCTGAAGAAGAGGTTTGTGAAGAATTTTACGAGAGATTATGCGATAGTATAAATGATAATAAAGCGACATACAAAAATAAATTGATAATTATGGGCGATTTTAACTCAAAAGTAGGAAAAAGATTGAAGGAAGAAAGTAGAATTATGGGCCCATATGGTTACGGAAATAGAAATGAAAGAGGGGAGAGACTATTAAACTTCTGCCAAGAATATAATCTAAAAATTGTTAATACATTTTATAAGAAAAGAGCTGGGAAGAAGTGGACATGGCTCGCTCCTAACGGAAATACTAAAAGTGAAATAGACTTCATATTGACCCCAACCTTGAATATAATTAAAAAATTTGAAATTGATAATAAGTTTTTGTTCAATTCAGATCATAGACTTCTAAAAATAGAAATTAATAAGATGATATTTAAAAAGAGACCAAAAGCAGAGTGGAATAAGAATTATGATATCGTGATAAATAAATTAAATGACGAGATTTTGTCTGATATGAGTGGAGAAATATCCAAAAACGAATTTAAAGATATTAACAAGGTTCAAGAACAGTATGACATAATTGAGAAGCATTTTAATATTATACAAAATAAGATATCCGAAAGGAAAGTGAAAAACTCGAAACTGTCTAATAATACAAAAGAATTGATAAAAAAGCGTAATAAATTAAAAATAAATAGAAATATAAAACGGAACCGAATTGAATACAATTTAATGTGTAAGCTAGTTAAATATAACATTAAGAAAGATTTAAAGATATATAATGACAATATTATTAAATCACTAATAGAGCCAAACGTTGCAATTAAAAAAATTAAAAAAATATGTTTCCAAATAAAATTATAAATGCTTCCATGAAAGACGGAAAAGGAAAAATATTATATAATAGGGAAGAAATGAGTAAATTAGTGACGAATTATTATAAAAGATTATATTCCAAAAATCAAACTTATTTAAATTTTAAAATGGAAGAATTCATAAATAATAATATACAAGATGAGATTCCTGAATTTATGGAATCTGAAATTGAAAATGTAATAAAAAAGTTAAAAAACGACAAAGCCACAGGCATAGACGGTATAAAAAATGAAACTATAAAATATACAATGAAAACAACTAAAATATATTTAACAAAAATATTTAATAATATTTTAAAAACTAAAATTATACCAAGGCAGTGGAAAGAAAGTAATATTATTTTATTATTTAAGAAAGGAGATAGAGGAGAGATTGGGAATTATAGACCATTGACGCTGTCATCCAATGTTTATAAAATATTTATGAATCTGTTAAAGAAAAAGGATGCAAAACAAATTAATTTTCAATCAACCAATTGAACAGGCTGGTTTCAGACCGGGTTTCTCGACGCATGACCAACTACAAAGTGTGAATCAGATAATTGAAAAGGCGATGGAATACCAGTTTACAGTATATATAGCTCTATTGGACTACGAAAAGGCTTTTGACTCGTTAAACCAAGATTATATATTTCACGCATTGAAGAGTCAAGGCATGGATATGGGCTATATTCTTTTGTTAAGAAACACCTACGAAGGATGTCAAGCTAGAATTCAGATGGAAGAATCTGGTCCTTTCTTTGACGTCGAAAGAGGAGTAAGACAGGGAGACCCGCTATCACCTCTTTTGTTTAATTGTGCCTTGGAGCAAATATTTAGACAGTTGGATTGGCATCAAAAGAAATTCGGCTTAAACATTTATGGAAGATATGTCAATAACTTGAGATTCGCTGATGATTTGATACTTATGGCGACGTCAGAGGAACAAATTACCGATATGATTAGAGATGTATGTAGAGAGAGTGAAGTGGCAGGTCTGAAAATTAATACTAGAAAATCTTTAATTATAACGAACGGTCCCAGTATAAATGTAAAGATGAAGGACGACTTACCACCAATACAAACTAAAGAAAATGCAATTTATTTGGGACAAGTCATATCGTTTAAGAATAAAATGGATCTCGAAATTAAAAGAAGAAAAAGTCAATCATGGAGCAAGTTCTGGGGATTAAAGTACATTTTTAAAAATAATGATATCTCTCTTCAGAATAAGATTAAAGTTTACAAAAGATGTATTATACCAATACTTATATATGGAGCCCAGACTTGGACAACTACAGCAAAAACTCTACTTATATTGGAGAGAACACAGAGGGCCATGATAAGATCGATTTTGAAGATAAAGAGAATGGATCGCATAACAACAGAATCCATGTATAAAAGAACAGGGATCGAGGACCTGAGAATAATAATTAAAAGGTACAAATGGAATTGGGCGGGTCATCTGGTTAGGAGTCAAGACGATAGATGGTCCAAGATACTAACAGAATGGTGCCCAATAACTATGAAAAGGAAAAGAGGAAGACAAAATGCGAGATGGAGCGACGACATCGCGGAGATGATGGGTAGGGATTGGTGTAGAACTGCGAGACAAAGAAGAGCATGGCAATTCCTTGGAGAGGCCTATGCCCGGAAGGGCCTAGTTTCATATAATTAATTGTAATTGAAGTTTTGTTTGTAATTATGTTAAATAAAAGGCTTATTATTATTATTATTATTATATGAAATTAATATTATATAAAAAATTTAAAATTATCATATCAAAATAAAACCAATAACTACTTTATGATTAAAATAGCAATATTTTTTAGTTTTTTTTTTTTTTTTTATCCAGGATTTTGGATTCAAAATTTTTTTTTGTTCCTGGCTTGTTTTTTTTTTTTTTTTTTAGATGTGCCTCGATTTCTTTTTAATATTTATAATGAGAAATAGATTTTAGTAGTACAAAAATTTATTTAACCACTTTCGGGCCCGGACTTGGGGTAACTACCCGCTGCTTTCCCATCTGGTCGGGCAAGTAGGTACTTAATTCTCGACAACCGAGTACCGCTTGAACTTGGGGGCTTTTTTGGCTATTGAGTGTATATTTAGAAATAATAATAAAATGTTTTGGTAATAGTAGATAGAGAGTCAAGTTTTCAATAATCACCTCCACTCTCGAATTAAACTGTCATTTGCCGATACAAAGAGCGTTATTTAATGGCAATTTATATTAATAAATTAAACACTCTGCGTATTGGTTGATTTATCATGTCTGCTTTGTACTACTCGTTAAATAATTGAATGCAATGGTTGTTGTAGTTGTTGATGTAGTTGTAGATCGCGTGGTAGCAATCAGCCAAGGGGAGGAAATAGTGTGGGCTAGAAGCAACCCCCCGAGCAAGAGATAGAACAAATAATAGCCGAGAGTTTATCAGGAAACCGAAAATAGATATTCAATCTAATTTAGAATTAAGGAAGTCATCCACGACAATAGCATTTCAAGTTTAAAACAATAGACCATTTCATTAACCAATGTTTTTCATGAACAAAAGCCATTTTTTTACGGTAGTTCTAAAAGTCAAGATACTTGTCTTGCCATTAAGGGATATGTTGCTGCTTAAGCTTTTAATATTTGTTTAAATTTATTGAAGGCGTTGAAATTTTGCTTTAAATCACACATAATTAATTGCTAACTATTTATTGAACACAAACAACAAATAATACGAATCTGCGAACGTTCTCAAGTTATGTATGTCTACGTGTAGCCACTCCGATTTTAGATTAACTGATTTGATGTCCAGTTCTGGGTGGAAAATTAAGCCGATCGAAACGTAGTTATTATGTATTATTTGTTAGTTTTTGTGGTCAATAAATATAGCTATAATTAATTGTATGATTTAAACAAAATTTCGACATTTAATCAAATTATCATAAAAACACTAGTTTTAACAGCTAATATCGATATAGCATACCAATTTTTGTGCGGGCACCCAAGATGGTTCTATTATATCAGAGTTGTCCAACATTTTGGATTACACGGGCCACATTTGAAGAAAAAAATTGTCGTCTCGGACCGTGGATAAAATATTATAATTGTTATTTTTTTTTTAAAAAAAAAGATAGTTAATAATGTAGAAATAAGAACTTCATTATTTTTTAACTCATAGTGAGCTTCTAATTTTACTTTTCGTAAATTTTATACTTGAAAATAGCTTCTCGTAAAATGTAAATACATACATACTTACAAAAAGCGATCTTAATGAATCAGTATTTGCTTCTATATTTTTTCCTAGATAGATAATTAATGCAAAATTCTAAATATAGTAGACGGTTGAGTTCCCAATTTTTTCTTTCCAGATCGATATCTAATTGTTGTTCTAGAACATTCATCGCGGAGAAAGTTTGCAATTAGAAAATTTACGTGCAAAGATCTAAAAGACAAAAAAATGTTTGACCCCACCATCATTCAATTGTGATTGTTCTAGAAAACCCTAATTCCGTGTCTCATTGTATAGTCTAAAGAGCTGGTGACACATTTGACTACGGATTAAAATTCCAACTAGAAATTCCGTGCCCGCAATGGTCTCAAGAGCGACGACAGTTGACTGGAACACGCGTAATGCAGGTTGCCAGTCCGGCCGGCCTGGGTGGACCAGGTGCCAAAGTAGCGGTGTGAGCGCGGTAAAATTCATGTGTTGATAAAAAATATTTTTGACCACACAATGAAAACGATAAAATTATAATTTGTAGTCAATTGCAAACATAATATGATTCACTGCACAGGTACGATTACCGGACGGTGGTAGCGTGGAACCAGACCAATTCCGGAAAGTGTATTTTTAGCAACATGTAAAAAAAGATCTTTGATGCCATTTTTTCATGTTGTAATACACTTTGGGGTGGTCTGGTTCCACGTTCCACCACTCAAATGGTCTGGAGTGAGTATATTATGTTTATAATTGACTATAAATTATAATTTTTATAATTTCATTGTGGGTCAAAATATTTTTTAACACATATGTATTTTTACCGCACTCACACCATGCGCAGTACCTGGTCCACCTGTTTAGGCTAGCCAGACTGGCCATTCCCTGTACAACTATCATAGGCGGTACTATTACGCATTATTTCTAGTTGGGTCAAATCCGTAGTCAAAATGTGTCACCAGCTCTTGGACTAGTACTAGAATGATATAACTATAGACTTGGTTAGTGTAGTAGCATATAAATTACTGAAATAATAAATATATTAGAAATTGAAAAAATATGAGAATAAGAATAATTTTTAAATATTCGAAACTTCATTATTTTTTATCTTATATAGTTGAGCTTATAATTTTATTCTTGAAAAAAGCTTCACGTATTGTACAAATGTACATTCATATTTCGAAAAAGGGAATAAATATATCTCTACATATAAATCTCAATGTTTCAAGGAGGTTTATGATTTTATTTTAGGCAACACTCATTGCAGTGCTGGGCCGCATGCGCCCCGCGGGCCACGGTTTGGACAGCTCTGCTTTATATTATGTAATTTATTTTAGTTTCACATGGTGGCCTCGACAAAAAAATAAACATTTTGATAATCAATAAAATACTTCATTATACTAACTTACCGAAGTAAATTTAAACAAATAATTGAAAAGAAAGTATAATTTTTGAAAATTTTAAATTTATTAAAGATTCTGTTTTAGAAATTGTTTGCGCAAAAATTTGCGCCCCCGGGTGAGCTCGAACCACCAACCTTTCGGTTAACAGCCGAACGCGCTAGCCAATTGCGCCACGGAGGCATGTGTTAGTATACTTTCGAACTAGCGTTTCCACCAAAAGCTTTCCTTGGAGATAAGCAGCTGTTTATCTGAGGGTCACGGGGGCAATGTAATATGGAAAAAATTACGATACCTACAGTTTGCGAGTACCGCTTGCACTTAGCCGCTTTTTTCGATTAATATTTTGTCTAACTAATTATAAAATTGCTTGTGACGTTCTCATTATGATATCTAATTAAAAAATAAATAAATAACTGTTTTTATTCTTTTTATTTTAAAATTTTCGAGTATCCATTTTTTTTTATATTGAGTTTACAAAGAGATGATAGGTTAGTTATTACATTGGTGATTTGACTTAATAATAACTAACCCAGCACCTCTTTGTACACTCTTCATAAAAAAAATAGACACGCGGAAAATTTAAATTTAAACGAATAAAAACAATTTTTTAAAGGGATTTTTTTTTAATACCTTATTATAAGAAAGTAATAAACAATTTTATAAATTTTATAAATAATAAGGCAAACGAAATAAAAAAGCGGCTAAGTGCAAGTGGGGCTTACGCAAACCGTAGGTTTCGTATATTTTTTCCATATTACATTCAACCTAATTATTATTTTATAGCAAACAAAAAAAATATAAAATTCTTAAAGTTAAATAACTTTAAATCCTACTAAACAGATTCTATTGAAAATTTTATTTTTGATGCCCTAGTTGCGTGTCTTTAAAATGTGACCAATCCTTTCTATCTTTGCAATCCTGGTATATTAAAATTTATAAACATTCTTGAAAATAGTTTAGTTTGAATACTTCAATGACAATAATTTTAAATAAAAACAAAATAAATCAGTTTTTTTCTCTTCATTTCTTTAAAAAAATTTTCGAAATCAAGTTTGTAATTAAACAAAGAAAATTATTTTGTTTTGATATAAAAATGGATTAATCAATTATTTATTAATAATAGATACTAAAATAATTTTAGTTACGATAAAATAAGAAAAACTTCAAAAAATAGTGTTTTTGAGTCCAATGTTTTTTTTTTTTTGTTTTTTTATTTTTTTTATTTTTTTTCTACACAATTATAACCATGTTGCAGCAACGGAAATATAATAGAAATAGCCAGAGATATCTGATAAATAAAAATCAACATATTGATATTTGAAAAGACTATGGATAAAGTCTAGCAACGACCCGTTACAGTTTTTTGCTGTTTTGACGAGCAGTCTAGTTTTTAAAATAATAATTCAAATTCTTCTTGACACTTGAGAAAGAAACTTGATATCCAAAGTTTATCAACCCGAAGATTAAAAAATTATTTGATATTCCTTCACAAACTATTGAATAATCAGATTGATTGCCGTGGAATTCTCCATCATATTAATTTCAAAGTGCCTCACTATTACAGTCGCTTTATCGAATCACTTTTTCCCCCATAATAATAATATATAATACTAATTATTCAAAAATAGTGAATCGGATTAGCCGAGAGCTTAAAGACAGTAGCCTTCTAAGCAGGAGTCCCGGGTTCGAGTCCGAGTCCCTGCATTGATATTTGACCGGTTATAATCTGATTCCTAGTCACCAATCCGTCTGGCAAGCGTGGTGACTTAATGCCAACCCCCTTCCATTTGATGGAAGAGGCCTATATTCAGCAGTGGATTGTCGCTATCGACAGGCTGATGATGATGATGATTCAAAAATAGTAAAAAGCAAGTTATTCACCTCTTAATCCACAATAATCTGCAGGAGCTCCCGTAAAACAAGTCTTTACTGTATGAATGCACTGACTCAAATAAAACTAAATAAATAATACTAATTATTCAAAAAATCGAAGTTTCCATAAGCTGATGATTGAAGCAAACTCCTCACAGTTAGACTTATTTTCATGTATATAGAGAAATAATTATTGTTAAGTTATATGTATTAATCAGCTTCGAGTCCGCCTTCAGTAGGCATCTTGCTTGCTGGCTAGGGGGCGAGTTTGAAAATTTGAGATTTTAAATTATTTTTAAACTTCCACAACGCATTGATATAGCATGGCCAAACACTGGCCTCCATTTGATCTCTTTAGCTCAGTGTTTTTCAACCTTTTTCATGACGCGACCCCCTTAGTATGGGGGGGGGGGTGGTTAAAAAATTAAAAAATCTAAGCCATTTGAGCAAACTGAATCAAATTTTGTATACATAATCAGTGGGACCCCAGAAGTCTAAAAATGCAAAAACTAACCACCAAAATGAGGGGTGGGGTGGGGTGTAGGGTCAAAAAATGAAAATCTTGGCCATTTACCAAACTCAACCAAATTTTGTAATACATAATAAGTGGGACCCCAGAAGTCTAAAAATGCAAAAACTAACCACCTCCCTTACAAGATTATAAAGAATTTTATTAAATATTTAATATAAGTGATGGGGCCAGGTTGTATGGTAAAGTCAAGTAGATGGCCACATCAGAACACGTCAACTTATTTTGATTTGTGTTAACCTACAAAGGCCCTTTAATTAACATTTTCTTAATAAAAATAAATTTTTAAACTTGTTTTTTTTTCTTTTACTGAAGCTTCACGACCCCCTTACAGAGACTTTGCGACCCACAGGTTGAAAAACACTGCTTTAGTCAATCAAAGAGATCCACGCCGTCGCCGACAATTATTATTAAGTAGTACTCTGGAGGCACCGAGCGATGCTCGGTAACTTCTTCCTTCAGTTAAAACCTTTATTTTAATATTATTTTTAATTTAAAATTCTGATAAAAAGGTCGATTTTTATTTGAGAGCCGTTTTCAAATTAAAAAAAATACAAATATATATAGTATTCGCCCATTGTACCCCCACCCCGCTTGACCCCACCCCCGAAACCTCGCCCTACCCCTGGATCCCCCACCACTGCACCCCCACCCCGCTTGACCCCACCCCCGAAACTTCGCCCTATCCCTGGATCCCCCACCACTGCACCCCACCTCCTGCACCTGTTTTGATTCAACCATATGATTCATTAATTTGAATGTTTTTGCCGAGAGTAGCTGAATTTTTATATTGAAGGAGACAATAGAGTGTCTCTGTTGAATTATAAATTTTATTTATTTATAACGAGACTATAGTTTCGTTATAAATAAATAAAATTTATAATTCCAGCAGAAGACACCTCTTTTATTGTCTCCTTCAACATATGATTCATTTTTATTCATCCAATTGTTAATAAATAAAACCTATCAAAATGTGTTGTTTTTTCAGAAAATTGAGACTTGCTTATGCGAAATATATTTTTAAATAAATTCTTAATTATTTTTTATTCTATTAAATAGATAAAGTTCTTTATTAAAACAATTAAAAAGGGCTTTTAGAACAATGAATTAAGGCAACCCATTGTCTGCCTGGGTACAAAAGGAAAAGGGAAACCTTTTTAAAAACCCTAAGAATGGGATTTGTCTACCTGAGAATAATTAATTTGATTAAGAAAAAACCCATCAAAAACAATTTTGTCGAAGGTGAGGCCGTGACAGATCGAATTGTCACCCCGAAAACCCCTAACCCGTGAATTTCATCAAAATCCGTAGAGTCGTTTTCAAAATAGAACCAAGATACAAATATATAAACAAATATATATACAAATAAATATACAATTTTTGCTCGTTTAATAAGTGTAGATATGGTAGATATACCATAGATGTATCCACAATCTTGCTTATGTAACAAGCTATGTTTTAAAAAATGTAATATTTTTATTTCCGTATACTAAATAAATTAAAAAAATAAAATAAATTAATCCCTGAAGATTGATTATAGGGCAAGAAGGAAGGAATATTGGCTATTTTGGCATTTGGCTTGGTTTAACGGTCTTAGCTGGCTGGCTGGCACTCGCGTGGTTTGTCCCAGGGATTGCGTGCCAAGCGACATCCCTTAGCCCTTAAGACGTGTTAATTTCAGGCTCAGCCCCAATGACCGATCACCGGCCTATTTTCACCCTCCGCTTACACCAATTTACACCCCCTCCCCACCCCCTCATCAGATAAATGATAAAGTCTTTCGGACATCAGCGGACGCTTTAAAACCATTCTATTAACTCTTTATATCTAATCAAATAAACTTTTCATCTCGGTGGAAAGTTTTTTTTTATTTTTCATAAAGGGCTAAAGTTAAAAATTTTAAACGCACCATAAATTTTCAAAATAATTACACTATTTATCATTTTTTTTTCTAACTTTATCTTACGAAAAATAAAGTGATTGTAATAGGAGGAAGAAATTATGTTCCTATTTATTTTATAGATCGTATGCTTTTATTAAATTTTAAGATCAAAGTATTATATATATTATCAAAATTTATTTTTGTTAGTCTCTAAGACTATATGAAAAAACAATGTTGAACAGCAACATGGATGATTATAAATAATCATATTTACCTCAGATGTCTTCTAACTTATGTTTTTAGCTATATAACGTTTTGATATTTTGACCCCAAAAGGGGGCTTGGGGCATGAATGAAAATTATCAAACAACTCCTAAACTATTAACCCTACGGCAAATTTTATGATAAACAAAGTTGTAGGGAATGTGATTTCTGACAACTTTTGTTTAAAAAAATTTCCTCAAAAAACCACCCAAAAAAAGGAGGGGGGGGGGGGTGAAAAATGTAAATTCTTGTCCTTGGAGCAAACTCAACCAAATTTTGTATACATATTCTCTGGGCCTCTAGAGAGCTAGACATGCATAAACTAACAACCCAAAATAGGGGGGAGGGTCAAAAAAAATTCTTTCTCTTGGGCCAAACTAAACCAAATTTTGTATACATAATCTGTGGGTCACTAGAAGGCTAGAAATGCAAAAACTGGGTGCGGAGGGTGGGTGCGGGGGTGGAATGGAGCGGGCATGGGTTAGGGTATGGGGTGCGCGGGGTGGAATGGGGGTGGGGTGAGGGAGTGAGGCGAAGCAGGGTGGGGGTGCATGGGGTCCAGGGGGCTAGATGGGGGTGTGGTGCGCAGGGTTTGAGGGCACGGGGTGGGGTGCGGGGTCCGAGGTGGGTGGGGTGCGGGTGGTGGGTGGGGTGGGGGTTGGGCACGGGTGCATGGTGCGGGGGTGGGGTGTTAGGGTGCGGATGGAGTTGGGGTGGTGATATAGGGCGGGGGTTTGGCATGGTCCGGGGGGTGCTGGATGGGGGGCATGGGCCGGGGGTCCAGGGGGCGTGCCCCCTGGCTAGTAAGAGGGCCGCCGAAGGCGGGCCTTGCTAACTAGTATATCTATATAATACCATAAAAGAACACGTTAAAAAACTTAGACGAAATAATTGTATAAAATGAAATTAAAAAATTCAAATAATTAGAAAAGTTTAATTTATGACGCTTATGACGCTCGCTAAAGGCAAACAATAACTTTTCTTTACATAAAAATATATGTTTTTTATTCTTCTTTTACGAATACCTCAGGCAATGCCAAAAGATTTTAGGGGCTGAATTTGCAGAAAATCAATAATTTTACCATATATTTTGAATAGATGTCATTCCTATCATGATATTATTATTTAGTTGTTTATTTTTTTGCAAATCACAGGAATTCTAGTAAAGAACACTTGCATCCTTTATTGCAAAGGGTAGAATAAGAATAAATATAAAAGTATAAAAATTTTATATTTTTTTATATTTATTTTCGATTTCAGTATTTTTTCCATTATTATATTTCTTTAAAAGATACCTATATTCAAGCTTACACATTGCTAACATTCAAATGTTATTAAATAAAAATAAAATTTTAAAAACAACGGTATAATCAATATAACACCAAAACATGTTGATAATGGTGAATACATTAAAAAAAAATATAAAAAAATCCGATTTTATCTTAATTAATTAAAATGCGGTAGAAATAAAGAATAATTAAAAACAAAACAAGATGATATTTTATTATATATAATTAATTACGGTCCATGGGCGAGATAGAGAATAAAAAGAGATAAAAATGTATATAAATATATATTATTTCAATTTTTTTATTTTATTTTTGAACAAAATAAAAATGGAAATCATTTTTCCAATATGTTTTTTTTTATTCCCTAGCCTGTATTTCCTAATCAAATAATAAAAATGAATGCATTAATAATAATTAATAATAAAAGACATCGGGATTCGGGATATTAATAATATGGCGCTATTTGGCCCAGAGAGAGTTTATCGATGTCATCCATTTAATCGCCTAGGAGGCTAATGTTTAACATTAAATTTAACTGTTTTTGGTTGCGGTGCAGGATTTGAGGGTGGGAGGGGAGGGGGGACAAGAGACAGCCGGTTGGCTGATTTATTTATACTATCCAATTGAAAATATGAAACTAAAAAATAAATAAATAAATAATAATAAAAATAAATAGAAATGAAAAACTACTTTGCTTTGTAAATGGAATGTGTGGCTTAAAAGAATTCAAAGTATCTGTAATATATTTAAGAATGGAAGGCATATAGATAGATACATGATTATGTTTCAAAATGTTTTCATATGTACTTACATTTACTAATTCATGTTGATTTTGGTAGGAAAACCACAAAGACCGCAGTTGGGCAAAAGTTCTAGCCAGACTACGATTCCCATAAGCAGAGTCACCTGGTGGCAAAATATTAGACAAAACACATTAAAGTACATTTTTTATGGCTTCTAGTCCTGTAGTCTGCAATTACTTACTTTTAAGTAAATTTAGTATAATTATACCTACAGTAAACTCTCGATTATCCGGACTAATGGTGGAGGAGAGGCCGCACGGAAAATTGAAAAGCACGGATAATCCGAACTATAATTATTTATTTATAAAATACAACATATTATACATTTATAAGGCAGACAATTATTTTAACATGTTTAATGCGCATTAATATTAAGAAAATCTGTAATTTGGTTTATTTGCAAGAATCTTTTAATGATTGTTTAATATCAGTTCGCATTTTTCTAAGAGCTATTATGTCGTTATACTTGAATTCCCATCGGTAGATGTACTCTAACAAAGTGTCAACAGAATTTAGGGCCGTGTTGTAATAAATGCGATTGATAATTTAATTATATTTAAAAAATACATATACATGTAATTTTTTTTAAATTAAATTCATGCACGGATAATCCGCAAACCTGATAATCCGCACAGGGATAATTGGGAGTTTACTGTATATAAAATAAAAAACAAGGAAACAATATTTAAAAAAAATTACATTTTTTCTTACATTCAATATAATATTAATTATAATAGCAGAGATTTTCTGGCCATGCTGTATAACTTTAAGGGGTCAATGGATTTCTCCAGTAATACAGCAATGCTGTGTAATACTCGCTTTTAAGCCATTAACAATTAATTTTAGGTAAAATTAACAAAACGTCTGAAAATGATAACTCTTCTTAAAATGAATAGAAAATATTTCAATGGTAAAATGGGAAAAGGTATTTTCAATATATCCAACAATTTTTTTACACAGTAGATACGTTCCTCAGAAATTCCTGTAAAAAAATCGGAGATTCGTTCCATGATAAGCCGAAAACCGTAAGATGAAAAAAAGAACTATAAATATAGCTTAAAAAGAGTGTAATATTTAATATTTATTTTTATATATCTCCTAAAAATTAAATTTATGAACCCTTCCAAAAATGGTGAAGTGATACAAAAGAGGGACCCTTACCTTTCATTTTCGGATTTTTTAAAGAATATACTGTTTTACTTTTAAAGAAATTTTAATTTATTCTATTATATTATATACAGAGCACGAATATAATATTTATTTTTATATCTCTAATAAAAATTAAATTTATAATTCACTCCAAAAATGGTGAAGTGATACAAAGGGGGACCCTTACCTCTCATTTTCGGATTTTTTTAAAGAATATAAAGTTTTACTTTTAAAGAAATTTTAATTTATTCTAATATTATATTATATACAGAGCTCGAATATAATATTTATTTTTATATCTCTCCTAAAAATCTTAAATTTATGAACCTTGAAAAATGGCTGAACTGATAGGGAGAACCATTATTTACGGAGATGCAGACCTTTAAACATTTTAAAGAGACAATAATATTTTTTAAATTTTTAAAAAATCTTATAAATTCGATTGTTTTAAGGCTCTCAGACCATTATTTACGGAGATAGAGACGTTTATAAGATTTTAAAGACAAAATAAAATTCTGAAATTTTTTAAAAATCTTATAAATTCGATTGTTTTAAGGCTCTCAGACCATTATAATGAAGATAGAGACATTTAAAGATTTTAAAGACAAAAAATATCAGGAATTCGGATTTTTTAAGAAAATAAAGTTTTACTTTTAAAGAAATTTTAATTTATTCAAACATTATATTATATACAGAGCTCAAATATACTTCATTTAGCTTAATAAGAGTCAAAGTTCCAATATGGGTAGAAATAATGATATTACCTACATAAGATGTAATTTTATTGAGCAATAAAAACTAAAATAACATGGATAATTTATAGGTAAAAATAAGTATCGCAAGCCAAAAAATATATAATAAAATATAAATATCAGTGGCGTGTGGTCCATGGATGCTGTGGATGAGACGCAACCCTAAAATTGCAAACATGTAGAGTATTTTTATAAATATATAAGGTCGAATTCAAAATTTCAGGAGGATCTTTAAATTTTCAAATTATTATCCGTTATTTCAAATATTTCTATAAAAAACATTTTTTGCTTTGAAAAGTATATTGATTCTCGAAATGAAATAAAATTGTTGCATAGTTTCAAGGGGAAATTAAAATGAATGAATTTTCCAAAAAGGGTTGCGGATAGAAGGTTTGAAGTCTCTACCTGGAATATTTTCCAGTTCAACGGATGTCAAAGCCAAGTCCAGACGAGTTTTAGTCGAATAAAAATTGTTCTCGCTGAGGAACTATTAAAATAGAAATAATACAAAAGAAGTGCGGGGTTTCGGGGTGGGGCGAGGTGTGGTGTTACAGGCGGGGGTGGGGGTGAGGGGTGCGGGCGAGGAATTAAAAATAATATTAATATACTAGCTTTGAACTGAAGCAAAAAGTTACCGAGGTGGTCAGGTACTTAGATTTTTTAATTGAATGTTTAAATAAAGTAAAAAAACTAATCTTTCGAATTTCATTTAATTATTTTTATCCAATCAAGAAATGGACTTAATTAAAGAAATATTTTCTTTGTAATCCTCTACTATTTAATGTTATTAATGCTATTTTGATTTTATTCAAATCGATTTCAGTTTATTAATTCGAATTTTTTTGTTCCTTTTCGCAATTTTGTAGCGAAAAAACAATTCTCATATCTTTTTACGAGCCGTCTTAGTCTGTTTTGGTGTTAATTGTTTTTAAATAAGCGCATCTCCAATTCATTTCTACCATACAGCCTCAGATATATATATTTAGACATTGAATCCATGAATGTGTAAATAAAACGAAAACGAGAAAAATCAATAAGTACCAACGCAAAGACACAATGTTAAGCTGGAAATTTATTAAACAAATACAAGATTATACCAACAAACAAAAAGTTAATTAACAGAGATAAATAAATACTGTATTCCCGAGAGAGATTTGGAAGTTACCTTATTCTGATGGGCTGGCGCTTTCAATTCAGAACATTCGGTCGGCTTGGCAAGACTTGCTTTCCCATTTTTATCTTTTTATTTTATTTTTTTTTAATCGGGTCGTTTAAATCGCTACAGAAATCTATAATGAAGTTTCATTTAAAAAATTGTCAAGCTTATATGGCGAGGCTTAGGTAGAATTAGAAAAATAAGTAACTATATAAGCTACAGATCTATAATTTACTATAAATTGCCTTTGAATTCTTGTCCAATCTAGGCAGGATTTATATAATTTTTTATCTATGTATATGTGCGTGAGCTTATGTAAATAAGTATAGGATCCGGATTTGGCGCCAATTGAATTTGAAAAGTCAATCCGTGGAAATAGGCGACGTTACATAATCAGCCGACTTGGAGCTTCTCTCATTTAGCTCCTCTCAATTAGGCCTAATAAATAGGCTGTAAAGTCACCTTAAGTTTACAGAATTAAATGGACTAAAATAAAAAATATTTATAATCGAATGGAAAAATATAAAGAGAAATCAATTAGGTTGTTCTATGCTTGATGCAACTATAATCTATATATATATAAAATTCTTTGCCCGATATACTCACTCACTCACTCACTCACTGACTCACTCATCATCAAAATCAGCCAGAACCACTGGACATAGAAACATGAAATTTGTATTAGATCTATGACATAGGGGCTCACTAAGAAAGGATTTTTTGAAATTCGACCCTTAAGGGGTCAAAGGGGGCAGAGTGTGTTTTCACTGATTATGCGATATTTCTTAAGGACAATAAAATATCTACTTGCTTTTTACTTATAAAAATACTAAATTAAAATATCTGAACACTAGTTTAAGGATTTTTTGAAATTCGACCTCTAAAGGAGTCAAAAGGGGCAAAATATATTTTCAATGTATTTACACTAATTATGCATTTTCAATTAAGAACGATAAGATATCTACTTTATTTTTACTTAATAAAATTCTAAATACAAATATCTAAAAAGTTATTTCAGGATTTTTTGAAATTAGACTCCCAACTATACAAATGTGAGTGGGAGCAAAAATTAAAACTCTCTCCTATCTTGATCAAATTTTGTAGAGATATTCTTTATTACTTTAAGAAACTATTCCTGTAAAAATCAACTATCAAAATTGACTGTATGGGGGCGAAGGGGGGGGGGCAAATTATAGAAAGTTTTAGCTTTTTAGTACATTTACTCTTTAGAAAACTGTTAATTATTTATTTGCAAATATCTAAAAAATAATTTCAAGATTTTTTGTAATTCGACACCCCCTCAACTTTCCAAAATGTGAGTGGGGGCAAAAATTAAAACTCTCCGATCTTGATCAAATTTTGTAGAGTTATTCTTTATTACTTTAAGAAACTATTCCTGTAAAAATCAACTATCAAAATTGACTGTATGGGGGCGAAGGGGGGGGGGGGCAAAATATAGAAATTTTTAGCTTAGCTATCTAAAAAACAATTTCAACCTCCCAAAATGTGAGTGGGGGCAAAAAATTAATAATCTCTCCGATATAGATCAAATTTTGTAATGTTAGTTTTTAAGACTATATAAAATGTATGCTGTAAAAATCAATAGCCAAAATAAGTGCGTGGGGGCGGAAGAGGGGCAAAATATTGCAAATATACATTACAGACCTAATAATCACGTGCCGAGACGCTGCCGGCCAGGGCCACCTGCCCGGAGAGCCGAGCTGTAGAGGGCGTGCCGAAGGCACACTCCGGAGAGCTCGTACACATATACAAATATACATACATATATAGACATTTTTGACATCCTCAAATTAAGAGGAAAAGCTAATTAACTACGACCCCTCTTATGATGCTTTACCTAACGGTCGTTCCATAAGAGAATGGGGTGACGATAAAGTGAGGTGGTTTTAGTGGGTAGAAATCCCACACTCTGCTGGGTACGGGCCTGGCAGTGTCTTTTTTTTGAGAAGATTTCCACCTACCCTCGAAGAAAAAAAAACATACATATATAGAAATATCTACCCAGCAAGACAAGAGATTCTCAGAATATTCATTAAATTTATTATAAGTACCTATATTTATATTTCAATTATTACTAGAAGATTATATCGAAAGAATTTTAAAAAGAATATTGAGGTAATATACTTGGATGTATAATATATAATAGAGGGTTTAAAAAACCAGGTGGACATTGTTCATATTATTCAAAAAAATCCCCAGAATATTTACGGAAATTCTGAGTCATCCAAAGAATATTCCAATGTCCAGAAAAGATATCGTTAGAATATAAATAGGTTCTTTTTTTCTGGCTGGGTATATATCATTACTGAGACTATAGTTTCAAAGGTTTGATTTTAAACATCAGTCTTTTTAATCAGAGATATTTTATCTGTTATTTCTCATTGGTTCAAATACCCGATTGGATTTTTTCGATTTGTTGTAATAAATTTGTGGAAGAGTCTGAAGAAGAGAAGAGGTCAGATGATGGGGCACACACTGAGACATGGGGGACTGCTTAGGGATATCTTGGATGGGGAGGTGGGAAAGAAAAGGGGAAGGAGAAGACCCAGATTAGAATATTTCAACCAAATAATTGGGGATATGGGATGCCAGACATTTAGAGAGGTCGAACAGCTGCCGGGGGACAGAGTCGGGTGGAGACGGATTGTTGCATCAAACCAGTCTTAGGACTGTATACTCACTGATGATGGATGTAATAGTGAGGTGTCATAGAAAAACTAATTAAGCCTACAAACGAAAACAATGGGGTATTTGAGCCCATGAGAAATAACAGATAATATATTTCTAATTAAAAAGACTGATGATGAAAGTTAAACCTTCGGAACTATAGTCTGTAAAAAATCAATTATATATACATAATACATATTTATATTCGTTCTATGTGTGTATATGTTTATTTGCATCAAACAGAGTACAATCTCATTGATTTTTCTCTATGAACGTCACAAGAATGACGTTTTGACACCTATTTCTGGAGTCGTTTTCATGTGCTCTGGGAGATTTCTCTTGATAGATTGAAGGGTTGTTGATTTGATTTTATAAAGGGAAATCAAAGAGCTCTGCTTGATGAAAATAATAATATACACGTAAACATAAATATCTAATAAATAAATACCTATATCTATATAGGTACTAATTAGTTTTGAGAATGCGTGGTTTTTATTTATAGTCATTTTTATATATATGGTAGGTACTGAATTTAATTAAAAAGAAAGAAATTAAGAGGGCAGTATCAGAGATGTTGATAGATATGTGTTTAATTTAGATGTCAGAAGGGTTCGCCCCCTCGACTCCCAAAATTTGAATCCTTCTGACATCTAAATTAAACAACTCTTCTACTCAGAGGCAAAACACTATCTTTTCAATTAGATTTTTTCCGAATAATACGAACTTTTATTGAATAGTTAAGTTTTTAGGAGTGAGAAAATTAAATTATGATAATTTGTTTAGTTTAACTTTTAATATGAAAATGTCTTTATTTTATTTTTATTATGCGAAGAAGTTTAACTAAAACAATTCCGATAAATGAAAATACTTCTAAGATTCTACCAAACCTTAAGTTAATTGTAAAATTTAATTTTATAAATTAAAGGGTTTATTCAGTCTCAAAAAATAATTAAATAGATTAATTTTAGACAATTAACATTTATTTATAAGATAGATTTACTAAACAATTTAGAATCTGATTTGAACTGATCTCTTTATCAATTCAAATCAGATTCTAAATTCAATGTCAAGTGTTTATAAATTACTTTTTATTGAAAATTGTTGAAATATCCATCTTAATAAATTGAGAATGAACTCATTCATATAATACAGAGTGACAAATTCCAAATCTTGAACGAAATTTACTTCTGAAGAGATGGTCTACCAGGGGTCTAATAAATCTAATAAATAATGTTAATTTTCTTTATTTTAGTTTTTGTGAAACCTACCTAGTATTTTATATTTTAAATTTTAAAAAGTTTCTAAAATTTTTCAAAATTTTCTTTACTTTATTTAAAATGTTTCACCAGGAACCCATACCATTCTCCCTTAACAAAATTAATCTATTTATTTATTTTATGTGACTGAATAAACCCTTAAATTTATAAAATGGAAATAGTTTTATTATTAAATAATTGGTTTTTAAATCATCTTTCTACAGTCCTTCTATAGTGGGAGACTTATAAAAAAATTATGAAATCTTTTCGTATTTTATATAAGTTTTAAGGCCTAAAATAATTCAAGTTCACTTCCTTCATCGACCTGAATTCATTTAATAGTTCACTTCGGGTTATTTTCCTGAATTGAAACTATGACCCTTGAACTTTGCAAATTTGCTTCAAAACAATTCCAGCCCAGATTTCTTTGTCATCAAATGTTAAGATATTTGATTCCTATTTCTGACATTCAGATTCAATCAGAGGCAGATATTTTTTCCATTGTTTCTTAAAATAGGAACGATAAGATGGGGTTAAGCCACGAGAGACTTTGTAAAAGTGATGGGGTCTGAGAGAATAATGCCGCGTGGTTATCTAATTCGTTTCCAATCAAATGATAGTGGAAACGAAGCGTTCCTCCTTTGGGAAGCCGTAGAACTGATAATGGCAAAGCCGCTTAGATTGATCTTCGGACTTGCTACCTAAATAAACTACATTTAACGTAATTGATTAATTCATTTACTAAAGGGGATTAAGGAAGTAGATAAAGCAATAGAGGGCGAAAGAGATTGTAGATTATCTCCTAAATCATTCAAGGGTAGCAAAAAAATGTTCTCTTTTAGAAAGAGATAATAATTCATTTAATATTTTGATATATTAGTATGGATTATTCAGGAACTAATAGACATAGATTTTATATAGTTCATTTTACGTTAATTTAAATGGTCTTTTTTTAAAAAAAGTAAGTCAAATTTCAGGGTAGGTTTCACAAAATAAAACAAATATAATATGTTTTGAGTTTTATCTCGATTAATATATATTTCTGGTTTTGAGCCCAACAACAGGAGTTAACATAGAAAATTGAATACAAAATTAGAAATATGTGTGTACAGGTAAAAGTTTATTAGGTAAGAGAAGAGGTGAGGTCTTTTTTTAGTCTTCGTTTATTTGTTAATGAAATTTATGTGTGAAAACCAACAGAAGGGAAGGCAACGGGAAACCACCTCTGTCAAAATAATTTCCCCCAGGAAATTTACAATGGATACTCGATTGAGTTTGGAACTTGAAAAAGAAGAAGTGAAAACCAAAACTAGCACAAGACTAGGGTGCCAAAATAAAAACTTTAAGATGATATTCATCCAAAGAGAGGTTTATGTTAAAAGCGCCTAGATTGCACATTTTTAATAAGAAAATCTCACCAAAATGCAGGACGTTTTGATACTTATTTGTGGATTTGTTTTCATGTGCTTTAGGAGAATATCGATAGATTGAGGAGTTTTTTATTTTATAAGAGAAAATCAAAGTGGGAATCCTCTGTTTAATGCAAATAAAAATATACACAAAAACTCAAATATCTATATAATTTTAATTGTTTGAGAATAGAGTTGAGAAGACGAGGCTTTCATCTTTATAATTTTTATAAATATTAGGTGATCCACTTAGGGAGTTTATTTATTTGCACCAATCAGAAAATAACCACTTTGAGTTCCTTTTATTGTATGGCTGTTCATATTGAGGTTGTTTAATGACAGAAACCAATGGGTAATACTCTATCGTCTATCACATAATATAACTATGGATTAGCCGAGTGGGTATACTATAGTTGCCTATGAATCAAGTTAGGCTGGGTTTAAGTCCGGCTCATTGCAAATATTTGACTGACTATGATGTGGCCTAAATTTTATACTAAGTTACACAGACCCATTCCCCACACACTAGGGAATGCAATCCCGCAATCCCGTGGGATCCAGCATCATTTGAAGGCCTACGAGATCCCGCACCATCTTGCGAATCCGCAAAGTCGTAAACTCGTCGACGAATGGCCCAAAATCCAATCAAACCAAAGAATTAATTGACAGCTTGCAGTCCTTTAAATTGGGCATCGAAATATTGTGTAGAAGAGAGTCTACCCTAATAACTGCAGACACAACTTTTCGATTTATTTTACTAAGGTTGAAGAATCAAGACACAGTTTTAAGCGCTGAAATATCTGAGGCGGTTCGTGTAAGAGTGAAAGAAAGGCGCACTGGAGTTACAGGGGTGTTGGTTTACTTCGAAATCTAAAAAAAATATGATCAAGAGTTAAAGACACCTGATCAGACGTTTACGATGCAGACAAAAAATAAGCAAGATACGTTAAGAAATGAAAAAACGTTTTATGCAGAGTTATTAAAGATGACCTCAAAAATGTAGAACTTGTAAAAATTGTTGTGGCTCCAAATGACAGCCAAAATTCTTTGCAAAATAATTTATCGTTACAAAAGAGGAACTAGAAAGTTAAAACAGTTAAAGCAAGAGAAACACGCGGTTTTCTAACGCTCAGCACCCCTTCGCTGTCAAATTGGATAAAAGTCGAGCAAGCGCTTTCGCCAACTCTTTTATCCCTATGACCTCCAGAGACTGGAACTCGCTCCCTGCCACCATCTTTCCCGCGACTTACTATATAACCTTCAGCTATTTAAGACCCGTATCCACAGATACCTTCGACCCCCGCCCAACCCATAAAATTCTTTCTTCTTCTTTTCACGATGGAGGGGCCAACCCAGGCCTTTAGGGGTTGCACCTTTTTGGTGTAACTCCTTCTCTCATCATTATCATAAAAAAGACAATGAAGACTACTCTAAACAGACAGGAACTATAAAAGAGAAAGATTTTGAAAAAGTTTAAAAAAAAAGAAATGAAGGCATACTAAACTGATGGAGTGAAAGAAAAATACTTTATTTTGCACGACCATTTATTAACCAACAAGTATAGAGAAAGAGCGTTTTCGGTCCCTGGCTACATGTAGTTCTATAAAAAGTAGATTGGGAGATAACAATTGATGCTATTAGTTTTTTAAGATCATTTTTCCAAAAAGAGAAGTGACTTAATTATTTAAAATACTTTTATAATTATTTTTAAATTTGATATATTAAATGATTTTTAATACTATAAATAATCAGATTGAAAAGAAGTTTATTTATCCAAATCCTACTTACATAAAAATTAATGTGATAATTATTGTGATTTACTTTAGTAACTTATACTTATCTCTGTTAGACAGGTTATAGACTAGATAGAGAATTTCAGATATTATATATAAAAAAAGTTAATTCCCCCAAAGTTGCTTGCATTTAAAAAGCTAACAAAGTCATAGTCATTAGTCAATATACAGATAATATGTGAAGGGGTTGTGGAGTTAACTAATAAGAAGTCAAACTCTAAAATATTTTTGTTAACTAGAGTAATTACCAATTGTTTATTTTTGTACTTTTTATTAAACTTGGTTTGATTATTGACAAAATAAACGTTTTATTTATTGATTAGCACCAATCCCGCAATAATCCCGCGGTATTGAAAACACTGCGGGATTGGAATCCCTACACACACACACACACACATACATGACTGTGACGATTGCCTAAATGGACATTTTAGTTCCCGAGGCCAATAAAAAAATAAAAAACTAACAGTATATATTCATAAATAATAGAATATTAGTTTTTATGAGTTGTTAGCATCTTGAGGTATGATTATTATAAGATGATTGTGTGGAGCTAATTTTTCATCCAGGCATGAAAATGACACTGCAGCGGAAGCCACATAATTTCATATATCCTACCAGAAACCCGTATCGGATTACTCGTGGGAAAAACATTTAGTTCTTTTTTTAGGTTGTGATTTGCTATTTTAAAATTACATCTCATATATATATATATATACAACTCCATCAGATATTGGACGGAGATCAATAATGCAATTTCTTCTATCAACTGGCCAGCTTTATCCGATTTCGTTTGATGGAAATGAAGATGATCCAATCTGCCCCACTCCCGCTCTTGGATGGAAGCCAGCTGGTCCAATTTCGGAGATACGGATTAACGAATAAAAAAATTTGTCCCGGGCGGCAAATGAGGTTGATAATCATCGCCTGATAACACTGATTATTCTATCTCCATACTAATTAACTAAAAAACAAAACCTGATTTTTTTCTCTGGTTTCGCTTTTTTGTTATTAATTGGAATTGAATAAACGATTTCCACGATATCTGAATTTAAAATTGAACCATCTGCCTTTTAAGAGCACAATATTGTCAATACAAGGATAAATTGAACGATATAAGGGAATACTAAATTAGTTTGTCTCTCCTGTTTGGTAGAAATATGTATACTAATTATTAAACACTGAATTAAATATCTTTTTAGATAGGTATGTTTGATTTAATGCCACAAGAGATCGCCCTCAAAATTCGAACCCAAGTGCTAAACTTGCATTCTGGTCGTTGACTTAACCCTAGAAATGAAATACTTTTAAAATATGGATATATTCTCAACTAAAAAATTTTACTTAATTTACTTAACTCGATTATAAAATTCTACTGAAAATTGAATCAAATTTTCTTCCCTTCTGACATGAAATCAAACATATCTAATAATATCTTTTATTTAGCTTTCGAATTATTCTTAATTTAAAATTAATATTGTGACGAATTCAAGTCCTTTAGTGATGTTAAATAGAATTTTAAATAATATCATTTTTTTTTCAAAAACTCTTTTTTTGTTTGAAATATGGGTACTAAATACAATATAGGTAATATGACGTACAGAAAATTTAATTCAGAACTTTACAATCGAGATTACTATAAATTGAGTAAAAATTATAACTGTTTGTATAAATACATGTAGGAAGGATTACTCTAGAGTTGAGGTAATGCCAAAAATCCAGGTTTGATACTTGGGTTTCACCCCTTATGACATTAAATCAAACTTATTTAATACATTATCTTTGATTTGTTCTTAATGTAAAATTTCACCAGATAATGTATTTTAAAAATAATTGAAACTATAGAAATTTAGACTATAATAATCAAACTATTAAGGATGAAAATGGGTGAATTAGAAATTTCATTTCTCCAATTTTAGATAATTTTTACTCAAAAAATATCTGTATTTCTAATAGTAAATTGAATTGAGAATTAAATTAAATGCCTTTTAGGAAAGTTTTATGAAATGAACGAAAGCGATCTCGACAACAACCGCTATCTGGAGGCCATCTAATGAACTAAGAATTTATCAAATAAAATTATTGAAATAGATTTATTTGGATAAATTGAGATTTTTTGAAGGGTTTTGATCTTTTCTCAAAATAACAATTTTGAGAATAATTTAACTTTAATAATAAAAATATTATTGTGAAATCTAAGGAAATCGGCGAAATAAAAATATTAATTAATTGTAGGGGTTGAAATTAGATAGAGTGAAGATAGTTTTGTATTAAATTATAGAGAAATAAATAAATACAGCTCATAGAGGGTTTATTCTTGTGTCAAAATGTTGATACTCTCATTACGAATTAATTAGATTTTGGTATTTCTTGCTTAGAAGCTTCCGGAGAAAAATTTAGAAATTCAAAAAGAACTAAAAATTTATTTCTTATAAAGTTTTTATGGAAAATTATGGACGGTTTAACAAGTGGGCCTAAATTTAAAGAATTTATAAATGCATAGACATTTATAAGTAAATATTTCGCAAAACATTGTTTCTAAACAGACCAGTATTCGAAATCTCAAAAATACTAATCGCTCGATAAGTGTACCGAAAATTATCAAATTGCATAACAATAACATTAAAAAATGAGATGATTTTATAATACCTTCGAGATTTGAAAAAAATGAAGTTTTTGGTTAGTTTTTTCGAATTATAACATAAACTATTTAAAATATTTAAAGAATAAAAATTAAGCAGTCTTAAAAATGTTAAAGTAAAAATATTAAATAGTAAACAATGAAAATATAATGATATTTGAAGAGTTAATTTTTAAAAGAGTTTGGAGCAGCCGTCAAGTCTTTTCATAATTAGCCCATGATGTGCCTGACCAGACTTGTCAGCTGGCTCTCTTTATATGAGATGTTCCAAAAACACCCATAAATATTTCCAATTCTAGAATAATCAAAACCGATGTAGATCTTTCTGAGCAATAAGAATCTTAATTATACAAATAGTCGAATATTAGCATGTCTTATTTTTTAGAATAAATGTTGAAACATGCACGTTACCAGAATTTTTTTAAGAGGTAATTTTTTTGAAATCAATATTGTAAAAATATATCTAAAAGAATTAATTATTAAAATAAAAAATTGGGATAAAATTTATATTCAATAGAATTTTTAAAGATATTTTATACATGATTTTCGTCAATTTAGACATTCTTGCGGATGTGGTAACGTATTGGATTCATTCGAATTTTTTAGTTTTTGATTGTTTGTTGTTTGTTGTTGATAGTGATTGTTGTTGTGTTTGTGTAGTGTTGTGTTGTGTAGTGATTGTGTTTGTTGTTGATAGTGATTGTTTTTGATAGTTTTTGATTGTTAACTTTTAAGGAGATAGGTGTTGGTTTTAAGTGAACCATTTTTATATAATAATAAAAATTGAGTAAAATTGCGAGGTATGCTTCATAAAAAAAGGAAATAAAACAAAATTGAGTTTTGAATTCTATATATTTCGGGTACATCTTCAGGAGTCAGAGAAAACTGAATATAAATTGGAAAATTTGTTACAAATATTAATTTTTATGTATGGTGAGGGAAAGATTTGATTATTGTGTTTAGAAATAACTGATATATATATGAAAAAAAAATTTCAATTAAGATTTTTTTCTTTTCTGGTATAAATAAATAGCCGTTCAAAGCTGGCCCATTCATTCATTTGCCAGAGCTATCAAATCTGATTAGCAATTATGACTATTTCAAATTTGAATCTCATATATTATTTTTTTTTATAATATAAGAGCCTAGATTAATTTGTAACAACGCTGAAAGAATTTTCTTTAAAAAAATTACCCTCTTGCTTAGAATCAAACCGACGAACTCTTGAACTAAGGGCATCAGCTCTAGCCATTACACCAATGCAACATTAATATTTATACGTTGATTTCTGTTACTAAAACTATATATTTTTGATTTAGACTTTGTGTCGAGATAATATTGTATTCATTTGAACTCGAATGAAAATGAAAAAACACCAATAGATTTTAAATTAAGAAACATTAAATATATATTAATTAACGAGGTAAATTTGAAATATAATTGTCAGCTCGGATTTTAAACTGATGGCTCAAATCGATTTTCATTAACCATGCAAATTTGAAATATAATTGTAATTTGGACTCGAATTTTGAAATGAAAGACTCCAATTCATTTTAAATTAAGAAACATTAAATATATTGAAAATTATTCCCCCCCCCCCTCGCCACTCAAAAATTAAAGAGGCGAAACTTTTAAGAGACGATGTATTTTCGATAGTTTACGGGTATACATTTGGAGTGTGGTTTTTAAGAGGAATAAAATTTTTGGACCGAGACGCTGCCCGCCAGGGTTTCAGTACTTGAAGCTCGTTTTTAATAATAGAATTATTAACTTCTGAAAAAGCTCTATTTAATTTTCAAAGGATTAAGTGAAATTACTAGTCAAATCCCTTGAATATAATTTCCCTCCCTACTGAGCGCTTTCTCCTACATAACTATAGGTTGCATACCCTAAAGGCTTTTCCGCCAATTCATATTTAATCGGAAAATAATTTTTTAGAAAAAAGAAAAAACCTACTTCAAAAAAATAATAAGAACTAAAAATAAAATAAAATGAACTACACAGGTATAAAATAATTATCTAATTTAAGTTACAACTAAACGACGAAGTTTTTCCATGAAATCACTTTTTGAAGTCGGTGCCAAACATATACATTTTATGAATCGCACTCGACTGATCGTACTTAGTATGTTTGGCGGGTAATTAAGACATCACCGCGTAATCTCACTTTGTTAAGTTTGTTTGGCACAGACTTAAAAAGTGATTTCAAGTACAAACTTCGTCGTTTAGTTGTAACTAGAATTAGATAATTATTTTATACTGTGTAGTGCACAGTTCTTATTAGTTTTTAAGTCGTTTTTTCATAATATATGGAAATTATTAACTTCTAAAAATGACAAAAGCGATATTTAATTTCCAAAGGATTAAGTGAAATTACTAGTCAACCCCTTTGAATACAATTTCCCTCCCTCTCACGCGCTATCTACTACATAACTATAGGTTGCATACCCTAAAGGCGTTTCCGACAATTCATATATTTAAACATAAAATAAACTGCAACCTATAGTTGATATACTTTATCCAAAGTCTTTTGAAATATTAATATGTTTATTTCTTTATTATTAATCAGAAATCGCTGGCTATTTGAAGTACATGTTGACTTTTAAAATCAAAAATTTCAATCGATTCTTATCTAATATTAGAAGATTAACCTTATTATTACAAGTGGCCAAAGTTTCGATAAATATAATATATTTAATACATTTTTATCATAAACCTGTTATTTCCTGATATCTATTCAAGATTGATTAATATTTATTTACTTCATTGTTTAAAAGTGGTCTTGTGTTACTTTCTAAAAAAATAATGGAAGTGAATATGCAAATTCCTTTTTTTCAATTTAGGGGAGAAGTATCTTGGTGCCGATGAAGCTATTTGTAGAGATCTAGAATGGTAATCCCTTTTTCTAATGGAATATTGAGACCTCTTGAATTCTGACTCAGTGAGTGAGATATATGATAACCTTGATATTCAATTCAGGGCCATAAGAAACCGCATCGACCGCAAAATGTGGTCAGATCATTTTCCATCTCAAATTTTATTTATTTATACTCGAGACGAGTTTTTTCTGGGGTTTTTTTCTTCTCTATCTGTCTGTGCATCTATATAGGTAAGTGAGGTAAAAGAAAAGACTGGCCGATTCAAGTTTAGTATTTGTAATAAAAAAGGAAAATATGATGTATGAAATATTTAGAAATGAGAATATATATTCTGCCATTTTAAAAACAATCAATCTCAGAGATGGGAGAAATTAAGCATAGTGTAGCACGGATAGTTTTTTGGTTGGGGTTTAGGTTTAATGGAATTGGAAAGATTTTGTTTTGCCGAGAGTAACAGAGTTGTTGATTCATTAAGAGAAATCCATGAGGTTCACCTCATTGATGCAAATAAACATATACAACATATATGTTGCAATAAAAACCCATTTTTAGTAAGAACGGGTTCTTACTAGTTAAAAAGCATTTCACTGAATACCTTTGTGGCAAATATAATTTACTGATGTTGATTGAGTTTGACCCAAAGGTTTAAAATCTTCAATTTTTGGCCTTCTGTCTCATTTTGTATCTTTATTTTAAAAAAAATTTTAAACGAAAATGTCAAAAATTACATCCTCATTAAAAACAAAGTTGAAGAGGATGTAATTTTTTATTTTTTCGTTTAAAAATTTTTTAAAATAAACCCCCACAATAAGGCGGAAGGTCGAAAATGAATATTCTAGACCTTTGGACCAAACTCAATCTACATCAGTAAATTCTAGTTGTCAAAAAGGTATTCACTGAAAGGCGCTTTAACTAGTAAGAACCCATTCTTACTAAAAAATGGGCTTTTTACTGCAACATATACATAAACTATATGCAGTCAATTACCGATTGAATATAGAAAAGTCGTTTTGTTGTCATAGCAAGCTACATAAACGATGGGGAATAACAGATAAAATATTTCTAATTAAAGAGACTAATTAAGATGTTCAAACATTCGAAACTATAGTCTTAAACAAATAAATTATATACTTATATTACTATTCATATATGGTATAGGTATATGTATGTTTTTTGAGGTCAAGCAGAGGACAACCTCTATTAATTTCTCTTTAAGGATGCTAATGGCTTATAAACCCGCCTTCGGCACGCACTCGAAGCTCGGCCCTCCGGGCTGGTGCCCTGGCGGGCTGCGTCTCGCTCAAAAAATTGTATTCCTCTTAAAAAACCACACTCCAAATGCATACCTGTAAACTCCCGAAAATACATAGTCTCTTAAAAGTTTCGCCTCATTTTCGTCCTGACACAGCTACAGAAATGAGGCTCTAGATATGAATCTGGAAGTATTTTTTTATAATCTACAGCATTGTGATATTTTATGTGTGGAAATAGATTTATTTAAATAAGCGGTATCGTGTGAGGAGGAGAATTATATTATATCATTTTTTTTAAATTTGGGATTGATAATCGATATTATAAGGCTCCAAATATTTAAAAGAGATCAGGTGTTGTTTGTATGACAGGCTGCTCCATCCAGTATTGCCATGAGAAACTCATATGGGCATGCGTGTCTTAAGTCGTTTAATTTTGTAAAAATCAAAAAATAAGAATAACAAAATTTAGATTTTTAAAAAATTATAAAAAAGTGGCAAATTATTAAAAAATAAACAAATAATATATATTTATTAAGGAGTTTTTTATAGCTGTAGTAATTTATTTGTTTAGGTTTAAAATAAGAGACGTGCAGCTTCAATTTTTCTTTTTATTTATTTCTCAATTCCCACTAACTTATTTTAAACCTAAACAAATAATATATAAATCAAATAAGATGTGATTGATTTCTTTTTCTGTGCGCAAAGAAAAGCGAATTGAATATTTAATTTTTGAGTGGTGAAGGGGGGGAGTAATAATTATCAATATATTTAATGTTTCTTAATTTAAAATCAATTGGAGTCTTTCATTTCGAAATTTGAGTCCAATTTACGATTATATTTCAAATTTGCCGCAAATATACGGATGGCGCTCTCTCTCGGCAGCATTACGTCAGCGTTGCGGCAAATTAATCTAGACAAATATATATAGTATATGATCATTATCAACAGATTTGCCTGTTCAAATCATCAAATCACCTTAGCTAAGAAACATGGGTGACTCCAGTCGTGTTCTGTGCATTTATATGGCATATTTTAGATACTATCGGCAAAAAAAATCTTTTCAATTATATATTAATCCTAAACACCAACCTAAAAACTATCCATGCTACACTTTACTTAATTTCTCCCATCTCTAAGATTGATTGTTTTTTAAAATGGTAGAATATGTATTCTCATTTCCAAAATATTCCATATTTTTCTTTTATTACAAATACTAGACTTGAATCGATCAGTCTTTTCGAGCCCGGCCAAGTGCTGCTCGCCGATCGGTCCTTCGGGACAGATCCACTTTTGTGATCAGTTTTCTTTTCCAAAACTGGATTTTATCGCTATAGTATTTTTTATGATAAAAATAAAATTTTTAAAGAAGGATGCATGAAATTCAATTGCTTCTTTCCAGTAATTTTTATTTTTACAAGAGGTTTATCCAAATATTTCGAGAGCACAATGGCATCTCTTCCTCATTTGAAAGTGCAAGACCAGAATAACAGCGAGTTAGTGGGTATTAGGACATTAATTGTCTGATGATAATATATGTTAAATTGTAAGATACTTACCCATCTACTCTACAATAAACAGACCCTATCAGATTGCACAAATCAATGAAAAATGCTTGATAAATACAGGGTGTTTCAGGAGGAATAGTAAATATTTATAGGAGGTGGTACTATAGAAGAATTGAAATAAAAATGCCATATAACAATGTGTCTAATTTTTATTGAGTACAGAAATACAGTTGAGTTCAATGTATTTTCGTTTCGTGTCTTGATACACCGGTGCTATGGGAGTATTTATCGAATGTCATCAGTAAAGTGTTGATGTTCAAGTTGTGAAGTTGTGCTTTAGTTTACATTGAAGTTTTCATTGTGATTTGTTGGCCAAGTCTACTGTACTGTAGCGTGTAAACATGCCGCACGTATTTACACATGCTGAGTATGCCGATATTGGGTTACATACTAACAGCTGTATCTCTGTACTCAATAAAAATTGGACACATGTTATATGGCATTTTTATTGCAATTCGTCTATACTACCACCTCCTAAAATATTTACTATTCCTCTTGAAACACCCTGTATGCAGACGTTTTCGAAAGAAGCAATTAAATTTCATTCATCCTCCATTAAAAAATTAACATATCCAGTATGCACCAAGCCTTTTAAATTTCTTATTAAAAATAAAATTGTTAACATTTTGAAAAATAATTTATCTAAATTTAAAATTAAAATCGTAGCAATGGGTTAAACATTTAGTGTTAGGTACTAGGTGTAAGAAACACTCTTCTTCAAGTATTTGAACTTTGAACGTAGCCTTAAGGTCAGATTAATCAAAAGATTGCTAATTTAATATAAAATTTAATAAGATTGGAGTAATTTTTGGAGCATCGGACTGATAAGTGAATTAAGTGGATATTGATGAGGCAGTCGACAAGCATTATAATTCTGCTGAGAATGAAATACAAGATATTATTGTTACTGCCACTGAAAGAGGAGACAGAGGGGAATGCCGCATTGGATTTCCTTCACTGACTTTTCAAAACCCTGAAGAAGAGAATAGCCTCCGAAACGTCGGTTTTATGAATAAAAAGATAGTGTAAATTATCTTCTTCATTTTTTTTTTGGACTGCCTCATCAATATCCACTTAATAAAATTTAATTCAGGATCTGTTAGACCTAGGAGATATTTTAGATTAACAGGTTCTAGAGAAATATTCTCAGCAATTTCCAAGTAGTTTTGGCTTGTGATTTTGAAACTATCTATAATATTAAGGGTACGGATGTCATCCTCGAAAAAACTGTTGGGTAACTTTGACTACCAGCTATATCCGCAATAACCAGATTAAAATGTACCAAAAATAAGAGCCAGAAATGGCTATGATTCGACATCTATTTTGAAGGAAAGGATAAGTGTGCTCAAATTTTGAAAGTATGGACGCGGCCCCTCTATGGCAGCTGACTGCAGGGCCCAAGTTCGAGGGACGCCGAAGTATCATAACGCAAAACTGAGGCGTCAAAATAAAAATTACAAGATTACGAGGTACGAAAAATCAAAATTTAAAGCTCAGAAAATGAAGATAGTGGAACTTTAGTAAGGAAGAAGCCTTTATTTACAAGAGTATTTGTGTTCCATGAAATGGGAAGAGATTTTAAAAAAATCTAAAAAATGTCTTAATTGAAATTTTTTATTGTTGGGATATTTTTTTACCAAGGTTTAGAACAACGCCTTGAGGGCTTAGGTGTTGCACGGAGCGAAAAGCGACGGGGAACAGTAACATTGTAATATATTATTTTACAACGCAGTTTTTTTTTGTTTTTTGTTTTTTTAATAATTACTGAAGAAATACAAAAGTCTGAACCAGCCGGAATGAATTAAGCTGACCTTGTTTTCATCCCTTAGGTACTCGTCTCTCATAGCTACCCTCTGGCGCCTTGAATTTTAACAGCACCCGATGGCCTCTCTTGAGAATGGATCGGGAAAAAAGCGAAGTGGGAAAATATTAAAAACAGATGCATTTGCATAAACATAAAACATTCCCAAATGAAAATTAAATCATTAGACAGAAAAAAAGAAAAATTGAAAAATCACAAGGGAGAAGAGAAAAAAGAAAAACAACTTTTATGTAAAAATTATACATAAAAAAAAAATAATATTAATAATTCGAGGAAAAGGGGAGAACTAAGAAAACACATTAGTCATGAGCGCTTTAATAAATCCTTCTTTTTCAACCCCTTAAGAAAATTAATTAAACCAACCAAAGAATTTATGACGAATATATGAATATAGAAATCATTGGAAATATCTTAGATTTAATAAATTATTGAATGTTTTTGCTTAAGGCAAGGATTCATTTATGTTTTTGACCATTTTTAGATCAGCCCTAGTTTAAATAAATAAATAAATAAATAGTTGAGTTCCACTGTACTAAATTTCTCCCTCAGTTATAATATGTATTTCAAAGTGATTCAGGGTTACATAACTTTTATTATGTATTATTTTTATTTGTTTGACTTACACACTTAAGTAGTTCGTGCTTGTATCAGGAAAAGGGAAGTTTTTAACTGAGTAGAGTTAGCCTAACATCAACCCCTTTTAGTTGCCTTCTACGACAAGCAGGGGATACTGTAGACATATTCTATCTCCGGTCCACAGGGCTAAGATTTAATAAGTTATTTTTAATGAAATTTTTTCCATTTTATTTTCTTAGCCACTGTATAAATTTTTAATTTATGTGGATACTTCAATTTTGTAATAAAAAAGAATTTTTATGTAGCGTATCATAGTAAAGCATATATTTATGTACTTATGAACGTTTGAAGAGAGATCTTATTAATTTTAAAAAATGCATATCTCAATTTCGAAGTGAGATTTTAATTATTTTTTTTTTTGAAATTAGTTAAAAACTTAATTTTCGAAAATTTAAAATTACTATTATTTGTAAATGGGATTAGATAAGAAAAGAAAATTCTAGATCCCAAATTAATAATCCATAAATATTTATATATTTCAGTAAAGGAAGAAATTAATTATTTGGAATTTTTTTCCATTGAAAAAAGAGTTTCCATTAAGACTCACAGCTGAAATAAAATAGACAACATTTAAAACCTAAAAATTCAATATAATTAAATATAATAGATGAATAAGGACAGTCGATGGTGGAGAAGTAATCTCCGAAGTCGAAGCTCAAATAAAATGTATACATTAATTCATGTAAAATAATTGGTTCAATAAAATTAGAAAAAAAAAATATATAATGTATGATTGGAAGGGATTGAGAGGATTGGATAGAAAAATATGAAGTAAGAATAATTATCGGAAAAGAGGTTTTTTATTTAATTAGTTTTTTCCTCTTATTAAAAACAAGGACTAAAAATATGATCAAGGACAGTCGATGGTGGAGAAGTAATCTCCGGAGTCGAAGCTCAAATACAATGTATACATTAATTAATGTAAAATAATTGGTTCAATAAAATTAAAAAAAAAAAAATAATAATAATTAAATATATATAGAAGGAATTCAATAATGGAATTGAAATAATTATCGGAAAATAGGTTTTTTTTATTTAATTAGTTTTTTCCTCTTATTAAAAACAAGGACTAAAAAGATGATCAAGGACAGTCGATGGTGGAGAAGTAATCTCCGGAGTCGAATCTCAAATACAATGTATACATTAATTCATGTAAAATAATTGGTTCAATAAAATTAAAAAAAATTATAATTAAATATATATATATAATTTTTGTGAATTAAAACTTTTTCTTTCAATCTTGCCATTAAATTAACCACCTTTAACAATCTTATTCTCTTATTAACATTAACCAAGGATGACAAATTAAAACATTCCCTGAATTATGATGAATTTATTAAAATAAACAAACAGGTGTACCAAATTTCAGCTGACTTAATCTATCTTACGAGCTACACGGACAAACAGAGAGAAAGATATTGTAGTGCCAATAATATTGTACCGTAAAATTATTTAATTTAAAGAGACTTTATTAAATTCAAAAAAAAATCTCTGAACCGATACCAGGCCGCGGACCATCGTTGGGTTAAGATATGTTAATGACAATAATATAACTGCAACGGATCGTTGCTAAACTTTATCCAAAGTCATTTGAAATATTAATATGTTTATTCCTTTATTAATAATCAGATCATCACTTGCTATTTGCAGTCCATGTTGACTTAAATTCAAAAATAGTGATCGATTCTCATCTAATACTCGAGGAATAACAATTCTACATTGGATTTTTGACGTTTCGGTTATTATTGATAACCATTGCTGAAGACATGGAGTATCGACTTAAAATCAAAAATAACAATCGATTTTATCTAATCCTAGAGGAATATCCTTATTGTATTTCATTTTTGATGTTTTGACTATTAATGGCAACCTCTACTGAAATCGTGGAAGAATCGACTTAAAATCAAAAAGACTAAATTCTTTTATGGTAAACAACTCAACCTTGAATAACGCATTGGATAAAGTAAAAAATAAATGTCTTTCCAATAAGTTTCAGCATTAAATTACTATATATGGACTTAAAAGTAAACATATGTGAAAATTAATTATTAAATATATATAATGTAAATTCGAAAGAGTTTATTTTGCAAAAATTGAACTCTTTTCAGCGGGAAATAAAATCCTACGATAATTCTGCCAATAAAGGATTGGCTGGCATTCCGATTCATAAAATATTCTTCGCCTAGCCTACACTTCCCCCGTTTAATGTCCAAACACAAATGTCGTGCAAGATTCAAGCATGAAATTAAAATTCTTGCCGTGCCCATAGGGGAACCAGGGAGCCCTAGATCGGAAGCATCTTGGCTCACCCTTGAAATGCATCTAATGCAAAAAAACATATGTCGAGAGTTCCCTTCCTTGAGCTGCTTTCAAAGACGGAGCCACTTCCCCCTAATGCTATTAAGATGCCAGAGGGGGTCTACGGGCCCCTACTTTCAGAGATCAATGGAGGACTCAGAATATTATCATCAAACGGGGTAAAGAAGCCTCTTGGCTCTCACGCCTAAAGAAATCCTTCATTATAGTCGATTTATTCGTTGGGAATTAAGTTAGCACAATGAATAGGGTGGGAATTTAAATAATCTGGATTGACTTAGGTATACCACATTAATTTTATTTACCACTATGAGTGTCCTATTAAAATTTTCCAAAAAGGGCTAGACAAATAAATACAGCAATAAATTTGTATTTAATTATTTAAATTTTTTCACAAGTAAAATTATATAAAATATAGTGGTACGGTGGTCATTATTTTTTTTAACATGGTCATAATTTTTTCCAATCTCACCTCAAAATCTCAATCAAGCTCCTAAAAAAATAACCTGCAGGAAAGATCAAGTTGTTTACAATGCGAAAATCCGTGCCGGTAGTTTCAAATTGAATTTCAAATAGGAATAACATTAGTTTCCTGTATATTTGAAAATTTTGGGGCAAAACTTTTTAATCCGTAAAGTATGACTTGAATATATATTTGTTATTAGGGTTTTTGGGATCGCTGAAGATAATCTAATATGAAAAAATATTGGACAATTGAGAAGTGCCATTATAATGACGAATACTTTTAATTTTTCTCCTTGTGAAACACCACCAACTCCAACCTAATTTAATTCTAACAATGTTTCACTATAAACCATTATATAAATTATAAATTATAATGGCGAATACGTTTAATTTTTTCTCCTTGTGAAACACCACCAACTCCAACCTAATTTAATTTTAACAATGTTTCACTATAAACCATTATATAAATTATAAATTATAATGGCGAATACGTTTAATTTTTTCTCCTTGTGAAACACCACCAACTCCAACCTAATTTAATTTTAACAATGTTTCACTATAAACCATTATATAAATTATAAATTATAATGGCGAATACGTTTAATTTTTTCTCCTTGTGAAACACCACCAACTCCAACCTAATTTAATTTTAACAATGTTTCACTATAAACCATTATATAAATTATAAATTATAATGGCGAATACGTTTAATTTTTTCTCCTTGTGAAACACCACCAACTCCAACCTAATTTAATTTTAACAATGTTTCACTATAAACCATTATATAAATTATATAAAATTATAATGGCGAATACTTTTATTTTTTCTCCTTGTGAATCACCACCAACTCCAACCTAATTTAATTTTAACAATGTTTCACTATAAACCATTATATAAATTATAAATTATAATGGCGAATACTTTTAATTTTTTCTCCTTGTGAAACACCACCAACTCCAACCTAATTTAATTTTAACAATGTTTCACTATAAACCATTATATAAATTATAAATTATAATGGCGAATACGTTTAATTTTTTCTCCTTGTGAAACACCACCAACTCCAACCTAATTTAATTTTAACAATGTTTCACTATAAACCATTATATAAATTATAAATTATAATGGCGAATACTTTTAATTTTTTCTCCTTGTGAAACACCACCAACTCCAACCTAATTTAATTTTAACAATGTTTCACTATAAACCATTATACAAATTACCCTGAAAATGTGCACAGCCTATCCATGTTGGGCGTCTCTGTCGCATCTGACCTGTCTTGGAATGAACACATCTCCTCTGTGGCGAAATCTGCAGCAAGGAAGATTGGCTTCTTATTCAGGTCCAAGCGATTTTACAAACCCCCACAACTTCTCACCATCTACAAGGCCCAAATCCGCCCCTGTCTCGAATACGGCTCTCATCTATGGAGAGGAGCCTCAAAATATTCTCTTGCTACCCTTGATGCAATTCAGAAACGAGCCGTCAGGCTAATTGACGATTCTACCCTCACCGACTCCTCGACTCGCTAGCTCATCGAAGAGATGTCTCTGCCCTTTCCCTTTTCTATAGATACTATCACGGCAGGTGCTCTGACGAGATAAAATCAATAATTCCCCCAAAGCATGCTTTGCACGCAGCACACGTTTTGCCGACTCCCAACACTCTTTCGCTGTCAAATTGGAAAAGTGCCGGACCACTTCATTCGCGAATACATATATCCCCATGACTTCAAGGAACTGGAACTCTCTCCCAGCCTCTATCTTTCCCAGCACCTATGACTCTCTCAAACCTTCAAAACCAGGGTGCATAGACACCTGCGTCTACATCCTCTCTCTTAATCAACTTTCCCTTCTCTTCGGTAATGCAAGGGTCTTTCGGAGATCCATAGGGGCTACATCTTTACTGGAGCACCCCTTCTGCATTCGATTGCATTAAAAAAAAAATATAAATATTATAATGGCGAATACGTTTAATTTTTTCTCCTTGTGAAACACCACCAACTCCAACCTAATTTAATTTTAACAATGTTTCACTATAAACCATTATATAAATTATAAATTATAATGGCGAATACGTTTAATTTTTTCTCCTTGTGAAACACCACCAACTCCAACCTAATTTAATTTTAACAATGTTTCACTATAAACCATTATATAAATTATAAATTATAATGGCGAATACGTTTAATTTTTTCTCCTTGTGAAACACCACCAACTCCAACCTAATTTAATTTTAACAATGTTTCACTATAAACCATTATATAAATTATAAATTATAATGGCGAATACGTTTAATTTTTTCTCCTTGTGAAACACCACCAACTCCAACCTAATTTAATTTTAACAATGTTTCACTATAAACCATTATATAAATTATAAATTATAATGGCGAATACGTTTAATTTTTTCTCCTTGTGAAACACCACCAACTCCAACCTAATTTAATTTTAACAATGTTTCACTATAAACCAACACCGCGTTTTCTAAATTTGATTGAATACTTTTATTTTAAAATTAATTAAATTAAAAAAATCTAAAATAGTTTATAAGTACATATGTTAAATTATATTGTTCAGACTTGTTGTATCTGATGTTGTATTTATATTGCTAATTGTATTGTATCAAATTACTTTTTTATCTCATTTATGAGGCATCTGCATCAGAGCATCGTTTAATAAATAAACACTAAATTCTGCTGAGAATGAAATACGATATATTATTGTTATTGCCACTGAGAGCGGAGATATAGGAGAATGTCACATTGGATTTCCATCACTGACCTTTTGAAACCTTGAAGAAAGAGGGAATTAGCCTCCGAAACGTTGATTTTTGAATAAAAAGATAGTTTAAATTATCTCTTTGTCTTGAATTTTGGACTGCCTCATCAAAATCCACTCAATAAATAGATCCTAACAGGACAATTTTTATTTTCATCCCCATGAAAAATTTGATCTTCCCCAAAAATTTTAAAATATTTAATTTTAATTTTAATTTGATTTTTGAATTTGGAAAAATGAATAAATATAACTAAAATTTTAAGCTACTATCTTATTTAGGTAAAAGTCACAATGCTCAGACAGATAGACTATTAGAATTTCGTTTTACTTTTGAAAGCACAAAAAAAAATTGAAATCTACAAAAATTAAAATTTCTTATTTGTATGAATTTTAAAAAATAATTTATTAAAATTTCAGGAATTGGAATATCTAGAGCTAAATATCAATGTCAATAACTTTTAAGGAGATAGGTATTGGTTCAAGGTGAAACCTAACTCGTAATTTTACTTAATTTCTTATTATTAAATCAAAGTAGTGAAGTAATAAATACCCTTAGTTAAAAAAGGATAATATGAAAACTTGAAGAGTCTATTAATAAGATTATGAATTAAATAGAATAATATATATAGGTACTCAAATAATTTTATATCTTATTAATGGTGTTGAAATATTGGTAAGCTAAAATTTCCAATTTAGTGTAACTTTAGTAAATAATTAAAGGAATCGGAATAGAGTTGGACATGACTTTAAATTAAATACAAGTTTTTATTTAAATACGCCAAACGTTTCGTTGCTGGTTTGCAACTTCTTCAAAATTCTTATTTGTCTGAAGTTAAGATATCTGATAGTATATAATAAATAGAAAATTTCTTTGCCCAATTTGATTCTTTTAATTATTTTGACAGGAAACAATTACATTGTTTTTAAAAAGTTTATGTTTTATATTATTTGATAAAATTGAGTGAATTGTAAGGATACTGTTTGAAAATGGTTTTTCTCTTAGTTAAAACTCCAGACAAATAAGTTTAATAAATGAGCCACTGAAGAAGTTGCAAACCAGCAACGAAACGTTTGGCGTATTTAAATAAAAACCTTGTATTTAATTTAAAGTCATGTCCAACTCCCTACGATTCCTTTAATTTAATTGAAAGTTTTTGTGCCGAGAGTAGCAGAATTTTTATATATTGAAGAAGACAATAAAAAACACACTCTTTTATTGTCTCTTTCAATTCCTTTTAATTATTAATCATGGACACGAATAATGAAATATTTAGTAAATAATATTTATAAAATAATCAGGTAAATCTTGTGAGATTTTT
Organism: Forficula auricularia; assembly: GCA_024734495.1. Lineage (NCBI taxonomy): Eukaryota > Metazoa > Arthropoda > Insecta > Dermaptera > Forficulidae > Forficula > Forficula auricularia. The sequence continues at coordinate 5,296,273 of JALMQS010000073.1, read as the reverse complement.
ATTTTTTTATTTTCAAAAAATCATCCTGTTTTTTTGATTTCTAATTTTTATATTTGTATTTTCAAGCTTTATTTCAGTAAAAATAGCTTTTTGGAAAAATAAATACACCGATCCACAAAAAATGAATTGGGATTGATTTATTGACATTCGTATCTCTAAAAACTGTTTTTTTTTTTCAGATAAAGAGATGTAAAATTAAAATACTCCATTGCGATAAAAAGTGAACATTCAATAATTGGATTTCATTTTAAAAACGTGTGAAAAGTAAATAAATAAATAAATAAATAAAATGATAATCTTTAAATCCTCTTAAAAATCGTTTCGCTAATCTTTTTGTTTTAGTTATATAGAACAAAAAAACAACTTTTATTGTGTAACTTTATATTAAAAAATAAAAGCGATAATTTTCTTGTTTAGATTAAAATAAAAGAAAAAGAAAAAAACAACTTAGAGGGTGAAAGTGAAAAAAAAAAAAAAACTATAATACTTTTATGAAAAGTTAGCAAGAAACCTCGCATGTTCTATTAAAACGAAAAACCATTTATAATTATCCACGAGGAATTTTCGAAATAATTTATGAATTCGCCGTCCCTCCGCGTCCGCCTCGCCCCCCTTAGGACCCACCCCATAAACCCTCTCCCCCTAACCCTTTACTCTTTACTAGCCGGGCAAAATTCACGCGATAACTCACTAATGAATGGTTTTAATAAGCTCCGTTTTCTGTTCCGCGAGAGAAACGTTATTCTATAGAAAATTCAATCTATTAATAGTATAATAAAAGGATAGAGAAACAAAATTATATAGTATAAAGTATTTGTGAAACGATAGCTTAGATTATGTCTCTCGTTAATTTATGATACAGGTTCATATTTATATACATACTTATAGGAGAGAAAGAGAGAAAATAATAATTTTTTAATCTCATTGGATAATCCACAAATTTTATATTATAATTCAATTATACTATTATTTAAAAAAATAAAAATTATATGAATTTTAAAATAAATACTATTATTATACGAAAATGGGTTACATAATACATATTATGTGCTGATCAGGTTTTAATTAATATTGACTAAGCATGAGTTAAGCTAGGAACATATAAGAATATAAGATAAGATGATGAAAGCAAAGCATTTAAAAAAAATATATGAAAATTTTTTTCAAAAAAATATTGTAAAATTATATCCTTCCAATTTCCGAATAATCTCATACAAGAATTTTCTCTGTTGAAAAAATCACTGAGGGACCTGGGGGTGTATTCTATTACTTGATGCAAATAAAGATATTATTTTTATATAATTTTTTATAAACTTTTCTCTGTGAACTCCTGAAGATGGGCTGGTACCCTGAAATATAATATATAGAATCTTGGTAACAAGCATCTTGTCTTTTATTTTGGTGAAACCTACCTAGAAGATTATATTTTTAAATTTAAATAAAAATTTTTAAATCTTTTAAATTTTTTTTACTTTATTTAAATATGATTTACCAAGAACCTACACCATTCTCCCATAACAAAAAAAAACTATTTTATTATGGAAAGTAGGTTTAGTTTCGAAGCCTTGGCCTTCATCTTCAGTCTTTTTAACGAAAAAATTTTATCTAATTTTTATCATAGACACCAATAAATACCCTATCCATTTAATAACTCGACACGCTCTCAGATGAGAGCCGAATCAGTAATAAAATAAAATACACCAATACCTCACTTTACATCGGGGTTACGTTCCAAAAAACTCGACGCAAATTGAAACGACGCAAAGTGAATTAAGATTTTCTATAGCAAACCATGTAAAGATCGAAGATAGGTTCCAGGGTTACGAAAATACTACTTTTTAAAAGAAAATTGAACAAAGTAAACATTTAAAAAACAAAAATAATATAAAATTTTATTACATACATACAAAAAACAAAAAAAAAACGTATTCAATTAAAACAAAATAAACTATTCAATTAATTTATGAAAAACAAAATTTTAAAAAAAGCACAACACACTAATTGAAACGTTACAAAAAGCACAACACACTACATAATTGAAACTGAACTCTAAAATTAGCAAAACAAAGTGAAAATAAAACTGTATTAAAATTGCGTTGATTTTCAGTTAGAAAGGGAATCCCCGAGTTTTGATGGCATGGCGCAATTAGAAACAAAAGTGGTGCCATCTTTAAAAAAAAAATAATAAAGACTCGAACCCAAAACAACGCAACCTCGAAAATCAAACGACGCACAGTGAAAATTAGTACTAATTAAGCAGCGACACAACTTCGAAAAAACGCAAAACAAAACGACGCAAAGCGAGGTATTGGTGTATAATATATAAGGAAGGCAACGAGCAACCACTTCTGTAAAAATATCCCGATAAAAATTACTTTGAAGATAATAATCTCCATAGTAATCGCTTTCGTTCGAATCGAAAATAGTAGTCGAAGAAGTATAATAATAAATCATTATTTTTTTTTTAATTCAAATGACTTAGAATAAAATACTTTTCTTCAGAGGAAATTCATTCTAACAAGTTAATTCAAGCAATATGATATCATCGCTTGAAAATGACCTAAGAATTAGAAAATGGAACATCTAACAAAACATTAGAAAATTAATATGTGACTTTTGTTGACTGTTGACCGACCGGTGAAATTTATGAAATTTGTTTTAGAGATATTATCTCGAAATTGGAGGGAATTAAAATAGTAATTGTAATTGATTTATTTAAATTCTTACAACTTTTAATACTTATTCAATTTTTTTCAAAAAATAGATTATATTGGCAAACTTCTGTATATACTGGAAATGGCATAACTCTTAGGAAATATTGCCATTGATTTTTTTTTCAATTACGCTCTTTCAATCAACTCAAATGGAATACGGATGTTTCCCACATGGTTGTGAGTGGGAAGGCTGTAAAAATGCCTACAACCCACAGTATCTCTTAAGCGGTTTCCCATCTTAAAAAAAACTGCGCCTCACTTTTCTTAACTTCGGTAATATCTATTGGGAAGTCTTATTTTTGAAAAATGAGAAAGTCACTGGTCAAAAGTAGATAATAGAATAGGTACGCATATTGATTTAAGAAATTAAGTAGCTGTTTATAACGACATTTAACCAATTTTTATCCGTTTTCATTTACCCTCTTGTGTTAGATTTCAGTTTCTTTTATTTTCTGTATGCTAATACCGAATGTTAAAATTTTTGAAAGACTAAAATATAATTAGTTATTTGTTTCGGTAATTCAAACGTTTTAGCACCTGAATGAACTTTTTTAAATCTGTTGTTCATTAAATTTTGCGAGTTTTAATTTTCATGAAGACAATATGTACACAAAAAGAAAACAAAAAAATAAGCTGACGTGTTCTGATGTGGCCATCCACTTGACTTTACCATACAACCTGGCCCCTCACTTACATTAATATTTAATAAAATGATTTATAATCATGTACGGGGGGGGTTAGTTTTGCATTTTTAAACTCCTAGGGGCACACTGATTATGTATACAAAATTTGGTTGAGTTTGGTAAATGGCCAACATTTTCATTTTTTTACCCCCACCCCCAATTTAGGGAGGTTAGTTTTTGCATTTTTAGACTTCTGGGGACCCACTGCTTATGAATACAAAATTTGGTTGAATTTGCTCAAACGAGCTAGATTTTTAATTTTTAACGCTCCTCCACCCCCTTAATTTTGGGACGATATGCAGCAAAATCTAATCAACTCTTAATCTCAATAGACCAAAACTACGTGTGAAATTTGGTTTCGATATTCACACTAGTTTTTGAGCTAGCTCGTCCACAAATTTGACTAACCTACAGACATTTTGACAAAACAATTATTATCTCAAAAAATATAATTTTTTCGGTGTTAACTTATTAGAGCTTTTTTGTAGAGCGAAATGCCATGGTTTCGGCCTATTTTTTTAATCGAAATATTTTAAGTCGTTTTTGAGATATTTTGAAAAAAAGAAGGAAAAAAAAAACTTTTTTTTTCATGCACGATTACAATACTTGACCATACTCTGTATGCTAAAGTAAAAATTGCATTTAAAAGATAGATTGTCCACCTTAATACATTGCTAAACAAATATGAAAAAAATGAAATATTTTAAGCGAATTTATAAGCTTGGACGATCCGTGCTCGTCTAGCCTACCAAATGCTGATGGAAGAGCCTACAAGTTATGCATCCAGCATAGCCGCTTGAGACGAGAAACGTTAGATAGCATTTGAGATTTGCAATTTTGAACTAAAGATAAATATAATATCATCACGTTGATTTTTGTCAGTTTTTCAATTGAAATTCTAATTTAATATTTATAATATAATGAATGAAAAAAATTATATGATAAATGCCCAAAGCGACGTGCTCTTAAAATATGAGCATTTAGATTTTACAATTTAAAAATCGCTTTTGTATTTGTTAAAATAAAATAAAATAAAATAATGAAATCGTCAAATTGAGAAAAGTTCTAAAGCAGGGGTCGGGTAAATCAGGGTAAATTACCCCAAATGGGGTAAAAATGAAACTATCGGGTGTAAAAAGGACATTAAAAAAAAAAAATTATTTTATAAACTATTATAGTATTGTTAGTTTGATAGCTTTTCCAGGAATTCAAAATCTTAAAATTAATAAAAGTTAAAAAAAAATATAAAAACATTAATAAAAGTTATGCATTTTTTGTCATGATGAGTGTTGATGTATTTTTTTCTTTTTAAAAAGCAGTCAGTTAAACCCAGCAAGAAATTGGCTGAATGCCGAGGATTGTATTCAAATTGCACTCATGTCAAAAAGTCCTAATTTTGAAGTTTTTTTAGCGAAAATGAAACAACATCATATTTTCTAAAACGTAAAAGCGTTTGAATTATGTTTACAATTTTTATTTACTTACAGAGAGTTTTCATGTAAATTCCAATTAATTCAATAAATAATAAATAAGTGCCTGGAGCACCGAGCTGAAACTTTTTGCTTCTAAATAGCTTAAGTTTCTAAATTTCAAGGCTCTACGACTTTCCGAGGACGAGATATGAACGATTAAAATATATATTTTTCGACATGACTAATTTACACCCCTTCCCTTATTTTGACACTTTTAAATCATGAAGAAGCAGGTATGATCCTTCAAATTGTCGGATTTTTTAAGAGAATAAAATTGATATTCTATTAAATTATTTTATAGAAAAATACCTTTATTTAATCAAATTGGCAAATTCTAATATATATTAACATTTGTAATGATCTTAATTAGTGCAATTTAAAATAAAAAAACCAATTAATTTTATTAAAAATAAATTGAAAGATATGTAATTATAAATTTTTATTCCAACAACCACATGTGAATAATTATTTCAATTAACAAAAAACCCCTCAAAAAATAACTTATCCGAAGATGAGACCTTGATAGATCGAATTGTCAACACAAAAACCCGCCTAACCCGTGAATTTCATCCAAATCGTTAGAGCCCTTTTTTTGACAAACCGATTTCAAATATATATACAAGAATTAATTGCTCGTTTAATATAAAAAGATAAGATACATTTACCTTGCTTTTTTGCTTTTCATGTAGGGATAATAGCGACCTATGGAAAAATATTTTGGGGTAATTGCTAAAAAAGTTCCCCGACCTCTGTTCTAAAGTAAGTATATTTAGGATATTTGCAAATATTATCTTTAATACATTTATAATGATGATTATTCGGATTAGAATGGATAAATGATAATCATTAAATTTCAAATGAAATTTTCTTTAGAAACAATAAAATTATCTTTTTTCTTTTAAAACGAATTTATTTCGAAAAATTAGTTCCGATTAGCAGAATTGTATTTATTATTAATACTTATGCGAAGAAAAAAAGAAATGATTCGAAAAGGGCGTCTCTAAAATAATTCTACTCTCTCAATTTTAAAACTGATAAAATTTATCTTTCCAAATACTTGGAAAACTTGCATTAAAATAATTGATTAAATAAATATAGTAAAAAAATCAAATATCATTCAAGTCTTTTTATATATTACATATTATTATAATATAATATATCATAATATGAAATAATTGTAATTGAATCTTATTTAAATAATATTATTATACTAGTGAGGGGTTGAAATCTAGTTTTTTAAAAATTTATTTTTTATAAAACGACTAGAGAAAAATAAAATTAGACCCCTTTTTGATAGATGTTTAATTAAAATTACATACCTCATGCTTCGGATTTGATAAAGTAAAAAAAAAAAAAAAAAAAAAAAAAAATTGATAATTTAAGAAATATCGAAAAGATTTTTTCGATCTAGGTGAATAATATTTTCTTTACTTAAATAAAAATTATTAAAATAAATTAAATGATAATCAAGTTCTCCTACACACACACACACACATTATTAAGATTAATTCTATGAAATAATTATAAATGAATCTTATGAAGATATATTATATTTCAAATCAATTCTTTATATGTATAGAATTAGTGAGGAGTTGAAAATGATAGATTTTAGAAAAAGAGCAGAGTCAAATAAAATTTTAGCTATTTTTGAAAAATATACATACTATAAAATTAAAAACAACAACAAATTTCACCCAGATTGTTGTGATTAAACTAATTAACGAAAATCAACTCATTATCATTTAGATTTAATAAAAATTGTAATCTATCCATTTCTAAGGATTTAGATAGTATGTTTTATTAAGCATCAATTTCTTCGTAAATGGATCTCCAGTCAGTAGATTCATCATAATTTTAAGAAAAATAAAACCGACTTTAAAAAATGAAATGCAACAAATAAAATACACTAAAAGGTATAAAATAATTATTAATTTATTTAGTTATAACTAAACTACGAAATATTAACATGAAATTACTTTTTGAAGTCGGTGTCAAACATATACCTTTTATGAATCGCACTCGTCGGATCTTACTTAGTACGTTTGGTGGGTACGCTCGCTTATAGGTATAGTTTGTTTGGCACCGACTTCAAAAAGTAATTTCATGTTAATATTTCGTAGTTTAGTTGTAACTAAATAAGATAATAATTATTTTATACCTTTAGTGTATTTTATTTGTTGCATTTAATTTTTTTGAAGTCGGTTTTATTTTTTTCTTAAAAATTATTTTTATTTTTCTCTTTTTAGTGATGTTATTAATAGTGATCATATCATCAGAACTTGACCAAATTAATATGGCATCATGCCTAAGATACTCCCTTTGCAATAAAAAGAATCATCGAAATCGGTTCATAAACAAAGAAGTTAGGCCTGAACAAACCTAATAAAAAAGGTCTAATACCTATGAAAAAAATGGGACCAATAGGAAGGTAGACTGAACCCAATGCAATTTTTTTTTTCAAAATCGGTTCTCAATTGGCGGAGATATGAGGTAACATAGGCACAAAAAAAAAAAAAAAAAAAAAAAAATCAGTCCTCCCTTTTTTGAAGTCGGTTAAAAAAACAGCTATTCATTAGATGAATTCAGATTATTTTTATAATTAGGTACGAAAAAATATTTTTATGCTTATTATATTAAATAAGTTACATTAAGTGAAAATGTATTCATAATAAGTACTTTAGAGAAGTACATATAAAACGTGCATGAAATTAATAAATTGTAATTGAATTAGAAAGAGAGAAACCTTTGGGTAGAAATCAATGTTAAAAGCTACTCACCAAATAATGGCTAAGTCGAAGATTGAATTCTTCCAGGATGGTGTGTTGGGTTAAGCGACACGGTGTCGGTCCTCGCTCTCGTGCGAATATCTAAGCGAAGAAGAGAAAGTGGACGGACGGACGGACCATGGCGCGCGCGCCTGTTCTTGATAAGCGTGCAGGCCAATCAGCCGCTGGAAGAAGTAGTACATTTTTAAAACAAATTAATGTATTACTTATTTAGTAGATTCAGACTTATCTCTATCTCGGAGGCTTGAGAGAGTTCCTTTTTCATTTTTACTTTTACCATACAGGGTAGTGGTCAAGTATTGTAATCATGCATGAAAAAAGTGGTTTTTTCTCCTTTTTTTTTCGGAAATATCTCAAAAACGGCTGGAATTATTTTGATTAAAAAAATTGAGCGAAACCAAGGCATTTTTGCTCTACAAAAAAGCTCTAATAAGTGAACATCGAAAAATTATATTTTTCGAGATAATAATTATTTTAATGTCATAATGTCTGTTAGTTAGTTGGTTAGTTGTTGATTAGTTAGTTAGTTAGTTAGTGTAGTTAGTTAGTCCGTGCGTTACCAAATTTGTGGACGAGCTAGCTCAAAAACTAGTGGGAATATCGAAACCAAATTTCACACGTAGTTTTGGTCCAGTGAGATTAAGAGCTGATTAGATTTTAGTGCATATCGACCCAAAATTGAGGGGGGATGGAGGGGGGTTAAAAATTAAAAATCTAGGCCGTTTGAGCAAACTCAACCAAATTTTGTATACATAATCAGTGGACCCCATGAAGTATAAAAATACAAAAACTAACAGCCCAAAATGGGGGAGGTCAAAAAATGAAAATCTTTGCCATTTACCAAACTCAACCAAATTTTGTATACATAATCAGTGGGATACCAGAAGTATAAAAATGCAAAAACTAATCCCCCCTACATGATTATAAATAATTTTAGGGGCCAGGTTGTATATAATCAGTAGAGATTGTGGTGTTGGTGCAAGGTGAAACATCTTTAATAAAGATAAGAGCAAACAAACATTTTGTTTTATATATGGATTTACTTTGGTGAGTTAAGGATACTGGGTCACTGGCTATTTAATGTGAAATTAGTGACCCAGTATCCTTAACTCATAGTAAAATCCATATTAAATAAAATATTTATTTACTACTTATTCTTTATGCCAGGTTGTATGGTAAAAGTCAAGTGTACGCCATGCATCAGAACACGTCAGCTTTTTTAACATTTTCTTACTTTTACATAATATATTATGTTCTCTAAATCAGGTAATGATATAGAATATAATGTGAAGTATTGCGATCGTCTGCCGGGCTCCTGACTCTTTGAGAGCTTCTATCTCAGAGATCAAAAATGTTAATTTCATTTTGTGACTTCTACGTTTTTTCTTTAAATTCTAATTAGTTTAATGATGAATTTTTATATACTAAAATATTGAGTGAAAATAATATCTGAACTTATATATTTCTAACTTGCTATTACTAATAAGCGCGGTCCAAAACAATTCTCATTGATTTATCAATTATTCTTTGATATATTAATGAGAAAAATTATAAAATTTATTTAAAATCATTATTTCAAGTTAGAAATATATAAGTTCAGATATTATTTTCACTCAATATTTGACTGAAAAATTCCTTACATTTGATTCGCGATTGAATCAAATGTAGAAAACATTCGGTTAATTAATGGCAAGCATCTAACATACATGCTAATAGATCTAGCGCTCTGGACTGGGAGATTAAATATATAACATCTGAGATTTCAAATTCACTTGGTGATCCATCCGAATGTCTCAGCGGGCTATACGCGAAATGACGTTGGATTGTAGCTAAGTGGATCACATCTTTTTCTCTCTTGGTCCAGACTTAAGACTCCGCAGACTCCAATAGCGTAATCCGCAGTAGTCTCGTGATAAATATCTTTTTCAAATAAGCGGGGTCAAAAACAATTTTTCATTGATTTATCAATTATTCTTTGATATATTAATGAGAAAAATTATAAAATTTATTAAATATTCTTGATTGTTAACATCCTTATTTACAGTCTTTAACCGACTTCAAAAAAGGAGGAGGTTCTCTATTCGATTGAATTTTTTTTTTTTTTTTTTTTTTTTTTTTTGTGCCTATGTTACCTCATATCTCCGCCAATTCTCAACCGATTTTGAAAATTTTTTTTGCATTGGGTCCAGTCTAGCTTCCGATTGGTCCCATTTTTTTTTCGTTTTTTTTTCATAGGTATTAGACCTTTTTTATTAGGTTTGTTTAGACCTAACCTCTTTGTTTATGAACCGATTTCGATGGTTCTTTTTTTATCCGATAGGGGTGTCTTGGGGATGGTGCCATATTAATTTGATCAAGTTCTGATGATATGATCACTATTAATAACATCACTAAAAAGAGAAAAATAAAATAATTTTTAAGAAAAAAATAAAAACCGACTTCAAAAAATTAAATGCAACAAATAAAATACACTAAAAGGTATAAAATAATTATTATCTTATTTAGTTACAACTAAACGACGAAATATTAACATGAAATTACTTTTGAAGTTGGTGCCAAACATATACCTTTTATGAATCGCACTCGACGGATCTTACTTAGTACGTTTGGAGGGTATGCTCGCTTATAGGTATAGTTTGTTTGGCACCGACTTCAAAAAGTAATTTCATGTTAATATTTCGTCGTTTAGTTGTAACTAAATAAGATAATAATTATTTTATACCTTTTAGTGTATTTTATTTGTTGCATTTAATTTTTTTGAAGTCGGTTTTTATTTTTTTTCTTTAAAAATTGTTTTTCATTTTTTTCATCCAGACCATATAGGTAATTAAAAAAACGAGTTTAATGGAAAAAAAAATTGTTTGACTTATTATATGTTCGCCCCAGGGGCCGAGGGGTTACATTATTCCATCCTCGGTTTTAAAAATTCCTTCCTCTTAGGTATATAAATTTTCAAAATTCTCATCTCAAATATTAGTCAAAACACATCATTCCATCAATTTAAATGAAAATTTTCTTTTTTTTTCATTTTCTTTGAGAAACTTTATACATTTTAAAACACAAAAATCTATTTTACAAAAAATCAAAAATTAAGTTCAATAGTGAATAGGTACAATTTTTATATTTTCATCTTCTTTAAAAACACCAATTCTTAAACATGTAGGTATTAATTAAAATATATTTTTTTTTTAAGAAATGTTTCTTGATTATCTGGATTAGATGAACGAATTAAAAATTGTACATGAGTAATTTTTTTCAAATAAATATATGTTACTGATGATGAAGGCAAGCCCTCGAAGTTATGGTTTCAAACAAATAAAGTATATTATATATACATATTTATAAATTTTAGTCACACAAATTAAACAAATCGAGTAATTTCAGTTAATTGACCCTTTCAGTCACGGTGTCCTCATATGAGGACATACTAAATAAATGCTTCGTATTTTTAAATGTGATTAATTTTACCGCTTTTAAACGTTGCCCTTATATTATCACAAGCATTGATTCTATTTGAGACCAATGTCGACCCTCCTGTCAATTTGTGTTATCACAAAAGAAAACTAAATATTCTCATACACGTGGACTCACCACAGCCATTTTTGAACCTCTCTAAAAACGGTATATATATATATATACTATATATCTTTTTAGTATCAGGAGAAAAATTTTATTTTAGCGTAGAAAAGTCTGTTTTTGAATGTGAAAACCAAAAATATTTTTCAGAACAAAAGGTAAGTTAATTATTTTTAACTTTATACATGTCCTCATATGAGGACAGTGTGATCCAAAGGTTGTGATAGGATAGAAATTTAGAAAAATGTTTCGTTGTCTTTTTAGTCTGTTTTTATGGTGATTTTGCAATACCTCGTGTCCAAAATGACGAAGACCGCTTACAGAAGAAGGAAATTCTAGTCCTTCTTAATTTATCTGTAATTGACGATCTATCTGATGATCCTGGCGATAATTTTGAAGAACCCACGTGGAAGTTCCTCCTCCAGCTAATGTCCGTTTGGACAACGTTGGGCCTTTTCCACTGGACAGTGATAAACAATCATTTGATAGGTGCAAGAAACCAGAGTGCAAAGGAAAAACAAAATTTTATTTAGAAAAATGTAAAATTCACTTATGTACCTATAGATAGAAAAAAAAATTGTTTTTTTGAATATCATAATTCAAAAGTTTAATAACTTAATTTATAGTACCTGGAGGCACCGAGCGATGCTCGGTAACTTCTTCCTTTAGTTAAAAGCTTTATTTTATTATTATTTTTAAATTAATTTAAAATTCTGATAAAAAGGTCGATTTTTATTTGAGAGCCGCTTTCAAATTAAAAAAATACAAAAATATATATATATTCGCCCACTGTACCCCGCTCCCCCCGCTCGCCCCCGAAACCTCGCCCTACCCCCGAATCACCCGCCACTGCACCCCCTCCTGCAGCTGTTTTGATTCAACCATATGTCATTTTTATTCATCCAATTGTTAATAAATAAAACCTATCAAAATGTGTTGTTTTTCAGAAAAAATAATTCGTGATCGAAAGGGGTTAACAGTATTTATTTCATGAGATTTATTAGACAGTGTGACTAAATAAACCTAAAATTTATAAAATTAAATTCTACATAAGTCACTTAAATTTTAGAAGAATCTTATAAAAAATTCATATTTATATATATATATTTTATATATTTTATATTTATTTATTTGCATCAAGCAGAGTACAACCTCTTTATTTCTCTTTACGCAGTTCAACAACTCCTGCTACTCTCAAGCAAAACAAAATCTTTTTAATTGTTCATAGAATGTCCTAACTGGATTTAATTCAAATTTAATCCAGTACCAATAACTAAATCGCCAATCTAATGAATTAGTATAATTAAGTTTATATTTAATGAATTTATCTCAAAGCGCAAAGTAAATTTTAAAGTAAGTCCTTCAATTTGTTAAATGTAATATGCAAAATTACAAAAAAAGATTTTAATTAATTTTAGTTTGTTCTCGAGAACAGATGCATATGGGAGACACTCGTCATGTACTCTAAGGTAGGTCAGATGGGGGTGGGCTGGATGGGTCGGGGATGCACTTGGAAATTAGCTTAGAAGACTTAAGCATGGCATGGCGTCTCAAGGGACTCGGAAATACCTGCCTGAGGCGAAGGGATGCCATGCTCTCCAGAGGAATTATTAATTAACCAAAGGGGTGGTGCCATTGCTTCATTAAGGGCCCTTAAGACAAGACTTTGCTTTTAAATAACTGCGCGGTGCACTCTAGACATAGAAGCATCTTGTACCAAGCCACAGGGATCTTCTTATCTCCAACGGATTCGGAGTTTTTTTCTTGCCCGCTCCTCGAAATTCTTAAAGTGGCCTAAAAGGGTAACACAATTCCAACGAGGGTGTTAACTAGTTTTATAGCTGTTAGTTACAAGTGATTGATGGAATATTTTTTGCTTATAATATAAATTTATTAAGTAGGGTTTATCATTAATTAAGGGTAGAACAATAAAGGAGTTTCCTTTTGAGTAGAAACAATAGATTTCAATTACTCAGTCTTAGTATATGTTGTTTTAACAGTGAAAAAGACAAAGTTCTTATTTAAAATATTTGATTTTCTTTAAGTCGTCAAAATTAATTCAATTAAGTGGCTTCTGAGTTTTATAGTATACATCTCGTTGAAGGATGAATACAAGATTTCCTTTTTAACTTAAAATATTTAATGAAAATAATTAATCATTGCAGAGGGTTGAAGGAATTATATCAGCCAAAGTAAGTTGCGCCGGGTACAATAAAACTCTTAGAGTAAAACGTTTCGGCCTAAATTTTATTGGGCCATCCTCAGTTATTGGGCTACAGAAATATATTATAATATACAGTGAAACCCCTCAATTCCGAACTAATTAGAGGTTTACCCTTATGGAAATAAATAGATTTTCGAAATATGTTTTTTATATATTTTTTGAAAATATATTAAAAATATAAAAATTTTTGTGTTAAATTTATATAAAATTTATACTAGAGCGACATAAAAATAATTTTATTTTAAGAATATATAGAAAACATAAACTTTATATAAATTTAACACAAAAATTTTATATTTTTAATATATTTTTAAAAATATATAAAAAACATATTTCGAAAATCTATTTATTTCTATACGGGTAGTCTGTTTCGGATTTCAATTTGTTCGGATTAGCCGAAAGCTGGTGGTTTGGATATCTTATTGAAGAAAATGGTTCTCTTTCTATCCTTGAGAAGCTGAAGAAAGTTACAATAAAAGACGTTATTTACTGGGTTGCAGAATCGTGGCAAAATACAAGTGTGAACTTACTGCGGAGATCTTGGAAGAAGCTTTGGCCTAGCCTCGAGTTCGAGAAAACATCTACCATAACTTGAATTTGTCAAAAAAAACTCGTTCGGATTTCCCGGGATTTCGGATTTTTGGGGTTTCACTGTATTATTTATCGTTGTTATTTATTAGTAAATATCATTCATATCATTATTATATCAATTTAAGTTGTTTTAACTTACACTTCTACACATATTACCTACAATACGCACATGTGATCAAACCTAGTTTTGTCAACAATAAGAATTTTTAGCTTCATGTAGTTTATGTCATTGCTTGTGCCCAATTATACAAATTTTATTATATATATAAATTAATAATCTCCAAGAATATTCATAAAATAATTAATTTTACTTTACTACACTTAGTATGGTATGGAATTATTTATCCCGGGAAGGGGGGGGTGAATTTTTTGTTTATTGAAATAAAATCGTAATTTTTTTAAAAAATAATATAGCTATTTATTAATATAATATAAAAAAGATTAGAATACAAATTTTAAAAGATAGTTTATATTCGATTTTCGTGAGTTCATAGGTAGTATTTATATATGTACCTACTGACTAGTGTATGTTAAATGATTTTGTGAAGAAGATCCATGGCTAAGACTTTGATTTGAGAAGTATTGTAAAGGAGCAAGAAAAAATGCAGATTTTCGCAGTATATTATATTTTAAGGTCTAGTGAGTCTAAGAACAAAGGATTTAAAAAGAAAATATATGTCCGAGTGTGCGTTTGTCGTAAAATTTTGAATAGAAATAATAAGTCAATTGAATTGGTATAATGAAGGAATTACTCAAAATGTGTAAATATGATGTGTACTTCTAATGACTTGTACTCTATTATAACAAACGAACTTAAGAATTTACTGAATTAAATAATAAAATTTGAGGACAAGGTGGATCCTAGCACCAAGTTTTGAAAAAATTGTATTATTTATTTTAATTCAATTAATTTACCATTTTATTTTATTTTTCAAGAGGGTGTTTCTCTTATTCGTTCTACATCGGTGATTGAAACCAAATATAGTATATAAAGAAGTTTATTACTCTATCTACATATATTAGTAATATATATATGTATCTATGAAAATAGATGAGTAATTTCTGAAAGAAAAGAGAGAGATAATATTTATGAAGGCACGATTCAAAAGCCCTGTTCATCTCAGAATTCATTTCTGTACAGGGAATAATATCAACTTGGACTTTTGACAAATCTATCCAAGATAGGAGGCCTAATGATTTAAATAGGAATGGTCATTTGCACGCCATCTTGGAGCCATGTAATTCCACTCGGACACATCTATACATGTCAGAATGTACGAATCTCCATGCTCATCATCCATCAATTTCTACCCATTTCCATTTCTTGTACATTAAGGCATCCTTTAAACAAAGCCTATCATTTATTGCATTGACATTTGACACCCGGCAACCCAGACCTACCTGAAGCACCTGAAGCACCTGACTCTTCTTCTTAGCCAGGGTTGCTTGAGTCAAACCAGCTAGCCGGGTGCATTTATCATAATACGTCTATCGGAAGAGTGATAATGGGATCATCGGTCTCGTGCAGCTTCACTCACAACAATCCTCCTTCTTATTAGAGTAATATAATATATGCAGGCGCAGGGATCACAAAGCCAGGCAGCTGCCTGGGTCCAGGTGCATTCCAGAAACAAAACATAAAATAAAGAGTAGATTTGGCGAATGGGACCAAAAGGACTGGAATAAATTTTATTTTACAGCTGATACTAAAAACGATGTAATTGAAAATATTTTTTTTTTTGACGAAAGTAGATGAGTTTGTTGATTCGTTTGTTATGGAACAGCTTGTTATTACAACAAAGCGAATTTGTCTGCATCCATTTGGGAATTTGAACTGATGAGTAATAACAGATAAAATATTTATAATTAAAAAGACGGATAATGAAGGTCAAACTTTCAAAACACTTATTTCTAACAAATAAATTATATATATACCAGCTGCGAAGCTCGTCGTTGGGTCCTCTTGCTTGGCCGGAGGGCTAGCCCCCCCCCCTGGACTCCGTAGTGGCTTTTTTAAATAATAATTTAAATTTCCTAATTTTAATAAATTTTATTTTGTCATGAACTAATAATGGGTTTTAAAATTAAAAAAAATAATCACATTAGCGTCGTCGCGCAAGCCGAATATAATAAGTAATAGGCGAGGGGTGAGACCGCGAGCTAATATCGTGTACACCTACTTCCACTTCCACTTTCATTTCCAAGTAGAAGACAATAGATTAAGGGGAATTATCTAATGGATTCAAAATAATTTCAAAGACGTGTACACCTAATTCCAATCGTGGTTTACACCTCGGTAGTAGGTATAGATCGGGGTTTTTACAACCCGTGGCCCGCGGGCCGCGTGCGTGTCCAGCCCTTCAATGAGTGTAGACCCAACATAAAATCATAACCTTCCATAAAACATTGAGATTTATAATATAGAGATATATTTATTTTCTTTTTCGAAATATAAATGTACATTTGTATAATACATGAAGCTTTTTTCAAGAATAAAATTCACTAAAAGCAAAATTATAAGCTCAAATATATAAGATAAAAAAAATAATGAAGTTTGGAATATTTAAAAATTTCTTCTCATATTTTCATTTTCTAAGATATTTATTATTTCAGTAATTTATATGCTACTACACTAACCAAGTCTAATATTCTAGTACAAGGAGACAAGGAATTGGGGTTTTCTAGAACAATCAGAATTAATTGATAATTTCTCTACCTGGACTAAAACTTGTCAGGAATTGTCTTTTAGATCTTTGCACGTTCTTACATGTCAATAGATAATAAATTGTCAGGGTTTATTATATCCGTAACACTTTTAAAAAATAAATTATCATTCCACATATTCGTCTTTAATCCCATTCGATATAAGCTTAGGGCTGTCCAACACGTGGCCCAATATAAAGTCAGAAAATTCTCTTGAGATTTTTTTGAGAATCACCCGTATATGTTTTTTTGCATCAAGCTGGGGGCAACCTTATTGATTAATTTTAATGCTTGATTTTATTCTTTTTTTTAAGCATGTTAAGTAAAAGTCTTGAGGTTGGCCCAAGTCACTCAAGAATTTTGTTTTCAAATGGATTATTGTGTCATCAAAAGACGTTAGATGTACACTATCCTTATCTAATGGAAAACCCATGAAAATATCCAACTCATAAATCTCAGCAAGTACCCGGTTTTACTAATAGCAGTTGTTTATGTGATAACCTCTACTAATTACCATCGACCATGTCATTTACGTGAACAAAAACAATAAAAATAAAAAAAAATTGAATATCATAAAAGTTAAATTCCGAAAAATAAATTTGTGGAATTTATTTGTCAACAAGAGGGACAGACGCTCGGTTCTATTCAAATTCAAATGAGACCCCCCCCCCAGAACCCCACTCAAATCTATTCACAATGAATTCTTTTTAATAGCCCCTATTAATTTGATCCCAGCCAACTTAAAGCGAGGCTGATAGATATATTTACACAAATCATTTAATGTTCTTTAAATTACCAATTTAAATGGAATTCATCATCCATTGCGGAACATTAAAGCGACCCCGCTTTGTTTCGCTTACTTATGCTAAATAATTCTGTTTATGTTTTATGTAAAAAATTATTGATTCAAATAAAAATAAAGGTTAATCATCAACTTTATTGAAATGAACTTAAAATATTTAATTCGATTTTGAAACAATTTTGGTTTGGACCACCTATACGTTTTTTGTGATTAATCTGTAGGAAAAAAATTAGGGCCAGATTTTGGGTTTAAAGATCGATTTGCTATACTTACTTTTATTAAATGTTGTTCACGGGTCTTACAGAAAAAAGAGTAATAATTATTAATAAAAATGAAAAATTATTTAAGCTATAGACACGGAGAACCCTTATAGGTAATTTAATAAAATTAAATATAAATTCTTCATTTATTAGTAATGAAGCTATTGAACATTTTATTTTTATGATTAATTTGATTAAAATTTGAATTTTTAGTGAAATCACACGTAATTAATTATAATTATTTATTGAATAAGAACAAATAATACAATACAACTACGGCGTTTCGATCGACTTATTCTGGGATGTTTCTTAAGTATGTTCAATTATGTCTATTTAATAAATACATTGCCTTAAAATTTAAATAAAATTATTCAAAAAAATTTTGAACCAGAAGGCCCAAATCTAATATCTGTTCTCCGCATTAGAAATACAATATTTTGGCAAAAGAACGAACTTTCTACAATTTTTCGTTCTTGAGTTAATTGAATATCTGAATCCAGACACACAAAAAAGAATAATAGATAGGTATGTAGTTAAAAATGATTTTTCTCCATGTTCCAAAAATTATCAATACAATGACAAATAAGCTGACGTGTTCTGATTTGGGCATCCACTTGACTTTACCATACAACCTGGCCGCTCACTTATATTTAATATTTAATAAAATTATTTATAATCATGTAGGGGGGTTGGTTTTCCATTTTTAGACTCCTGGGGGCCCACTGATTATGTATACAAAATTTGGTTGAGTTTGCTCAAATTGCCTAGTTTTTTAATTTTTAACCCCCAGCCACCCTCTTAGTTTTGGGTCGATATGCACCAAAATCTAATCAGCTCTTAATCTCAATGGACCAAAACTACATGTGAAATTTGGTTTCGATATTCAAAATAGTTTTTGAGCTAGCACGTCAACAAAAATTTGGTAACGCACAGACTAACATCCAGACAACCAGACAGACTAACTAACAGATATTTTGACAAAACAATTATTATCTCGAAAAATATAATTTTTTTCGATGTTCACTTGTTAGAGCTTTTTTGTAGAGCGAAATGCCATGCTTTTGCTCAATTTTTTTAATCAAAATAGTTTCAACCGTTTTTGAGATATTTCGAAAAAAAATAAGGAAAAAAAACCACTTTTTTCATACCAGACTACAATACTTGACCATACCCTGTATGGTAAAGTAAAAAAATGTGTTAATTTAATACGGATGTAACCGAGCAATCATTTTTTATTTTACTCTGATTTTAGCATGACAAAATACTAGCTTACTAATTTGAAAAATTAGCTATAATATATTTATCTTAAGAAATTATTATTTCCTACACTATCAAATAAATAAATATAAATCAATAATAGTTTGAGCCGGAATGCGCCTGGTTGGCTCCTCTCAATAAACTACTCGTTATATAGGAACAGAGTAACGGTTTAACAATTGCTGTAATTTCAATTTACCTTTGGTGAAACATAATAGAAGATGATTGCAAATACTGCCATCATAAACCCAGCTAACAAAATTCAAATAACGTGAATAAAATTTATTAGCTTTCATGAAATTATCATTTGAAGAAAATAAATATCAGCTTAGATTTAATGGAAAATACAACTCAATTTAATTTATGTCTTTATTATCAGAAGAAATTTATTCATGAAAAAAATATAACAAGAGGCTGTGTGGTATCTTGAAACAGCTATAATTTAGTGAAAACTCAAAGTCCTACGTTTGTATGCATTTTAAATAATAGTAAATATATAAAATAATATACCAATTATAATTGATCAACTGATCTAGAAGCTTGAGTTGTTTGCCATAAAAGAATTTAGTCTTTTTGATTTTAAGTCGATTCTTCTACATTTTCAGTAGAGGTTTCCATTAATAGTCAAAACATCAAAAATGGAATGCAATAAGGTTATTCCTCTAGTATTAGATAAGAATCGATCGTTATTTTTGATTTTAAGTCGTTTCCTCCATGTCTTCAGCAATGGTTACCAATAATAATCGAAACGTCAAAAACCTAATGTAGAATTGTTATTCCTCAAGTATTAGATGAGAATCAATCGCTATTTTTGATTTTAAGTCGATTCCTCTATGTCTTCAGCAATGGTTACCAATAAAAACCGAAACGTCAAAAATCCAATGTAGAATGGTTATTCCTCGACTCTTAAATGAGAATTATTTTTGAATTAATTTCAATATGAACTACAAATTGCAAGTGATATCTGATTAATAATAAAGGAACAAACATATTAATATTTCAAATGAATTTGGATAAAGTTTAGCAACGATCCGTTGCAGTTTATTTTTATATATGTCTAACCTTCTATATATGGCCACTAATACGTAATACCCCTAGGAGAAAAAAAGAGTTTGAAGACTGAGTTGACGAGATTACTACTATGGTGTGATGATTACCTACGAATAATATCTAGTTTTTTTAAACCATTGTTTGTAATCTAATACAAATACTGCGAAAAATTACCTGGAACGTTCGCCTAGTGAATGTACTATTAAATTCGAAAAATTTCATTTTTTTCTTATCTGAGCTAAGAAATGCGTCTAAAATTTTTCTAACCTGTTTCATTCTGATGTCTGAATTCAGATTGAGACGATAACTCAAGAACGAAAGTTTCTTCTGGAATCGAATTGTGGATATTTTCAAACAATAAAAATTTTAAAACAAAGATGTGAGCGTCTTTAAAAAAAAAAATCGAATCGTTTAGATAAATTACATCGTTTACATTTTCCAATTCATGTATTTCTCGAATAAAAAGTGAAATTACCAATATCTCCAAAGAACGTACCGAGTCTTGAATGGATTTCATTTTTTTCTAGAATTTTATTTCTAGTTTTAGCTAAATTTTTTTTTTTTTTTTTTTTTTTTTAATGATAATGATGAGAGAAGGAGTTACACCAAAAAGGTGCAACCCCTAAAGGCCTCGGTTGGCCCCTCCATCGTGAAAAAGAAGAAGAAAGAATTTTATGGGTTGGGCGGAGGTCGAAGGTACCTGTGGATACGGGTCTTAAATAGCTTAAGGTTATAAGTCGCGGGAAAGATGGTGGCAGGGAGCGAGTTCCAGTCTCTGGAGGTCATAGGAATAAAAGAGTTGGCGAAAGCGCTTGTTCGACTTTTATCCAATTTGACAGCGAAGGGGTGCTGAGCGTTAGAAAACCGCGTGTTTCTCGTAAAGAGGGCATTAGGGGGGATAAGAGATTTCAGCTCGACTGAACAGACACCGTGATAGTATCTGTAGTACAGGGAAAGGGCAGAAACGGTTCTTCGGTGAGCCAGGGAGTCGAGTGAGTTGGTTAGAGCCGGGTCTCCTATTAGTTTAATTGCTCGCTTCTGAATTGCATCCAGTGTTGCAAGAGAATGCTTGGATGCACCCCTCCACAGATGAGAGCCATATTCGAGACAGGGACGAATTTGAGCCTTATACAGCATAAGAAGTTGACTGGGAGTATAACAGCGTCTAGACCTAAATAGGAGACCAAGCTTGCGCGCTGCAGCTTTAGCAGTGGTTGAGATATGGTCATTCCATGAAAGGTCAGACCCTAGAGTTACGCCTAGCATTGAAATTTTATCCCTGAATTCTAGTGAGTTTGAGTCGAATGATATGTTTGGGGAGGTTTCTGTCGACGCGCCTAGAAATAAGGCAACACTGAGTTTTCCCTGCATTGAAGTTAACTAAGTTTTGGGATCCCCAGTTTTTAAGTTTGCACAAGTCTAAATTAATTGAAGAGGCAATGTCTGCACGGTTTTTATGCGATGCAGGGGCGTTATGTAGGGTGCTGTCATCTGCGTAACAATGTACCGGATTGGAGGGCAAGTTTAGAAGGTCGTTGATATAGATAGAAAAAGCGTAGGAGATAACTCGATCCCCGAGGAACTCCAGCGTTGGTGTGGAAGGGGAAGATGATATTCCATCGATGACAACCTTAATACTACGGTCTGAAAGAAAACTTTCGAGCAACTTTACAGAATTTCGGTGCAAAGCTGACGGAGTCATTTGGCAAGAAGATTTTGTGCCAGACCATATCGAAGGCTTTGAAATGCTCAAGCTACCGCGAGGGCTCATTCACGGCCTCCAGGGTTGTGTTCCGACTATGAGTTACATATGCTGGATGTCACCAGTCGACCGGAATTTCCTGAAGCCGTATTGCCTATCGTGGATAAATTTACTTGACTCTAAGTGTCGTAGAACTTGCTCGTTGATGGCCTTTTCCATGATTTTGGATAAGACAGAAGTCATTGCTATGGGTCGATAGCTTTTATGTTGGAAGAATCGCCTTTTTCTTAATTGGTTGGATTCTAGCTAGTTTCGGAAGGCTTCAGGAAATATTCCAGAGTTATAGGAGAGATTGTATATTTGGATAGTACAGGAGCAAGTTCAGGGGCGCACTTTTTAATGAGAATGGCAGGGATATCGTCGGGGCCAGCAGAAGAGTTTTTTCTTTAGATTCCGGATGATCTTTAGAATTGCTGGTATCCTGAAAACAGTATCTGACATTATATTAGTACTGGGGGTATGTGGGTGGTTCAAGCCCTTTGTCGTCCAGGTTTGAGTTGGACGCGAAATATGAGGCAAAAGCTTCCGGCTTTGTCGGAGGCGTCAATGGCTATCGAGTTGTCGGGAGATTGAGAGGGATTAAAAAAGGGGGATTAAAAATAATTAAAAAACACTTTTTCTTTGATTGAAGTCACTCATGATACAAATATGAGTCTCATGCAATGTCATTTATTGTATTAGATGAAGGAGGAGGTATCAGCCAAAGATGGAATCAGTGGGTTCAATAAAACACCTTTAATAAAACCTTTCGGCCTGAATTTATTTGGCCATCTTCAGTTAATAAGGAGTTATACACAAAATGCGGTACACATATGTGATCGAACCAAGCTTGTCAAAAATAAAAATTGAAGGGTTTGCTGCTAAAAGGAGGTAGCTCCAATTTTTTCAGTTTTTGGGAAACCAAAAAAGACGTTTAAAAAATTCAAAACGACGACAAAATTCAAAATGACGGGCAGCTCCATCTGTTGAGCAACGCTGGAAATAACAATTGGAGCTACATCCTTCTTGTACCAAACAAAAGATTTTTTCATTCACAGGATAGTGTTAATATCTCCCAACATCAATAGGATGGAGCTACCTCCTTTTAGCAGCAAACCCTTCAATTTTAGCTTCATGTAAATTTATAACGTGCCTGGACCCAAAAATTTCAGAATGAAAGTAATCATCAATGATTGATGTTATAAATTTACATGAAGCTAAAATTTTTATTTTTGACAAGTCTTGGTTCGATCACATATGAGGAGCTCACATTCAAAACGTGCTTTGTCCGAGTGAATGTACTCTTCAGAAACTGCAAATAATGAATATAAAAAATATATATATTTATTTTTTGTTACAGCTCCTAATAATTTACAGATATTCATTTTTATCACAATGAGATACGTCTATAAAAAAGTTATAAAGGATTAATATTTTAAATAATTAATATAAAATTGGACAAAGCACGTTTTGCATATTATGTGTACCGCATTTTGTGTATAACTCCTAATTAACTGAAGATGGCTAAATAAATTCAGGCCGAAACATTTTATTAAAGGTGTTTTATTGAACCCAGTGATTCCATCTTTAGCTGATACCTCCTCCTTCATCTAATACAATTTCATCACAGCCACGAATTCTAACAATGTCATTTATTTATTTATTTATGATATTATTATAAATTGATATAAAAAATTAGTTTCTCTGGAATAGAATAGAAAAAAGGACGGGAGGCTGGACAGAGCCGGTACTTCTCGATCCTAAAACCGTCATCAATTATTTGCCACGTGGGTGTTTGCTTAAATCATTGGCTTGTTTTCCAGTAGGCGGCATGGCGGGCTCCATAAAATTCCGGAGATTGAAAAGCGGCTTCTGCACGCAAAACTCTCACCGAACAGACAAATCCATTGAAATATTGAATACGATCGATACAACATGATATCATTAAAAAAAAAGATTTCCTTCTAACGTTATCTGATTATACATTGAAAGGAGATGAAATATTAGTGGATTAGACTGACAGATAGATAATAGAAATTGGTGGCGCCATGAGGAACCAGGAACCAACCCAGAAACGATATAATTAAAAAATAATAATAAATAGAACAGTTCTCCAATTTATTGGTAACAAGGTTGGGATGATCGGAACTTGAGAAAACACCATAAATTCAAAATTAGAGACACCTAATTACTATTTAAGCTAGATGGTTTGGGAGAGAGTTCTCAGGCATATTAGTCTAAGATCCTGATTTAGGTCGACCTTCACCTATCGAATTTCCTAATTAAATTAATATTCTGATAATATAATGTATTAATAAACAAAACTTGATAGGGTCGACATCCAATTTCCCTGCATATCAATTTTTAATACAAAATTAAAGTTGTTAATGTTTATTACATAAATGTAGTAATCGAATTTCCGGATAAATATATTACCAATCGAGAGTAAAATATGTACCTACCTTATATAAAATGCCAAAGTTGGGTCGCCATCTTTTTTCCTGCATAAGTCCAGGTAGACAGGATATCAACAGGTAACTTACGAATTAGTATTTTGTAGTTATAGAGTTTCCTTTATTGTTATATATGAAAATGTAGATAATTTTATTGCGAATTAATTAATTAATTAATTTTTTTTAATTTTTTATTTTTTATTTTATTTAATTTTTTAACAAAAATAGCTATGCAGGGAAATTGGATGTCGACTCTATCAAGTTTTGTTTAGTAATACATTATATTATCAAAATATTAATTTCATCAGGAAACTCGATAGGTGAAGGTCGAACTAAGTCTGGATCTTGTACTACATGGACTTAGAGGAGACATCATTATTGCATAAAATCACATTAAAATATTTCGATCCCGATAGTTTTCCTATTGTTATATTTCTAATATCATCATCATTGAGTATCTAGTCCTAAGACGTAGTTTGATGCACAATCCGATCTCCACTCTGACTCTCTGTCCCTGCCAGCTGTTTAGCCTCTCTAAACTATCCGGCATCCCATATCCCAATTATTTGGGTTGAAATATTCTAATCTGGTTCTTCCTTTCCCCTTTCTACCCACCTCCCCTCTCAAGATATCCCTAAGCAGTCCCCGCATGTCTCAGTGTGTTTATCCCATCATCTGACCTCTTCTCTTCTTCAGACTCTTCCACAAGTTCTTCTTTCTCTGATTCTTCTAGAACTTCTTCATTTGTAATTTTATCCATCATTTGATATTCATCATTCTTCTTGTAGCACCCATTTCGAGACCTATAGTATTCAGTATAAACTAATGATAGATCAATTGACAAAAGGTAAATCATGGCCTGCAGATTCATTCACTACGCTTCCCGCTTAACTAATTAGTTGTCGGTGCAGAGGCGCCGCCGCCAGGCTCCAACTTGTTCAGGCCTGTCCAGACTTGTATCTGTAGCTGTGACGTCACAGACTAGATAATAAAACTATATAATATAGGAAAATATATTTAATTTTCTAACCTAGAAAGAGTGGGAGGGTGATAGTTCATTCTCTCTCACTCGCACTCACTCTCGCTATACTATTATGCTATTAGAGCTCTTAAACAGAGGTTCTTAACCTTTTTAAGCCGCGATGCAAATTTGAGAAATATGTTCGGCTGCCCCCCCCCCAGGAAAACTCCCTAACTACGCCTATGGGGTTGAGTAGTAACTAGTTTCAAGTACTTAGTCGAATCTACGAGTTCGTTATTTTTTATAACTTGTACTAGTTACTCAAAATGAAAGGAACTAGTAATCTGTGTACTCAGTTTCTTTTTTTAAGAGGAACTCTAAGTATGAAATTACTTTACTTTAAATAAGAAGTATGGGTAAATATTGAATTCTTGAATGAAAAAAGTGGTTTTTTGTGTTTAGTTTTTTGGGAAAATCAAAAAGTGGGGATTTCAACAATACTTTACTCAAGACAAATTAACTTTTAAGTTAGTTTTAATTTTTCTTAAAGCAATTTGAGCCGCGAAAGTTAAGTAATGTATTATAAATATTTAGAATTAACATAAGAAATTATTTATTACATTACTTAACTTTCCCGTCTCAAATTGCTTTAATACTTTACTATCATAAGAACTTCGATATGCTACGCTATGGATAAAGTAAACATTCAGTGAATACAAAGCATTAAGACCTACAAAAAAGAATGTTTAGTAAATTATGCAAAAGTATTATTAGATATTAGATATTCCTTAAGAGAAAAAAATGAGGTTGTCCTTTGCTTGATTTGTTCTTGTGAATCAACAACTCTACTACTTTGGTAAACAAATCTTTTCAATATTAGCTATTAATTGAAAATGTTTATTAGTAAGTAGGCCAGGGAATGAGTAGACAAAATACTGAGTGTACTTTAATTCAAACTAGTATCATAACTTCAAAACGAAATTTTATATTTAGTCTATTATATATTTACTGATTTTAAGAGTCCAGTTGATTTTGTTTGAAATTGAATTAACGCCCCTGAATTTTTAATGGAAATTTCTAGATTGTTTTATAAAAAATTTGTATTTATTTATATACATTAAAAATCAATAGGATTTTTCAAAAATATGTACCTACCAGGGGCGTGCGGTCCATAGATGCTGTGGATGCGGTGCATCCCTAAAATCTTAGAACGTCAAGAGTATCTACATAGCGTATCATATATTAATTTCGTTTAGCTTTATTTCGCTTAGCTTTAATTTAAAATTTATGGAAATTTTCAACGTTAGAATATGAATAGAATTTTCCAGATTTCACATTTGAATCATTTTCGCTATCTTATGGAATACTTTGATTTTATGAGGTTGAAAGTAAATTAGTTCACATGTACTCGACGTCTGACTTTCATTTAAAAACTATAAATTGAATAAAAAATTAATTGTGAATGATGAACTAAAATATGTTTTGGCAGAAGTATTTGATTGCACTTAGCCGCTTTTTTTAATTAATATTTTGTCTACCTTATTATAAAATTGTTTTACAGACAAACTGACACGAAGACTCGTCTAGCGAACAAAGGGTGAGACACAATCATGTTCAAACCTGCCGCTTTTTGCCAGTAGCAGCATCACTCCAGTCATTTAAGGTAGTTCTTTCACAAATGCAAAAATTCAAGAAGTCTTCGAAACTTGGAATATAAGTCATTAAAAGCATAATAAACACATTGTTAAAATTTGAAGAGGATTTATCACTCCAAACATGAAATAATTGCAATTAAGCTAAAGAACTAAGACTAAAATTTTTTGTGTGGATTGTCGCGAAAGAACTACCTTAATAATAGCTACCTCGATCCTGGGAGCCCCTGATTTTTAGACAACTTAATCGGACTGATCAGTTAAGGGTTTGACTACCTTATGACCGGAAGGCACCGGCTCGTTCCTGTCTAGCACCTATTTATATACGCAACATTAAAAAACTGGATAATCGAAAATTAAATAATAAAAAATGAATAAAATCATTTTTTAATACATTACTTCAAAAACAATTTATAATTAGGTAGACAAAATATTAATAAAAGCAAAGAGGCTAAGTCCAAGCCGTAGGTACTCATAAAAATAGCTATCCTATTTTTTTCCATATTACATCCAAGCTAAATATTTGATACCATCCAAAAAATACTTATTGAAAGTACTCAGACAGAGCAACTAAGATAGAAAGGTGCATTATTTTTACTTACCAGCCCTAACAAACCCACTCGACTACCTGGCTCACCGAAGAACCGTTTCTGCCTTTTCTCTGTACCACAGATACTATCATAGGAATTATTTACTATCATGGTGTCTGTTCAGTAGAACTGAAATCAATTATCCCCCCTAAAGCCCTCTTTGCTAGAAACACGCGGTTTTCGAAAGCTCAGCACCCCTTCGCTGTCAAATTGGACAAAAGCTGAACCAACGCTTTCGCCAACTCTTTTATCCCTATGACCTCAAGAGACTGGAACTCACTTCCAGCCACCGTCTTCCCCTCAACTTATAACCTTCAGCTGTTTAAGACCCGCATCCACAGATACCTTCAACTCCTACCCAGCCCATAAAATCCCATCTTCTTCTTCTTTTCACGATGGAGGGGCCTTTAGGGATGCACCTTTTTGGTGTATCTCCTTCTCTCATCAATATCATTATAAAAAAAAATCTTGCCCCTGGAAGTATTCAAAGTGAAGATAGACTGTCCGCTCTGTCTTTATAATATCAAATGACAAAAATATAATTTTAAATTTGAAAAATTATTATGTAAAGCGGTTATTGATGAATTTTACGAGGAATAAAATAAAATTTTCAAAAATGAAGGGTCCTTTTTTGGACACCATCCTCTGAGTGAAAAGTCACCCCCTCGCTCCTGGTACCTACTACATATTATCTACCTATGACATGGGTATCGGTGAATCCCAAAATTTAGACATAACAACAAACGAAATATTTGCGTAAAGAGATTTTTAAACAATAAAAAAAAATGAAATTTGAACTCCATTTTTTGTCAGGCTTAGTCCTAATAGAGTATCGAATAATTTTGTTTTATTTAATTAATTAACACTAGAACATTCAAATACTATTATTTTCACTTAACTAATTAAAATGTTATCAATATTTCCATCTCCCTTCTGGTCGGTTTGGAAATCTTTTAGATAACTATCACAAAAACAGAAATAATAATTTTCTTTTTGACCCTGATAACTCGGACCCCCTAACCTCATTTCCCTCATTCTCAATTTAACTATATAAATCCAATCTCGTTTGCTTTATTTATTCTCTTCCTTCGGGAGTGTCTAATAAAATTGAATTGTATTTAATTGGAATAAACATTTATGGAAATTTTTATAAACTACAATATAATCTTACAACGGTGTATATATAGATCGAACACCTAGTTTGATAGATTTTGTTAAAACAAGGTAGAATCAAATCATGAATATATTCATTCAACTAAACAGATATAGAACACTGTAAATCAATAGAAAATTGGTTGAAGGCTGAACAACAAGATTAAGTATTTTTTATCAAGTTATAACCATACAAATTCTCAATGTTCTGGTCGTTTTTAAGTCCTATTGTTGAAAAATACAATAGAAAAATTTATCTATACTCTAGAAAATGGTTCTCCAAACTATTTTTCGAATAACACTAGTGTTCCATGATAAGTATTCCGCGAAAATAACTATTAGGGCTTTCTAAACTTCGTATTGATTTAATGGGCTTCTTTATAGTAATTCACACAATAATTAAAAAAAAAATTATTTAATTTTTGAGCAATTCTTGTTGAATTTTGCGTTTACAAGAGTACCAACTTTCATAGAGCTCATCTAGCCGGACTAGTAGAGTAGTGATTTCAGGCAGAATTTTATTTATTTATTTATTTATTTCTTATTCACGTTTTATAATCCAAGAAAATATTTCAAAAATTATTTGTTTCTACAAGTCTGGATTATCATATTCACAATAGGGCTATCCTAGAACGGAATCACATAGAATGAATGATCTTTCTAGTCACATATCATTTGTAATTAAATAACAAAAATTCTTTAAATTTTATTCTTTTTAGCTTCAAAATTTTTATGTAATTTATTACAATGCTACAGATTGTAGTTTTATTAAAAATTCTTATCCAAAACAATCAATAAGAGTAATTGAATGGATTTTGATGAGGAAGTCCAAGGTTTTTTCCAAACCGACGTTTCGGAGGTTTTCTTTCCTCCTTAATCAAGGTCTGTAACCAATTAAAATGGGATTTGGCCATCAACGAGGGGTGAACCGTGATTGGAATTAGGTGTATACCATCTTTGGAATTATTTTGGAATTCATTAGAAAATGCCCCTTTATCTATTGTCTTCTACTTGTAAATGAAAGTGGAAGTGGAAGTAGGTGTACACTATATTAGGTTGCGGTTCACCCTCGGCCATCAATATCATCATGACTATCACAAAATAAATTTAACGTAATTTTAATTTTTGATTGTCTTGATGATATTGATGGCCAAATCCCATTTTAATTGGGTACAAACCCTGATGAAGGAGGGAAGAAACCTCCGAAACGTAGGCTTTGGTTTTCTTTTGAACATTGGATTGAGTCATCAAAATCCATTCAATTCACTTATTAATTTAATATAAAAATAATATACTAGTAAATAGTACTAGTATTTTAACTATTGTATTTTGATATTAAATGTGTTTCAGCTAGAGCCGTCACCGTGCTACTTAAAATTAATCAGGAAAAATATAATTGGGCAAAAACGTTTCAAAAAATTATTTCTTATTATTATATACGTTTCTTTTTCACATAAGCGAATTATTGATTATTTTTAAAAGAAGTGTATTTATATTTCAAAAATATTAAATAATACACTTGAACTGTTGAAGCTAATCAGATGAAATTCGACACAAACGCAGTTTCTATTAATAATCTGAACCTAATGGTCAAGTTTTCCAGATAAAATTCTTCACAGACGAAAATTACTAATTCCCAAAAATTGCGGAAGCGTACCGAGATGAATAGGTAAATAGAAGTAGTAATCGAGAAAAATAGATTTTAGGATTTAAGATCCATCTACGCCCTTTATTGTGAGCTCAGGACAAAGTTCTTGAGAGAGGAATTTTTCTTATTAGGCTTGGGCGAAAAACGTGTAGGCGAGGAAAGAGGTTCTTTGGTCGTCTTCACTCATTTAAATTGGCATTCATTATAATGGTATAATAATTCTCTTTCCTCTTTTAAATTAATTTCAATGGGTAGTAAATCATCAGTTTTATGTCCCGGTTCCATTATCAAAACAAAGCTCAGACGGTTTAATTAATATCATTTTAAGACTTGTGGAGGGGAAGGGGGAGAGAGGGGAGGAAGGAAAACGAAAAACCACACAGGACCAAATTTAATGAGATATTAAAAAATTTTCAATTTAGTTTTACTTTTCTATCTCATTTCATTTTAATTATTTTTATATTAACGATACACAGAGATGGTCATAATACACTACTTCAGGTAGGTACACTGTTAAAAATTTCTTATTTAATTTACTATAAAAGATGGGAAGTCTCGGCCTCAAAACTTTTTAGTAATATTATATCCAGTATTGTAATCTTGCAACATATTTTTTACTAATAGGTATCTAATTAGTACAAGAAAAACTAAAGTTACAATTTATTTTTGTATTTTTCAATGAGTTAATTAATTCATCAATTAAATATAGAATTTTTTTTACTACACGCAATCTTGTAAATTTCCTGTCCATTTTTGTTATGTAAACATATTATAGGAAGTTAAAAATTTTTTTAACAATTTACTTGATTTACGAAATACTAAATAGTTTTTTTTTTAGAAAAAAAAATCGATTATATTAACATTACAAACAAATACATATAGTACAAGTATGTATATATATTGCAGTAAAAACCCGTTTTTGTAAGAACGCGTTCTTACTAGTTAAAACGCGTTTCACTGAATACCTTTATGGCAACTAGAGTTTATTGATGTTGGTTGAGTTTGGTTCAAATGACTAGAATATTCATTTTTGACCTTCCGTTACATTTTTGGTGTTTATTTTCAAAATTCTTTAAACGAAAATGTCAAAAATTAGAAGCATAGTTGTAGAGGATGTAATTTTTGAGATTTTCGTTTAAAATTTTTGAAAATAAATACCTAAAATAAGTCGGAAGGTCAAAAATGAAGATTCTAGAGTTCAAGACCTTTGGAACCAAACTCAACCAACATTAGTAAACTCTAGTTGCCACAAAGGTATTCAGTGAAACGCGTTTTAACTATTAAGAACGCGTTCTTACTAAAAACGGGGTTTTACTTCAACATATATATAATTTATTTGTTAGAGTCTATAATTTCGAAGATTTCACCTTCATCATTCTTTTTAAAAATAAATATTTTATCTGTTATTTCTTATGAATTCAAATACCCGATTGGATATATATAAATTCGTTTTGTTGTTATAGCAAGCTGGCCAAATAACAACAGAATCGATCAGATACATCAGATATACAGAAAAAAATATGTTTGAAAATGATTTTTCCCCACGTTCCAGATATTTTTCAACATAATGAGCAATGATTTTCAATAGTAAGCTCTGCAGATTTCACCTGCCTCCCGGGAGTATCTTGTAAAAATAAAATTATTATATGATAATTTTGTTTCGAGATACCTAGAGCGAACACAAAATTGGGTAGTTCCATGAAATTTCCAAGGGATGAAATTTAATTTCGGTTTATTATATTTTTTCTATACCATATAAAATGGATGTTTATTTAAGAAAACAAAATTTGAATATTGCACATTAGATTACAACGTTACTGGATGAGGGGGTTGTTTAAATCAAAAATAAAACGTAAAACAAAAGAAAGCAAGAAGAGGGGTGGAAAGAAAATGAAAGCAGGTGGCTGTTGGGGTTGGAATGTCTTGAGGGTTGTTGCGGCGAGGTTGATGTTTATGTCGCGAATCAAGTCACTCCCAGTGACAAATCATCTTACCTTTTTACTGGATAAAATTAAATGACTTTCTTTCTGTTTTCATTTATCTTATTCTCCGCGACGTTGCTTCTTTTTAAAAGAGAGAGAACATTTTCAAAAAAACAAAATTGCACTTTCTCAGTGGGGACAAAGAAAAATATTGTTCGATGCCTAATAGTAATAAATATTAAAATAGATATTATTATCTCAAATCAATGGAAGTGGTAAATCTCTGTTATTATACCCGTTTCTTTTCTAAAAGCTCCTTCATATTATACATCTAAAAGAATTCTAGAACTGTGCCTTAATACTGGAATATGTCTGTTGGTAAAAAGCTTTAACTGGTGGTCACAATAAAAACTAACACAGTTGGGTCATATTTATTTTTAATGTATTAAGAATATTATTAAAAAAACAAACAAGATAGAATATTAGTTTGTTGTTTACTATCTTATGCAATATTATGGTAAATATTCTTCGGAATCTCAATTTTGAAAAATTATCCTCGGCATGATTGATAGTTGTGCAGCTGACCCGAGTAGTTTAGTTATATGTTTGGCCACTAGACTGCGTAGTGCCAAAACCACTTACCAATAGTGGAATTAAAAGCAATAGAATTATATCCAATTCAAAACTCAATTTTGTTTTATTTCTTTTTTGTGAAACCTACCTCGCATCTTGCTCAAGTTTTATTATTATATTAAAATGTTTCACATAGAATCAACACCTAACTCCTTAAAAATTATTGAATTAAAAACTAGCTAAGTCATAAGAGGAATAAAACTAAAGGAAGATCCAGCCTTGGATAGCTAACTCGATACCTTGACTCACTGTAGAACTGTTCGTCTCTGTCCTTCTCAGGTATTATAGAAACTACCCTAGTATTAAATAAAAAGACTGATGATGTAGGTCAACAATTTAATACGGTATATGTACTGTATGTTTATTTACATCAAGCAAAGGACACCCTCAATGGTTCTCTCTTTATGAATCAACATTTCTGCCACACCAGGCAAAATAAAATATTTTCAATTATTCAAGAGTAGGTATTCAAGAGGTTCCAAAAAATAGAAACAATACTTTAATTAGTAATAAAAAAAACTTTCTACGAGTTATAATGAACACAAGCAGATATAAAAAACTAACACTAGGTAAGTATCCAAAAATAATTTATTCTCATTTACGATAATCTTAGGCATAAGAAAAAGAAATTTTTGAGTTATCACAACATCAAGAATTAAATAAATGAAAATTTAATCATGGCTGCCTGATTTCCTGTCTTCAAATATATATTTGTATACAATTTAATTCCTTTAGTAAGCTTTAAGAGGAGTGGAAATCATTAATCTCTTTCTTTCATTCCATTTAATATTTATTAATCCACTTGTTCTTCTCTACTTCTTCTGTATTCTTTTTTTTAATTCCCTAATCCAACTCTGCTCTCCCAGCTAACCAATAAAATTTAAATATTCCAATTCAATTAATCAAAAAGAAATTCTTTCTATCTGAATGCATCGCTTAGTCGAATTATTCATAGAAAATCAATTTTCAAAAGAGAAAACGATATTCATTTTTAGGAATTTCTTTCTCAATCTCCTGAAGAGAATAATGAAATGATCATTCTTTTTAACGATAATTCTTTTCAACTTTTAAAAATATGGTAATGATTATTGGATTTGTAATTGCCATTGGGTTAACTATAAATCACCAATTATAACGACTATCAGGGATAAGCTATCAACTATCTAAGAAAAAATAAAAAATTTAATTAATTTTGAAGAAATATGTCTTGATGAAATTATGATTATGAGTTTCTAGACTGAAACATCTAGCTTAACAATAAGTTTCGAATGAATACAGGGACCATGAGTTAAACATAGAGGCAGCACTTCTGCCTCTTGTGTTTATTTATTCAAATAATTTGGGAGAATTGGGGCAAATATTGTATTATAGTATATTATAACATAGATAAAAGAGTGCTTCTGAGCCTAGGGGACAGTAAGCGAGTCTTTGTATTTGAGGTTTAATAAATCATCCCCCAAAGCTTACATTTTCGTCGCCAGTTGGCGCTATAGTCGTGACGCATGGTCCCTATTTTCTTCATAATACACAACGTTTTGAAGATAATATCCAATCGAAACTTATTGTTAATCTAGATAGTTCAGTCTAGAAACTCTTAATCATAATTTCAATTTCATTTTGGAATGAAGATGGGTTGATTGTTAAAAAAATTTTAAACTAAAGCTTGATTTTTTAGTAAAATTCCATCATCATCCCAAATTTAGATTTTGCCAGGTGATTTAGAACAGTACTAACTATTCATTTGAAAATTTGAAAATATGTACTTTTTGTCATTATGTCCATATATTTACGAGCTTCGGAGGGCGTGCCAGAGGCACGCCGCTCGAAGCTCGGCCCTCCGGGCTGGTGCCCCGGCGCGCGGCGTCTCGGTCCAAAAATTTTATTCCTCTTAAAAAACCACACTCCAAATGTATACCTGTAAACTCCCGAAAATACATACTCTCTTAAAAGTTTCGCCTCATTTTCGTCCCGACACAGCTACAGAAATGAGAATCTAGATATAAATCTGGGAGTATTTCTTATTTCTATAATCTACAGCATTGTGATATTTTTTGTGTGGAAATATGTAGATTTATTTAAATAAGTGGGATCGTGTGAGGAGGAGAATTATATTATATCATTTTTTTTAAATTTGGGATCGATAATCGATGTAAGGCTCCAAATATTTAAAAGAGATCAGGTGTTGTTTGTATGACAGGCTGCTCCAGTATTGCCATGAGAAACTCGGGCGTGCGCTCTTTCTGTGCGCAAAGAAAAGCAAATTGAATATTTAATTTTTGAGTGGTGAGGGGGCGGGGAGGAGGAATAATTATCAATATATTTAATGTTTCTTAATTTAAAATCAATTGGAGTGTTTCATTTCAAAATTCGAGTCCTAATTACGATTATATTTCAAATTTGCCGCAAATATGCCGACGGCGCTCCCTATTACGTCAGCGTTGCGGCAAATTAATCTGGACTAATCTATATAGTATAGTATTTGTCGAAATGATAAGTTAGTTAAAAATTACCTAAAGAACCATCCCATAATAAGCCTTTTAAATAAAGCCTCTAAATAACCTGAACCAGCCCATTGTCTGTGTCAATACAAAGAGAAAGGAACCCTTTTAAGGATCGAACTTAGCATTCGTTTGATGAAATTTAATTGACAAAACAAAAACTATCAAGCATTTTAGCACCAGAACGAGCTTTCTACGATTTTTTTTTTTTTTGAGCTATCGTGACAAATATACAAACACAAAAAATAATTCTTGAAAATATTTATAAGTGTTTTTGTGTAAATTTATTTATCCGAGCGCTTACTGTGATCCCCTCGCTGAGTGTGATGATAAATAATGACAATTCCTATCGATAATATATTTGACAGGGTGAAAATTTTTTAACAAATCTTATTTTTATGAAAAAACAAGTAGTACTACTAGTACAGTAAGTGTCTTACCATTTTTAAAATCTTGTCTAAATGGGTCATCCCATAAAATAACTTTTGAAATAACTAAAACAGGAATAGTAGAGAATTGGACAATAAATAAAAAACAGAGTTTTTATTAAATGGGCCAAGAGGTTTCGTCGATTTATTTCGACTTCCCTCAGTGGCATTATCTTCTCACTCTTTGTCAAGAGACTGGACTCACACTATGCGACAGAAGCATCTTTAGTCTTTTTTAATTATTTCTACCTATGCATTCTTGAACTCAATTGTTCGTCAATCTTGTGACATTTTTCCCTTTTTGACTGATTAAAAGAATCAAAAATTTATAAGATCTATGTATGTATGTTCTGTGGTTCAGACATGGCATTCTGCAGATTGATTTGGGTTTCAGTTTGCAAATGTCTCATGTCAGGTTTAAAAACAACATAAAGATTCTACAAATTTTGATTTTTACATTCGTTCAAAGGGAGAAAAGTTCAAGATTGTTGATGGGGTATGAAGATATCATTGTAAAAATAATAAAAAGATTGAAGATGTTTCGTCGCATAGTGGAATTGTCTTTTGACGAGAGTGATCAGATGGGCCATTGAGGAAGTCGAAATAAATGTTTTTATTTATTGACCAATTCCCTACTATTCTTGTTTCAATTATTATAATATGTATTATAGATGCAAGTGATATACCGTTTTGAAATAACTTTTTTTATCGTATGAAGAGTCAAAACTAGTATTTTTCTTTGAGTCGGACATAACTCTGAAGAGGGAGCTTATTTGTTACTCTTTGTTACTTAGTGGAGAAATTTATCAATTGTTATCTATTTTATAGGCGGTCTCTAAAAGATAAATATGATGAATACTAATGAATAATTTCATTTATCGAATAATTATAATTAATCTAAGTAAATACGAGAAACCAAAAAAAAGTTCATTGTATTTGGGTTAATGAATTTGTCTCTTTCGTGAACGATATGATTAATTCTGACGGATGATAAAATTTAACTCTCGTAAAAGAAGCTAATCAAAATAGTTTGGAAACTCGCGTGACCTTAACGTCGATTTCCTGTCAATAAATAAAGACATTTCAGCTGTTCTCGATTCTTCAAAAACCCCGACGGCGATTTCCACCGATCTTTATTGGCTTTTTGCTCTGAATTTATTGTTTAATTAATTAACCCTCAATGCGTTTCGTATTTATCATGGAGATGGATCAACCCCTGGAGGCGTCCGTTTATTAAAATTCAACCATCATGAAGATTCCCTAAGATGGACATCAGTCAAACCGGAGGGCGAGGGGGGGACGGGAGGGGTAAGGACCCTGGGGGCGATTTCTTGAGACGAGAACATACATAAACTATAATTTCAAGTGAATTTTTTAAATGGACATGAAATTGTAAAGGAGCATAAGCAACCGGAGCTAACCTACTGTTTGGAAATTATAGCCTCGACCACGAAAGAGGTATATCGAAAAGGAAGTAGCCATTTGTTTTTCTTATAGATAAAATTCCTAGATCCAATTATTATATTATAAATAAATAAGTATAAATTTAATTTTAAATAAAAAAAAAACTTGTGGTATCGAAAATTACTGAGAGGTAAAAATAAACTATATAAGGAACAAATAAAGACTGTCTTCTGCTTAAGGAGGTTCGGGACTGTTTATCATTTTTATAAGAAAATTCTCAAATTGTTACCATCAAATCATTGATGTATTAAATATTTATTCCCGAAATTTGATGTTGATCGTATGTCGATTTACAGAGAAATATATTATTGAAAATTTTCCTTTTAACATGGAAGTAAATTGACCGAGCTTTTAAAAGGGCTAAAACTTCTATACAAATTATACCATTTTCAATAAATTTATACAAATAAATAATTCAACTTTTATGAATCGAATGATACATTTTTCAATAGATTTGACAATCTAGTTAATTAGTTATTCATAAATGTAAAAAATAAAAAGTTATTCGCAACCAACAGAATATAACAAAAGAACTAGCATAGAATTCCAACTCTATTTCTTGAAATCGTTTTTTTGTTAAATAAATGTTTTTATAATGAGAAAAAATTTATCTCAATATTCTTTTTATTAATATTATCAAAACAAAGATTTTTATTCGAAATTAACCACATTATTAACAATTTTTTTATTAAAAAATTTAATAGGAAGAAGTTATCACTCTGAAGAAATACAAAAGATTTTTCCGAAGATCAACCAGATAGATAAGCTGTCTCAAACTCCCTTAACACTAGCGCGGTTTTGTACCATGTCCACTCGCGAGATTATATTTTGTTCACCGAGCGTTAAATTTACCAAATAATAACGGCCAAATATAATAATTGTAAATTTTCAACAAATATTATATAAGAGTTGAAATTGTATTTAAATCACACGTAATTAATTATAATTATTTATTGAACACGAACAAATAATTATAATAAATTTTGTGTGATTTAAATAAAATTTCAACTCTTATAAATTAATCACAAAAATAAAAGATTTAACAGCTATATTTCTAATAAATATTATATAATATATTACAGAAATTGCAATTTTATTGTGCGACATCTTCTTCTTGCATCGATATCAATATAAAAATATTTAAAAAATTAAAATAAATAAATAATTAAAACATTCTAGAAGTACCTACTTTGAGAGTGAATTTTTTTATCTAGTATTGAACGAGATATTATAAATGGATTTAATCAAATTAAAAATAAATATATAAACTCACCAGAATGGTAAGAATCTCCGATGTAGCGGTTCGCAATCACCAATCCAAGATCTTTGCGCGTGCCAGCTCACATATCTCTGAAAAAATATATATATGTATGTTAAAACTTATATTTTGGTGAATTAATTTATTAGGTTAAATTTAAATTTTAAAGTTAATTGTAATTTTTCATTGATCACAATAATAAATAACACATTATGTTTTCATCGATTCGATGAGCATTCTACAATCGTTGACAAATATGAAAACTAAATTCGATTTTATGTGAATGATGTTGCCTAATCAACTAAACTAAAATCGGATTGGGTGCTGCTCATGCTTGAAAATAATCGCAGAATAAGCAGATCGAAACGTTGTAGGTTGTAGTTATTATTGTGTTATTTCTTATGTGTTCAATAAATTTTGTCGGCCTCCTGATGTAATGGTCAGCATGTCTGGCTGGCAGCCCGGAGGTCTCGGGTTCGATACCCGGCTATGCCCAGTCATTTTTTCTGTAAGTATAGGGTCTGGAAAAAAATTAAGTGGGAGATAAATTTAAAAACCTAATTTATCGATCGGAGAATTTAACACTGCTCGAAGCCCCTAAAAACTTAGTAAATTGGATATTGGATTGTATCTAACTTTCTGAGATTTGGCTCGTGATCTCGGCTTCTTTCCTTCTACACTGTTTTTTCACGATGGAGGGGCCAGCCTATACAGACCTTTAGGGGATGCACATTCTGGTGTATCTCCTTCTCACATCAATATCATAAAAAAATAAAAAAGTTATTTTTAATAATGTGTGAGTTAAATAAAAATAAGCCTACACTGATTTAGATTATTCGAAGTACCTATAGTCAATGTTTGGTTCAGGTCTGAAATACTAGTACCTAGTACATTGCCTTAAGACTCCCCTATAACATACAATGAAGTTTTCTATATAAAGAAAATTATTATTGTGATGATAATAAAAAAAAATACCCATTTAGACTAATATATTAATTCATCAAACTACACAATCTTCACATACTTACTCCTTGATTGCTTAACAAATAAAATCTACTTATCAAAGTGAAGAAATGTCTCTTAGATTAAGGATGGGCAAATGGGAAAAATATATCGATATTTACAAATAGTATCGATATCTACCGAGAGTATCGGGGGAGAAAATAGCGGTATATCGATATATCGGTATTTTTCACAAAGTAAGTAATTATCTAAAAGCATTCCCAAAATATATCAAAATATTTAAGTAAAATTCGGAAAATTAAAGACACGTAGAAAAGTTTTATTAATTTATTTATTTTTACAATCAATCAATCAAT
Organism: Forficula auricularia; assembly: GCA_024734495.1. Taxonomy (NCBI): domain Eukaryota; kingdom Metazoa; phylum Arthropoda; class Insecta; order Dermaptera; family Forficulidae; genus Forficula; species Forficula auricularia. The sequence goes on along the minus strand of JALMQS010000073.1, from coordinate 5,256,436 downwards.
TATTCGTTTGGTATAGACGTTAAAAGAAGTCTCTGTTTTATGTGCTCCCCAGTTAATCTACTCCTCTTGTCCGGTACCACAATGTCAAAATAGCTTAATAGCACCAAAGAAATCCCGCCGCCACAAAAAAAAAATATCGAATTTGATAGAAAAATTGATACTAGAAAAAATTCGATTATTAATATATCAAGATTAGAAATATTATCGAAATATGTCGATTGTTTTATGGAAAAATATCGATAATTTTGCACATCCCTATCTTGAATACTGTACCATATGTTTAGATATTTGTCAGTCGATATAATCCCATTGAACGATGGCAGGTATTTATTTCCTTGGTCTAATTTGAAGACCAAACTTCAACAACAACATATGTATATGGCCATAGGCTTACAAATGATTTTCTTAATTTTTCTAATCTATTTTTAAATCATTATTTAATTCTAGAGAAGAAAATGATAGGTATTTAAGAAATATGTAATTTTCAAGGAGATAATATATTAAATAACAATTACGCTGCGAAGGGGCGATTAATCAAATGAACAGAGATCAGAAGTAGAAGCAGGTTTTATAAGAAATATATTTTTCAAGTATTTTGAAGTATTCCGTTACAAAAACTTTTTTAAGACTCGATACCCTCTTTTAAGTTTTGTGCATTTATTTGTCAACTAGAGCTAGGATAATTAAACTTGGTTTAGAGGCATATTTTATTAAAAGAAATATCTTTGTCGAATTTCAACCGCTCTTTTTGGTACTTCTCAAATGAAAAATCGAGATTTTCGAGAAATTTTAAAAAGTAAAAACAAATAAAAATTAAGTAGTATAGGAAATGATTAAGATGATGGATGATTTTATTATGTTTGGCTCGAAAGGTTAGTTGGAAGGAGATTCGCCGGGCTTGGATGGGAGATAATCTTCAGAGATTAGAATCTCTCTTGTCGGCGTAAAGCCAGAAAAATGTTATTTTAAAATAATAATTTGCACTAGGCAGTTGAAAATATGCTCTTCTAAGATACGAACTTGCCAGAGGCAATTGGAAACATGCTTTTAATAAAATAATGGCACAAGGCCCGCATTTATTGCTTCTTCGTTACAGAATGTGTATACAAATTACTTCTTAGACATAAGCTGTTTCTTCAGCAAATCGTTCCCTGGTGAGTTATCCCATTTCAATGAGCTTTATCAACTGAATAACAACTCACAACTGACAAATGACAACTGAATGACAATCTGCTTTTATAACCTGGCTCTAATTAGCAATTAAGCTGATTGGTGAATTATTCCCGCCTTTAGGATGACGTGTGCATAACTTTTGGCGGGCTTGCTTCTTTATAAAAGGGGCGTGTCCTTGCTGTTCACCTGTCATTTTATCGAAGGATTCTGACCGGCAAACAGCAATCAAACGCCTTTCTCAAGGCGAAAACAAATCTTTATTTTCAAAACATTTTACATTGAAAGGAGCAGAGAATAAAATCCTACAGTAGTAAGTCAGGGGTTTCCAAACTTTTCCGAGTCGCTGCCCCTTTTTTCAATAAAACATTTTCCATGGCGCCCTACCTAAGTAATATCTAATCGTAAAATTAAGAGATAATAATAAATAAATTAGCTTCTCACTTTGTTTTTCTCTAGTTAGCCAATAAATAAATAAGATTTGAAAAAATTCTAATATTAATAAAATTAATCACAAAAATAAATTCTCAACAGCTTCCATATATGTTAATTCGTATTTCTATATCCACGTTAGCGGAAAAACCAAAGGTCGTAGAAAGTTCATTCGGGTCCCATAATAATATCTAATGTCGATCTATCTAGATTCCCGTAATCCTCGATAATTCAATATGTATTTTATTTGAACACATACTCACACACAAAGAGAGAGATAGAGAGATTTTCAATTTTTTGGATTTAAGGTACCTGAAAAATTAAAAAAATAAAACGAATTCGATATTTTTTACTAAAATAAAAAATTAAATCATTTAGATTTGGAAATTTTATTATTATCAAATTAAACACGCCCAGCATGCTTTAGCTTGCAAGCATATACCTATAGAAAGTTTTATTAGAAAAAATAAATTATAAATTTTATTAAAAACAAATTTCGTATGATTTTCGGATAAAAAATACTTGGTAGGTTTCACATTAAGATATAAAAAATAAAACGAATTTATTTTTGGAGAATCTTTAATCTCAATATATTACATATTTCGGGTGACTAACCCATCTAAGGATCAGCGGATAACAGAAATATATATATCGAGATTAAAGATTCTCCAAAAATAAATTCGTTTTATTATTTATATCTTAATGTGAAACCTACCAAGTATTTTTTATCGAATAATTTTAAAAAATGTTTCACCAAGTGACCAACACCAAATTCCTTAAAAACTATTAAATTTCGTATGAATTGATTTTCTAAAATGTACACTCCATAATAAATATCGGTTAATTCTCATTTATTTGATTAAAAAATTTACCTAATAAAAATAAATTCATTGTAGGTATATAATTGTTTAATTAAAAAAATGTATTCAATAATTTTTTTGTCTCCTTAAAAGCAAATGAAAAGAATCTACCGAAATTTCGAAAAATTCCCTTTTTATTTCATTGAAAATATTATATTTTAAAAACAATTAAAGATAAAAATATTTAAAAAATAATAAATTCTCTGAAATGCAATTTGGGTAGAATGTCTCACCCTGGTATAGAAAGAAACAGGTGCGAAATATAAGTTTGGGCGCTTTTATAACAATCCCGGATACATGTCGAGACAAGTCCATATCCATTGGAGACGGTGAAACAAGCTCAGACAAGAAATAAGGAAGTTTATATTAATTAAGTATAGTACGAGTTTTAACAATAGGGTCTACTTCTCCTTAACAAAAGCTAACTATTTTAATAATAATAATATGAAATATAATAAAAATAAAGTTGAATTTATAAAAAAGTATTAGTAGCGAAACAGTTTAGTTTCGATTATAGGTAAAAAAATAAAAAAAAAATTATAAAAAAAAAATAAAACCGACTTTAAAAAACTTAAATGCAACAAATAAAATAATAATAACTCAAAAATAAAATAAAATCTACTAAATGGTATAAAATAATTATCTTATTTAGGTACAACTAAACGACGAAATATTAACATGAAATTACTTTTTAAAGTCGGTGCCAAACAAACTATACCTATTAGCGAGCGTACCCGCCAAACGTACTAAGTTAGATCCGTCAAGTGCGATTCATAAAATGTATATGTTTGGCACCGACTTCAAAAAGTAATTTCATGTAAATATTTCGTCGTTTAGTTGTAACTAAATAAGATATTTATTTTATACCTTTTAGTGGATTTTATTTGATTTTTGAGTTATTATTATTTTATTTGTTGCATTTAATTTTTTTGAAGTCGGTTTTATTTTACTTTATCCAATGCGAAGCATGGGTAAAGTATTGTAATCGCTCTCGCGCCAAGCGGAACTTCAAAGTGTCCTCGGGTAAAGACTACGGAACCCATGGACTCAATTAAAGTCACAAATTGTAGTATTCAATTAGGTTGAATTTTAGCACGTGACGATTTTGCCAAAAATTACCAGGGATCTCGTCGAGAGGCCAAAAAGTGCCATTTTTTTTGGAAGTGCGTGAGGGATGGATGGATGGATGGATGGATGGATGGATAGATGTTATCGTTTTTTTCGTCCACGATTTTGGAACGAAGTTCCTTATGGGACGCCTCGGGGTGGTACCCTAGTCGGTGAAAAGTGTCCGTAACGTTAAATAAAAACAAGCGAGCCAATGCTCATGCGCGCGCATCCACTCAGCCACTCTGGGGGCGGGGCCTCTGGCTTGTGCTCTGGTCGGGAATCGATGCTGTTCGATGTTGAATCTTTCGATTCAACAGGTATTATTTCATTACCCTCCTCTACCTCTCTGCTTCTATTTATCGAAATAATCCTCTTTAAAAATTTTATTAATTTAATAGACAGAATAATAGAATTCAATAAAATGGCATCGAATTCAGAGACAGAACATTCAGAACATTTCGTTATTCAGCAACAAATAACAAAGGTGTGCTTACTTAATTAATAAATAAATGAAAATGAAATGAAAATAAATAAAAGAATATTGCAATAATTCTACTAATTTATTTATTATATTTCCAGCTAATAGAAGAAAATAATCAATTAAAAAAAATCTACTAAAGGTAAGCGTTATATATTAATCGTGGGTGTATGTGTAAAATCCCCGTGAATCCTAATTGATTTCATAACTAATTCCTATAATTTATTTATTTATTTAATTAATTGAATTTTATTATTTATTTATTCTATTTAAGGAAATAAAAATTAAAGAAGAAGAAAAAATTCCTTGGAATTTGATTTCCAACGAGGATTTGATGAATTATTATTAAAATATCTAAGATTATTTATTTATTTATTATTAGAGTATCTATTAGTTAGATATTTATATAATATACTGAGTAAAACATTGTATAAATTCATATACTGTTTTTTCTCAAATTCAAAAATATTTCCATACAAGTTTGTTCAGTACCCACCTCTCCATCCCCTCCCTCGATTAGCACTCATGGATTTAATTTTAACATTTTTTTATTTTATTTTCTTTGAAGGAAAGAAATACGAAAAAAAAAGCCGAGTACCAAAAAAGGTATCGGGAGCGGGGGAAAAAAAAAACAAGGTACGGTATATAATTTATATATATTATATATATTATAATATTTTGCAGTGTAATTTTAAATACGACTGTAAAGTTAGTAGACATCAGACGAGAAATTAATGATTTTATAATCAATTTCAGTATCGGAGAAAAATATAAAAAAAAAAAACAAGTAGGCTATATCAACAAGAGTATCGACAAAGAATAAAAGAAAAAAATACAAAAGATCCAAGGTATGGTATGAAAATTATATACATTTTTAATAAAATTATTATTGCCATTAATAACTGTAATTAATTTTCGTACTGAAAATATACGGAGATTAAATAATGCACAGCGTCAACAAATTCTTCGGAAGCATAGAAAAGATAATGAAAACTTATTTTAGTTACCATAAAGCTATAGTTTCTATGATAGAACATAATTATGCTTAATTATTATTATTCATATAAATACCTGTTTCTTTTTGTATATTATTATTATTATATATTATATATTTTTATAAATCATTGTAAATAAAATAAAGGTGTTAAGATAATTTTATAAAGTAGTTTCTTTGCTTTTTATCGATAAAAAAATCATAATAAAAAATGTATACCCGAATAATTATTTTTCTTTATACCTAGAATAGAACTTAAAATTAATATTTTTATAATAAGGAACTTCGTTCCTATCCGGTGTCCTACGACACAGATCTAATTTTTTCCACACCTTTGCACCGATTGAAATGAAATTGAAAACCTACCATTAGTTTAACAAAATGAAGCGCTGATTAGTTTTTGGTACATATCGGCCCACAAACATTAGTACTTTATTTCAGTACTTTTTAGTTTTTTCTAAATATCTTGAAAATGACTTAACCAATTTTGATGAAATTTAAAATCCTAATTAAGTACCTTGGGGACAACAAAAAAGGTTAAATAAAGTTTTTAGTAAAAGTATATTTTAAAGTACTTTACTCTAGAGTAAGATTGTACTTTTTTTTAAATTCCTTATTTTACCAAAATTAAAAAAAAACTTTAAAATTTATTCATTTGATCGGTAATATAGCTCATTTAAACTTGTTTAAGTAAGAATGGTTAGGCTTCTCGCTGTGAAATGATAAAAATTTGGGAGGAAATTTTATAAATAACCATAGCAACTGCGTTGTTTTTTTATCCGTTAACTTTGCTGAAGACAAGTAGGTATCGAGTTAAAATAAAAAATAGTGATTGATTCTGATCTAATACTTGAGGAATAACCATTCTATATTGGATTTTTGACGTTTCGGTTTTTATTGGTAACCATTGCTGAAGACATGGAGGAATCGACTTAAAATCAAAAATAACGATCGATTCTTATCTAATACTAGAGGAATAACCTTAGTGCATTCCATTTTTGATGTTTTGACTATTAATGGCAACCTCTACTGAAAACGTTGAAGAATCGACATAAAATCAAAAAGACTAAATTCTTTTATGGCAAACAACTCAAGAATTTAGTCTTTTTGATTTTTAAGTCGATTCTTCCACGTTATCAGTAGAGGTTGCCATTAATAGTCAAAACATCAAAAATGGAATGCAATAAGGTTATTCCGCTAGTATTAGATAAGAATCGATCGTTATTTTTGATTTTAAGCCGTTTCCTCCATGTCTTCAGCAATGGTTACCAATAATAATCGAAGCGTCAAAAACCTAATGTAGAATTGTTATTCCTCAAGTATTAGATGAGAATCGATCACTATTTTTGATTTTAACTCGATTCCTCCATGTCCTCAGCAATGGTTACCAATAATAACCGAAACGTCAAAATTCAATGTAGAATGGTTATTCCTCGACTATTAAATGAGAATCGATCATTATTTTTTACTTAAAGTCAACATGAACTCCAAATAGCAAATGATATCTGATTAATAATAAAGGAATAAACATATTAATATTTCAAATGAATTTGGATAAAGTTTAGCAACGATCCGTTGCAGTTTATTTTTTATAAAAATTATTTTTATTTTTCTCTTTTTAGTGATGCTATTAATATTGACTTAATATAATACCTTGCATGCATCTCGTAAGAGAAAGCATCAGGCGAATGAATCAAATTCAATTCATAAATATAGAAATTCTCTCGAAACGTTTGCGGGTTTTAAATGAACGTTATAAGATCTTTTTTATAAAAGATTGTATTTATCATAATGTCGATTATTTGTTCATAAGAATTGGAGATTTACGTTATTTCGTCGTTGATCATATCATCAGAACTTGACCAAATTAATATGGCACCATCCCTAAGATACACCCTTTCCAATAAAAAAAGAATCATCGAAATCGGTTCATAAACAAAGAAGTTAGGCCTGAACAAACCTAACAAAAAAGGTCTAATACCAATGAAAAAAACGGAACCAATCGGAAGCTAGACTGAACCCAATGCAAAAAAAAAATTCAAAATCGGTTCACAATTGGCGGAGGTATGAGGTAACATAGACACAAAAAAAATTCAGTCCAATAGAGAACCTTCTCCTTTTTTGAAGTCGGTTAATAAAATGAAGAAAAGTAAAATCGAGTTCAATACAATCTTTAGATGTATGGGAATTTAATTGAAAATGGTCACTATTGAACTACCTCCGGCTAGATCATATAATAATTACGTTGAATTGAATTTCGAATGAATTTACCGCCAGAGCTAATTTGTAGATTCTATTTTTCAAACGGAATATCGCGTGGATCATTCGGCGATGCTGAAATTGAAACGCCCTAGGCTTGTGATTTTGATAACCCTTGTAATCTCCTACACGCTCTGTTCTTTGTTAATTACTAACTAACGCAGGGCCGTAGTCAGAAGTTTTTTTGAGGAGAAATCGCTTTTCTCTCTCCCTCTTATTTTATATTCTATACCAGCAAGAAACCAGCACAGGGCCCGTTTCAATCAAGTATAAGGGTTCATCCCTGATCCCCAAAGATTTAAATTATCTTAGTATATATTATTTATTGATTAAATTAAATTATATTTAAGTATCATTAAAATTAGTTCTTTCTAATAGATAAGAATAAAATTACTATAAATCTTAACTGGCTTGAGTTCACTAAAAGACTAACCCTTGCCATGTTTTAACAATAAAATTTACTTTAATATTATTCCAGAATCTTCTAAATAGATTATCAAATAATTTAGATATATTTATGGTGTGAATTATTACTTTAATTCTTTAAAAATTAAAAAAAAAATGAACATCAAACCGAAATATCTCAAAAACGGCTCTAACTTTTTGATTAAAAAAATTGGGCAAAACTATGGCATTTCGGTCTACAAAAATAAGTGAACATCGAAAAAATAATATTTTTAAGATAATAACTGTTTTCAAAATGTCTGTTGGACTGTTAGTTTGTTAGTCTGTTCGTTTTGTGGACGAGCTTGCTCAAAAACTACTGTGAATATCAAAACCAAATTTCACAAGTAGTTTTGGGGCATTGAGATTAAGAGCTGATTAGATTTTGGTGCATATCGACCAAAAATTAAGTGGGGAAGGGGGGTTTAAATATTAAAATTATAATATTTTCAAAATAAAAAAATCAAGAAAAATGAAATCTATACTATAAAATAAACCTTAGGGGGGAAGGTTCAAAAAATAAAAATCAAGGCCATTTGAGCAAACTCAACCAAATTTTGTATACATCATCAGTGGGGTACCCGAAGACTAAAAATTCAAAAACTAACAGCCCAAAATGGGGGTGTGGGGGGTGAAAATCTAGGCCCTTGTACCAAACTCAACCAGAAGTGTATGGTAAAGTCAAGTGGATGGCCACATGTCAATTTATTTTCAATGTACAAAATTCATAAATCTGTGAGCCTCTCTTGTAACATTGTGGTCCTTAAATAATTTTATCAAACGGGTGTTTCATTATTTGTTTGCTCAAATGCTCATTTTAGCAGATTGAGCGGAGAGCAATTTCAGTTGGGCGGTCGCCACACCCCAGCCCTAGCCCCGCCACTCCTAAAAAAAAATTGAGATTAATTGTTTAATACTCACAGAAAACTAAATCTTTTCAATTTTTAATTGAATAATAAAAATAAAATAATGTACATACAAATCTGCTATAGGCGCAGGGATATGGAGTCATGGGGATGGCCCAATAACCTGATTTTTTTTTTAATTTTTTAATTTTTGAAGTATACTTCATTTGGCACGTTATGGAAAAATGATTGAGAGTGAATTTTTACGATGCGCGCGCACACAGACATCCAGCTTACCTTAGGATTCTAGAGAGAACTAGTGTCGCTTCCAAACATACCGTATATTTATTTAATAAATAGTTATTGTTTTTGGGATATTAATTGATTCTGTATACAGATATATAGAAAATTAATTAATTTTATACACTTGTTTATGTTTTCATTGAATGCTGAGTGTTTATTATAATTTTTAACCGACTTTAAAAAAGGAGGAGGCTCTCAATTAGACTGATTTTTTTTATCTTAACCATAAGTATTATTTGATTTATTTTGATTAATTTAAAGTTTTTAAATAATAAAATTTTTATACAGAATTTGATTTTCAATATTTTATAAAACAATTATGAATAATAGCAGTTATTTTTGTTTTGTTACACCAAAGAAGTATAACTTCTTACGTGCGTACATAAGTGCGGACCCGATTTTTTTTTGCCTTTCCACGCACATGAATGACTTTTTGAGAAACTCAACCTCAATACAAGGCTCACACCATCTTTGCACTCGATGGATAGATACATTTTTTTCTCAATATTTTTTTGTCGTTTCCCACCCTAGAAGAAAGCAGATTCCTTTCGATCTCGCGCACAATCGCCCTGTAATTTGAATCAAGATTAATGTTCGATGTTTAGGTAGTGGCAGGCGGGGGTGTCTTTTACATCAGAAGACGACAAAGGTTTGACCTCCGCGGGGTCATCCATCATCTCGGAGCATCCATGCAGATCCCTTCAAGACCCGATCGGGTGACACCTTACGGGAAAAAATTCATAAGCCGCCGCGGCAGATTGATATCAATAATAAATGATTGCTGTTTCGAATAGCCTTTAATTAAACACCAATTTTTTATCGATTGTATATCGAGATTATATTGTGTATTAAGTAGTTTTATTGTGATACACAAATTTATCGTTTTTGATTAAAAAGAAATCGATTTGCTAGCCAATGAATTCAGTCAGGCGTTAAAGTCGCCTAAAGAATCACATTAAGATTGTAATAAAAAAGTATAAAAAAGTGTAGAAAATAAAAAAATATATGTAAAAAGGGGATGAACCAGATATTTTTTTTAAATTTTAGCTCGAGTGGTTTTAGAAATATAACAGATACAAAAATCATATAGAATTGTCAATTTATTTTGTTTTACCCGTTTAAAGTTATTTTAAACTTAATTCACTTTTAAAAAACATAATTTTATTCTAATTAACAAGGTCTTTTCTGTATAAAAAATAAGTTTTAATTTTTGATCCCAAAAAATAATGAACAATCCGAAAAATAATTATGACATTAAAATACAATTTTTATTTTATAATTCCTGAAATCTCTAAGCCAGAGATTCTCCTGAAATATCTTGATTTTTAATAAAGGTTTGGAGATTGTTATATAAAATATCTTATTAACCAGCACACCAGGTAATACCTTCTTGCTGGGCGAGTCTAGAATTGAATTCACTCAAAAAATGTCTCCACATTGTGTTTAAAAATGCCTGAAACATGGAGAATTTTTTCAACTATGATTTTTTTCTGACTGTGTGCCTAAATTCAGATACCCACGACAACTTAAAAACGAAAAGTTGAAAGTCCATTCTTGTGATAAATTATATGAATTTCCAATGAGGAAGCTAATTAAATTGTGAGCTATCTAGCTTTAGATCTTCTGGTTCAAAAATGCAGAAATCCTCATTTTTTTAATGATTTTTTTTAGATTTCAATCCCTTTCTAAAAGTAAAAAATAAAAAACAATCGAATAGGTGTTATCATTTAATAAATTGTATACAAAAATAAATATCAAGAAAGAATTTATATTTAAGGTCGAAATCTAAGAATTTAGTAGAGTATTATTTTAAATTGCATATCAAAGTCGAATGGTGTAAAAATTTCTGGTTTCTCTTAATATATTGCATGTCGGGGTGTGTTTTGTCTCGAGGCTAGAACTAACAAGCCTGGCAAGCGTGTTAGTACTCGGGTTCAACTCCTGAGGTGTGAGAATGTAAAAATATTCTATTAAAATCTTAGATTTTGACCTTAATATAATTTATTTCTTGATATATTTGCTTTACTATTGGACCATGAATTCTATTTTTGAAAAAATCCATCTAATTTTCAATCTCAAATCTTCGGGTTAATAATTTTAATAAAAACAAATATTTTATTTTTTGAATTAGTTTTAATTTAGGAAAATAAACGCTAGGGTTATGGCTGAAAAAAATGTAATTGAAAAAGTTGTCATTAACTAATACTAATACCTATAAAGGAATTGGCATAAAAAATTATTAATTCGCATAATCTGCAAACAGCGTACTGAGTTTTAAAAAAGTCTTACTTTTTCCTCCAATGTATTTATTAAATTAACGATCAAGAAGTAAGTACGTATATCCTGAGACAAGAATATCTGGTGTATATAAAATTGAATAAAAAAGATGTCCGTAAATTACCTATTCAGTAAAACGAAATCTAATACGATCTTGAAAGATGGCGTGGCAATCGGACTCCCACCTCACTCAACCTAAAATATCACTTTGCTTTAATTCCATGCCACTAAGCAAGCGTTTAGATATATAATACGTTTCGTTTCGAGCATGTCTGACTTTTTAATCCTTCCACTCCACGCCGTTCCACTTTGTCCATCCACCATTAATAGGGGATTAAAGTCAGTAAATAAGACTTTATCAAGGAGATTTAGGTACTAAATCAATCATAAACCGCGAAAATATTAAAATGATATTAAGTCATAAATTAGGCTCATTTAGGCTCTTATTATTCTCTCTCTCTCTCTTTTATTTCTAGCTTTGGTGAAATTTTTACGATTCTATTTTTAAGAATGCGTGAATTATAAGAGGACTAAAAATACTCTATCTGAGCTATCCTCAGCCTTATTAAAAAAGGATACCACAAAAACTATAAATTTCAATACCACACAAAAATATTTACTTTTGATTTGGTCCTAGACAATGTTTCATTTTAAAATAAAATATAATTATGAAATATACTTAATTTAAAGATTTTAATTAAAATAAGCCGAATTAAAAAAAAAGATAAAAGAAAAACTGTTCTCCAACGAGGACAAAACAAATTATTTTTAAATTGAAAGGTTTTTATAGTCACAAACTAATAAAAGACAATAATTTTATTTAATTATTATTATTTATTTTATTAATTCACTAAACAGTTTCGGTCCCTACTGGCAAACATTTTAGTACTACTGAAGATGGTCAACCTGTGGTGACCGAAACTGTTTAGTGAATTAATAAAATAAATAATAACAATTAAATAAAATTATTGTCTTTTTAACCGGCTTCAAAAAAGGTGGAGGTTCTCAATTCGACTGAATTTTTTTTTGTGTCTATGTTACCTGATAACTTCGCCAATTGTGAACCGATTTTGATGATTTTTTTGAATTGGGTTCAGTCTAGTTTCCGATTAGTCCCGTTTTTTTTCATTGGTATTGGATCTTTTTTGCTTTGTTTGTTCAGGCATAACTTCTTTGTTCATGAACCGATTTCGATGATTCTTTTTGTATTAAAAAGAGGATACCTTAGGGGTGGTCCCATATTTATTTGGTCAAGTTCTGATGATATGATCAATGACGAATTAACGGTAAATTTCCAATTCTCATGAGCAAATAATCAAAATTATAATAAATAAAATCTTTTATAAAAAATCAATCTTAAAACATTAATTTAAAACCCGCAAACGTTTCTAGAGAATTTCTATATTTATGAATTTAATTTTATTATCATTTTCTTATTCATTCTCCCTAAGCTTTCTCTTACGAGATGCATGCAAAGTATTATATTAAGTCACTATTAATAACATCACTAAAAAGAGAAAAATAAAAATAATTTTTATAATTTTGGCTCACTTGAGTTGGATCAGAAATTAAATCTATATAGGGCCATGGTGCGCCCTCGTCTTACTTATGGGGCACCTTTATGGTTTGGTCTTGCGGCCAAAACAAATGTTTCGCTTATTGAAAGAGTTGAAACAAAAACTCTCAGGACAATTGCTAACCCTCCGCCAGGAATCAACAACTACATAATCAGAGAAGGACTACAAATTGAGAGCCTGCAAGACCACATTCGGAAATTATCGTTCAAGTTCCACAAAAGGCTAATTACTCATACGAATCCATTAATTACATTTATCGATCTCGGATAATTTTTAATCTCGTTTTGCTTTCTTGTTATATTTTATTTTAACTTTCTTTTTTTTTACTTTTTTAAATTGGTTTTAGAGGTTTTTTAAAAAAATTTTCTCGTTAAATCATTATTTGGTGAATCGAACGAACTAAGGACCTAGCCACCGAGGACTTGTGCCTCTAAGCAGGTCGAGAAATAAAGATTTATTTATTTATTTATTTAAGAAGTGTTAAACAAATTTGTAAAGGAGGATGAATTGTGAGTAGCAAGCCCGAAGTCACCGCTAGAAATAAAGCTAACAAAGAATGTATATTCATCTTGTATCTGTAATTTTAATTGTATATTTTGTTTATTGGGCCTCCGAGGAGCGGGCCGCCTCTTACAAAGATAAAGTTCATTACACAAACTTCTCACTTTCAGCTTCAGAACAAATTAATTCAGATTCAGAGCGGGTGGAGGAGAGAGAGCCAGGATTAATCCTGACTCACATTTCACATTTCTTTTTTTTTTTTTTGTATTTACAATTAATGATCATACGCCACCCGCTCTATATGTTCTTCTGCTGAAAGTTTAAAAATTAAGGAGAGATCCCCTCATCGCCCTATATGTTAAATTGTTTATTGTTTTTTGCGATATACCCAAGGCGATGAGGACTCCACCGTTTTATGCCAACACACTCCCTTCCACGAGAGTGTGATGGCCTCGACCCTGACCGAGCTCGCTCCGACGCCAAATCGCTCCGCAATATTGTCCACCAGACTGGAGTTGCCCCTATATTTTTCTATTTTGTTTCGGTGGGCAACACCCAGTCCTGCAAGCGCGGAGACGATCTGGACGTCCAAAACCCACACCACCCCCGACGCATGCTTTGCCACGATGTCTGGCTTTCTATTGCCTGCCGAGCTGGAGTACAAGTACTCCAACTCGACACGCATTCCTTTTTTGATCAAATCATCGACCAGACATCGTACCACCGCGTCATGCCTCTTAAGCCGCCCATCCGCGGCCCTATCACAACATTGGATGATGAGCGAGCGCCAAGAGAACTTTCATATATATTCCAATAATTTAATAATTTTTATGTGAATAATATTTTGTTTTATATAAGAAACTTCAATCTATTTTATAGGCGAGTTTTAAGAACTGAACTAAAAATTGACTGTACTTTGAATAATTTAAATCAGGGAAAGTTTAACTTGTATTTAAATCACACATTATTAACCCTCTGTCGGTAGCAACTCTTGAGCACTTTCCGTCGGTTGCAATGTGCCAAAAAGCACACAATTTTAAATTACCATAACTTCCGTCCCCCTCAAATCTGAGAGACATCCCTTTTCATTTCTCTTCTTTAGGATCTACCTAAAGGGTAATAAAAAAAAAATAAAAAAATAAAAATTCAGTCGAATAGAGAACCTCCTCCTTTTTTGAAGTCGGTTAAAAAAATTCAGTCGAATTGACCTCCTCCACCTTTTTTTGAAGTCGGTTAAAAAGACAAAAAATTTTATTTAATTGTTATTATTTATTTTATTAATTCACTAAACAGTTTCGGTCACCACAGGTTGACCATCTTCAGTAGTACTAAAATCTTTACCAGTGGTGACCGAAACTGTTTAGTGAATTAATAAAATAAATAATAATAATTAAATAAAATTATTGTCGTTTATTAGTTTGTAACTTTAAAAACCCTTCAATTTAAAAATAATTTGTTTTGTCCTCGTTGGAGAACAGTTTTTTCTTTTATCTGTTTTTTTAATTAAAATCTTTAAATTAATTATATTTCGTAATCATATTTTATATTCAAAATGAAACATTCTCTAGGACCAAATCAAACGTAAATATTTTTGTGTGGTATTGAAATTTATAGTTTTTGTGGTATCCATTCCAAAAAATATTTTATTACTCATAATCCAAAATAAAATACAAAATACCAGTTTTTTTAACCCGTCCCTATATAGTCTTTTGATAATGTGGACTGAAATCTCTATTAAATGTAAAAAAATAAAATAAAAAAACATATAGGCACTTCAATTAGGTGTGTGTGAAGTTAGTCCACATCAGATTCCTCCGCTGAAGACCCCTCAGAAAAAGTTGGAAGCACAGCCCCCAACTACTCGTAATATTAATTTTTCCTGGAATCAGGAAATATTAAGCAAGCTCAAACTACAGTAATCGTCATGTCTTATGAACCCTACACCACAATGTTAATATTTCACCTAACTGTTAAGTTCATTTAATTTGTTACCCTAACAATTTAAGTTAAATTGGTGGTGGATCAGAAATTTTGATATTTCTTTAGGAAAAGATTTTTGTGAAAAATAAATTCGTTTTTTTTTAACAAATTACGTATTTTCCCTTTTTAAACATCCCAGAAAAGTAAGTGATAACCTTTCAAATAGTAAAATTATAATTACAGGGTAAAATTATAACTACTTATTAAATTATAATATTAATACCATAAGTGTGCCCGTGGGACGCATTGCGCCCGATCTGAGGAGTTTGAGTATGGAGCCTGACGGAGGGATAAAGATCCTCCTGAAATTTTGAAGTTGACCTTATATATTCATTAAAAATACTCAAAATGTTTGAAATTTTAAGGATGCACTCGTATTCACAGTATCCATGGACCATCCGCCACTGGTATATATAAGCTTTTATTTCAAAATTCTTTACAAAGATAAAATATTTTTTTTTAATAAAAGCCACTTTTAAGTTAAAATTTTATATATATAACTAGATATAACCAAACTCTTGAGGATACAAATTCTCATTTAAATAGGTGTTGGTTTTATTCTTTTTTTATTTACAAAAAACACATTTTAATCTTTTATTTTTCTTTATTTTATTTTATTGTTACCAGGAACGTTTCGACATTTTCAAATATGTCATCATCAGCCTTGGAACAATCTAAAGATGGGAAAAATTCCCTCACATCGAAATTATTAGAGTATGTAACATTATTCTTTTGTTCAACAATTATTTTTGTATAAACATTCGTAACATTTTGTATAAAATAATTGTTGAACAAAAGAATAATGTTACATACTCTAATAATTTCGATGTGAGGGAATTTTTCCCATCTCTAGATTGTTCCAAGACTGATGATGACATATTTGAAAATATCGAAACGTTCCTGGTAACAATAAAATAAAATAAAGAAAAATAAAAGATAAAAATGTGTTGTTTTTTTTGTCAAAAAAGAATAAAACCAACACCTATTTAAATGAGAATTTGTATCCTCAAGAAGTTTGGTTATATATAGTTATATCTATAAATAAAAAATTCTCAAAAAACTAATCAAGAAATTAAAATTTTATTATAATAAGTGACTACGCTTTTATTTTAGCCATTCGACTAGGGAATTTTTTCGATTAAAGAGAAAGCTTTTAGAGCATTTTGAAATAAAAGAGTGAGCTTTTAAAAAGTTTGTTTTTTAGTATTATAAATGTACTTCTGATTATTTAAATAATTCTTAATGTATTTATATTTAAATTTACGTCTTTGAAAGAAAAACTTCAACTTTCTAAACAACCTGTAGCAGGACAACAAACTTGCTTCAAAACCCTGTTGACGACGATAATGATGATGATCGCCACAAAGCGTTAATTTATTGATATGTTTTCGGAATTTCGAGTTAAAAACTCCATCAAAATGAATGTTTCGAATTATTTTAAAATTTTAATATCTTTTCATAGTTAAGGAATCGTAAACTTTTCATTCAAAATGAAAACTTACACACACAGGCACAAACTACTATATCTATTTATATATTTGGAAATATTTAAGGTAATATTTCATAGACTCTATTGACCGGCATAAAATCTCCTTTCAAAGCTGTGAGGGGGCGGAAAGGGGGGGTCGAGGAACGTAAATTTCAAGTTTTGTTATTTTCGTGCTCCTGGAATGGCAGAAGGGATTTGTGGCTGGAATTTATTTCTATACGAAACGTCGTAATTGTCAATAAAGAGAGCAAGTAGACGGCAGAAAAGAAATGTATTTAAGATACTGATTATATTTTTTCAGTAATATAGTGTATATTTTCAAAGTTTTTTAGGCAAGATGTGTAATAAACAAATGGATCTTATTTGTTTAATTAAAAATTTACATATAGAACGAAGGCGTACTTGATCTCTTTAGATAGGCCGTGGGCAAACTTGGGTACAGTTTACCAGCCATTTTTTATGTACTAGGGAAATTAAGAGACTTTTTCGTTGAATTGGCTCATAAAATCGGGCTTTAGAAAGGGTTGCAATGAGGCCTTTGTAACATAAGTTATATTTCAAGATAGAAGTAGATTTTAAAGTCGGTTAGCATTTAGGACACAGCAAACTATTTGGCTGTCAGTTAAATTCACGTCCACTCAAATTTTAACATATTCTTCTTCGAGTGCCATACCCGAAACGGGTGTCGGCTCCTCTCCACATATACCTGTGCTGAGTGTGTTTAGTTGTTTTACACAGATGTATGGGACCTACTTTTTAACGCCGGTTCCGAACGGCTAATTTGGAGAGGTTACTAGGCAATTATACTCTTGGTAGGTTGCCATTACTTTCCAAGAGGAGGCGACTGAAAATATCTATCTGCCGAGACTCGGTCTCGAACCAGCGATCTTCGAGTCAGCGACCCAACACTCTAGCCACTGACCCACAGTCGCCTCTTTTAACATATACAATGTTCAAATTCGACCCCTATCATTAATATACAAGCATTCTCTTGTAACCTGAATGAAATATATTAGACTCAGTGCTTCAGCGAGCTCTTATTCGAATGTTCTATTCATTTTAGTCAAATGTACTGTATTAGGTTAAAA
The DNA here is from genome assembly GCA_024734495.1 of Forficula auricularia. Classification (NCBI taxonomy): domain Eukaryota; kingdom Metazoa; phylum Arthropoda; class Insecta; order Dermaptera; family Forficulidae; genus Forficula; species Forficula auricularia. Next base: position 5,238,629 of record JALMQS010000073.1, on the reverse strand, counting down.
AATCGATCCACATTATTATTACTTTACCATACAGGGTATGGTCAAGTATTGTAATCGTGCATGAAAAAATTTTTTTTTCCTTCTTTTTTTCGAAATATCTCAAAAACTCGTGAAACTAATTTGATTAAAAAATTGAGCTAAACCATGGCATTTCGGTCTACAAAAAACCCCTAATAAGTGAACATCGAAAAAATTATATTTTTTGAGATAATAATTTTGTCAAAATGTCTGTTAGTCTGTGCGTTACCAAATTTTTGTGGACGAGCTAGCTCAAAAACTAGTGTGAATATCGAAACCAAATTTCACTTGTTGTTTTGGTCCATTGAGATTAAGAGCTGATTAGATTTTGGTGCATTTCGACCCAAAATTAAGGGGGCTGGAGGGGGGGTTAAAAATTAAAATTCTAGGCCATTTGAGCAAACTCAACCAAATTTTCTATACATAATCAGTGGGACCCCAGAAGTCTAAAAATGCAAAAACTAACCGCTTAAAATGGGGGGGGGGGGTGTAGGGTCAAAAAATTAAAATCTTGGCCAATTAACAAACTCAACCAAATTTTGTATACATAATCAGTGCGACTCCAAAAACTAACCCCCTTCCCTACATGATTATAAATAATTTTATTAAATATTAAATATAAGTGAGGGGCCAGGTTGTATGATAAAGTCAAGTGGATGGCCTCATCAGAACACGTCATCTTATTTTTTTTTATATTAACGTATAATAAAATATAAAAAGGAAAACAGGAAATATTATGGTTACTCAAAATAACAAGAAATTCGTACATAATAAATATGTATTTGAAAAAAAACACATACAATTTCAAAATGTGTAAAAATGAAAAAATAAAATAAAAAGTATGAAATGATTTCGCAAAACAAAATAAATTTAATTACTTAAACTCTTAATAAGATCATCGAGAGGTTGCCATTCATGACAAGTAGTTTTGTTAAGCATTTCTTTGGTTAATAATAAATTTTTACCGGTTTCCGTGATTAAACAATTTCTATTTTTTCGTTTGATTAAATTTAATGAAAAAAATATACGTTTTGCTGCAGAGTTTCCGTGTGGTAGACATGATGTTTTTCAAAAATTTACTTAGTGTCGGATACAGTAATTCATTTAAAACATTTTTTGAATAATTTATTTAATCAATAGTTTTTAGTACATTTTTTTGCTTGGACATCAGTTATTTTTGAATTATATAAATCATTGCTAATTGTGATTTGATAATATCATATTTTTACTTGCCTCAAAACTTATCTTATTATTAAATATATCATTTTTAGTATTTAATATTAACCTCCACTCAGAGTTAATATATTATTTTCGAAATCAGAATCATTAACCCCATTTTAGGAAATATTTTGAGTAATGGAATGATCGAAACAGCTCTTTTTCAGTCATCTATCCGTACTTTATATTGATATTTTTTGGGACTGTAATGTATCATAAATGTAATACTTTTGAGATATTTTTAGGAATGTACTAGAAACTAAATTATTTCAATGTTAAAGTACTATTGTACTTTTCAAGAAAAAATGTACTGCAAATAATACATTTGTACTGTAACCACAGCAATGATTAGACTACTAGGCGATCCAGCTTAACTACTGCACTCCATTATCTAACTCATTGTAGAATCGTCTCAGGTGCATTTTTTATAGATATAGTTTGTTCTGAATAAATAAAATCAATAAGGCTCATTTGCGTGAAACACTCGATTTTCAAACAATCTACCCACAATCGCAATTAAATTAGACGAACAAACGCATTCACCAACATGTTTATCGCTATTACTTCTAGACACTAAAACTCCCTTCCTGCATCTGTCTTCAACCTTCAATCTTTCACGAATCAAATCCACAGGTACCTTAAACACCAAAAACAGTGAATATCGATTAATTTTTGAAACATAGCAGAATATTTGCTAATGATATGATGAATCATATTACTAGATACGTTCAGTGAACATTTTTTGACAGTTTGCTGGATTTTTCAATTTTTTATGAACATGATAACTGAAGATGAAAGCTTGTAAAATGTTGGTGCTCAAGCTTGAATTTTCAAAAAAAAGCAGCTGAGAAATATATGAGTTGAAATTCATTAACAACTGTTTGTATTCTTAAGCTGCGTATTTGTGTTAAGTTTCAACTTTCCAGCTCACACCTCGCTGATAAAAATGTAGGGAAATCTCTAAAACGGAAATACAAACGAATAGATATATACTTAAGATTAACTCTCAATCGGTCTATTGAGCTAGAATTAGATCAAATGTTTGAGATTAATAAACTGCATCTTCTCAAAAGTTTCAGCTTTTATAGCTCAAACCGTTCACTAACAATTAATTGTCAAATATCAAGTAGAGTATCTTGAAAGTTTTTACTTTTTTTCCTCCAATTTGAGTATAGAAAATTCAGTATGACATAACAATGTCAAGGGCATCAATACGTCATTCAGTGATAACAATGTCTAATCTAAATTAAGTGTTCGTGGCTCCAAGCTCCCCCACTAGAAAATATTTATTATCCCATACATTTCTTTTATTAGGTATATAGTGTGTCAACCTCCCGTGTCGAGATAAAATAAATAAATAAAAAAAAATCAATAAAATCTTTTTTTTTTGGGCAAGTAAAACGAAATAATTGTTCTGATAAGGAAACTAGAAGGCGGATCTGGCTGGCCCTTGGACTATAAAGCAAAGGGTCATTTCCGAGAAGTGAACGACTTTTTAGGCCAGAGGGGGGCCTTATGGTTTTAAGTGCAGTTAGCACTCTGCATTATCTACTCACCCTGCGAAATAAGCTAATGAAAAAGCCACCCCCTTTCAACAGGAAGGGTCTTGGCATCGTATCTCGGAACTTCAATCTTTTTTTTTTGGTGTGGAGGGAAAACGAAATAAAATGGATTCGAAAACATTCCAATGAAATTATAGTACGATAAACACGTCGCATAAAAAATAATTAAAAAATAATGTTGGTTTGAAAAATAAATGGTTAATACTCTGTCTTAATTACGAATCATGCAAACTGTTTGATGAATCCTCCCTCGATGAAATTTATTTATTTAAACAAAATATACAATTGCATACGAGACAATATTATTATTTCAATTTACACGAAAATATTACTAAGGGATGAAATCAGAAAAAGTGTAAACTTTTTCAGGAATTTTAATAGTTCTTCAGGGAGAAAAAATTTTATTCGACCAAAACTCGTCTGGACTTGTCATTGACTTGCTTGAACTGGTAGAGAGGCAGAGTTCAAACCTTCTAGATGCACCCTTTTCGAAAAAATCATTCATTCTAATTGCCCTTTGACATTATGCAATAATTTCATTTCATTTCGTGTACCATTATAAAATATACTTTTCAAAACAAAAAATGTTTTTTTTTATAGAAATATTTGAAATAAAGGATAATAATCTGAAAATTTAAAGATCTTTAAAAGAAATTTTTTTTAATAAAATGTACTTTTAAGTTAAAATTTTATTATAATAAGTGACCACGCTTTTATTTTCGTCAATCGAGTAGGGAAATTTTTCGATTAAAGAAAAAGCTTTTAGAGCATTTTGAAATAAAAGAGTGAGCTTTTAAAAAGTTTGTTTTTAGTATTATATATGTGTACTTCTGATTATTTAAATATTTCTTAATGTAGGTATTTATATTTAAATTTACATCGTTGAAGAAAAACTTAAACTTTTTAATGAATTTTAATGATTTGACAATTATTTGTCTTTTTCACGATTTACTTATATACTTATAATATACTTACATATACTTCAGTCAGTTCTATTTTTTTCTTTAATTTAATTTTATTTTTCGCTCATTTTTGGAAAAGTAATCGATAACCACATCATACAATTTTTCGTTATTTTTCAAATTTAACCTGAAAAAAAAGTTATCCAGTAATAAAATTTTACTTTTCAATTAATTATTTATTCAAAATCAAAAGTAAAGATTTTGTTTAATTCTCTCGGTAATAGAGTTGAGAGGAGTAAGAGCAAAGAGTAAGAAGATAGCTGTCCCATTGAATGAATTAGTAGTTCTCTCCTTAACCGGAATCCTAAATGAGAATCCACCCCTAACGATAGAAAATATTTACGAAAATTAAAGAAATAGAAATTAAAAGTGGTATTTTAAATTAGCGCATAAATCCAGAAGAAAAATAATCCATGGAATAGGCCTCTACGAAGGATTACCACGTAGTTTCTAGTTTTTTTTTTGTTTTTTTTAATGATATTGGTGTGAGAAGGAGATACACCAGAAGGTGCATCCCCTAAAGGCCTGTATGGGATGGCCCCTCCATCGTGAAAAGAACAGAGTAGAAGGAAAGAAGCCGGAATCACGAGCCAAATCTCAGAAAGTTAGATTCAAATCAATATCCAATTTACTAAGTTTTTAGGGGCTTCGAGTAGTGGTAAATTCTCCGTGCGATAAATTGGGTTCAATTAGTTTGAGAAACTAGTATTCCGGGCAATTTTTATATGTGTTTATTAGTTTGTTGAAAAATATGTATTAATAGTGAAAAATGTGGTTTTTAACAACATGTTTTAATAAATAATTCATTATTTCGCTAACGAGATATTAAAAATAAATGAAATATAATTTAATTGCATTTTAATTTAATTAATTTTATTCAACCAATTATTTTACATAAATTAATGTATACATTGTATCTTCGACTTCGGAGATTACTTCCCCACCATCGACTGTCCTTGATCTTCTTGAGCTTGCCATCATCTTTTTAGTCCCTGTTTTTAATAAGAGGAAAAAACTAATTAAAAAAAAAACCCTCTTTTCCGATAATTATATTGATCCTTCTATCCTCATAATTTAATTGTAATAATAATAAATTTTATTGAACCAATTATTTTACATACATTAGCGTATACATTTTATTTGAGCTTCGACTTCGGAGATTTCATCCCCACCATCGACTGTTCTTGATCTTCTTGTGCTTGCGATAATGATTTTAGTCCGTGTTTGTAGTAAGAGGAAAAATTCACGAAATAATAAGCCTCTTTGCCGTTATTTATAAAAGAAAGGAATGAATCAGAGGAAAATGATGATGCTGTAATGAAAGATGAGCGTTAGGTCCTGTAGAGTTCCAGTATTAGGGGGTTTAGACTAGTTTGGGTCTTTTGTTTGAACCGATTGGTAATGTCGCTTAGGTATAATTTAATTGTTTATTTTTATTTTTTAAATTTTATTAAACCAATTATTTTACATGAATCAATGTATACATTGTATTTGAGCTTCGACTCCGGAGATTACTTCTCCACCATCGACTGTCCTTGATCATCTTTTTAGTCCTTGTTTTTAATAAGAGGAAAAAACTAATTAAATAAAAAAACCTCTTTTCCGATAATTATTCCAATTCCATATTTTCATTCCTTCTCCCTCGATCTCCAATCCTCATAATTTAATTGTTTTTTTTTTAATTTTTAATAATAATAATAAATTTTATTGAACCAATTATTTTACATGCATTAGCGTATACATTTTATTTGAGCTTCGACTTCGGAGATTATAATAATTTAATTGTAATTATTCCTGAATAGATAAATAAATTTCGATACATTCTTTTTGTGGAAAATAAGTAAATAAAAAATTTACTATTTTTAAAAAATATTTTCTTAATTACTTTTATATAGAGCTATGACGATGCAAAATGGTCTAATAGGCATATCGATCGACCTAGGGCAACAAATGAAAATTTCATTCACCTGCTCTATTCATTTTAATTTTATCCATCACCGAAAATAATTTTTCTTAAATGCCCTAAAACTAAATCATGAATGATGAAAATTAATTTTTCGTCATGATTCCACTCCTTTTATTTTCCATTCAACGGACTTTTTGTCTTTCATCGATGCCACCTGCAGCCGGAACATCCCTTCATTAAGGTGAAAACAACCGAAACGATTCGTCACGCTTTATTGTACGACCCAATTTCATGGATTTATCATATTTTTTCAATAACTATAATTTTGTAAAAAAAATGAAACCGGATGCCCTAAGAAAAGGGTTGGAACTTAAAAACCTGAATTTAGTGATCCTATTTCTCTAGATAACTTGAATTTATTAAAGTAATGGACAAGTAAATATATATTTACTTTCATAATTTTAAAATTTACATTTATTACCTGGAACAATATTTTTGCACATGAAATCACTACCAGACCAATGCCATGGTGAAGAAGAGGTTCTAACTATAAGGATACTGGTTAAATGATATTTCGTAACTGAATTTACTCATCTGTATATCTTTGAGCAAGAGGAATCTTTAATAAATAAATAAATTAGAGAAATTTAAAAAATTTAAATATATAAACTTGCATATAGGCTTACTTTTTTGTCTGTTCTATTACAATTACATAAAAAGTATAATAAAATAGAAAGATTTGATAAATTTTCAAAAAAATCTTGAAGAGGTCGACAGTCAAAGAAGTTTAGTGCCCACTGCTTTAAAGTAGCCGCATACAGAATGGGGCTTAAAGATCTGACATATTTTGAAGAGGTAAAAAAAAATAAAAAAATTTATCTAGAAATAAACTGAATATATTTTTGAAAAGAATATAAAATAAATGTTTTTTTTAATGTGTTTTAAACATTATATCAGATAAAAAAAAAGGAGGGGGTCAAAAAAAATTCTAGCCCTTTCAACCAAACTTAACCAAATTTTGTATACTCATTCTGTGGATCCCCAGAAAGCTAGAAAAAGAAAAACTAACCACCCAAAATGGAGGGGGGGGCTCAAAATTGAAAATACTAGACCTTTCGACCAAACTTTGGTTAGTTTTTGCATTTCTAGCCTTTTTGGAGCCCACAGAATATGTATACAAAATTTGATTGAGTTAGAATTTTTATTTTTGCCTCCCCCCCTTTTCATGATAATGTTTAAAACACATTTAAAAAAAATATTTTATGTTCTTTTCAAAAATATAGTCAGTTTTTTTTTAGTTAATTTTTTTTATTTTTTTATTCCTCTTCAAAATGTGGTAGATCTTAATACCCCACCCTGTATATAATTTCAAACATTATTAGCACCGGTAATTAGGGGGAAATTGTAATAGTTAAAGCACTTTTTTTAGTTTTTCGGTCTTCTATTTTTTCTATACTACAGGAACGTATTAAGAAATTTCATAGAGATTTAAATTCTAGGCATCTTTTGTATTTACATGTTATTTTAAAATTAATAAGGAAAAATGTATTGAAGGAGACAATAAAAGAGTGTATTTTCTGCTGGAATTTTAAATTTTATTTATTTATAACGAGAATATAGTTTCGAGGGCTTTGCCTCTTCATCAGTCCTTTTTTGTCAAAAAAGGTGTCTATTCCATAACATGTGGAGAATGTGATTCGACCTATATAGGAAAAACAGAACGAAATTTAAACACACGCATTTCGGAACACAATAGAGTTTTTAAAGGGGTTCGAGGATTAGTGCATTTGCAGACCATTCAATCTCCGAGAAACATTGTTTTCCAGATGAATCAAATATTAAATTTAATTGAAAAGTTTTTGTTTTGCCGAGAGTAGCAGAGTTGTTGATTCACAAAGAGAAACAAAGAGGTTGTCCTCTGCTTGATGCAAATAAACATATACACATATATATCAAGATGATATATCTGTATATATATATATTATTTATTTGTTTGAGACTATAGTTTCGAAGACTTGGTCTTCATCATCAGTCTTTCTTCAATTATAAATGTTTTTCATGGAGTCAATATCCATATGATAAAAAAACATTTATAATTGAAGAAAGACTGATGATGAAGACCAAGTCTTCGAAACTATAGTCTCAAACAAATAAATAATATATATATATACAGATATATCATCTTGATATATATGTGTATATGTTTATTTGCATCAAGCAGAGGACAACCTCTTTGTTTCTCTTTGTAAATATTAAATTAATTAGATCAGAATTAGATCCCTTAAAAATTAGTATTTTCGAATCGTTAGAAATTTTAAAATCATACAATAATTCACCAAAAAAATTCTTAAATCGGAAAATAGAAATTCCCGAAAGCTTTATTTTAAAAATAGCCGCTAAAATATAAACTTTCCGAACGCCACCTACAGTCAAAATAATAAAACAAGTATAAATTTCAATTCTTAACTTAAATCTCTAAAAATTAATTTCTTTACCTAACCACATGAAAGATTTTAACCTTTCATTCATAAATTAATTCCTGTGAATCCATTGTAATAGACTGATGAAGAGGGCAAAGCCCTCGAAACTATAGTCTCGTTATAAATAAATAAAATTTATAATTGCAGCAGAAGACACACTCTTTTATTGTCTCCTTCAATATATAAAAATTCTGCTACTCTCGGCAAAAACTTTCATTTTGAAAAATGTATTGCCAAATGATTATTTACTTTAAGACAAAGCCTTAATTTTACGCAGCCTTGAAGAAGGGGTGACGAATTGATTGCCTATATTCAGGCGTATTGCTAGAATTTTTTAAATATGACACATTGAGGGGGGGGTCCTAGCTCCCCTTAGCGACCGGGGTATCGTTCTGTTTTTCCTATAAAATAGTAAATAAAAAAATTCTAAAAATAGTAAATCAAAAAGGATGTTATGGTTTTATATAAATAAATATATTCTAAACATAACAATTAGTAAATTGGACTATATCTAACTTTCTGAGATTTGGCTCGTGATCCCGGCTTCTTTTCATTATACCCTGTTCTTTTCACGATGGAGGGGCAAGCCCATACAGGCCTTTAGGGGGTGGATCTTCTGATGTATCTCCTTCTCACATCAATATCATTAAAAAAAAAATTATCATTTCGGAATGTCCTAAAATCAAATTTAACCAATTTGAAATCAATTGAATTTAAAATCATCACATCTTCAGTGAACATTTACATCTAAAAACGACTGGTTCGACTTTCGGGGTGTGTACTGATCACACTGCAGTATGGGATATGTTATTTGAATTCTGAAATAATTGTCCAAAATATTCACTAGCTCTCGTTCTATAATATGTACATTAGTATGGTATTTGGGAAAAATCAGCTTTTTTATCAAAGCAAATTACATGAAATATGTTTTCCAGAAAGTAAATAAAAATCTAAATATTTTCACAAAGATTATAATTTTATGTTGGGCCGCATTCAATTTCACCGCTGGGACGTATGTGGTTCACGAGTTGGATTAGCTCTTTTGAAAGTTCATTCATTCAGAAAATTGAAAAATAATAATTTTTTTACAATATAATGAAAAAATGTAATTCAGTAATAGAGGGATCCTGTCATGTAACTGTCTGCAGCAGCTTAATCTCCTCTAAAAACTCAAAAATTTTCAGAAAAATATTTTCATTTTTTTTCGTCCAATTTATAAGTTATTAAAAAATTATAATAAATAATTCAACTACCAAAGCTATAACATAAAATATAAATATAATTATTTCAATAATTGGGCTTTTTGACTAAAGGCCTATGTTTTGCCCTTGGCGAGGACACGTGTCGGTAGATAGTTATTTACAGGTATAAAGCACTGATAATGCCAACACATAAATTGACGAAACCTTCGAATATAAATAGGAATAAATAATTTTAAAGAAAAAGACAAGTTGTATATTTTTTTATGCCTAACACCTGCTCCAAAAATCATAGAAGCCAACACCCCCTATAGGTCTGTGGCAAATGAAAAATGAAGGGCTATGGATAAAAACGATCAATTTCCATTTCAAGTTTTTAAAAAATTTGTTTTCACAATTTAAATTATCAAAAAATTGTTTCAAATTGTAGTTTTTGTTTAATAAATTGAATTTTAGTAAAAATATTTTTTACAATATTATCATTTCCCTCCACAAATCCACAAACCTACATTTTTTTTTGTTTTGTTTTTTTAATCAAATTAAGATTATTAATATATGTAAAGATAATATATAATAATTTACTTTATATATATTTTTTTTAATGATAATGATGAGAGAAGGAGTTACACCAAAAAGGTGCAACCCCTAAAGGCCTGGGTTAACCCCTCCATCGTGAAAAGAAGAGGAAAGAATTTTATGGGTTGGGTGGGGGTCGAAGGTATCTGTGGATACGAGTCTTAAATAGCTGAGGGTTATAAGTCGCGGGAAAGATGGTGGCAGGGAGCGAGTTCCAGTCTCTGGAGGTCAAAGGGATAAAAGAGTTGGCGAAATAATTAAAGGTCCTTTTCAATGAGATCACTAAATAAAATATAATTTTTATTTTTTACTTTATCCAATGCGAAGCATGGGGAAAGTATTGTAATCGGTCTAGCGGCAAGCGCGACTTCAAAGGGTCCTCATGTAAAGACTACGGAACCCATGGACTCAATTATGTTCACAAATTGTAGTATTCAATTAGGTTGAATTTTAGCACGTGACGGTTTTGCCAAAAATTACATGGGGTCTCGTCGAGAGGCCAAAAAGTGCGATTTTTTCATTTAGTGCGTGCGGATGTATGTATGTATGGATGGATGGATGTCTGTTATCGTTTTTTTGGCTCACGATTTTTTCCACACCGTTGCACCGATAGAAATGAAATTGAAAACCTAGCATTAGTTTAACAAAATAAAGGGCTGATTAGTTTTTGGTACATGTCGGTCCTCAAACACTAGTACTTTATTTCAGTACTTTTTTAGTTTTTTCTAAATATTTTGAAAATGACCTAACCAATTTTGATGAAATTTAATATCCTAATTAAGTACCTTGGGGACCACAAAAACGTTTAAATAAAGTTTTTAGTAAAATTATATTTTAAAGTACTTTACTCTAGAGTAAGATAGTACTTTTTAAAAAATTTTATTTTAAATTCCTTAAAACTTATTCAATTGATCGTTTTATATAACTCATTTAACCTTACTTAAGTAAGAATGGATAGGCTTCTCTCTGTGAAATGCTAAAAATTTGGGAGGAAATTTTATAAGTAACCATAACAACTGCGTTGTTTTCTTATCCGTTACTTTTCCTGAAGACATAGAGGAATCGAGTTAAAACCAAAAATAGCGATTGATTCTCATCTAGTACTTGAGGAATAACCATTCTATATTGAATTTTTGACGTTTCGGTTTTTATTGGTAAACATTGCAGAAGACATAGAGGAATCGAGTTAAAATCAAAAATAGTGATTGATTCTCATCTAGTATTTGAGGAATAACCATTCTATATTGGATTTTTGACGTTTCGGTTTTTATTGGTAACCATTGCTGAAAACATGGAGGAATCGATCTAAAATCAAAAATAGCGATTGATTCTCATCTAGTACTTGAGGAATAACCATTCTATATTGGATTTTTGACGTTTCGGTATTTATTAGTAACCATTGCTGAAGACATGGAGGAATCGAGCTAAAATCAAAAATAGCGATTGATTCTCAACTAGTACTTGAGGAATAACCATTCTATATTGGATTTTTGACGTTTCGGCTTTTATTGGTAACCATTGCTGAAGACATGGAGGAATAGAGCTAAAATAAAAAATAGCGATTGATTCTCAACTAGTACTTGAGGAATAACCTTATTGCATTCCTTTTTTGATGTTTTGACTATTAATGGTCAAAACATCAAAAATCGAATGAAATAAGGTTATTCCTCTAGTATTAGATAAGAATCGATCGTTATTTTTGATTTTATGTCGATTCCTCCATGTCTTCAGCAATGGTTACCAATAATAATCGAAGGGTCAAAAATCTAATGTAGAATTGTTATTCCCCAAGTAATAGATGAGAATCGATCGCTATTTTTGATTTTAAGTCGAATCTGGACAAATTATTAAATTGGGCTACGCATCTGAAGGCAGTTTCATCAAGTGGAAGAATTGCCGCCAAAATTATATGGCCTTTAATTAATAAAAGAAGCCCACTTGAGTTGGATCAGAAATTAAATCTATATAGGGCCATGGTGCGCCCTCGTCTTACTTATGGGGCACCTTTATGGTTTGGTCATGCGGCCAAAACAAATGTTTCGCTTATTGAAAGAGTTGAAATAAAAACTCTCAGGACAATTGCTAACCCTCCGCCAGGAATCAACAACTACATAATCAGAGAAGGACTACAAATTGAGAGCCTGCAAGACCACATTCGGAAATTATCGTTCAAGTTCCAAAAAAGGCTAATTACTCATATGAATCCATTAATTACATTTATCAATCTCGGATAATTATTAATCTCGTTTTGCTTTCTTGTTATATTTTATTTTAAGTTTCTTTTTTTTTTAAATTGGTTCTAGAGGTTTTTTAAAATTTTTCCTCGTTTTATCATTATTTGGTGAATCGAACGAACTAAGAAGTGTTAAACAAATTCTAAAGAAGGATGAATTGTGGGTAGCAAGCCCGAAGTCACCGTCAAAAATAAAGCTGACAAAGAATGTATATTCATCATAATAACCATTTCTAGTTCTGTTAAAATCAAGTAATGATAAAAATAAATTCACATTATTAAATATTAAATAACTCTAATCAAAATCTTTATTATCATTGAAAACTTCACATCCCTCCTTTTCATATTATTTTATTTGTTTTTTTTATTATTCTTAATCAATTTTTTTATTAATTTTCACACTAAAATTAGTAACGTAACTTCACAGTAAAATACAATCAATTTCAGAAAGAAAGCACTAAGAGAGAATACCCTGAGAAACACCCGCCACCATTTTCAACCAAAAACCAACATCCAAAGTACTAATTAACCACACCAAGCTTTTTTTCTTTAATCAAATTATTATTAGATTTGTGAAAGAATATTTTGATGGTTTACTTCTTCGATATGGATTGTTTTTTTACTTGTTCCACCATTTTTTCCACTTCCCCTTCTCAAGCGTCAGTATTATCCATCTTCATCTAAAAAATCCTTTCTTTTTCGCATTAGTCCTCTCGTTAGCATTAATTAAATAACAAATTTTGCATCTTATTAATATAATTAATCTTTTTGGAATGTAGAATACAAGTTAAATATTGATGAGTTTTTTTTTAACGGGCCGAATTACTTCTAGCTTAAGAGAAGAGGAAATAAAAATGGGTGACAAGAAGAACGAGATGAAGACAGAGGGCCGCAGAGGGGAAGGACAGACATTATGCAAATCGGGGACGAACTTTTTGTGCAAATTAAATGACCATTTTGGAAAATTAATTACAAACAAACAAAAAATAAATAATAATAATAATAATAATGAAGAAGAAGACAAAACGATGTGACAAAAACCTCTTTTGGGTTTTATGCACTTTATAAAGAAAAATCAAAAAGCAATTTAAAAAATATATTTTCCATTTTGAATAAAAAAATTTTTTAATATATTATATTTCTTTCCTTTTGTCATACCAGAGTATGGTCAAGTAATGTATTCGTGCTGGAATAAGGTTTCTTTTTTGGCTTCGTTTTATCAAATTTTCGAAAAATTCTAAAATATATTTTAAATTAAAAATATTTAGTTTGCCAAGAGAAGCAGAATTGTTAATTTTTAAGGAGAAAATCAATGAGGTTTGATGCGAATAAACATATTATTGCCACCTTTCTATCGGCTATATAATTATATCAGTGTGATCGGTCTATGGATGCTGTGCATACCTAAAATTTCAAAACTTCAAATGTCTTTTTAGACCATCTCATAAACAATTTGAAAAATAACGAAAAATTTTGTGTTTATCCATAAATTTTATAAAAAGAAGGCAAAAATAAATATCCGCATCCACTGACATCCATCATATTATTGAAAAAAATCAGATTTTTAATGAGAGATTTGTGTTTACATAAAGAAAAAAATTATTTTATGCATTTTATGCTACCTACTCTAATTTTAATTGTATTTTCAAAATAAATTTTATTTCAAGTTGCGAGGTGCCTTCTGGACTGCTAGCACTCATCACAGCGGGATGCCTAACTCTTCGCCTGAATCGCTCGAGCTTCGGTGTTTCCACCCTGCTTGCTGAAGAGAGTAGGGAATGGCAAATGTTAGCGAGGCAGAAGGGCGGGTCGCCAACAAGCAAGCCGCTTGCTGCCAGTAACGTTTCGAGTTTCGCGTTTCGGTCTCCGCGAGAGTACCAGTTCAACAGTGGCGAGCGGTCCATGGATGGGTGTGGATGATGCTCATCCCTAATATTTCAAAACGTCAAGAGTTTTTTCATATCGTGTAATAAAAAATCTAATATATCTAAAATTTGAAAAATAACAACAAATTCTGCGTTTATCGTAGAATTTTACAAAAATGAGTGAAAAGTAAAATAAAATTTTTAAAAATGAAGCGTTCTTTTTTGGTTCATTAATCCATTCAACTATTTAAATTTAATAAATTGTTGTCCGATTGAATTCATGATAATTTAACGTGGAATGGTGATAGTGGCTTTTTCATCCGCCCTCTATGAATCAATGGCTTTTCGCCGAAAGTTGCGTGATCTTGAAAGACGTTGCGTGTGACATTGCGTGTGACGTTCGTTATGTTAGATGGTTAGCGTGCCGTCCCCTTCCCATCCCTGGATATACTTGCATAATACCAGCAGTTTGGAATGGCATGACCACCCCCGCTGCCCGTGACAAACATCCACCCCTAAATAAGGCTCGTTTTGAATCGTAAGAAACCTGCGTGTCACCCCCTAAGTGGAGACGGGAAACCACCCTGAGGGGGATAAATATATATATACTTTTCAATTTTAATTACTGAAAGTGATGAAAAAAATCATTTGTAATTAATAAATTGACTATCCCGAAGGGTTGTAAAGTCGAGGGGAAGTTGAACGATAAAGGGTTTGGTTTGATTAGGTGGCTAGTTAACGAAAACGCAAACAAAATTTAATGGCGTTCAAGGCTAATAAGGGAATCGATATTAATTTGACAAACAAGAGCCGAGAAAAAGACATTAATAATAGTTATTAAATTTGCAGCTATTACGAGCAGGCCAGGTAGTATAAAGAAATGAAAATAGAGTATTATGATAGATGGAAGAAAAACAAATTTAATATCCACCGATATTTTTAGCCGGTCTACGGAAAAAGACCAAAGACATGGCCGAAATAGAAAAACACACCTAGGTATTTTTTTTTTTATTACCCATTAAATTATTCCTACATGCAATTATTTGCAAATTTATATTCTTGTTTCAAAACATTGTAAATATTATGTATAGAATATATAGTCAATAAAATTTTTATTGAAATCTTATGTACATAGGTAATAAGGTAATATTATTATTAATAGAAAATTTGATTTTAATCAGGTTGATAAAATTAGTACTGTAATTAATTTTTATTTATTTTTTTTGCATATTATAAAGAGAGTTATTTATGTAATATAATATTCCAAATAAATGATTATAAATTAAATTCAATGGTTTTAATTATGAAAAGATTTTATAAGCTATTAAAAAATCGTGTTTTATAAACTTGAATTAGAAACGCTTGTGATAAAATACGAGCCTAGTATTTTTTATAATATTTTGATTTATATTAAAAAAAATACGAATAATTTTTCAAGCATTTCATTTATATCAAATCAATAAGCCGGCCAAGTGCGAGTCGAACGGGATAAATACTTAAAAAATCTATTTTATTCTTATTTGTAGTAGATAAGGAGAAGAATGTAAGTATTTTCATAATTTTTCCATTATTTTATGTTCAGTGTTTTTGAAATTCCTGTAAGTAAAGTATGAAAAATAACTACTTTGACGCTCTCTTACACTATTATTTTAAAGTGAATTAAATTTAATAAATTCAGTTTAAGAGGATCTGTACATGGGTCAGAAAACATTTTCAGGTTAATTTGATTTCAAAAATTTTGGACAAATTTAATTAATTAAACTTGTCAACACTTTTAGATAAGTTTCTCTTTTTTGCGTTCGGATTTCCCGGGATTTCAGATTTCCGGGGTTCCGATTTGAGGGGATCCACTGTATGTATTAATTTTAGTTTATTTCTTAGAGAGGATAATATCGAAGGTTCGATCTTCATCATTAGTCTTTTTAATTAGAAACATTTTATGTAATTTCTCATGGGTTCAAATACGATAGTAGTAGTGAATTCGCTTTGATGTAATAGCAAGCTGTTCACTAAACGATTGTCATTCGTTTCTTTAATGACCCGTTTGCTATTTGGACAAAATGAATTTACCTACATCTACTCGGGTTTTTGAACCCATGAGAAATAACATAAAACATTTTTTTATTTAAAAGGCTGATGATGAAGGTCAAACCTTCGAAACTATAGTCTCTAAAAAATAAATTATACAATACATGTTTATCTGGGGGCACAGCAGTGCCCCAGCCAAGTTCGATTCGAGCGGGGATGTGTGCACTGCCAGACTACCCTTTACAGGAAACAACTCAGGCCATTTTGACGCCTCTGTAACTTTGTAATGGAAACCTCTACATGGCTGAAATTTTTTTCCAAAATACTGGTCCATAAGCTTAACTAAATTACATAGTTCTACTGTTTACACCATCCAAGTTACAAGAAGCCAAAGATAGGCTTTTTCGTCACTCACTCACTGACTCACTCACTCATCAAAATTCTAGAGTACTTCCGCTAACCCTAGAACGCTGAAATTTGGGAGGCAGGTAGATTTTGGGGTACAATTAATGGGAAAAATCCAAAAATCGAAACTTTCCCTTCTTCAGGACCGAAAATGAAGGGTTGAAAGTTATAGACTTAATTAACATATACTAAAAATTCAATTAACCTAGAATGCTGAAATTTGGCATACTGGTATAGCTTGACACATTAATAAAGGATGAAATTGAAAAATCGAAACTTTTTCTTCTTCAAGGCCCGAAATGAAGGGGTGAAAGTTATAGGATAAATCCAACTTACAAAAAGAAGTGAAATCTCAACAAATACACTTGTGTAAAAAAGGCCAAGTTCGATTAATAAAATCCGTTTGCCAAAAAAAGTAGTGAGATCTAATTGCCAAGTTCAACATCATCAATTTATTAAATGAGTCGAGAATATATTAGTAACTTCAATTAAAACGCATGTTTTTCATTTCACATGTCCCTCTATATTTTATTGATTTCACATTTTTAGTTGAAATTATTTTCAGAAAACTTGGCTTTTACGGATTATTATTTATGTCACAAATTACTAGTTACCATATCATGGGATCTTAATAAGAGGGAATGGTGGAGGCCCTATCAAACAATAATAATAATAATTTAATCCGTAAAAGCCAAGTTTTAGGAAAATAATTTCAACTAAAAATGTGAAATCAATAAAAAATATAGAGGGACATGTGAAATAAAAAACATGCGTTTTAATTGAAGTTACTAATATATTCTCGACTCATTTAATAAATTGATGATGTTGAACTTGCCAGCACATTAGATCTCACTACTTTTTTGGCAAACGGATTTTATTAATCGAACTTGGACTTTTTTTACACAAGTGTTTTTGTTGAGATATTTATTACATATAATATGTATACGTTTATTTGCATTAATCTGACGACAACTTCATTGATTTCTCGTTGTCTTTAACTTTGCTGAGAACTTTGGATACTGTTTGGAATGAGTCACTTTTTTCTTAATTTTAACTTTATAATTAATTAAGAAAAATAATAGATTATATCAAAAAACCTTTCCTTGTCCAACACATACCTAAAGGTCACGTATACAGAGAATGTGGGAGGTAAAACGTAGGTATCAAGTAGAACAGCAATAGAGGTTTTATTCCCAGTATATATACGAGATCATCTCTTCTCTACTCTGATTCGAACAAAACAAATTCCATTGGAGTATAAAAAGCGCCAGGGAAACAAAAGCAAAAGCCAATCGCCTCATGATTTCATCCAAGTCATGAGCAATTTGTTCAAAAAATCAGTTCGAAATTCGCATCCCATAAAATGGTTCAGGTAATTTGTTTTCTCCCTGCTTTGTCGTGATTAGAGACGGATTAGGTACATTTTTATAAACGTACCTGGCCAGTGCATCAACACACGCACACACACACACACACGTGTAAATATTTAGTTGACGAGTAGGAGAGAGAATATTTATTACTCGGAAAAAATGATTTTATGAGAGTGAGACGGAGCGGTTGTAAACCTTTCAACTTGCCATCAATCGATTGATTCCAAACGTGGAATTTATTTTCGGTCTAAATTTTATTAGATACCACTTTGGTTTGTTGTTGTTGTTGTTGTTGTTTTTTTTTATTCCGTAGATTTCTATAAAATTATAGAACAATTTAATTAGTTTTTTCCCGAGGGGTCTATTTAAGTGGCTCGAGTGGACGAGTTTAAAATAGAAAACATTGAAAATTTTAAAATTGAAGGAAAAGGTAAACTTTTACTTTCACTTATTATATTAGATAAATGTGGAAAGTATTGATATCCTTCTACAAATGCTGGAAAGTTCTTTTTTTAATCGCTGTACCTATATATCGAGAGTAATAATGAATTAAGCAAAGTAATGTGACAATTAGTTTAATTTATTTTTCTGCTTATCAAAATGTATGTTTTCTTTGGGAGGCATAATATTTATCCCTGGAAGAAGATAATTATAGTAGACGTGTCGCAAAAATAATTGAATCAGAATCGACATAGTGGCGGCGCCAGCTTTTTCTTTTCGGTCGGGCGATACCCAAACCAGGGTAGCAAAAATGTGCATTATTTCGGGTAATACAGATTTTTGTATTAGATATTCTTTTTTAATGGTACCGTGACATTTCAGCCCCGACAAAATATCCTTCAGACAAAATATCCCAAGGACAATATATCCCCCGGCATAATATCTTCTGACAAAATATTCCCCAGGATAAGGGAGAATACAAAAGAGACACCCTGCCCGACGATTGGCTGTTCGGTTTTCAATGTGTGTTTGATTAGGAAAAAATGGGAGCCCCAAACACACCCCGCCCGACGATTGGCTGGTTCGGTTTTCAATGTGTGTTCGATTAGAAAAAAATGGGAGCCCGAAACACACCCCGCCCGGACTAAACTTTCGGAGGTTCGATTAATAGCCAGCCCGAAAAGGAGCTATACGAACCCAACAGAGCCGAACTGAATATATATTAACCGAACCGGAGTCGATTTGCATTACTCATAAGATTCACGCGGGGAAGGGTTATTTTGTCATGAGATATTTTGTCTGAAGGATATTTTGTCGGGGGATGTTTTGTAGGGGATATTTTTTCGGGGGCTGAAATGTCGAGGAATCTTTTAAATAGTTTAGGTATTATTAGATATTATATAAGGTCTATAATATTGAAAAAAATTTTGTTTAAATTTATCAACTGGGTTTTTCAATATTTTTTGCTCAGATGCTCAATTTAGCAGGTTGGGCGAGTGGTTGGGTGAGAACAGTTTGGGTCAGGTGCTCGCGCAACCGCGCAAAACCCTGTCGCCGCCACTGTGTCGACATTTGAAACTTTAAGAAAAGAAGTACATCTTTACTCAAAACTTTGAAGATTTCTTTCAAGCCTAGGTCTAGATCCCATTTTTTGCTTTTAGGGAGTTTTTATTCAGGTTAAACAATATAGTGTTTATTGAAAGAATTACCGGGTATTCTCGGTAATTCAAGCCCCTCATTGGGAGGATGGAAATTTTTAAATTTTTTTTCTTTATTTTTCTTAATCATTGTTCAGAAATTTCTGAAGAAAAATAATTTTAAAACATTATTATTTTATTGTCTATATATCTGGTTCAATCTGGGATGTGCAGTGTACAGAGTTTCTATTAATATAGAGTTCATATCTGGATTCCAATACCCAGGATCAAGAATCCAAGATTGTAGAAATGTTCTTTTCGGGAGAAAATGTTGAATTCTCCCCCCCCCCCCCCCCCAATAACACTTTTAAGTTTTAGTACTTTCAAATTAAATTCGGTATATATAGGTTTATATAAGTAAGTAATACATTTTTTATTTAAAAGATAACTGATTTTTTTAATGTGTAAAAGAAGAAGTAAAAAATTGACATTTTCAGTTGCTTAAAGGAAACTTAATATCTTTTGCGTGTGGAGGTACTTTTAGTAGTTATTTATTTTTATTTTTATTTGCAGTATTTTCAATCTTTTCTAATGGTTAATTCACAGAAAGATATTCATAGCTGTTATCAATATTCTTTTTTTGATTTTAAATTGTAAAATACAGAATACCTAGTAGTTTTCAGCACTTTTATGTTGATTTAAGACTCTTAAGAAAACACTAAAAACTCCTCAATGAGAGGTCCTTCCATTAATTGAGCATATTTCTCATAAAGGGAAACTGTCCAAGGCAAATATACTGCGCTATGCGTGGATAATTCTGCGACCATCATACTCTAAGTGATGTAATTATTCTGAATTTATTTACTTTTCCGTTAAGGGATTACTATTTTATTAATATAATAAATTAATGGAGATCCATTTCATCCATTAAATGTAGGACAATGCAGTTTAAATGCAGAGTCCATCTATTTTAAACTGCACACAAATAAAGGACAATATTCATGGATTCTCTCAAGAAATATGATCAATACTTTTCGAGATTATATCAAGTTGGTAATATATGGAGATCGATATATCATTTCTATTTGAACATGTTTTTTCACAATGTTAATAAAATATTGTATTATCGTGTTTAATCACATAATATATAGAAATTTTTAGCTTATCACAAAATACATCTATTTCCTTTCTAAATTTTAATGTATTTTCCTTATTTTAATGTCATCTATCCTTCAAAAAGTGTCAAATGTAGGTTGAAACTACCCTCTCTTTTTATATGGGTATATATACCTACACATATAGAAATAAATTCGTACAGGGTGCGCAGAGAAAGTGGCAATTATAAAAGCTTTTAAATGTTATTTAAAATGATTTATTTATTAAACATATATAAGTTAAATACTCCAGTCAATAGCCTTGGTATGTTCAAAACACGGGCTCCTGAATGAACTTTGCAAAATTTTCTTCCTTGAAAAAGGGAGCAAAATGTTTTTTATGGATATTTTTACGAAATTATATTTTCCATCTCTTGATAAAATACTCAGTTAAAACATGTTTAATATTTCAAAATATAAGGATTTTGAAGAGAAGTACCCCCAAAGTTTTGGCAAAGTTCAAGGGAGCAAGTAAATTTAGTTATTCCACTGTCCTTAAGAGAGTCAATACTTATAGGAAAAGCCTGGCGATCATCTTAAAATATAGTAAAATGCATTTTATTTTTTGAAGACCTCTTCTTGACGGTAAACTCCGTCTTTATACACACATTCAACCAATTTTGAGAGCATTTTTCCCATTTCAGGGCCTAGTACCTACTATTTTCATAGGGATCCTGGCTATTTCTTCTTGAATTTTGAGTTGAAGTTATGCACCAGTGCATGTATTGCAATTTTCATTTATCCCCACAAATTAAAACAACATGCAGGCAATCTTAGGTACTAACCAAGAAATCTTCACATTCCTGGACATCACGATCGCATTAAAAGGAAACAAGCAGCTTATATAGTTATTCTGGAATTAAAGCAATATTAATCGACTTCTCATGCAGCTAGAAAATACAAAAATCCCCTAAGAGAGCTCTTTCTTAATCGATGTTGTGTCTCGGAATGGAGATATTATTTGTTTAGAGAGACGACTTGATTTGATGGTATTCGATTTTTTTTTTTTTTTTTTTTTTGGGGGGGGAGCATTTGAAGAGCAAGGTCTACACATATTAATTTCGAGATTAAGCTCGAAATTTAAGAAGAATTTCAAGGAAAAAGTTTAAAAAAAATTTAAGTCTCGGCATACTTTCAGCAAATTTTGACGATTTGACAATTTCGGTTAGCGAGCAATTTTACCTGTAATACTAAAACTTGAGAGGGAAGTGCAGTTTATCAATCCATGCTTGTTGTTCATCAGCTTTTCAGCTACAATCGTTTAAATAATAGTTATAAAGGAAACCAGGCATATATTAAATATATAAGGATTTGTGAGAGTTTACTTGTCGAGGTTAAGCGGGTGTACGGCTTTTTTTAATAAAGAAGATTAATTTTCTTTATTTGTGTAGAATATTTATTAATGGCCGACCACCATGGTTAAAAGGTTTCGCTCTACTGAGAGACCATTGTCAAGATCTGAAAAACAATAGAGTGTCAAATATATATTACAAAATTACATTGATTAAATTTATATACAGTGTTAAATATTTAAAATATTGATACCTCAATTCCAAATTTGTTTCCTAGCTAATTTTTGGGAACGAGAGTCCATCCCAGCAATTCGATTTTCATACAATATTGCTCTGCTTCAATTTGTCTTTCCTACGTGTACTTTTTCATTTTTCTTTGTCTTCACTTGTCATGAAATGAATTAATAATCCTTTAATAAATAATTTTATTTTTATCTTTGTCACCGACGACCGACCAGAGATGGAGACTACTACTAATGGCGCTACTTTTAATATTTTCTATTTCTAAATAAATAAATAGAACTCTCTCACGGGAAGAGCAAATACCATGCAACGACCCATTGAACATTACATGTACAAAAGGACATTACACATTTATATCGCCAGGAATGAACATCGTTGTAAAGCCGTACGCCCGCTTAACCTCGACAAGTAAACTCTCACAAATCTTTATATACGTTTAAATAATCTCTATATACTAGTGGCGTGTGGTCCATGGATGATGTGGATGTGGTGCATCCCTAAAATTTCAAAACATAGATTATTTTCATACCGTGTCATAATAAATCTAATGTTACTAAATTTGAAAAATAACGAAAGATTCTATCATCCATTAAATTTTTAAAAAAGGCAAAGAACAAAATAAAATTTTAATAAATGAAGAGTACTTTTTGTAGAGCATTCCCTGTTTGAAAAATCACCGCCTGTCAATGCTATATACCTACTATATGAAGTTAAAATTTTATTATTTTCATTTTTTCATTCAAGTTATGAAAATTATATTACTAATGCATCTAAATCTAACCCAGTAGGTACTTTGTATTTAAAATATAAGCTCTGTCACCTTTTTGAATACATTTTTAACGACCTTCCACTCCTGAATTATTCTGGGTAACGGAATTCTGACAGAAAAATAAAATAAAAACATAGTAAGCCAACGTCAGGCTTTATGAGTCGTCCTTACCCTCCAACCACCCCAATAATTGATGTTCACATAAAAAAATCATGTTTGAAAATGAATTATCCCTATAAATCAGATGTTTTTTAACATGAATGAGCTAAGAAAATACTGAAATAATAACAAGAATCTCTGTGGAATTGTTGCTCTGTGTAATGACGTAATAAAATTCGCTTAAAATTGGAAAAATATCTACACAGATACGAAGGTGGAGGTCACGCTTAAGACTTGATTATCAAATAATTTTTTTCTTTCAAGTCAAGTATTGCAATCGTGCATAAAAAAAGTTTTTTTTTTTGCATATTTTTTTCAAGATATCTCAAAAACTGGTGAAATTATTTTGATAAAAAAAAATTGGGCGAAACCATGGTATTTCGGTCTAAAAAAACCTCTAATAAGTGAACATCGAAGAAATTATATTTTTCGAGATAATAACTGTTAGTCTGTTAGTTAGTCTGTGCATTACCAAATTTTGTGGACTAGCTAGCTCAAAAACTAGTGTGAATATCAAAACCAAATTTTACATGTAGTTTTGGTGCATTGAGATTAAGAGCTAATTAGATTTTGCTGCATATCGACCCAAAATTATGGTTGGAGGAGGATTTAAAATATTTTCAAACTAAAAAAACAAGAAAAATGAAGTATACTAAAAAAATGAACCTATAATAACGAAAATATATTTTTTCCGGAGCCAAAATTAGGGGGGAGGGTGAGGCAAAAAATAAAAATATAGGCCATTTTAGCAAACTCAACCAAATTTTGTATACATAATCAGTGGGCCCTTAGAAGTCTACAAAATGCAAAAACTAACCACCCAAAATGCAGGGAGGGGTGAAGAATCAAAAAATGAAAATCTTGGCCCTTGTACTAAACTCAACCAAATTTTGTAGGTAGGTATACATAATCAGTGGGCCCCCAGAAGTCAAAAAATTCAAAAACCAACCGCCCAATATGGGAGGAAGGAAATGAAAATCTAGGCACTTGTACAAAACTCAACCAAATTTTGTATACATAATTGGACCGCCTCTAAAAATGAAAAAAAACCTACATGATTATAAATAATTTTATTAAATATTAAATATAAGAAGAAGCCAGGGTGTTTGGTAAATTCAAGTGGAAGGCCACACCATAACGTGCTAATTTATTTTTACTTTAGGGTATGTTCAAGTATTGTAATGGTGCATGAAAAAAGAGTTTTTTTTTTAAATTCATTTTTTCCAAATAACTCAACGCGGCTGAAACTATTTAGATTAAAAAAATTGGGCGAAACCATGGAATTTCTGTCTACAAAAAGCTCTAATAAGTGAACATCGAAAAAATTATATTTTTCGAGATAATAATTGTTTTGTCAAAATGTCTGTTAGTGTGTTAGTGTATTAATCTGTGAGTTACCAATATTTTTGTGGACGAGCTAGCTCAAAAACTAGTGTGAATATCAAAACCAAATTTCACACGTAGTTTTGGTCCATTGAGATTAAGAGCTGATTAGATTTTGGTTAAAAATTAAAAATCTAGGCCATTTGAGCAAACTCAACCAAATTTTGTATACATAATCAGTGGACCCCCAGAAATCTAAAAATGCAAAAAATAACCGCCCAAAATGGGGAGGGGTGTAGGGCCAAAAAATGAAAATATTGGTCTATGAACCAAATTCAACCAAATTTTATATACATATTCAGTGGGCCCCCATAAGTCTAAAAATGCAAAAACTAACCCCCCTACATGATTATAAATAATTTTATTAAATATTAAATATAAGAGAGGGGCCAGGGTGTATGGTATAGTCAAGTAGATGTCCACATCAGAACGTGCTAATTTATTTTCTGTATTCTAAGATGGCATTTTTAAAATTTCTTAATTAAAGCATTTGGTTGAGTTATTGAACTTTTATAATCCCTCCTTTTTCTGCATCATCCTGGATACTAGAAATAACTTGTTGACCTTTCAGGTAATTGCATCGAATATTTTATATTATAATGCAGTATATTTCATTTTATTTTTTACTCCCATTTTTGGTTTTTATATTTAGACAACATTAAATTTAATAAATGATAAAAGAGTCACATAAAATGTATTCTAAAGTTGTTAATTTAGTTTTATCATCTTTTTTTTATCAAAATATTTTCCATTATTTAACTTCTAATCAACACCGCAAAATAGGTCATTGTTTTCTTTGTGCTTACCCGGGGTTAAACAATATCATATTAAAAGACAAAGCAAGTAAAAAACAAGAGGAATTAAAAAACAAAAACATATTAATAAATAATATAAAAAAATATATTCAAAAGAGAATCTACATTAAAAATAGACATGTTAATAAAATGTATATAAAAGATGATGCACCTCTAAGAAAAAAACAAAGTATGTGCGCCCCACTACTTTCATTTACAATTTCCTCTTTTTTAAAATCATCCCCTTAATTTCCTTGTATAAATTGTTTCCACTAGAAATAAAAAATAAAAAGTAGAGTACTTATATTGAATCACTATAAATCAAAACCTTATTGTATTCTTTCTAGCCGATCCCCAAATGAAATCTAAAATTGTATTGCCCCTAGGATTTAACAGTGGTGAGCTAGACGTTTCAAATATTTTTGAGATTTCGGGGTTTCAAATATTTTCGCAAAATGTCTAATCCCCCTTAATTTCAATCAGAATATTATTTGACCATCGACTTTAAGATTATTCTCATTAGAGGGTTAAATTATATTATTATTAATGTTATAAGTGTGTGTTTGTATCTAAGTATTTACATATTTATATATATATATATATATGCTAGCTGCAAGACCAGCATTCGGCGGCCTTTTGCTAGCCAGGGGGCTCACCCCCTGGACCCCCAGCCCACGAACCCCTCACCCCCCCCCCCCCGAAACCCACGCAGAACCCCCACCTTCCGCACCATGCATCCGTGCCCAACCTCCGCTCCCACACCACCACCCCAACACTCCACCCGGCACCCCATCCACCTCGGACCCCACGCCCGTACCACCCCACTACGCTTCTGGATCCTCACCTGAACCCCCCACTCCATCAACTGTGCACCACCACACCGCACCCCACCCACACCGTGCCTTCCACCCCCGCCCACCACACCTCCGCCTAGCCCTCTGTACCCTCGCCCCCAGCTCCCCCACCCTACTACCCTCACTACCTCACTCCACCTCCATTCCACCCCCGGGCCCTCATACCCTTCACTCCATTCCACCTCCCGTACCACACCCCCGCCCCATAACTTCACGCCTGCACCCATCCTCCGCACCCAGTTTTTGCATTTCTAGCCTTCTAGTGACCCACAGATTATTTATACAAAATTTGGTTGAGTTTGGTCCAAGAGCAAGAATTTTCATTTTTTGACCGTCCCGTCACCCCATTTTGGTTGGTTAGTTTTTGCATTTCTAGCTCTCTAGAGGCCCACAGATTATATATACAAAATTTGGTTGAGTTTGCTCCAAGGGAATTTATATTTTTTCACCTTCTCCCCTTTTTGGGTGGTTTTTTGGAGGAAGTTTTTTAAACAAAAGTTGTCAGAAATAACATCCCCTACAACTTTGCTTGTAATAAAATTTGTCGTAGGGTTAATAGTTTAGGAGTTATTTGATAATTTTCATTCGTGCGTCCCCCCAAACCCCCTTTTGGTGTCAAAATATCAAAACGTTATATAGCTAAAAACGTAAGTTAGAAGACTTATACAAATATGAAATTTCGTAATAATCATTTCAGTCGTTTTGACGTGAATCGTGAGCAACCTTTCGCGGAAACCACTGACACAGGCAGACAGACAGGAATTTTATTGAGGGTGTTTTTGTTATTAACTTTGTTTGAAACGTGTGCAATCAAAATTTGGCGTGATTTGGACCAATGTACAGACAAAATCTTAATTTTATATATATAGATGTATTAATGTATGTGATGATGAAAAAATAAATAAATAAATAATAAGCATCTGATTAAGAAAAAATAATAAGAGAATTTTTGAGACCAGCTCTCTTTCAAAATCAAATTTATAGCATTTATTGGGGAAAAACGATAGGAGTGTCATCTATTGAATGTTTATATAATTAGAAATGCAGTGCGAATTCACACCTCTGATATCTATTGGCAGACAGCTATTGTTGAATAACAACTTTTCTCCCCATAATATTTGCTACAGAGATTTAGAAATATTTTTAAATAATTAAAAATAAGCTGACGTGTTCTGATGTGGCCATCCACTTGACTTTACCATACAACCTGCCCCCTCACTTATATTTAATATTTAATAAAATTATTTATCATCATGTAGGGGAGGGAGGTTAGTTTTTGCAGTTTTAGCCTTCTGGGGTCTCACTAATTATGTATACAAAATTTGGTTGAGTTTGGTACAAGGGCCTATATTTTCATTTTTTGACCCTAGACCCCCCTCCCCATTTTGGGCGGTTAGTTTTTCCATTTTTAGACTTCTGGGGTCCCACTAATTATGTATACAAAATTTGGTTGAGTTTGCTCAAATAACTTAGATTTTTAATTCTTAACCTCCCCTCCACCCCCTTAATTTTGGGTCGATATGCACCAAAATCAAATCAGCTCTTAATCTCAATGGACCAAAACTGCGTGTGAAATTTGGTTTCGATATTCACACTAGTATTTGAGTTAGCTAGTCCACAAAAATTTGGTAACGCACAGACTAACTAACAGACAACCAGACAGCCTAACAGACATTTTGACAAAACAATTATTATCTCGAAAAATATATTTTTTCAATGTTCCCTTATTAGAGCTTCTTTGTAGAGCAGCAGTTCCCAGCCTTTTTTTGACCAGGGACCATTTTGATTTCGTTATTATTAGCAGGGACCACAAGGTTAAAAAATAAACTCTATCACTCTAAAAATAATCTTTAATCGAAACGTTTAACATAATCATAAAATTCAAAAGTAGCATTAATTAACAGTGTTATAGATTTGTGAGTTTCGCTCAATTTTTTTAATCAAAAATAGTTTCAGCTTTTTTTTAGATATTTCGAAAAAAAGAAGAAAAATAACCATTTTTTTCGTGCACGATTACAATCCTTGACCATACCCTGTATGGTAAAATAAAAAAATTATTAAAATAGTTTTTGTGAAAATTTCTAAATAATAAAAACCCCTGAAGTAAAGCAATACTTCTGTATTGAGTCATTGAATAACTGAATTGAGATAAAATCTTGTTATCCTTCTTGTTTTCCATAGCTAGTTTAAGTTTTAACTTTCGTTACTCTGTGACTTACTGCCGATAAATTTTAATTCAATCAAGGGGAGATAAGTTAATCATACAATCACGATCTAAAAAAAATACTCTATATTTTTTTAAGCATTATTCGGGCTCTGGTGGATCCCGAAAAGATTTATTTTTGTTAATTATCTTTTCAAAGAATTTTTTTTAATTTAAAAATTGACAGAATAAAAATAACTTAGGTATGTATTCTTGAAATTACATCACTTCAAAGTTTGAAGAACTTGAAAAAGAAATAACAATACTTCAAAATATATCTACTCTTATTAAACGAGCAAAAATTGTATATTTATTTGTTTCTATATATATTTGTTTGTTTGTATATATATTTGTTTGTTAATATATTTGTATCTTAGTTCTATTTTGAAAACGGCTTTACCGATTTTGATGAAATTCACGGGTTAGGGGTTTTTGGAGTGACAATTCGATCTGTCACGGTCTCATCTTCGACAAAATTGTTTTTGGTGGGTTTTTTCGTAATCAAATTAATTATTCTCATGTAGACAAATCCCATTCTTAGGATTTTTAAAAAGATTTCCCTTTTCCTTTTATACCCAGGCAGACAATGGGTTGGTTGTTTCATTGTTCTAAAAGGCCTTGAAGAAGTATTGTGATTGTGGATTTTAACATATTTTGTTCTCCCTAAACGTTAGAAATATTAATAAACGTTTTATAATTGTTTTTATAAAGAGCTTTATTTATTTAATAGAATAAAAAATAATCAAGAATTTATTTAAAAATATATTTCGCATAAGCAGGTCTCAATTTTCTGAAAAAACAACACATTTTGAAAGGTTTTATTTATTAATTGGATGAATAAAAATGAATCATATGGTTGAATCAAAACAGGTGCAGAAGGTGGGGCGCAGTGGTGGGGAATCCGGGGGTAGGGAGAGGTTTCGGGAGTGGGGTCGAGCGGGGTGGAGGGGGGGGGGGGGGGCTACATTGGGCGACTATTATATATTTTTGTATTTTTTTAATTTGAAAGCGGCTCTCAAATAAAAATCGACCTTTTTATCAGAATTTTAAATTAAAAATAATATTAAAATAAAGTTTTTAACTGAAGGAAGAAGTTACCGAGCATCGCTCGGTGCCTACAGGTACTAGTATTATTATAAGATAAAGTAAAAAATATAGCCCCAGCCATTTAGCTTTTTAGTTTCGCCGACTCTATTAAAAATATTAGTATTATTAATATTATATATTTCAAGGTATAATAAATATTTCGGATTTAAATTTATGTGAGTATAAACTTTCACACCCAGTGTCTAATTGGACTCACTCTAATTAGCATAAGTTGTTATATTCATTAACTATTATTCGGAGGTTTTTTCATATTAGAAGATATATAATATTAGAATGGTTTATAATGAAGCATTCACGCTAGAGGTTAATTTAAAATAAAGAGATTATAATTTAAAATATTATTATTATTATTAATTAGAATGAATATAGAGATAGATATATGAATTAAATTTTCTATCAAATTTAGTGTATACCACATATCTATCATTCACCTGCCCCAAACCAAAATTAAAATATAATTGTACTTAAAAAGAGAAAACTTTTTTAAAATTCGGTACATTTTCAGTAAATTTTAGCAAGGAAGGTTTTCTCGGTTTGATCTAGAAAGCTGAAACTTGGCATAAAAGTGCTGTTTATTGATAGAAAAATGCATCTCATTAAAATATAAAAAAATGGGGTTTCATTTTCTTGTGATGGATTTCCGGATTTTTTATTCATACTTTCTGAAGGTAGAATGTAGAAAGTTTGTTCTGACACAACATGGTTAGTATTTAAAAAACAGAAAAATGATAAAAAGTTTTGAATTCTAGTATAAACAATTCCTGAAGAAAATAGCAAAAAAATATACTCGAATCTATATATGGGGAATTCGTACCCTATGAGCTGGTGTTTGGTAGAAAAATTTGCATTAAACAGCTTCTCCATTATACAAAGTAAGTTCTCTTGGGCGAGCAATTAGTAGAACGAAATATTCTTAAATCAAAGCTTGAAGAAAGTTGGTTTTAGTAATCACATGTTATGTTTGTACTTTTATTACAAAGAAATCATTGGATCTTCAGAATGAAAAAAGATTGTTAGTAGTAAGCTATAGTAGTCAACAAATGAATGAACCAATGAGATAGAGATGGAATATTTCTAATTAAATTCATATCTTTGAAACTATGGTCCCTAACAAATAAATTATATTGTAAACATACATGGATCTTCTTCCTTCTTCTTCTTATACCGTAAATATGTATATCGTCACATCAGAGTGTAAACCTGCTAACTCACAACAAGGAAATTTTACAGGGGAGAGAAAAACAAACAAAATTTAATATTGTTGTTATGGAAAAAAATATTTTTCACATTTTTTTTCTACAACTTACGATCCTAATTTTAAGTAGCAGTTTTACTTGGACGATGCTTTTTCTTTCGAACGGTATTAATATGTCATATATTATGACAAAAAATGGACTTAGCAGGTTTACACTCTAAGGTGACGATATGTCTTTTTGCATTAAGCAGAAGGCAACCTCATTGGATTCCCTTTATAAATCAACAACTCTGCTACTCTCAGCAAAAAAACCTTTTGTAAAACATTGTATTACAAAGTTGGATCGTTTTAACTCAAACAGTTTGTGAAGAAAATAATTCACAAATCTCCAAACTTAACGGATATTGTTGGGTCTTCAAATTTCTTGACCTGTTTTCCACTTTTAGAAATGTTATAAGCTTTAAATTACTAAAAAGTAATACCATAATAACAATTTCTTTATAATATACGTAGTTTGGAATCTGTCGTTGATTTTAATTTAATTTTCACAATTGAATTAAAATTTATTATCAATAAACTATATCGAGATTAATTGTTAACCCGACCACAAATGTCCGTCCCATTCCCCTTTTTGCCTTGCCCATTAAACGTTTTGACTCCATAAATAATACGGCATTTTAATTTGACAATATATAGAGTTGATGATGGCGATTGCCGTTGCCTGTTATTATTTCTTATGGCTGGTGAACACGCAACTCTCCTAAAAGAGAGCCCGAGAGTTGCAAACCGGCTATTTTAAGGGACGATGGCTTCATTTGGCCACAGCTAGAATCGCCCTAGGGCCCTGGGGAGAATAACATGAAATTCGCCAAAAAGCCCAAGCGTTCCTCAGGATTTTAATAATTCTACTTGTGTAATTTCAAAACGAAATATTTTCAAATTCCAGAAGGTCGTTAGACAGTCAGCTCCACCCTTTTCAACCCTTGGTTTAGTTCCTTACTTATGATTACTTCCCAACACCCCTGATAACAGATAATTTAATTTTAAACATCGGGTTGATTACGATTCCCCCATGGTTCTAA
Organism: Forficula auricularia; assembly: GCA_024734495.1. Classification (NCBI taxonomy): domain Eukaryota; kingdom Metazoa; phylum Arthropoda; class Insecta; order Dermaptera; family Forficulidae; genus Forficula; species Forficula auricularia. The sequence continues at coordinate 5,206,995 of JALMQS010000073.1, read as the reverse complement.
TTGACAGCGATAATTTCAATCTAACATCACTTACTTTACTAGGTCTATCTAATTCGAAATAATTAAACACCCAAACCCTCGGATTAGAAAATTCGATTTCTATTCATTATCGCTTTATCAAAGTGAACAGAAAAAGACTGGGTTGTCACAAGTGTTTTTTTGTTATAACCTAATCCATGGGTGAGGAATCTTTTTTGTTTTAAAGGCTGCATGGCAATGGCCATTTCACAAGAAAGCTTCATATAAGTAATATAGTAGAGTTCGGAATACTCGGCACTCGATAACCCGGCAGTCCGGAAAACTCGGCCACACCCTGGCAGGTCGGAAAACCCCCGGTTTTGCAGTCAGCTAGTTAGTATTCATTATAGACAGCTTTATGCCTTAATAAAGTATTTTTCTGAGGCCTGTCTTATCAGGTAAATTACTGTACACTGTGTATTCATTAATTTTCATTTTCATGTAGTAAAGGCTCTACGTCTTTATAAAGTAAGTACTTTTCCATTGTTTAAGGGTATTTGGGCAGTTTATTCTCTGTTGTATTCTCAAGCAAACAATACATACAAGTACAGTACTCTATTTTCTGAGGAAACACTCATACTTATTGTTTTTAACCCCATTCCCGATAGCCCGGCATTTTCACAAACTCGGGCAAAATCAATTTTTAATAGTTTATGGATTTTGCATTAACATACCGAGTCTATTAAAAGTTTCCATTTTTTTTTAAGTTGAGAAATGTACGGAGCATGAAAACCTCTAACAATTAAGTTGTTATAAAGGAGATTGCTGTAATATCGTATTTCAAATTGTTATAGATTATTTTATCAACTAATCAATTCCTATCATTGTTCTATTTAATTTAATAAGGTATTTTACTTTATATACCAAATACCATCTTTCTCTTGAATTTTCAAATATTATTAGTATAAATACTGAAGTCCACGTATAAAGCCAGGCTATTAAAAAACGCCCTGCAATTCGGAATTAATATTTGCATCTTTCACATTCCGAAAGTTCTTCGGCTGGGAAATAGTTGTTAGCTTGATTTCAAATAGAAATCCTTAAAACCACAACCTTGCTAATAATTCAAGATAGGCTTCTAATTTGTTTCCCATTCATGGAAGAAAATTGGATATAATATGTACTCTGGTATCAAGATCATAGAACGGAATGAATCATTTTAGGATTTATATTCGTTCGAAAAAATAAAACTATTTATAATTATTATGCAATTATTTATTTGAATTTATATAAAAGATTTAGATTTAGATGTCATTTATAGCTCACATTGATTATATCTCGTATTATTGTACATATATTTGGTACACCCTTTCTCAAGATAAGGATTGGAATTGGAATAATTATCGGAAAAGAGGTTTTTTTATTTAATTAGTTTTTTCCTCTTATTAAAAACATGGACTAAAAAAGATAATCAAGGACACTCGATGGTGGAGAAGTAATCTCCGAAGTCGAAGCTCAAATACAATGTATACATTAATTCATGTAAAATAATTGGTTCAATTCTCAAGATAACATTAAAAAAAAATATTTAAGCTGTTCTCCTGGTTGCCGATGCTGCAGGCGGTCATGGAAATAACTAGTCTGTAATGTAACTCTTTATTTTGAATTTAAACCTATGTATAAAATCCTTGTCCAAATGTTTGGCGTCAAAATCTACAAATAAATATATAGGATCTTTAAAATGTAATTATATAAGCAGGCCAAATGAGAGTCGGGCCGAATAGTCAGCGTTACATACTTTAAAACTTCTAAAATATTTTAAATATCAAATTCGATATATATTGTACTAGGTAGGTTTAACAAAATATTTTTGTGAAACCTACCTAGTATTTTATAATTTAAATTTTAAAAAGTTTCTAAAATTATTCAAAATTTTCATTACTTTATTAACCGAGTTCAAAAAAGAGGAGGTTCTCTATTCGACTGATTTTTTTTTTTTTATGTTACCTCATATCTCCGCCAATTGGGAACCGATTTTGAATTTTTTTTTGCATTGGGTTCAGTCTAGCTTCCGATTGGTCCCGTTTTTTTCATTGATATTAGACCTTTTTTGTTAGGTTTGTTCAGGCCTAACTTCTTTGTTTATGAACCGATTTCGATAATTATTATTTTATTAGAAAGGGGGTATCTTAGGGATGGTGCCATATTAATTTAGTCAAGTTATGATGATATGATCAACGACGAAATAACGTAAATCACCAATTCTTATAAGCAAATAATCGAAATTATGATAAATAAAATCTTTTATAAAAAAAATCTTAAAACATTCATTTAAAACCCGCAAACGTTTCGAGATAATTTCTATATTTATGAATTGAATTTTATTATCATTTACTGATTCATTTGCCCGACGCTTTCTCTTAAGAGATACATGCAATGTATTATATTAAATCACTATTAATAACATCACTAAAAAGAGAAAAATAAAAATATTTTTTATAAAAAAAAATAAAACCGACTTCAAAAAAATTAAATGCAACAAATAAAATAATAGTAAACCCAAAAATCAAATAAAATCCACTAAAAGGTATAAAATAATTATCTTATTTAGTTACAACTAAACGACGAAATATTAACATGAAATTACTTTTTGAACTCGGTGCCAAACATATACATTTTATGAATCGCACTTGACGGATCTTACTTAATACGTTTGGCGGGTACGCTCGCTTATAGGTATAGTTTATTTGGCACCGACTTCAAAAAGTAATTTCATGTTAATATTTAGTCGTTTAGTTGTAACTAAATAAGATAATTATTTTATACCTTTTAGTGGATTTTATTTTATTTTTAAGTTATTATTATTTTATTTGTTGCATTTAAGTTTTTGAAGTCGGTTTTATTTTTTTATAAAAATTATTTTTTTTAAATCTTTCACCAAGAACCCACATCATTCTCCCTTAATAATATTATACCTACTATATGAGAGAATTTATGGATTTTTTTATAATTTTAAATATGGCGATTTCTATACCCCGACAGATACAAAAATCACCTAAAAATTATAAATTTGGAACTTTAACACAGCGTCATTGTAGAGTGAAATATTTTTTTTAAATAAGCCTAATTAGCTATAGTTTAAACACGATAAACCAATTCTTTTATTATTATTATTATTATTATTATAATTTTTGACTTCACAGAAAATTTTCCCTCCATAAAATAAGTGTCCGATTAAAATTTTAATATGATTTTTGATTTTGAGTAAAATAACTTGCAAATTCTACATTTTTATCTTATTTATTTGCATCAAGCAGATAAGAACCTAATTGATTTCTCTTTAGGAAATTTACAAAAAAAGTAAATATTTTAACAATTAAATAATAATTATAGACTTTAAGTGTGAAAATAGACTACCAGAGTAACTCCAGAAATAAAAGCTGTCTCCTAATCAGATTAAAGTGTGAGTGGCCACAAGTGCAGCTTATGCCAATTGTTTTGAAATACTTGGCACTTAAGCCACATCTTCATTGTGATTAGAGGACAGCTTGCTCTAGCGAGAGCGTAGTATACAGGCACCTTAAGGGTACAAATACACTACTAGAGTAACTCTACGTAGAGGAGGCTGCCCACTAATCAGATTAAAGTGGCCATGTCCACAAGTGCTGCTTATTTCAAAACGATTGGACGAAACTGCACGGTCCACTTTAATCTGATTAGCGGACAGTTACTCTTAAGAGTGACCTTAATTGACCCATAGAGTGATTCGACGGTGTAATGTGCATTTAAGTTTAATTTTGTTATTGTTAAATTCATTTTAGCAAAAAATTTTAAAATAAAATCTTTAAAGAAATGAATAAATAAAATCTCTCGTCCTTTATTTACAACGCTATATTATTTTACATATGTCCGTGAATTGAACTAACTGTAAATGAATAAATAAATACATATGCAATGAAATGAACACTTTTTTTGGCTCATATAGTCTGTCCGCTATGAATAAATATAAGATAAATATATATTGAATTCCACCGGGACGAATTTTAATTATGAATAAATATTTCATATAAATTTATATGTTTTTTTGACTAAAATCGAATTATTGATTAAAATCAAATAAATAAATAAATTTAAAAAAATGTACTATTAAATATTTTTTTAATAATTATAAATATTTTCTTTTTTTACTATTAGCTCAAAATGAAGATTGCTTTAAAATCCTATTTCATATTTTAATAGATTATTTTATTACTAATCTATTATTTTCATTGTTAATTTAATAAGATTTACTTTGCTATAGAATTAACTTTTTTAAGGAAACTGTAGGTATTTTATGTCTGGTCATATTTGTTATACAAGGGTTGAACAGTCAGTACCTCAACAAGAAATTCATTTTATCGTAAAGAAAAATAAATATATAAATACTTACATAGACTAGATTATAGATTCATAACAAAAATTAAAGTAACAATTTCGGTTATGCTGTCCGCAAATTTTAGTGTTTCGACAATTTTTTCTCAGTAAACTAGGCTAAAATAGAGTATGCGAAAGTTTTGTTAATGATAGCCAAAACGATTTTTAATTTATTAGTGGCTTAATTTGATTGGGAATTATTTAAAAATTCTAATTATAAAATTTAAATGAACCCCATTAGATTTTTCAGAAGCACTTTAACGATTTGGCATACACAAAGATAGTTATTATTATACTATATATATTCATCTAGATTAATTTGTAACAACGCTTAGAGAAATTTCTCTAAAAAAATTACCCTCTTGCATAGAATCGAACCGACGAACTCTTGAACTATGGTCATCAGCTCTAACCACTAGACCAATGTCACATTAATATTTATATCTTGATTTCTTTTACTAAAACTATATATTTTTGATTTAGACTTTGTGTCTAGATAATATTGTATTCATTTGAACTCGAATGAAAATGAAAAAACACCAATAGATTTTAAATTAAGAAACATTAAATATATATTAATTTACGAGGCAAATTTGAAATATAATTCTCAGCTCTGATTTTAAACCGATGGCTCCAATCGATTTTCATTAACCAGGAAAATTTGAAATATATATATTCGAATTTTGAAATGAAAGAACTCCAATTCTTTTTAAATTAAGAAACATTAAATATATTGATAATTGTTCCTCCCTCCCCCCTCGCCACTCAAAAATTAAAGATGCGAAACTTTTAAGAGACGATGTATTTTCGGTAGTTTACGGGTATACATTTGGAGTGTGGTTTTTTAAGAGGAATAAAATTTTTGGACCGAGACGCTGCCCGCCAGGATTTCAGCCGGAGGGCCGAGCTTCGAGGGCGTGCCGAAGGCACGCACGAAAAGCTCGTTTAATATAACGTTGTAAAAAACCGAATTATAAAATTTGAACAAATTCTAATCTAGTAGGTCAAAATGGCAGGAACGAGATGTAGCGAAAACATTATATTTTAGCCCTGAACAATGAATAGGGGTTGACTTCTAATTAATTCCAGGGTAATAAATTAATAATATGTCACATCCTATCGACGTTGACTTTATGAGAATCTAACATGAAATGATTCGCTTGGCCAATGCCATCTCCCTATATATAAGCTGGATAGGCAGATGGAGGGGAAAATTGTTCTCGAAATTCTCAGCAAACAGTTAGAAAACTGAAACTTAGTATCATGGTGGAGTTTATTAATAACAATAACTTGTGTGCCGAATTTGTGCTCATTAGCTTATAACAGTTCGACAGCTTCCCATATGACAAATCGATATTATTAATTAAGATATCAATTTGAGAAAATGAGATTTTTCAGTCATCTATTAGAATAACATCTAAACCATTCTTGGATAAATTTTTCTAGGTGTCAATTATAAGGCTTAGTTTTAAAACGTACCATAAAAAATTAATTGGCGACTTGACAAATGTCAGGGAGAAATAGTTTTTCTTCTCTTCTGTAAAATTTTCCAAAATTAAGATACCTGACTAGAGACTTCAAAATTTAATCACTTCTCCGAGAATAAACTTTCTACGACTTTGGATCTTTGAGCTATCCTGGATAACCTGCACATAAAAATGATTTTTCATTCTTAAAAATATTTAAATTTATAAGCACGATAAGTAAAAAACAACAATACTTAGAAATTTCAAATAATAGCCCTGGCCAAAACCTAAACCTAAAACTAAAAAGTCGTTAATTTTAGTTGTCTCATATTTTTTTGTTAGAGATTTCTGAAACGTTGAGAAAAGTAATTTTCAAACAATATTTTTTTCTGTCTGTCTGGATTCCGATTCTCATGATATCTCAAAGGAAGAAAGTTTCTTATAATTGCCAAATGTTTGTATTTTCGAAATAAAAATTTGACAATGCTTTAGAATTCTATATTTTAGATAAGCGCTCTCCAGAATGTTTCAAAAGATACACAGGGGCTTGGCTTCATAGAAGCTTTGTAGAATCTTTATTCACTGCTCTCCTCCAGACTCAATTTTCTGAGGTAAGTACTCCTCAACTCTACAATGAACTTTTAAGAAGCCTGTTAGGATTCTATTTTTGGCCTGTTTTGGTTAATTTTATACAGGTCTTATTTTTATTTATTTTAGTTCTAGTTGCTTTTAATTTAGTGACTCTATAGGGACAGTGGCGACACGTTGGGTGGTCATTCGCAATTTTTAGTCTTATTTTAAGCTAGTTGCAAGGCCCGCCTTCGGCGGCCCTCTTGCTAGCTAGAGGTCACACCCCCTGGACCCCCAGCCCTCGAACCCACACCCTCACCCCCACTCCCACCCCCACCCCGAAACCCACCCAGACACCCGCACCACACCACCACCCCAACACTCCATTCTGCACCATAACCCATTCACCCCATATAGAATGAATCTATATTTAAATTATTAAATTTTTTGGATCTATATTGAAGTTATTAAATTTTTTGAATCTAAATTTTTTGTATCTATATTGAAGTTATTAAATTTTTTGGATCTAAATTGAAGTTATTAAATTTTTTGGATCTATATTTAGATTATTAAATTTTTTGGATCTATATTGAAGTTATTAAATTTTTTCCCATATAGAATTTCGAATATTTTAAAGCCTCAAAGACCTTGAAAGATTAAATTTTGCAGAAAATTTAACTGTTCTTTGAACTTATATTCTGAATATGTACTTAGATATTATGGAATTGTTTCTAAAACTTTGCCCAACCACTGAACATGAACTTGATGGTTTGATACATTATAATTGTCATTTTTTTCGGTATTTTTAAGCCTTAAGACCTAGAAAAATTTAATTTTGCAGAATTTTAAATAAAACCTGATGAGATATTCTAAATAAATACGTTTCTTAAAATGTGTCCAACGAGTGAACATCAGCTTGGTAGTTTAAATTGGTAACAACAGAATAGTTATCAAAATAAGGCATTTCCTTATTTAAAAGCCTTAAGACCTAGAGAAATTAAATTTTGCAGAAAAGTAAACTCTTCTTCTTCTTCGAGTGCCATACCCGAAACGGGTGTCGGCGCCTCTCCACATATACCTGTGCTGAGTGTGTTTAGTTGTTTTATTTTACACAGATATACGGGACCTACTTTTTAACTCCGGTTCCGAACAGCTAATTTGGAGAGGTTACTTGGCAATTATACTCTTGGTAGGTTGCCATTACTTTCCAAGAGGAGGCGGCTGCAAATATCTATCTGCCGAGACTCGGTCTCGAACCAGCGATCTCTGAGTCAGCGACCCAACACTCTACCACTGACCCACAGTCGCCTCTTACTCTTACTTGGAAAAAATACTTGAATTTTATATTTTGAATATGAACTTTAATATTATGTACTGGTTTCTACAATGTTTCCAAATGATTATAAATTATCAGGCCCATCTTCGTGTTTGAAAAAGAACCTGAACATGAGCTTGATAGTTTAAAATGAATAACAGCTGCTGTAAAACAAGCTTTATATTTACATCGAATTAATGTAGGATATTTTGCTTTTTATTTCTTTATAAGCCATTAAACGAATTAATTTGAGCTTAACCGCATTTGATAATGTCATCAAAAATAAAGATCTAAATTTATTAATACTAAAATTTCAATAGTACTTCGTTAAAACTTAAAAAAAGCAATTTCAGTTTATTGTCAAAATATTCTATGAATCTCTAAATGAAAATTAAAACCAGAGACACTAATTCAGCTATGTTGGATCCAATTTGAAAAAGTTTCATTAATTAAATTTATCATCTATTGTCATAAAAAGAAAACGACATTATATAAAGTTTTTATTTTTATTTTTTGATTATACGTAAAAGTGAATCATTTATATAGCGTAGATGTTATATAACTCCAGACTGCAAAAATCAATCACCATTAATTTAATTAATTCTCATTTTTATATGAAAATATTCCGAATTCGTATGGAGATGCTATTCATTGATATCTAACAATTTTTTTCATTATAATAATAATAAAAATAATCATATTCATAATCATTTCACCGGGTTCGTGTGAATTCAAATGGAAAATATTTCGTTAATTGAATGTGTTTAATTCGGTTGGCTAATAAAATAAATTAATTTCGGGATTAACATTAGCGAACTGGAATAAAAATAAATAAATAATAAAATAAAAAACTTCATTTAAAATTAAATTACCGGTCGAAAATTTAATAATAAAAAAACGTAATTTTAATTTTGGTATTTATTTACTTTCTATATATCTATAGGGTATAAATTAATTTGAATTTTTTTTGTTTTTTATTTATTTTGTTAAAAGAGGTAAAAGAAAAATACTAATTTCCGTTTTTTTTCGTTTCCCTTCAATTAATAAAACAATTATTTTATCATGATTTTTATAATCTAGTTTCAAACTTTGCTTGATATTTAAACATTTGATCTGGTTATTTTTTTTTCAAAAGGTAGAAATTTGTTTTTGACGGAATAAAGAGAAGAGGGATATTAAAGTTTAAAAAAACTTTACAGGTATATAGTAGATTTGTTTAAATAATTACTTTGAAAACAATTCTATGAAAACGAATTCCAGAATTTACTGAGAGAAGGAATTATTGGAAATTATTTTAATTGCAAATAAATGAATTGGTGTGCTGCTGACTACTCTAACTTAAGAATATATTCCAGGAAGTTTTGAGGGAGGACTTATTATTACGATTCTAGTATCAAAACAAAATTTGACTTTGAAAAGCTGGATTTAAAAGTTAGAATGTTATTAATTAAAAACTTTCAATTATTAAGAATAATTTTAATATTTTTAACCGACTTCAAAAAAAAGGAGTAGGTTCGACTGAATTTTTTTTTGTTGTGTCTATGTTACCTCATATCTCCGCCAATTGTGAACCGATTTTGAAAAAAAAAATTGCAATGGGTTCAGTCTAGCTTCCGATTGGTCCCAGTTTTTTCATTGGTATTAGAGCTTTTTTGTTAGGTTTGTTCAGGCCTAACTTCTTTGTTTATGAACCGATTTTGATGATTCCTTTTTTATTGGAAAGGAGGTATCATAGGGATGGTGTCATATTAATTTGGTCAAGTTCTGATGATATTATCAACGACGAAATAACGTAAATCACCTTATTCTTATGACCAAATAATCGAAATTATAATAAATAAAATCTTTTATAAAAAATATATATTAAGTCACTATTAATAACATCACTAAAAAGAGAAAAAGAAAAATAATTTTTAAGAAAAAAATAAAACCGACTTCAAAAAAATTAAATGCAACAAAAAAAATACACTAAAAGGTATAAAATAATTATTATCTTATTTAGTTACAAATAAACGACGAAATATTAACATGAAATTACTTTTTGAAGTCGGTGCCTAAACAAACTATACCTATAAGCGAGCGTACCCTCCAAACGTACTAAGTAAGATCCGTCGAGTGCGATTCAGAAAATGTGTATGTTTGACACCGACTTCAAAAAGTAATTTCATGTTAATATTTCGTCGTTTATTTGTAACTAAATAAGATAATAATTATTTTATACCATTTAGTGTATTTTTATTTGTTGTATTTAATTTTTTTGAAGTCGGTTTTATTTTTTTCTTAAAAATTATTTTTTGTATTTTATATTACCACACCGGGGCGTTCCCTACCTTTAATTCCCAAAATACTTGAAATATCAAATTCGTTCTTGTTTAACCGACTTCATTTGTTGTTAGGGTTACTCGGACATTAAGGCAATGTTGGATTAAAAATCTGAATTTTTAATATGTTATTAATCGATAACAAATACGTATAAAATAACATTGGAGTAATTTTTGGAGGCGGGCTGATAAGTGAATTAAGTGGATATTGATGAGGCAGTCCAAAAAAGAAGAAGATAATTTACACTATATTTTTATTCATAAAACCGACGTTTCGGAGGCTATTCCCTCCTTCTCCTTTCAAAACCCTGAAGAAGGAGGGAATAGCCTCCGAAAGTCGGTTTATGAATAAAAGATAGTATAAATTATCTTCTTCTTTTGGACTGGCTCATCAATATCCACTTAGTATAAAATAACTCTTTGAAAAAAGATCTGACCAAGGGTTTTCGTGTAAATAATTATTAAAATCATACTTTTAACACGTAGTGAATAGGGAATGTTGGCTGAAAGCATATATTTCGATTAATCTAGCCAAATTGTATGATGAGAAAAAACCAAAAAACTTTTATTTATATGGATAAATTATCGTAGGTAACATTAAAAAAACTTTCTGACCCAGGGTTTTGTAAATATTCAAATCTAAATGATCGAAAATATCAGTCCGCTTCACTTAAAAATAAATAAATCACGTGACTCAAGTCAAAAGACATTTATTTATTATATTTATTAATTAAATCATTTCATATTTACTATTAAAAATGATGTTAGCTAACATCTAAATTAAAATAATTCATTTATGTGTTAAAATTTTTAATTTTAGTTGAAAAAAATTAGATTTTATTTTGACTTGTGGGGTACTGTCCGAGCAACATTTATAAGGGGTGAATTTGTGAAATGTCTTCATAATTACTCCCAGTATATAGGCAAAGCCTAGTATCGAATTCAGGAAAATGTTTTAATTTTTTTTTGCTCTCGTGTTTAAAAATGTCTGAAACTTTGAGAAAAATCATTTTCAACCATGATTTTTTTTCTGTCTCTGTGTCTTAATTCAGATACCCACATTAAATTAATTAAATTAAGAAAAAAACTCTTAGAAAGTTTATTCATATCCAAAAATATTTATATTTTCAATATTGATTCGATTTTAGACTTTTTGGCTTTAGAACTTCTGGTTTAAAAATTCCAATAAGCATAATTTTTTGAATGATATTTTAAGGAAATATTAGAATATAGCCATAAATGAACTATTTATTTTAATTTAAATTAAAGTTCTTTTAAAAAAGTGGATTCAAAAGTACTGGTGTCCTCTTTTTATTTATAAAATAATAAATTTTGATGTGGAAATTGGAGGCATTGGAGGACATTTATTTTAAATTTAAGTTTATTATTAATTACTTATAAATACGTATCTAGAGTAAATAAATTTTCATTTTGTTTTGTATTTACTAAATGTGCGGTTGAGCGATTCTTTCATTAAAATCTGCTAGTGGAATTTGACTAAATATGACTACACATTTTCCAAGCTAATTTCAGAAAATCCCAAGTGTATTATATTTGAGAATACTCAAGTGAATAACAGAAAATCATAATTGTATTTCAGAAAATAAACATAATAAACAACTAAGGACAAAAGCTTATGCAAATAATTTTTATTTTTTGCCAACGTTTCGTCAACTTTTTTGACTAAAAAAAAAAAATATTTGCATAAGCTATTTATTTCCCTACAACAACTTATTAATTTAATCGTTGTACACAAATAATCAAAATAATAATAAACAACTGGTAACTAAACAATTGAGATGTTCTGAAATAGAAATAAGGTTTTCTGAAATACATTTGTTATTTTCTAATATTCAATTGAGAATTCTCTTAAATTCAATTGTGATTTTCTAATATTCAATTGATAATTCTGAAATACAATCGGAATTTTCTGAAATACACATGGTAGAGGTGTAGAATGATCTCTCTTCCTTTAGAGCTAAAGCCAAATACAAGTTCAAACTTGTTTCACACTATTAAGGATCAATTTCTTAATTTTTTAGTATTCTAGGAGGGTAGTCGGGTAGCTCAGTCAGCTAACGCACTGGCTTCGCTTCGGCATCGATCGATTATGACGATATTGAAGTGGAGGTCCGGGGTTCGATCCTAGCTGGCAAATAAAAATTTCTACCGGCTGAAAAACTCGGCTCCCTCACTAACCCTACTAACACTCTACTTATGTGCTGTCTAAATGTGGCTTTGTTCCCGGTGACATTAAATAAATAAAATAATAATATTCTAGGAAGGGACTTTTGATTATGTAAGAAAATGGATATCAGATTTAGATAACTTATATATCATTTAAAATTATTAATCCACTAAAACTGTTGAAAAAGTTTCAATTTCTCATCAAAATTTAGGTTTAATCATTTCTGAACACTGGCAGATACAAAAATCAAGTAAAAAAACCTTGCAGCTCACGCATACCGTTATTTTAAATAGAAATAAATTTAAAAAAACATGAAATCTAAATCTACTTAAAAAGTTCTTTATGGAGATATCTCACATTCTATGACGTGGATTTTAACCTATGGGTTCGCGCAGAATCGTTAACCAAATATTTTACTATATTTATTTTCACTGAGCTTTAAAAATATATTATATTATGTAAAAGGTATTGAAGAGAATTTGCTTTTTTAGGTCGCCACATGAACATATTTTTCAAATTTAGGCCGCGGCTTAAAAAGGTTAAGAACCACTGCTCTATGATAAAAAAATAGTTTTCCTTATGATCCCATGTTAAAATTTGTCCATTATCAAAATAATCAATCAATTAAAATTAAAATATGATTTTTGATTTGTCGGAAAATAAATAAAATTAACTTCTAGATTTCAAGATTTTGTCCTATGCTAATGCTCTGATAGTATGACAATGAAGTATAGAAAATTTTTGAGAAATTTTTAGAAACTTTTTAAAATATGAAATACTAGGTAGGTTTCACATAAATAAAAGATCAGATTCTTGTTTAGCACGATTCTATATATATTTCGGGGTATAAGCCCATCTTCACTGTGTCGTTTGTGAACTCCTGAAGATGGGCTTATACTCCGAAAATATATAGAGTCGTGCTAAAAGAATCTGATCTTTTATTTATGTGAAACCTACCTAGTATTTTATATTTTAAAAAGTTTCTAAAAAATTTTCAAAATTTTCTTTACTTTATTTAAAATGTTTCACCAAGAATCCACACCATTCTCCCTTAATATAAAAGTATGACAATGTATCTACAAAGGGTACCGTTTTACTTTTTAAACGGAACCCTAAAAACAAACTTATGTAAATTATGAATTGATAGATTCTTTATTCTTTCCAAAAGAGAACAACAAAAGAAAATCGATAAAAAAAAACAACCAATTTCCAATGCAAAGTACGACGATTAAGAACAGCATTATAGGTATTATTATGATGATTAGTATTAATTTTTATTAGGATATTTTTTATTTCGTTCAAATTGATTTATGGAAAAGATTAAACAATTGTTGACAAAATCGTTTTTTATACATGTGTGTATGTGTATGTGTTGACTCTGAGTTTCTCATTCAAAGCGTTCAATGGATTTTATTCCCTAAAAAAATTTTTGTTCATATTGGAAAATAAAATACAAATTCGAAAAAAAGAACAAATCGACTGACTGATCATTTATGGAATGGATCATTAATCAAAAATTGAAGTGGTCCATATTAAATATTCCATTCATACATTCATTATATTTTATAGCCAATGAATTAGAGATCAATTAAAAAATAAACAATAAATGAATGAAGAGAGATGAGAGAGAGAAATAAATAATAAACAAATAAATAAATAAATAAAAGTAACATGTTTCAGAACGGAGAGAACCTGAAATAAATTCCCGAATCATGATGAACAATTACGTATCATTTGAACGAGTTTCCGTTTCGACAATATGATTTAATTTTTGAAAAATAAAAAATCGATACAAACATTATATTTCAATTGCATTTATGAAAACTCTATTTTTGAATAATATAACGTTATCAATCATAATATAATTAAAGAATAATAATCATGTCTGGTATTGATTAATTCTTTTGGTGAGTAGGTATAAATATATAAAACCATAAGTCCAAAAAGTACTCACAGAATCGTTTTTAGGGTTCTGTATAAAAAGTCAAACGAGAACCTGTTAGTGTCGTTTCAACCCCATATGCTCGTTTGTTCTAGAAGCTTATACAGATCTCTAGTCTTTTGATTTATTTTTTATAATGATATTGATACAAGAAGAAGTTGCACCAAGTAGGTACAACCTCTGTAGTCCCTGGTGGACCCTTGTAACGTGAAGATAAGGGGAGATTTAGGGATTGGGTAGCAGTCGAAGGTATCTGTGGATGCTGGTCTTGAATGATTGAAGGTTATAATTTGCTGGAAAGGACGGTCGGGGGAAGAGAGTTCCAGTCTCTAAATTTCATAAGGATAAATGAATTGGCGAATGCGTTTGTTCGATTTTATTATCTTGTCGCTCACTTCTGAATATGTATTATAGAACTCTTGGGGAGATGTTTTTAAATTATTCTACATGCAATTTTCTATTAAATTTGTTTTGATCCATTTTGTGGTCTGCCTTCCTCGGATTCTTACATAGGGAGTAAGTGAGTCAATCCAAGCTTTATGGAAAAGCATTAATGACTAGATTTCAAATCGTTGTTCAAAATTGAGATAAGTCCTTGCCCCGAATAGAACTATCTAGAAAAGCATCTCCAAAGGCTCTAGAACTGTCTAGAAGGACATCTTCTAAAGCTGTAGATCTACATCTAGACGATGTAGAATAGATGGCTTTCAAAGCTCTTCTAAACGTCTTACAAGGCACCAACAAAAAAAGCGGGATATCTTTAAGATTTCTACAAGATATCTTGATGCTATTTGGGATTGTTTGTGTATATTTGTTTAACTTTTAATAAATATTTTAAACAAAGAATATTATTTATACTAGTAGTTTAATTACCACTACTTCTATTTTTAATGGGTACATCAAGGCTAAAAGAAACTGGATATCACAATTGATAGAGATACTTAGGATAATCAACGAAGAGATCCTGCAGTAAATTCTGATTCTGTCAGACGAAAAATTAACATTTAATCAAGAAATGGAGGAGCTTAATGAGAGAGAATGATAGACACAAGTTAGTCCTACAGTTGTTGAAAGATTTATTTTTAAATGAACCAAATTACCTCAAATTAAATTATTGTCTTCAAAACAGGACGAGAGTTATGGGGTAATTTAAACTCTCTGGAATGGGTAAATTCGTAATATGGCAAAGGATCAATCAATTACCTGATAGCGACGGAGGAATTGTGCTCAATCTGTAATATGTGGACTGAGCAAAACCTAAACCACATCCTCCTTTAATATTGAGCTTATTGAGCGATTTCTTTCTTGGGAGATGCATCTTGAGTGACATCGACCTACAACAGACTTTGAAGGAGATCGTGAACTCAAACACCAACGCACAAATGGACGAATTTTATAAATTTGTAACTTGGATCCTGAGATTAAGATCGTTTGTTGTCAATGAATGATCACACTATTAGAAAACTGATAGAATAATTGTAAATTTTTGTATTTGATTGTTCATTTCTGTTTTGTTAATTTTTAGCGAACCACAACCAATTGTAAAATTTTTTTAAAATAATCAACCAGAAGGTTTGAGTATCTTTTTTTGAAAATAAGATGGATTTTTTTTTAATACAACTCACGATATAAACCAAATATATTAAGAAAGAATTTATATTTTAGAACCAAAATCTAAGCTTTTAATAGAATATTTTTACATTGCATGTCAGAGGGCTTCGTCCCCTCAGGAGTTGAACCCGAGTACTAACACGCTTGCCGGGCTTGTTAGTTATACCCTCGAGACAAAAACACACTCTGACATGCAATATATTAAAGAGAAACCAGAAGTTTTTATTTCATTCAATTCAAACGGAAAAAGAAAAACCCTGCTAATATGAAAAAGTTTTTATACAATGACTATTCATTAAAATAATTAGCCCGAAGGTCTGAATATCTTTTTTTGAAAATAAGATTGATATTTTTTTCAAAAATACAACTCACCAAATATATTAAGACTTCTCTTTAATATATTGCATTTCAGAGTGTGTTTTTGTCTCGAGGGTAGAACTAACAACCCCGACAAGCGTGTTAGTACTAGGATTCAACTCCTGAGAGGACGAAGCCTCTGATATGCAATGTAAAAATATTCTATTAAAATTTTAGATTTAGGACCTTAAATATAAATTCTTTCTTAGTAAAAATTTTTATTTTAAAAAATAAAATAAACTAAATAAATGTTTCTATTTTTAAGGATCAAACATAACAACTTGATTAAAATAGAATAAATTTGATATTTTACTAGAGAAATTAATTTAGACAAAAAGTAACTGTCTGCGCCTTTTATGATCCCCGAGGGATTAGTTTAAAAATGTATTTTTAATTGGCTTAATCATTTTATGAAATTATGAATGCATGAGTGTTCTATCTTCTAGTAGTTAGAGAGAGATAGAAAAATTACGATTAAATTAAAAAACAAAATAAACACGCCAAGAATATGAAAGAAAAATTGAGAACCTCTATGCCAAGTCATAAAGAAGACTTTTGTCTGGTCGTTCGTAAATGTTCGTTCGCCTGTGTTGTTGTATAGTTTATTAATTGATTAAATATGCAAATGATCTGCCCGTCTTGTTTGTATATCAATAAGAGAATATTTTTATTTGGCTATAAAGATGTAGAGAACAAAAAAATCAAAAAAAGAATGGCAAATGAAGGCCATAAAAGTTGTTGGTAGTGAACTTGGGCAGGTGAGGGGGCGGCCGATGCAGATACTACCAAAGTCAAATGAGAAATTAACTAGGCTCCAGTTTATATTCTGGGCTTTCAATAAATAATCAACATTTTCGCTTAAATGTTGCTATTAGAGTTGCTATTAGCACAAAGCACAATATTAAACTTTATTAAGTATCAATTCCAGTTTCTCGATGTTTATAAACCACCAGCGCCAAGTGATGCGTGAAGCCTGCCTGCCGGGATAATCTAGTATTGAATTCACTCAAAAATTTTCAATTTTTTTACTTTACCATACAGGGTATGGTCAAGTATTGTAATAGAGCATGAAAAAAGTGTTTTTTTTTGCTTCGTTTTTTGTGAAATATCTAAAAAACAGATGAAACTATTTTGATTATAAAAATTGGGCGATACCAGGGCGTTTTGGTCTACAAAAAGTCCTAACAAATTTTTGTAGACGCACTAGCTCAAAAACTTAGAGCCTTTAATGGAAAACGAAATTTTGTACATAAGTCCTAACGACCTTATAAAAATTACTCACTATGTGAAATTGAGGGTGGGAGGGGGTCAAAAATATTTTCAAACAAAAATCCAAGAAAAGTGATATTTCTAATAAAATTGTTCCATAATTAAAAGGATTATTAATTGCTAATGGGCCAAAAATTAAGAGTGGGGGGGGGTTCATTTGTAAATAATTATAAATTATTTTAATTCAATATTAAATATAAGAGAGGACCCAGGTGATATAAGAGAGGACCCAGGATAAGTCATGTGGATGGCCATTTCAGTTTATTTATTTATTTATTTTTGTTCATTGTTTCGAATATGGATACAAATCATTTTCAACCTTGATTTTTTGTGTATCTATGTATCTGGATGTGTGTCTGAGTATTTGGATTCAGATACCCACGTTATTTTAAGAAGATAAAGTCGATGGAAGTTCGTTCTTGTGCCAAAATATTTAGCTAAAATTTTTAGCTTCTCTTTAATCTATATTTTTTTTTATGATAATGATGAGAGAAGGAGTTACACCAAAAAGGTGCAACCCCTAAAGCCCTGGGTTGGCCCCTCAATCGTGAAAAAGAAGAAAGAATTTTATGGGTTGGGCGGGGTCGAAGGTATTCTGTGGATACGGGTCTTAAATAGCTGAAGGTTATAAGTCGCGGGAAAAGATGGTGGCAGGGAGCGGAGTTCCAGTCTCTGGAGGTTATAGGGATAAAAGAGTTGGCGAAAGCGCTTGTTCGTCTTTTATCCAATTTGACAGCGAAGGGGTGCTGAGCGTTAGAAAACCGCGTGTTTCTCAGGGGCGATAATTGATTTCAGCTCGACTGAACAGACACCGTGATAGTATCTGTAGTACAGGGAAAGGGCAGAAACGGTTCTTCGGTAATGCCAGGGAGTCGAGTGAGTTGGTTAGAGCCGGGTCTCCTATTAGTTTAATTGCTCGCTTCTGAATTGCATCCAGTGTATGCAGAGAATGCTTGGATGCACCCCTCCACAGATGAGAGCCATATTCGAGACAGGGACGAATTTGAGCCTTATACAGTATAAGAAGTTGACTGGGAGTATAACAGCGTCTAGACCTAAATAGGAGACCAAGCTTGCGCGCTGCAGCTTTAACAGTGGTTGAGATATGGTCATTCCATGAAAGGTCAGACCCTAGAGTTACGCCTAGCATATTGCATGCCAGAGTGTCTTTTGTCTCGAGGGTCGAACTAACAATACAGGCAAGCGTGTTAGTACTGGAGTTCAGCTCCTGAGGCGACGAAGCCTTCTGATATACAATACTGTAACAATATTCTACTAAAATCTTAGATTTTTGACATTAATTAAATTATTTCTTGATATATTTGGTTTTCACCGTGAGCTGTATTTAAAAAAATTCATCAAATTTTCAAAAAAAGATACTCAAACCTTCGGGTTAATTATTTTAATGATTGATCCGTGACTGGAAACTTTTTTCAGGTTAGCATGATTTTTGCTTTATCCGTTCGAGTTGAATGGAGTAAAAAATTTTTTAGCTTCTCTTTAATATATTGCATGTCAGAGTGTGTTTTTGTTCTCGGGGTCGAACTAACAAGGCAGACAGCCGTGTTAATACTGGGGTTCAACTCCTGAGGGAACGAATGAGATTGAAATACATTCAAAATGATTAAAATACGCTCCCACAAACATAGACAATTCAAAAACCTTTCGATCATTAGCCATAGACACTGAAATCGCTCTACGTAGCCATCCTGTTGAAATTAAAACAGAGTTAGCCGTAAAAATTAAACAAATATCAGATTTAGATATTTATTATTTAAAATTATTATGGTAATTCACCGAAACTGCAAATATCTTACTGAGTCTTGAAAAAGTTTCATTTTTTCCTCCAATTGAGCTTGTGCACAGAAGCATCTGTATATTTTGATCTTTCCATGTAATTGTACATGTCGGATCGTGACCAAAAATTCTGTAGTTTATATCTTTTAAATTTGGAATTAACCTGGGATGGAAATTTTTTATGAGATAATATCATCAGAATCATCACCTTTCCTTTTTCCTTCCGTGACCTACAGTGTACACTTGTACAGTCATTCAAAATGCACATCCATAAGTACTTAGGATTTCGGAAGCATCCCCAGAAGTTAATCTTTTCACTTGTAGGGGTTAAGCCTAAACTATAATATTCAAAGCAGCTATGTCGTTTGCTCTAGGAAGAGAAGATATAACAATTTTTATATCCAGGTTTATTGAAGCAGCTCGTCAGAGTAACAAGTATAGTTTTATTTAATTTTCTTAAGAACATATTGATATAGGTTTTATGGAACATCTCCCCCGTAATCTAATAAATCCGCCATAATTGTGTTGCAGATTGGATAATTCATCTTGTTTGTTTAAATTTACATTTTTTTTCTTTTTGTTTTGTATAAATTTAATTTTTTTTTCCTTGTTTTGTTTGTTTCCATTTCCAATTCTCTCTGATTCGAATAAATCTTTATTGCTTATGGGTTGAGATGCAGCTTCATTTCACTTTACGTATCATTCATAAATATTTAATCAGATGATGAAAGGATTTCATCAACTTGTATAGTCTAGTCGTTAGTGATATTTATTAAGTGCTTTGTTTGATTAAACTCAATTCGTATTGCTTGTACCCATTTCGATCTCTCGGAAAATATAAAGTACACAAGTTTTATTACACGAGCGTAAAACAATCATTTTGTATATGATTGGTGGGTTTTTCTTGTGCAGTTCAATTGACCAGAGATTATTTCGCGAAACACCCATCGTGGGGGTAGATATAGATAAAATTATTATATATGAGTCATAAAATCGTTATAAATAAATTAAAAATTTGTAATTCTAGCAGAAGACACTCTTTTATTGTTTCCTTCAATTTATAAAAATTCTACTACTCTCGGCAAAACGAAACTTTCAATTTAGTCATAATATCATTTATATAATCTGCTTATTCTATTTAAATTCTCAATCTGTGGACTTTGTTCTTAAAACGGCGTTGTCATATTCTCAAAGAATCCCCCAAGTTGAGCAAACTGTTAATCATTCTTTCCAGATCCAGTTATTTAGAAACTTATTGAGAATAACTAACCTAAATGAAGATATTAGAAGTTGACACACTCTATCTCTGATAATAAGCTGACGTGTTCTGATGTGGGCATCCACTTGACTTTACCATACAACCTGGCCCTCACTTATATTTAATATTGAATAAAATTATTTATAATCATGTAGGGGAAGGGGGTTAGTTTTTGCATTTTTAGACTTCTGGGGTTCCACTGATTATGTATACAAAATTTGGTTGAGTTTGGTCAAATGGCCAAGATTTTAATTTTTTGACCATGCATCCCCCCCCCCCCCCCCATTTTGGGCGGTTAGTTTTTGCGTTTTTAGACTTCTGGAGGTCCACTGATTATGTATACAAAATTTGGTTGAGTTTGCTCAAACGGCCTAGATTTTTTATTTTTACCCCACCCCCCATTTTGGGCGGTTAATTTTTCTATTTTTAGTTTTTTGTGGTCTGCTGATTATGTATACAAAATTTGGTTGAGTTTGGTACAAGGGCCTAGATTTTAATTTTTTTTGACCCTGCACCAGACAGACTAACAGACATTTTGACAAAACAATTATTATCTCGAAAAATATAATTTTTTCGGTGTTCACTTATTAGAGCTTTTTTGTAGAGCGAAATGCCATGGTTTAGCTTAATTTTTTTTAATCAAAATAGTTTTAGCCGTTTTTGAGATATTTCGAAAAAAATAAGGAAAAAAAAAACACTTTTTTCATGCACGATTACAATACTTGACCATACCCTGTATGGTAAAGTTAAAAAGTAAAGACTAAACTCCAGAAAAATATATTCCAAAATTGAGATGAAAGATAACTCAGAATTTCGTGTCATTGTCTATTTATACCAGTGGTTTGGTTCTTTTTTAAGCCGCAACCCAAAAAAAAGCCAAATTTTTACATTACCTTTTTTTAATTCATACTTGAGAAATTTTCTTCAATTTTACAATGACCTTTTTTTTACTGAGATATAATTTTTTTTTAAACAATTAAGATAAAAAAAGGTACTTTTTCGATTCAAGGAAAATTTAATAAAAAAAAAACGTACCTTAAAAAGTATTGAGAAAATTAAAATTTATTTTTAAACTTATTGAAAAATGTAGTAAAATATTTAAATATTTTTTAACGATTCGGCTCGAACCAAAGAATATGCTTCGCGACTCAAATTTTGGTGAAGAACCACTGACCTATACTTTAAGTTCCTGATTTATAGTATTATTTTCTTTTTCTCTATGTAGGTGATTTTTCTACTCTAATCTAGAATTGATAATATAAGGATAGAAACATAAAAATATATATGCAAATTAATAAATGGAGAGGCATCTAATATTTAGGTAGACTAGTAATTTTGAAACAAAAAATCTTGATTAAAATATTTTCCCCAATAATTAAAGAATTTGAGATCATTTGAGATGTGTAACTCTGGGTACGGAGTGTTTCCTCGACACCTGAATTATAATAAATATGTAACTTTAAGTTGGGTAATTAAAAAATTGGAGTAAAAAAAATGGGTGACTGAATTGCCACCAAATAATGTCAAATGAAGGGAAGAGTTAAACCAGTCTTGGATTTGATTACTAATAAATTTTGAAAAAACATTTGTGGAAAAAGAATATTCTAAAATTCAAGATGCTTAAATTAATATTTATTTGTTATTTTTTTTTAGCTGTAACATCTTGAAATATATTTATAGGTCTGAATCAATATGTTACTGGTTAACAGTGGGATATTGGTGAAACTTTGTCAACTAGTAAATACACTTAGATTAATATATTTGATTGTTTCAAAAATGTCTATTTCTCTGTAATGGTAAGATCTGTTGCATATTGGCTAGAACATATACACCATTATTTTAAGTACTTATTTGTTGGTACCTGGCAAGAAAAATTAGGATGATGATTTCAAAGAAGAGATTATAAGAGAAAGTCGAATGGCGGAAAAAGCAGCGTCTGTTTTAAAATATATCTTATATCTAATATGAAATTAAAACGCTTGGAAGCGCCTGTGAATAGGCAACCAGAAACGCGGGGTTTATTTTCGCTCAACTTCGTTGTTTTCGATATATTTTAAACAGCTTATAACTACATTTTCCTATCCACGAATCAATTAAAAACATTTCTGGATTAGCTAAATAAGTGTTTTATTTACTTAGTTGTAAATAAATATTGGTAATTTAATTGAAATAAATGAAAAGGAAAACATTAAAACTTTTTCTGACCTTGGTACGTTTTTCCGCAAATTAAAGATTAAACGCAATTTTTGCCAGTAAACAGCTCAATCTAAAAAGCTAAATCGTTGTTAGAAAGATATAGTATATCAATAAAAAAGTTTATACCAAATTTAAGCTCAGCAGCTCCTATAAAACAGTAAAATTGTTTTTTTCAGATTTTCTTCAATTTTAACTGAAATTTCAAATCTAAGTAGAAAACAAAAAATCTATTCCGTTCCCTTTTACTTGAAAAGCCAGGAAGGCAAACAAAGTCTGCCTGTCGGAGGAGCTTAGTATTAAACTATCTCAAAAATTTTCAATTTTTTTTTTGCTCGGTGGCTTGAAAAATATCTGGAACGTGGAAAAAATAATTTTCAACTATAAATTGTTTTTCTATATGTCTGGATTCAGATACCCACAGTAACTTAAGAACGAAGAGTCGTAGAAAGTTCGTTTTCGTGCTAAAACTTTTGTTTGTTTTTTTCAATGCGGAGAACTGATTAGATTTTGGGCTTTTTATTTTTTTGGAATTTTTATTTTTAGATATGTCTGCATAGTGTTATATATAAGAATTATGATATTTGAGTCAATTCTAATTTTTCTTATTATTATCTTGAAGTGATTATGCTTAGGAAAATCGTGAGGTCAGTAGTTCGGCCAATTCAAGATTATGTCATAGATATGTATAATATCCTTAATTAATGTTTACAAATTGATGTTGTGCAGCAGCAATATCAATAGTAAATGCGGCATAAATTTTAAAACAAATAATAATAATCTAAGACGTGCTAAAAGTTAAGTTATTTTCGAAAATTCATAAGTTAATTTCCAGTTCATTTAATGTAAGATTAGATAACATTTAATATAACAATTGATCAAACTTAGAATTGACTTAAATTGTATATTCATAAACTTCAACTTTGTTTTATATAATTTTTTAATCAAAATCAAAATATTCTAGTTATGCTGTCAACTATAACACGCAATATTATAATCTGCATACTATACGTAAGTTGACTGACGGAAAATTGTAAAGAAAAAAATGAAAGATGAATTATTTTTATTTTTTTCCAAACGTTTGAGAAAAACGATTTAAGATAAAATAGAGAAATCCTATAGATTAGAATCTATAAATCAAAAAGAAACCAAAATCTAAATCTCAATCTGAAAGTTGAGTAGCTGAATACAATTTTAATAACCACCTCACTTTTTTGAAGTCGGCTATAAAGATCATATCCATGGCCTAAATAACACCCAGCCCTTTAATCCCTATTCATTCTGGAAAGAAATGGGATTTAGCTGTATTCGTGTTCCATTCTATTTAATTTCATTAAATTTCAAGCAGATTGGAAGAGATTGGTATATCTGCTGCACACTTCCGGAAAAAAATAATTTATAAGCTATCTTTAGCCTTTCTTGTGTTTGTCTTTTTTAACGAAAATAAATTTATGCCAAATCAAAGATTTTAATTATTCTTCTTCTTCTTCTTCTTCTTCTTCTTATTTTTAAACCTATAGGTTTGTTTCTTCCAGAACGTCATACCATCTTTTCTTGGGAGGACCTCTACTTCTTATTCCAACCGGCTTGTTTGTCATCACTTTCTTTACCAGTCGGTCTTCTGGCATTCTTCTCACATGCGCATACCATTGCGCTCTTCTTCATTTAACCCATTCCGCCCACCTTTTGTATTCCACATTTTCTCTCTAATATCTTCACTCTTCATCCTATCGAGCCTGGTCACGTTCATTATCCTTCGTAATGTCTTCAATGATTTTAATTGATATGTTTATATTGCATGTAGGAGGGTCCTGCCCCATCGGGAGTTGAACCCAAGCACTAGTTTGCTTTCTTTACAAAATATATATTATTTAGGTTTATTTATTCATACCTGTGGATAAAAAAAAAACAAACAATTCTTTGTCGATTGGTTTTCGCATACCTATCTTTTCCCTCTGAGTACTGAATACTTTCTGCTTAAGTACTCCGAATCTCCGATCGCTAGGCCCTGAATATTTTTTCACTAGCGTGAACTCTGTTTATTGAATTTAACTAACAACTAGCAATCTCCATTATTGAAGGAGACAATAAAAGAGTGTGTCTTGTGCTGGAATTATAAATTTTATTTATTTATAACGAGACTATAGTTTCGAGGGTTTTGCCTCTTCATCAGTCTATTACAATGGATTCACAGGAATTAATTTATGAATGAAAGGTTAAAATCTTTCATTCATAAATTAATTCCTGTGAATCCATAGTAATAGACTGATGAAAGAGGGCAAGGTTAAAATCTTTCATTAATAAATTAATTCCTGTGAATCCATTGTAATAGACTGATGAAGAGGGCAAAGCCTCGTAACTATAGTCTCGTTATAAATATATAAAATTTATAATTCCAGCAGATGACACACTCTTTTACTGTCTCCTTCAATATATAAAAACTCTGCTACTCTCGGCAAAAACTTTCATTTTAATCTCCATTATTAATTAATAAATAACAGTTAGGAATTGGATAAAATTACAAACACAAGGGTTTATTTATTAAATGGGCCAGAACGTTTCGTTAGTTTAATCTGACTTCATCAGTGGCCCATTTTATCATTCTTTGAAAAATATAATTAATCTTAAGATAAATAAAGAAAGATTAATGATGTTTTGTCTTATAGTGAAATTGTTTTATGACATAATAGTGATAAAATGGGCCACTGAGGAAGTCAGAATAAACTGACGAAACGACTGACCTATTTAATAAAAAAACTCTCTGTTTTTAATTTTATCCAATTTCCTACTATTTCTGTTACTAGTTTACTATGTCCGAGTCTCGGCAGATAGATATTTGCAGTCGCCTCCTCTTGGAAAGTAATGGCAAACTACCAAGAGTATAATTGCCTAAGTAACCTCTCCAAATTAGGCGTTCGGAACCGGCGTTAAAAAGTAGGTCCCGTATATCTGTGTAAAAACAACTAAACACACTCAGCACAGGTATATGTGGAGAGGGGCCGACACCCGTTTCGGGTATGGCACTCGAAGAAGAAGAAGTTTACTATGGAATGATTCAACATTAATTAATTAATTTTTGCAGGACGCATAATAATGATATGAGTCCATAGAGCTCAAAGGGTTAAACTTATATAACTTTAGTGTATTGATTTTATTATTTCTAGATAAGAGACAAATCTAAAGAAATTTATAAAATATGCTACACCAATCAATTAGGTTTGTAGCTGGAAAAAAAGACACATTGTACATTGGTCATCTTTTTCCTCAGATTCTTCAAGGGTGTTCTATTTTTACCTCTTTAATAAGAAGTTCATTGTATGCAAATATATTCACTGTTTAACATTATTTTGTATGGCAAAAAAAGGCATCCAGTCTTTTTACGTATCTCTGCCTCTCCATTCGTCCAGGTTTCATTTCCGAATATTCGATGCTCCAAACCTATGTCTTCAACAACATTTTCATATTTTCTAAGCTAATTGATGAGGAGTATAATAATGTTTGTTTTGAACAAAACCTCATTTTACTTTTAGGAATTATAATTAGAGATTTAATTTTTGTTTTGGCCTCTTCTGTATTACTATTTTATTTGATTTTGATCCGCTCTACTAACATTTGATTGATTCCATGTAAAGTGTGTCCCAATAGAAATATTTTTATTGTTCCAAGAAATCAGTGATTTGGAGAAACACTCTAAATATATATATATATATATATATATATATATATATATATATATATATATATATATATATATATATATATATATAACCTAGTTCTGTCGGTTTGCCTAATAATTTAAATAAAATTATATAAAATAAACGAAAGCGGTTAAAAATGGAAAAGTCACGACAGATTTTTCATTATTTCCATATTAAAAAATTCATTTTGAGAATTAACTTTAATCTGATTAAAAAATAAATCCTTTGTTTTTTCCATACCTCTAATAAATCCGCAATGTATTATTCAAAGATTTGTATCGATATTTTTTTCACACCTTTCTTTTATTGTATTATATCCTAAATACACCTATAATAAATATTTTAATCAGTTCGATTTATTATTAAGTAAAAATAATAAAGTTATATTATCTTTATTGAAATTTGCATAGACAGATATTTATATATAATATATTCAAATAGAATATCGATATGCAAATTATTAATATAATAAGAATAAATAATGGCTGAAAAAAGATGCCGCGATAAATAAAAAAGGCTTAGTAGAAGTTATCGATTCAATGAGATTAGATCTAATTCTAATATAATATAAAAGAGGGAATGAAAAAATTAAATATTATATATTTTGTAACAGCAGATTTATTTTTTATGTCGAATACATAAAAATATTTTCTTTTAAAAAAGTTTCACGTTTTCAGTTTCTCTCTTCTCCCTTGTAGTTTCATCTTGATGACTAAAATATCATGCTTTTTCAACAAATAATCAAAACATTTCAAGAGAAAATAAACTTTTTTTTCAAAGTTAGACATAGTTACTTATTTTTTGAGTGATTAATGAAATTCAGGAAAAATGAATACTATATAATAAAACAGTAATCAGTCTCTTGGTTTGTCCGGTTTCGCCCACTTATGGCTCCGCCTCTTTAGGCCCGCCCCCTGTATACTCTATCTACCGTAGACTTTCCGGAAGCTTCTAGAAACTTCGGGAGCATTCTGGAAGGACAGTTGTTCACAAGAATTGGACTCTGTCTCGTGGAGAGATGTTGAGCGACGTTTCGCGAACCTCGAGCCAGCAAGAAGCCCCCGCGACACTCCTACTTTATACCGCCTTCCTTTATTTCAATCGTATTAAAAATTTGACACAACTAGTAACTCATGCCACTTAATAAATACACTATTTTTTAAAAAAATCGATAGAGCCGTTTTTGAGAAAATAAAAAAAAAAATCTTTCATGTAAATGTCCACTTCCGGTTTTCCGATTTCAATGACTGATTTATTGCGCCACGCAGAGGGGGCAGCCCTTTACAGAAAGAAAATAGATTTGTTTACAAATTAGGTTGTAACACCTCATCAGCCGTCAAAAATAATGCCAGATGTTGTGGCTATTGGTAAAATGTCAATGTATATATGGGCGCCAGTAGAATACCAGAACCGAGGCCAGAGAGTTGGGAGCGCCAAAAGCGCCCCACAACTGTGCACTGCGATTAAGCAAGAATAATAAATTACAAAAACAACAAAAAAAAAACAATAAAAAAAAAATTGAAAAAAATATAAATAATAGTTAACATTAATGTTAAAAAACGTTAAAATTCGTTTAAGATGGGCTTTCCACTGCAGAAAGTCATTTGTTGAAGATGACCAGTCCAGCAATGCACATAAATTTAAACTTTCAATTTTAATCAACTAAGACCGGGCCCCGTCCTGAAAGTCCGCCTCATAAAACTAGAAAAGTTAAAAAGGGAGCCTAACATCGCCCTGAGTGTCATTTTGTTTAATGTAGTTTTGGGGACACCCAGGGCGCGCAGGTCCCTGAAGGACCGGGGACACCACACCCCCTTCCACGATATTGTCGCAGCCAAAACGGTGACAGCACCGGCGGCGACTCCGAACCTCTCCGCGATATTCCCGACCAGACTGGAGTTGCAACTATAATAATTAATTTTGTTCTTGTTGGCAACCTCCAGTCCGGCGAACGCATAAAAAAAAGCTTGCTGTACTCCTAGCCTATTTATAGCTTAAGTTTTGAATTTCGAAAATGTGAAAGTCGTGTGGTGAACACACCAGTTGATTTAATGTTTTATTGTCAATAGGGACGTTTCGACCACTTTATATTAGTGTAAAAGTATTTTTTTTTAATATGTATAACTTGTGTTATTTTTTTACAAAAGAAAAAATGAGAACCATTTATTAGAAATATATCTTCAAAAAGTTATATACTAATTAATATCAAAAAATTCTCAAATCAGGTCTTATTAAAATAATAATTTGTATTTGGAAGAATAGTAATTTTTAAAGGTGTGTGAGATTTTAAAAAACTACTTCATGGTCAGAAGGCATCTATCTTAACCAATAACCTACGAAGTGATTGATTTTAAAGACGGGCCAGTATATAGTACCTAAGAGCTAATGAAAATATTAAAATATGATGATAGGCTTTTATAGAAAAAAATTCAGAAATATTTTGATGATAGAAAAGGAAAGAAGGAGCTTTTAGCTTCTTTAGTTATCTCAATGATCATTCAAAAATTAAGTGTGCAAATTCCAGTAAAAGAAGATTGTATTTTTATAGTTAATTTATTATATGCTAATGTAAATGACCATAAGTATCCGAAGCTTATCGCATTCAGTAGCATCATCTGTTAGCAGCTTATATCTTTCGTTTATATACTTTGCATTAAGCCCTTTGACCTTGGGGTCTCGAGTGTGCAGGATTACCTGCCTCCTTGGGTGGTTACCACCGAGGCCATTCTGCATTTTATTAGCCCACCTATAAATTATATTAAGAAATTGTCTTGGGATATTTTCAAAGTGGATCTTAAGAACATAAATATCGAAATCATACATGAATATTTCATTTTACTAAGTAGCATTATTAATGTAGATTAGGTCGTGTATGTGTGTGAGAAATCAGGTTCATTTAAATTAATTGAAAATTAAATTGAAAGAAAAATAAAAACATTTTAGAGGCGACTGAGGGTCAGTGGAGAGAGTGTCGGACCGCTGAGCTGAAGTATGCTGGTTCGAAACTGAGCCTCGGCAGATATTTGCAGTCGCCTCCTGGAAAACTACCAAGAGTGTAATTGCTTAGTCAACCTCTCCAAACTAGGCTTTCGGAACCGGCGTTAAAAACTAGGTCCCGTATATCTGTTTAAAACAGCTAAACACTCAGCACAGGTATATGTGGAGTGGTGCCGAAACGTCAGGGAGACCTGATATGGCACTTAAAGAAGAAGACTAGGTACGGTGATTGCAGTTTTGGTTGAATGCAAAACACACATGTTCGATTGCTTATTATTTTATGTACTATAGGAACGGATTAAAATCTCGTAAAATTACTCAAAAATTATTATTTTTTGAATAATTTTGCATTTTTTTTAGCCGGAAGATCTGAAGATAAGAAGCACAAAATATAATCAGTTCTCTACCTGGCAAATACAAACATTTTAGCACAAGTACGAACTTTGTACGATTTTCCGTTTTTAAGTTATTGTGGATATCTGAATCCATAAACCTATCTAGATAAACAGACAGGAAAAAAACATGAATGAAAATTATTTTTTCTCCATATTCGAGAAATTTTTAAATAGAATGAGTAAAAAAATTAAAAATTTTGAAAATTTTAAAGTGAATTCAATAATATTCGTCTGGCAGGCAGTGTACCGATTAATTGAAAGGATAAACAATTTTCAAGACGAGCTGTTTTGGGTACAATTTTGGGAAATTCTAGTTTTTAAACAAAAATATTGAGCTGGAAAGCTGAAACTTGCTGTGAAAGTATTAATTGAAACTAGTTTCATAAATATCAGTTGAATAGTTCGGAATAGGAGATACCAATTTACCGAATCAATTTTCCCTGATTTACTGATAATTTAATAGAAATTTCAGAAGCTAGAAAGCCTCAGATTATGTTTCATAAAAACCAGTAGGATCTTTATACGATCTCAAAAAAAATTGAAAATCAAGGGATGGGTTTAATAGGGGTTAATAAAATCCCCTTCTCGTGCTGCCCTCTGAATTCACTTAAGGAAAATATAGCTATCAACAAAAGACTCAGTTTCTTAAATTGTTTCTTAGTGTAATAGTGTTTAATATATACCTAGATTTATTATAAATGAAAAGATTTTTTCACCTAGAGTAACAGGGTTGTTGATTCATAAAGAAAAATCAATGAGGTTGCTCTCTGCTTGATGCAAATAAACATATATACTTACTATATACTCGTATACGAGAATTTATCTAAGGACACTTTTATCAAAGTTCTTAGTAGATTATTATGTAGGTATATATTATATGTCAGAAGGTTTATACATAATAATCTACTAAGATCTTTGATAAAATTGTCCTTAGATAAATTCTCATATAATTAAAATGCATGTATGAAACCCGGAAGTTGTTCTTTTTTTGAAAAAAAAATTCCATCCATTTTTCAAAAGATAAGACATTCACATTTTAATATTAAATATACTATATATAACGAATATATTTAAATTCGTTTTTTACCATATATGACCAGTTTGCCATTACAATAAAACGAAAGCATTAAATCGGATATTTGAGCTCATACAATATTCCTAATTAATAAAACTGATGATGAAGGTTAAACATTCAAAACTATGATAAATTATATACACATATACATATTTATAACTTATACAAATCTTTTATGAAACAATCTTAACACGTTTATTTTTAAACCAAACGTTTCGGGTAAAATCTATGAAATGAAATCCAGAATGAAATTATTTTATTGACAAGATACAAAAACTAAAACGATATTTATTACTGAAGGTTTATAATAGGAAAATAAGTTTTTATGTGTGACTTTTTTATTTATCAGGCAACGTTTGTCGACTTTGCCGACTTCTTCAGGGCCTCAAATATCATGCCACACATTCGTCTAAATTTTCTTGTTATCTTCGTTACCATTGAAGACCATCAGAAACACAAATTTCAATCATTTTCTGATGGTCTTCAATGGTAACAAAGATAACAAGAAAATTTAGACGAATGTGTGGCATGACTATTTGAAGCCCTGAAGAAGTCGGCAAAGTCGACGAAACGTTGCCTGATAAATAAAAAACTCACACATGAAAACTTGTCCTTATTTTCCTATTTTAAACTTTAATACAAATTAGGGAAGGAAATGATAATAATAATTTATTATTGAAGGTGATCAACCAGTAGGGACATAAAATTTCTAGTGAATTTATAACTATTTTGTCAAAATTATTAAATGTTTAGAATTGTGGGTCAAATAACGCTTGAACGTATAAGAAGTATGGATTTTTATAGAGGCAAAATAGATATGAAGATATGAATAGAAATAAGGATGAAGATGAAGATAAAAATCCTTCGTTAAAAAGAATGTTGATAATATGATCAAAATATAAATATTAATAATACTATTTTTCCTTATTAAGTCCTTTTTTCAATATTTTCCTTGTTTGGAAATCATTTCCCCAAATGATAGAATCATCCAAATCGGAGTCAAAAAAAGAAGAAAAATTTCTCAAAGTTGTAATTTCCTACACATACAGAAATATATTAGATATCCAATATGCCTTAAATGAATTTTCCTATATAGGCTCGAGATTCCATTTCACGGCATTTGTGATTTGATCTAAATGCGAATATTATTATTCATAAAAGAGCCGGAGGCTTGGCTGCTTCTGAGCGCGCTTCTGTCAGAGGCGTGTCGGTTTTTTTTTTTTTTTATTTTTTTGAGGGCTAGGGGGCGGAGGGCTGCAGCTCCAACACCTTCCAGCTAGAGAGATCTCGCTTGCCGATTTATTATTTCACTTGTTTTCTAAATGACCCTTGTTCCAACTACTAAATGGCCCTCGAGCAACACCAAATGGAGGAGTTCGACACCATAACTAGGAATTTATCTACATACGCCCTGCGGGACATCCGCCCCATAAATATGGTCTATCCGCCTCTGACATTTCAACGAACATCATCTATCTCATCGGTTGCACTGACGGGCGGAGTTGGAGTTAGTTATCCCTTCATGGGATGGAAATCTGATGAAATCTTCACACACACACCTTAAAGGTCAAGACAAAACAAGAGCCAATTGAATTTATCCATTTCATAATTATTTCATCATAAAGTATAGAAATGCTAAGTAGGAGCTATTCATTTAATGACGAATAAATAAAAAAGATACATATTTTGCATGATGTAAATATATAATTTTTATCTCTGTTTTTAGAAATTTTAAAAATTACATAAGTGGGAAGAGAAAAAGGATTCTAAAACTCAAGATAGGTAAAAATTTGAAATTTTCCTGAAACATACTATATAGATTAGTCCAGATTAATTTGTAATAACGCTGACGTAATGCTGCCGAAGGGAGCGCTGTCGGTATATTTGCGGCAAATTTGAAAAATAATCGTAATTTGGACTCGAATTATGAAATGAAACACTCCAATTGATTTTAAATTAAGAAACATTAAATATATTGATAATTATTCCTCCTCCCAGCCTACTCACCACTCAAAAATTAAATATTCAATTTGCTTTTCTTTGCGCACAGAAAGAGCGCACGCCCGAGTTTCTCATGGCAATACTGGAGCAGCCTGTCATACAAACAACACCTGATCTCTTTTAAATATTTGGAGCCTTATATCGATTATCGATCCCAAATTTAAAAAAAATGATATAATATAATTCTCCTCCTCACACGAGTCCACTTATTTAAATAAATCTATATATTTCCACACAAAAAATATCACAATGCTGTAGATTATAGAAATAAGAAATACTCCCAGATTTATATCTAGATTCTCATTTCTGTAGGTGTGTCAGGACGAAAATGAGGCGAAACTTTTAAGAGAGTATGTTTTTTCGGGAGTCTACATGTATACATTTGGAGTGTGGTTTTTTAAGAGGAATAAAATTTTTGGACCGAGACGCCGCCCGCCAGGCCACCAGCCCGGCCTTCGGCACGCCCTCGAAGCTCGTGTCTAAATAATTGTTTGTTTGTTTTTTTCAAAAATAGCAGTTTTTCTGTAGATTAAATAAAATAAAGAAAAATCAGTTGGTATATAAAGAATCTTGACAATAAAGAATATTGAAGTATCTATATAAATAAATAAATATTGTATTTATTAATTGCAAAGTAATGAAAGGCATAGTGAAGAAAAAATTATTGGATTTCCAAATAAGATGTATTTATTGGACTGTCATTCTTTATTTCCCATTTCCTTTAAAACCAGCGTTTCGGAGAATTCTTCCTTCCTTCTTCAGAGTTTCAAAGGGTCAATGAAGGAAAAAACATGCTTCCTTTTCTCCTCCAGCAGTGTTTGAAATTTGTCTTTTCTTAAAAGAAGCATTAATTATAATTTTTTTTTCTTCATTTTTGTATTTAGTATATTTAAAGCAACTATTTTTTCAAATTTGTTAAAATTTTTATTGATAAAAAGAAACGTTTTCAGATTTTTTTATAAAAGATATCTGTTTATTTATACACAAAACAATCAATAGAATTTTTTCAATATAATTATTTTATTATTGTTATAAAAGAAGAAAGGGGGCATGGGGCCCGGGGCGGTCCCCCCGAAATAGAAAATGTATACTCTGATTGCAAATTTTAGTCCTTAGTCAATTTTTCGTCAATAAACGTTGGGCCGCTAGGTAGATAGATCTCGAGTAATAACTTGAAAAAACTAATTTTTAATCCATATTAATAAATACATATTTTATGAATAAAATCCTGATTATTTTTCAAAAAACAAAAATTTTGGGCCTGTTTTAGGTATATGCTTGATATATAGTCGTATATAATTACTAAATACTAAGTTTTGAAGCCTTTGTCTTCATTTTCAGTCTATTACAAATATTTCAGACAAATTGGACTACCTCAACAAATATATATTTCTATGTAAATGAACTTGAACTGAAAAATATTGTTTTAGGATGCCTTAGTTAATGAATGATCAGAGCAATTCGAACGGTGATTCGATGAAGTAAAAAGATTGCCTATATGCAGGGGGCTACCAGAGGATAAAATGAAATTATGGGAACATTTAAATATTTATATGAAAACAAATTTGTAAATAAATAAATAAAAATAGCTTAAATATTAATAATTTCATGATTTCTGGAGGTTGGTATACTATGGTAGAGGCACCTATTGATGACATGGATCAAAGGATACAAGAAAAAATGAAAAAATAATTAATTTTATAATTTTATTAAATTTCTTTCAGAACTTAAGTGACTTGATTTAAATTTTTCATTAAATTGAAGGGTTGGTTTTGTCACAAATATAATAAAACAATAATTTTAATAACTATTAGAATTATTTAATTGATAACTATACAGTTTCGGTCACCACTGATCGACCATACTCAGTAGTTCTAAAAATTGAAATGAAACATTTATTTACATTTTTTCTTTTTATAGAGAATTATATAATACAAAATTTTTTCTTTTTTTATTTTTACAATAATTTGAAATCATACATAATCGTTCAAGAACCGGAATTTGTCATTTCACATGAAACATTCATTCTTAAATCTTCAATATAGATACATCACACAATTCATTACAATCACACACATACATATATATAGCAACAATTTATAAAAACGTTTATCACTGAACTAGAAACTATTTTGAATTAATGATTATATTAAATATTATTTTCAATTTTATTTTTTCTAATTATCTCATTGCATCGTCAATTATTATAAAATTAAAAAAACCCATTACAAATAATCCATTCTAGAAACACATTATAAGTTAAATTCATTCTTTATTTTTAATTTTTTTATTAATGAAATATCAAAATACACATCTCCCTATTATATTTTTCTTATAAAATCAATACATGTTTAATCAACATACTAAATCAAATCAATATTCTCACAACAATGACACAATGAGACTTTAACATTCTGATATGTTTTCCGAATCCATTTTGAAATTTACACGATTATCGATATCCTTCAATATATAAAGAGATTCTTTTATTTTTCTCTTGGTCCAATTTTTCTCATAATCTAGTATCTTTACTCCTTCAAAATCGAAACTATGCTCGTTGTCAATAGCATGAATGGATAACGCGGAGACCAATTTATTTCCATTAATCGATGAAATATGTTCTTTAATTCTTTGTCTCAAATGTCTTGAAGTCTCACCTATATATTTGTGTGTTTTTTTATCTTTTTTACATGAATCACAAACCATCTCATAAACAACCCCCATTTTATCAAGTTTTTCAAGATGAGTCTTATTATTGAATATGTTCATGAGTGGCCTGCCAACACTGTGTACTAATTTTATGTCATTATTATTCAGAATTCTCAAGATTTTCGCAGATGAATCATGAATATATGGGATGGAGCCTTTAATAATTTAATATAATATATATAATAATAATAATAATTTAATATAAAAAAAGAAGATAAAATTTCGTGTGTGATTGTAATGAATTGTGTGATGTATCTATATTGAAGATTTAAGAATGAATGTTTCATGTGAAATGACAAATTCCGGTTCTTGAACGAGATGTATGTATGATTTCAAATTATTGTAAAAATAAAAAAGAAAAAATTTTGTTTTATATAATTCTCTATAAAAAGAAAAAATGTAAATAAATGTTTCATTTCAATTTTTAGAACTACTGAGGATGGTCGACCAGTGGTGACCGAAACTGTATAGTTATCATTAAATAATTCTAATAGTTATTAAAATTATTGTTTTATTATATTTGTGACAAAACCAACCTTTCAATTTAATGAAAAATTTATAATTTTAGTCGATGTTCTTTTAGGAAGTTAACTTAGATAAAAGAAAATTGACTAAAATTTTAAAAATAAGTTATTTTTTCTTGTAGATTGTCATCCTTAGGTGCTTGTTATCAATATAGGTGCCTGTACCTTATATATGGTAGATCATAAAAGAAATAAAATTTCTATTGTTTCAAATTTTAATTATTTCAAAATTTAATTTTGGGGGGTCGTATAGGCTAAGTGGTAGGGTGTCAGCCTGCTAACCAAGTGGACCCGGGTTCGAATCCGACTCGAGGCATCCGGCTAAAATCTGACCCCCGGGGTAGGGACAAATTTAAATAAAATAAATAGTATCGTAAATTGGCTTATGGCTAGAAAGGCCGAAAAGCCAAAAAAAAAATTAATTTTGAAAAAAATTATTATCCCTATAACTAAAAGTTAATTTACAATGCTTTATTACAGTGTTTCTCAAACTTTTTTGATTGTGGAACCCTTTTCCGTTTGGAAGGTAACCGTGGAACCCGACAATCTCAAGATTCGAGTTAAAACGTTGTTATGGGAACAATTTTTTTTACTTTGAATTATAGTTAGTATATGGAATGGTTGAATGAAAACCTACTTTTTAATGTCTTATATTTTTTATTTATTATATATATATAATAGCCCAGATTAATTTGCAGCAACGTTAACGTAATGCTGCAGACAGGGGCGCTGATGCCGTCGGTATATTTGTGTTTTGAGTCGAGATAAATATGAAATACACGTGATTGGCTCAGTTAACCTATAATCGGAGTGGGTGATCATACTTGAGAACTATCGCAGAATAAGTCGATCGAATTGTTGTATTTATATTGTATTTATTTGTTTCAATAAATAATTATAATTAATCATGTGTGATTTAAATAAAAATTCAAACTTTAATCAAATTAATCACAAAAATAAAAGCTTCAACAGCTTCATTACTAAAAACTATATATTTTTGATTTATACTTTGTGTCGAGATAATATTGTATTCATTTGAACTCGAATGAAAATGAAAAACACCAATTGATTTTAAATTAAGAAACATTAAATATATTAACGAAGAAAATTTGAAATATAATTGTAATTTGAACTCGAATTTTGAAATGAAAGACTCCAATCGATTTTAAATTAGAAACATTAAATATATTGATAATTATTCCTCCCCCCCACTCACCACTCAAAAATTAAATATTCAATTCGCTTTTATTTGCGCACAGAAGAAGAAATTAATCACATCTTATTTGATTTATATTTTATATATTATTTGTTTATTTTTTAATTATTTGTCACTTTTTTATAATTTTTTAAAAATCTAAATTTTGTTATTCTTATTTGTTGATTTTTACAAAATTGAACGACTTAAGACACTCATACTCGAGATTCTCATGGCAATACTGGAGCAGCCTGTCATACAAACAGCACCTGATCTCTTTTAAATATTTGGAGCCTTATATATCGATTATCGATCCCAAATTTTAATAAAATGATATAATGTAATTCTCCTCTTCACACGATCCCACTTATTTAAATAAATCTATTTCCACACAAAAAATATCATTATAGAAAAAAAATACTTCCAGATTCATATCTAGAGCCTCATTTCTATAGCTGTGTCAGGACGAAAATGAGGCGAAACTTTTAAGAGACTATGTATTTTCGGGAGTTTACAGGCATACATTTGGAGTGTGTTTTTTTAAGAGGAATACCATTTTTGGACCGAGACGCTGCCCGCCAGGCCACCAGCCCGGAGGGCCGAGCTTCGAGGGCGTGCCTTCGCCACGCACGAAAAGCTCGTTATATATAGTCACACACTATATCTATATTAAACAGTAATTAAATCAAAACTTCCGTAAGCAAAAGAAAAAGGCCGAGCTTTTATGAAGTTTATTGTCTTAAAAACGTCATCGCGGAACCCTTGGCAAGTTTTCATGGACCCCTTGGGTTCAGCCGAACACGCTTTGAGAAACACTTCTTTAATATAAGAGAATACTTTACCATGTACATTAATTTTAAAAAAGCGAAATTTCTAAATAATAAAAGGTCATACTTCTTTTTTCATAATTTATAGAAAGAAATTTATTTTTCGTAAACACAATTATTATTATTTGAAAATAATCTTTATATCCAAAATGTGAGAGTTTTTAAAAAATTATTTTTTCTACGCTTACTAATTAAGGGTTTTTAAACCCGTAATAACCTTAATTTTTTATACCCATTTTTGGAAAAACAAAAAAAAATAAACATTATTTTTTCCTGCAATATTACAATACTTTACTATATTCAGTATAATTGATTAAATTTTCAATTAGAGGGTCTGGAAGGTTTATTCTATGGGGACGCCTTTGGAATATACCACATAAGTATTTTGTCAATAAAAATTAACGAAAACCATAGTATTGAATTTAATTTAATTAAAATGGATGATATTGGTCAGCTGGTGACATCCTCTGAAGAAGAAGTGCCGTGTAGTGCCCTCGAAATATTTGGATAACCACTTAAATAAATAATAATAAATTATTGGAAATTAGCACTTGAATTTTATTCATCCTCCATTATAAATAAAAATATCCAGTAGGTACGCACCAAGCATTAAAAGTTACTTTAATTAAATTAAAAGCAATTGAATGAACTCACCAGGAAGCAGGGAATCTTTGTTTCAGCGGCTCGTGGTCACCCATCCAACCTGCCTTTCCGCCATCCACTGAAAGAATGAAATATTTTTTTAAATAACTTCTCTTATTCCACTTTGAAAACTCGCCTTGCCTGAGTCTATAAAGAAATTCATAAATTGTTCGTTAATTAATTTCAATGAATTGGCTTCTTTTCGACAGATTGTCCCATTATTTTACTCAAATAAAATAGAGGTTGATTCAAAAAAATATATTTATTTAAAGTTTAATTTAATAATATCGATATCATCTTGTCTTAATCAAAGATTTTGTTTTATAGAGTAGAGGCTAAATTAGATTTGAAAATATTAATAACGTTTAGGGAAAGCGGTGTTGGTTTATAGAGAAACATATTAAACAACAGGAATTATATGACGTATTATACTTTGTGAAACACCACTATAATCCGTCAAATAATTCCTCTTGTTTGATAGATAAGAAATTCTTTATTATACAATTATAATTACAGATGTACATTTTTCATACAAGATGAATATACATTCTTTGTCAGCTTTATTTCCAACGGTGACTTCGGGCTTGCTACCCACAATTCATCCTCTTTTACAAATTTGTTTAACACTTCTTAGTTCGTTCGATTCACCAAATAATGATATAACGAAGAAAAATTTTAAAAAACCTCTAAAACCAATTAAAAAAAAAAAAAGAAGAAATTTAAAAGAAAGCAAAACGAGATTAAAAATTATCCGAGATCGATAAATGTAATTAATGGATTCGTATGAGTAATTATCCTTTTGTGGAACTTCAACGATAATTTCCGAATATGGTCTTGCAGGTTCTCAATTTGTAGTCCTTCTCTGATTATGTAGTTGTTGATTCCTGGCAGAGGGTTAGCAATTGTCCTGAGAGTTTTTGTTTCAACTCTTTCAATAAGGGAAACATTTGTTTTGGCCGCATGACCCAACCATAAAGGTGGCCCATAAGTAAGACGAGAACGCACCATAGCCCTATATAGATTTAATTTTTGATCCAATTCAAGTGGGCTTCTTTTATTAATTAAACGGCATATAATTTTGGCGCCAATTCTTCCACTTAATGAAACTGCCTTTAGATGCGTAGCCCAATTTAATAATTTGTCCAGATGAACTCCTAAATATTTTGCTGAAGAATTCCAATCTAGCAGTCTGTCGTCCAATTTTATTTTGTTCCTTAGGTGGAAGGAATCGCTCCCCTTAATAGTTGAAAATCGGATTTAGGACATAAAACCAGAAATTGTGTTCCCCAGAGGCCAAAAAGTCAGTGCGTATGTACGTATGAATGTACCCCCTGCGTTTCGCAACCATAAGTCAGAGCTACGAAATTCGAAACGTAAGCTCGATATAGGCTAGGAGTACAGCAAGCTTTTGTTTGAAATCGGAAAACCGGAAGTGGACATTTACATGAAAGATTTATCGTTTGTTTTGATTTTCACAAAAACAGCTCTAACGATTTTTTAAAAATTAGTGTATTTATCAAGTGTCCTGAGTTATTGTGTCAAATTTTTTATCCGATTGAAATAAAGAAAGGGGGTGTAAAGTAGGAGTGTCGCGGCGCGGTTTCTTTTCGACAGATTGTGCCTTTAATTTCACTCAAATAAAATAGACGTTGATTCAAAAAAAACATTTATTTAAAGTCTAATTTAACAATATCGATGTCATCTGTGTCATCTTGTCTTAATCAAAGATTCTGTTTTATAGAGTAGATTTGAAAATATTCGACTAAACTTCAATTTGCATTTTATTTATAAATTACTGCGTGAGATAAAGTAAAAAATAAACTTTGAAAATATAAAAAATGTGGTAATTTTTAAATTCTAAATTGATAGAGATGTGGACAATGGATTCAAAAACAAATTTTAATCCTAGTTTAAAGTTTCGTTGTTTACTTAATAACTTCTTCAGCAACTTATATGTTTTATATTTTCAAGATGATGTTATTTAAAATAAGCTGATGTAGCTATCCACATGACTTTACCAAACACCTAGCCCCTCCCTTATATTTAATATTTAATAAAATAATTTTTTTATTATTTACGAAATAATTCCCCCCCCCCCCTCTTAATTTTGAACACAATAAATCTCATTGAGTAAGAATACCTACCGTAGTCCTGACTTGAACTGATGGGTCGAGATGTCTTCTCCATCCCAAAAAAACCAACCTCCCATCTTCAGCTAAAAGGAAAAGAAACACACAAATTAATAAAAAAATAATATTTTATTACTTATTTGGGATATCATAGAAAAGTGAATCATTCAAATGCCATATACAAAATATTGTTTAGATAGTAGCGAATCATTTTTACAAACACTCAATTATTTCTGAAAAAAAGAGATATGAATAAATTATTAAATATTATATTATATATTCACCTTTGATGCACACAGGGCGATCGATCTATCTCTTGTCTTTCTCATCGACTGACTCAAGATTTTTAAAAAAGCTTTTTTGAGTGAATACACCTATAACACTTGACATAAACATTAGTAGCAATCCCCCCCTTTTACTTCATACTAATTTAGTCATCAGGACGTATGTAGTAAACGAAATAAATCCCTTTAATTTGCGGAAAATTCAAATTTTATTTCATCCAAATCAAATTCTTATAATTTGAAATATCAGAGTAAAATTCGAATTCTTATAATCGGACTTCGAAAGAGCCTGAAGACATATGTATCAATGAGAATGGCCTTGATTTTTTGGAATATGGATAGAACGAGAGACCAGGGCGAGCTGAAAGATATCCTACCTAACATTTCCATTTGCCCCATCTATACAAGACTGACATAAATTATACCATGTTCATATTTCAGTATGTTTACCAGCTAAGGGGAAAAGTGAAAAACGTTATTCGGCAAGTGGTTAAATATAAGAGAAAAAGGACTTTAAGTATAACGCAGTGCAGCGTGCCCCTAGCCACAAGGCAGCCTTCTGGTCTTGGTTCTAGTCCAGAGATCCACCAAACCCGCTCTCAAAGACTTAAAGTCACCAGGCCCCCATTACCACCCCATTGTTCCATTTGAACAAGGCGTCAATCGACGACTTTTCGGTAAGACACAGAACATGCAAGCACATGCACGAACCTGGACCTCGATCTTTAGAAATTCAATCGAATCGGTCACTTCCCTCGTGACTCATTCATGGGTCCAACAAATAGGTGGCGTCGATTTTAGCTCTCTTGTGGGTCTTAATACTAAAATAACCTTAAAACTAAATCGGAGGGCACAAGAGAGGGAAACACATCACAAAATATCCCTAAGAGGCCTAAGATAGACGACACCGCATTGCTGTCTCCAGGAAAGAAATCAAAGGGAAGAGTGCAGGTCCCCAATACAGAAAAAGAGACCGTCATCGTTGGCATGACATATCATCCCACCCTCCCTCTAAACTAAATACTCTATTTCATACTATATCTACTAAAACTGTGAATTTACTTTTAATAATTTTCACATATTCTGAATCTAAGAATTAAATGTGATTTTAAAATAGCGATGAATCCCATCGGTGGTCGAGGCGGTGAAACCTCCTCAAACGGTTCCATTGTTGCTTCACTACAGATAAAGATGATATAGGGATCTGAAAATTCCTAATCTGATTTTCTTTTACGTTAAAAATTTAATAATTTCAAGAAAAAATTATTTAAAAATTAAATGCTTATTTATTTTTTATATTAAGAATTGCAAAAAGTTGAAAACTAAATTAAAATTAAAATCAATTTAAACTATGATTGAGATTAATTTGATGTAAAAGTGTATTTATGAAAAATTTAATAGACAAGTTATTTAATTAAAAATTTATATAAATTATAATTGAAAGGAAAAACTTTAATATAATATATAAAAATAAGTTAATTATTATATTTAATGATTGTAACTAGAGGGTATGCTGAAAAAAAGAAAACATCCTAATTCTTTCCCTACTATTATCTAGCTATAAAAAATTACTTTGAAAGATTTAACTAAATGCCATGCTAAAAAATTATACTCATGTTTGGTGCGCTTTTAGTGAGAAGAGCATAAATGTTTCGGATTCGATGAAAGACAGCAGCGAAATATCACCTAAGGGAAGAATTCATGAAAAAGGGAGAAAAATAAAGTTAGAAATTAGATAAATTAATATTAAATTTAATATTAAATTAGATGAAATAAAAATATAAAGAGGAATGAAATTTAATTTATCAATGAGAAATTTACTCTTTTTACCACAATTTTTAATAAGAATTTTGAATAAAGAGCATTGAAATCTCTGAAATAATGGGATCCAATTTGTGACTCAAGAAGGTTTGAGGAATAATTAAAAATAAAGAAATCTTTATGACAATAACTTTGAAATTTTGAGAGCAGAAGATAATACATATATAGAATAAATACTAACCTCGTCGTTAAAAGAAGAGGCTAAACTCGCAGGCAGCCGATGATCTCGATGCTCAAGTGATTTTTGTCACCTTTAAGAAAATTATTCTCAAAATTAGTATATAACATAATATATATTAAGAGAGGATGTTTTGAAATTAAACAATCTATAATTAAATTAAATTTTTAATTTGAAAAGACAAGAAAACACTCTAATGAGAAATATTAAAAAAAATAATATATTCAAAAATTAAGTTTGAAATTACAATTATAAAAATAAATATTGGTAATACCTGAGAGATCCTGATGATAGACTGGGAACAGCGGCTTATTTCTGTAAAAATAAACAGCTATGAATTTAAAGATTTATATGTTTATAAATATAATTTTTAAATTACCTGGTTTGATCCAGAAGTGACCCGTTGCCTTCATCTGGATTTATTGATATGTTTCGTATTTTCGACATAGATGAAAATTATTCTGGCTGAAGCCAGATTCGATCCGAGTAAGCTCGAAGTCTACTAATCAACTCCATCTTTAAAAAAGAAAAAAATTAAAATTAATCAAATAGTTTGTTTGGATGTATCACTAAATAGTATAACGAAATATTTTCAATGAAGTAATTTATATGTAATGGAAGAAGGCAAAATTATTTTAAAAATATTAATTTAACTTTTAAAGCCTCGACACACCTCTTTACACAATTTGATGAATTGGTATTTTTTTTTACTATGATTGGTTTTGGCTAGAAAGTTGAAACTTGGGGTTGAGTTTATTAAAATAAAATGTACTTTGCAGCTTTCAGCTCATTAGATCCAACCATACGAGGGCTTTTTATATATAAATAAATTTTTTTTAATACTTTTTATTTTTGAAATAAAGATAAGAGTAAATAAATATTATATTTAATTTTTTTATTGTTAAGGATAAATAAACTGAATTTGCTTCTTTCCAGTAATTTATTTTGTTTTTCAAATGGTTATTCCAATAAAAAAATTAATATATTCAGTACACACCAAGCCAGCAAAATTCTTATAATTATATTTAATATTGATTTCCTATGAGTTAAGGATTCTTGGTCACTTATTTCACTTATTTCAGTGAAATAAGTGACCAAAATCCCTTAACTCATAGTAAATCAATTTTAAATATAATATTTATTTACTCTTATCTTTATTAAAGATGTTTCACCTTGCACCAACACCACAATCTCTACTAATTATTTTGGAAATACAACTATTCTTTAACTAGAGTGATCTTGTTATTATTTTCTATTCTCAAGACGCTAGTGGAATTTAAACAGAATAGGCATTCTTCCCAAAATCCCACTGCTATAGAATAGTCTCCTTGGATTATCTCACTACAGTGTTTTATATATATCCAAATTATTTCAGATTTGCAAATCTATCTAAAGATAACACCTTACAAATAAAAATAAATAAAAATGTGTCTGATCGGTTAGAAATTTCAAAAGAAAAAAAATCAAGACAGGGATGTAGCCTATCGCCAGCTCTCTTCAAAATCTATTTGGATAGGATTCTTCACGGGCGGTCAAGAAAGTGCAACAGTATGGGAATACAAATCGGAGAAAGTATGATTTCTACGCTATTTTTTGCGGATGACCAACTGGTTATTGCAAATGATGAAATGGATCTTGACTACATGGTGAGGAAACTAAATGAGGCTTTTAACCAGGGGGGCTTAAAAATAAATTATAAAAAATCTGAATATTTGTCTGTCGGAAATAATATGATATCGGACCTAATATTGGAGGAAGGAAAGAAGTTATCGGGGGTGGAAAAATATAAATATTTGGGAGTAATATTTAATAAAGATGGAA
Source organism: Forficula auricularia (assembly GCA_024734495.1). Taxonomy (NCBI): domain Eukaryota; kingdom Metazoa; phylum Arthropoda; class Insecta; order Dermaptera; family Forficulidae; genus Forficula; species Forficula auricularia. The sequence continues at coordinate 5,162,041 of JALMQS010000073.1, read as the reverse complement.
ATAGCCGCATGGAAGTAAACGAAAGGATTATAAAGGGTAGAAAGATTACAAGGGCCTTGCACTCAGTTTTATGGGACAAAACGATTAGGAGATCCACAAAAATGAAAATCTATACCAGCCTCGTTCGTAGTGTTACTACCTATGGGGCAGAGGTATGGGATATCGGAGTTAGAAACCGAGGCCGTCACTAAAATGGATTTCCTAAGAAGAAGTTGACGAGAACTGATAAAGTTCGAAACGAAGAAATAAGAAGACGAATGAACATGGACGGGGATCTTTTTGACGAAATCCAAAAAAAAACAATTAGTTTGGTTTGGACATGTAAATAGGATGGATGAAGAACGAATTCCAAAAAAGGCTCTAGAATGGATCCCCACTGAAAGACGAAAAAGAGGTAGCCCCAGGGGCTTCTGGATGGACGAGGTGAACGAGGCTATGAGTTCCAGAAATCTCGAGATTGTGCATGTCTGGGACCGTGAAACTTGGAAATTGGGAACGGAGAAGCGTCGCCAGACGTAGAAATCTGAAAGAAGAAAAGAAATTATTTCATTAATAAAAAAAAAAATAGTAAGAAAATTTATTTATTAATTCAATAAAATTAAAATTAAATAAATTTGAATAATATCTATAACTTTTAATTTGTTAACCGATGCTATATTAGCTCTCATGAACCCGTTATAAGATGTACTATATATATATTTAAATAATTTATTTTTTAGAAACTATAGTTCGAAGGTTTGACCTCATCATTTGTTTTGTGTTATTTCTCAAATACCCGATTGGATGTAGGTAAATTCATTTTGTTGTAATAGTAAGCTGGTCATTCAACAAATGAATTTCTAACAAATATATAATATATATATATTATATGTTTTTATTTGCATCAACAAGAGGACAAGCTCATTGATTTCTCTTCCTAAAAATATTTAAATGAGATTTTCGTGGATGGGCCCATCCCTAAGGTAAAAACTAAAAGAAAACAAAAAATAATGCGGTTCGATTGATGTTCCTAAATAATTTTGAGCATGTCTGTATTCATAGGGGACAGTGTATCATCGTGTATTCTTAAAAAAATTAAATTAATATTTAACACAATGCCTGGTTGAAGCTAAATAACAAGAAAAAAAACTGTTTCTGAATATTAAATAAGCAGCGAGAAGAGGTTCATATGATATGATAATGTTGTCAGTTTGGTAATTTGGCAGGAAATATGAACCCCGCTCTACTTGTTCTTTTTTTTTGTTAATGTAATATTCAAATGGGACAGTCGTTGAGGGAAAAAAACAAATCTTTCAATGCAATTGTCTTGGCAACCACATCTCTCTCCAATCTCGACAATTAAACCACCTGCCATTTTTCTCTTTCACTCTTATCATTTAATTACAAATTTTATTTATAAGATTTCCTTGATTTTTTCTCTCTCTCTTTTTCTTGATGATAAAATCTTATTCGCTAATACAAGAAAAAGAAGAAGAAAAAAATTTCGAAAGATGTCTAAGACGCTGTCTTCGGGTCTCTATTGTCCTAAAACGACAATAGAAGAAAAAAGAGAAAAGGCAGCGAAACGCGGGGGATTATTCAAAGCGGAGAAAGAGAAGAGAAAAACAGAAGAGAGAGAGAGCTTAAGACAAAGAAACCATTTGAAACATGTTTAAGATTAAGGTAAAGAAGAGGAAAAAATAAAAGTTAAAACACCGCTTTGGAATAAAAGAAAGTAATAAATAGAAGTATTTTTTTATATAATTAATTAGTCACTTTAACGAACGGTATTAGATTTTAAAACCACAGTATTGTTATTTACTAAAGATTTAATTTTTTATTTTGGATTTGTTTACCGATGCATTTTACTTATGGTTTCATTTGAAGGTCAATTTTAATTATTTTCTTAAAATATATTTCTAGGGACCGTTCGTCACGACTTTAGCGCCAACTGGAGAAGGAAATGTAAACTTTGGGGGATGATTTCTTAGACCTTGAAATATATAGACACGCTCTGGTGTCGATTTGGTGAGGCCAACATCAACTAGAGAATGTGACGTCATCTGTAGGTAGGAACACCCAGAAATAGCATGACCACTATGGGAATTATTATACATTGAGATAAATTTATCGTAGTTTAGATTATTTATTTTGGATTCCAATAATCGCAAATTATTATTATATTAATATTACCAAAATATTTATGCGAGAACGTGACGTCATCTGTAGGCGATGTTGGCCTCACTTCACTCTGTGTGGAGAGTAGCAGAGGGCGTGTCTATATATTTCATGGTCTAAGGATGATTTATTAAACGTCCAAGACAAAGAGACTCGCTCACGGCCCCCTAGGCTCCGTGCATTGTTATATTTATGATATATACTATAATACAATATTTTCCCAAATTCCCCCAAATTATTTGAATAAATAAACACTAGAGAGCGCTACCTACCTTCAGCAGTAGTGCTGCCTCTATGCTTAACGCACTGTCCCTATATGAAAATATAATCCTGCAAAATACTATTATTAGATAAATCTAAATAATATTAATTAAAATGAATATAAATTTACGGTTGAATTACTCGGAACGACCGGAAGACAGGCGATCTTAGCTTGGAATTCCGTCAAAAAATTTTAAAATTCTTTTTTTTCTGTCTGGATGTGTGTGTCTGTTTGTGTGTCTGGGTTCAGATACCCACGATAACTTAAGAACGAAAACTCGTAGAAAGTTCATTCTTATGTTAAAATGTTTGTATTTTCAATGCTGAGAAGTGATTAGATTAACTAAAGAATAACCGGTCAAAAATTCAAAAAATTATAAACAATAGAACAGATATGTTCCATATTATTCACCGAAATTTCAAACAGCGTACCGAGTTTTGAAAAAATTTCAATTTTCTTTCAATTTCATTTTAATTAATTTTTAATCATTGTTTTAAATTAGAATTCAATTTAGAGGCGTATGAGCTCGGGGTCTAGATACCATAAGTTCTATATATTAGTTTTGAGTTTAGAAAATATAAAATTTAACAAAGGAAAAAAAATTGATTTTTTTTTTGTTTGGAATTTTTTTCATGCAAAAGTAAATACTTTTTCGGGATCTTGTACGCTTTCTACAAATTTTACATATGGTCGTGCTAGGAGTCTACCATTGCATCCAGCTATAGTGTATACGTTGTCTTATTAAAAATTAATAAATATAAATATAACAAATTACTCAAAAATGAATTTTTAATTGAATTTCCTGTCATAATATCAATTACTTAACTTTAATTGAAAAAAATATTTAGAATAATTTGTTTTTGGGTTTTAAAATAAATAAATAAATTTATTAATAAAGCGAAATTGAAAAACAACTCTTTATTTGTTTATGCATTTATCATTACAAAGCCTTAAAAAATCACTCAATATATATATATATATTTTTCTGTATTTTGGAAACAGAAATTATTAAATAAATCCTAATTTGATAAGGAGAGAACACTAAACAAACCTGAAGATAGGTTACCAAACTAGGTAAATGTTAAGGGGAAAAATATTTGATAATTTCAAAATTTCCTGGTATTCAAATTGTAGGCAAAATTGCTATTTATATAAGCCACCGCATTTAGAATAATAGAAGTTGCATCATTCTCATCCAAAGTGAATTTTTAACAGGAATAGCAGGGAATTGGACAAAATTAAAAACACAGACCTTTTATTAAATGGGCCAGACGTTTCGTCAATTTATTTTGACTTCCTCAATGCTGTACCATAATTTTTATATTACGTTCTCTAAAGAAAAGCCGAAACTTAGTCTAAGGGTTAAAAATAAAAATAAACCATGATTTTTTTTTTGAAATGAAAATTTGGAGAGTGTGCAAAACAAGGATAGAGAAATTTTATGGCGGGGTAATTTGTAACAGAGTTGAGTGTTTTTTGAATAGACCTTTTAAGTAGTACACGGATGGCTTATACTTTTGAATTGAAATTTCATCGGTTATCTTGATTTTAAGAAACATTTTTACGGTGTAGGCTCATCGTCCCTTTCAATACATCTATTTTAGACCACACCATGTGTTCGCCCCGAGATCTATATCACGATCCCTACACAAGACCCAAGAGTATAATTCCAAGATCTCACTTTCTATAGATTCAGAAAAATCTACCACCAAGATTTTACATATGATAAAAAAAATAATAAAACATATCTTTAATTCGCAGAATATAACATCAATTTCAGTTCTACGTTGTTTTATTTATGATACTTCAAGACACCAATGATATGTGTGGAATTCGCTGTTGATTCAAGGAGTTTCGCCCCGAGCAACACCTGATGGTGATGTTCTTAGCTTGACCATTAAAAATAATCATACTAAATTAGGTGTTTTTCTCGGGAAAGGGCTGATAAATATAATAATGAGGATTGAATTGAAAGAAGTCTAAGGATAAATAGAAAGATGATTCCCAAAAAAAGAAGATTTATTGGAAATTTTTGTCTTTTTTACAGTTTTGGACCAACGTTTCGGAGGTCTTCCCTTCTTCGTCAGGGTCTATGAGAAATAAATGGTATTTGCAAAAAATATATCTTCAACACTAACGAGCAGGATGTTAAAAAGAAATAAAATTATAAAATTTTAAAATTTTAAAAACCAAAAAACTAGGGGGGTAGAGTAATTAATTTGAAATAGTGCCCTGAAAGATTGCTGTTGAAAAAATTAAAATAATTTTAATAATAATATTAATAATTATGGCTCTTGCAAACAAAGGGTGAATTCCTTTCCCACATCGACCGAGCCTAATCCCAAATAAGACCTCAATGGATAGGTGAAATTTTTCCAGCGCAAGCTAAGAAAGTGCATTAATTCGGATAATAATTATAATAAGATAGAAGTAAGTAATTTTTGGAGAAGGACTGATAAGTGAAATTGAGTGGATATTGGTGTATTATTAGTGGATTGATGAGGCAGTCCAAAAAAGAAGAAGATAATTTATACTATCTTTTTATTCATAAACCGACGTTTCGAAGGCTATTCCCTCCTTCTCCGGGATTTGAAAAGTCAGTGAAGGAAATCCAATTCGACATTCCCTCTGTCTCCTCTTTCAGTGGTAGTAACAATAATATATTGTATTTCATTCTCAGAAGAATTATATTGTAGTAATGATTACTACTCTCAATATATTATTACGAGCTTTTCGTGCGTGCGACACGCCCTCGAAGGTCGGCCCTCCGGGCTGAAATTCTGGCGGGCGGCGTCTCGGTCCAAAAATTTTATTCCTCTTAAAAAACCACACTCCAAATGTATATCTGGAAACTCCCGAAAATACATAATCTCTTAAAAGTTTCTGCCTCATTTTCGTCCTGACAAAGCTACAGAAATGAGGATCTAGATATAAAGTAGTATTTCTTATTTCTATAATCTACAGCATTGTGATATTTTTTGTGTGGAAATAGATTTATTTAAATAAGTGGTATCGTGTGAGGAGGAGAATTATATTATATCATTTTTTTAAAATTTGGGATCGATAACCGATATAAGGCTCCAAATATTTAAAAGAGATCAGGTGTTGTTTGTATGACAGGCTGCTCCAGTATTGCAATGAGAAACTCATATGGGCATGCGTGTCTTAAGTCGTTTAATTTTGTAAAAATCAAAAAATAAGAATAACAAAATTTAGATTTTTAAAAAATTATAAAAAAGTGGCAAATTATTAAAAAATAAACAAATAATATATAAATCAAATAAGATGTGATTGATTTATTTTTCTGTGCGCAAAAAAAGCGAATTGAATATTTAATTTTTGAGTGGTGAAGGGGGTAATAATTATCAATATATTATAAAATTAAAATCAATTGGAGTCTTTCATTTCGAAATTTGAGTCCAAATTACGATTATATTTCAAATTTGCCGCAAATATACCGATGGCGCTCTCTCTCGGCAGCATTACGTCAGTGTTGCGGCAAATTAATCTAGACAAATATATATATATAGTAATGTTACTGCCACTGAAAGAGGGGACATAGGATAATGTCGCATTTGATTTACTTCACTGACCTTTCAAAATGGTGAAGAAGGAGGGAATAGCCCCGAAACGTCGGTTTATGAATAAAAAGATAGTATAAATTATCTTTTTCTTTTTTGGACTGCCTCATCAATATCTACTCAATAATTATAATTAATATTTATTTAATTTTAATAATCTAATTTTAGATTTAATAATTATTATTAAATCTAAGAAACCTTAAAGCCAATGAAGGAGCTAACTTTGGGTCTGAGTAATTCAAAATGAGATGTTATTAAATTCTCCAAATTAAAAAAGTTGAATAGAAAAGAAATTCTTTAAGAAAAGTTTCCAATAAATCCTTTTTTATTTGGAACCATCATTTTATTTATCCTTAGACTGCCTTCTATTCAATCCTAAGTTTAATAAATAATACTAGCACTGATAAAGGGGACAAGAGGAAAATTTGTTACATGTTTTCTTCATTGAGTCTTTGAGTGTGTAGATTTTAAAATTAAATTGTAAATAATAACATTTGTATATACCTAAGTATATTAAGGTGTCCCAAAAAATCAGTCTTTTTTTTAACGTATAGCCACTTAATTTTTTTGTTTGGTGTCAAAACAATTGTAAATGGAATTTCGTGTACGCCTGTGCCGACTTGCAGCGAAACATGTCACTACTTGCTTACTAAGGCGAACTCGAGTTGACGTATTTTTGTTAGTAAACGCATTGTTTTCAATTAGTCAACATGTCGGTGGAATTACGCAGTTCTAAAAAGAGTATATTTTCAATAGAGGGCGTGAAAAATCATATAACGGGGTCAAAACCTCCCTCTAATGGACAAGTTCTGGCCGTTTTGTTTTACAATATCCATGAAGTGAATTTAACTGTTAATGAAAGCGCAAATCTCACTATCGCATCATCTATTGGAACAAAGCTAGATAAGAAAATAATTTACTAATTTTTTTAGTATTTAATTACACTGCTCGACAAAAATTGAACCAAAATTTTCCCCCTAAACTTAGCAATGGATTCGAGTAGTTTTATACGCTGATTATCATTCAAATACCCGATTTTTAAAACACGTCAGAGTTTTTGAGATATTATCGCTCAAAATGACGAAAAAGGCCATTTTGACCTATTTTCAACTCCCATTAAATATTAAACAGCAATATTTGAAATCAAAATATTTTATTGACGTAATAGAAAACAGCTTCCTTCCTTGTTTGTCAAATTACCACTTGTTTTTAGCTCAAATAGAACTCGAGTTATAACTAAAAAAACTAAGACCTTATGTTTTATCTATGTTTATTATCATTTGTAATCACGTCTTACAAACCTCATAACCAAAAGGAGCGATACTTTCACAATCATCTCTTTCCCACTCAATCTCAAAAACTCACTCGACTCAAAATACCATAAATCAAAACAGAACTAATGAAACCCCAAATAATTGAAATGAACAGTCGCGAAAGTTAAAATAAATAAATAAATAAGTTAGAAGAAATAGTCAAAGATTAAAAACTAAATAAATAAATAAATTAAATAAATAAACGAAACAGTCAAATGTTAAAAGTTAAATAAATAAAATAAATTAATTACAAACTAACTAGTCACGGAATTTAAAACATTAATAAATTAAATAAAAAATTAAATAAATTAGATCAAACTGTCAAAAACGTCTGGCCCATTCAATAAAAACTCTGTTTTTAATTTTTGTCCAATTCCCTGCTATTCCTGTTAATTAATAATTAATATATTTATTATTTAAAAAAATTCTCAAGCTAATTTTGGAATGGGATTATTCAAAGGTTCAAAAAGTCACCGAAAACTTAAGTACTTATTTCACAGCTAATTTTCTTTTAAAGCCAATAAAGAATCTTCTAAGTTCAGAGAATATTTGGTCAGATCGTCCGAAGGTTCTTTCTCCTATAAATCGTATTCTTCAAAATAGTTTTGAACATATAATCAGACATTTATTGCAAGTTAACTCTAAAAGAAAGGACATTTCGGAAAATATAATAAAAATAAAAATTCCTCGCAGTATTCATGAAAAGTTTTTAAAGGCATTAAATACTTAATAGTAGAGTTCATAAAGGAATTTCAGATGGATTGTTGTACTACATGGATCTCTCATCTAAATGGTTGTTGCCTCATTTTACGAGGCCATTGGGAAATGTAAAATGCTATGTTCCAAATGTGATAGAGAAGTTTTTACTAATCCTTCTTTTCTTTAATTTCACATGGAACATTGAACACTTTCTATTACATTAAAAGAAATTTTAGTAAGTAATAATGTATTTTCTAGTGACAAATAAAAATCTTATTAGGGGTTGTAAAAAATTTCACAAGACATAATATATATCTATCTACGATATATAAAATTAAGGTTTTGTCTGTACATTGGTCCAAATCGCCTCAAATTTTGGATGTACACGTTTTAAGCAAAGTTATTAAAGAAAACACCTTCATCAAAATTCATATCTGTCTGTTTGTCTGTCTGCTTGCGCTATTTTGTGTCCAGTGATCACAAAAACTGCTGGAGATATTCTTATGAAATTTTGTATTTGGATCAGATATCTTCTAACTTAAAAACTGAGCTATAGAATATTTTGATATTTTCACCCCGAAAGGGGGTTTTGGGGGTTTTGTGTGGTCAATAATGGAAATTACAAAATAACACCTATACACTTAACTCTACGGGAAATTTTGTCAGAAGCAAAGTTGTAGATAATGCAATTTCTGAAATTTTTGTTTAAAAAAATTCCCCCAAAACCCACCCAAAAGAGGGGAGGGTAAAAAATGTAAATTCTAGAGATTGCATAAATAATCTGTAGGCCGCAGAAGACTAGAAATGCAAAAGTTTGCTAACCAAAATGGGGTGGAGGGGGGGTCAAAAAATTGAAATTGCATTCTCAATTGGCATAAAAACGGCTGAAGATATTCTTAAGAAATTATGTATTTTGAACGGATGTCTTCTAATTCTAACTTAAAATCTGAGCTATGGAATATTTTGATATATTTTTACCCCAAAGGGGGTTTTAGAGGGGGTCAATAATGGAAATTATAAAATAACCATTATACTATTAGCTCTACGGCAAATTTTGTCAGAAGCAAAGTTGATTATGATTTCCTATTTCTTATTGATTCAAATAAAAAGAAAATATTTTAACGAAAACATCCAATTGGATATTTGAATATATGAGAAATAGCAGATCATAAATTTAAATTTAATAATTAAGTAATGGAGGGGGAGAGGGGGATTAATTATATACATATACAGCCATCAAAATTGTATCAAATTTAAATTTAATTTCTCATTCTCAAAATATTTCTGAATAAAGACTGATAATGAAGGACAAATCTTCGAAACTATAGACTCTAACAAATAAACTGAATTATATATTAAGAAATAAATCAAAATTAAGTTTTGAATTATATATCGAATTCAAAAACTCAATTTTGTTTTATTTCTTTTTTTTTTTAATTCTACCTCGCATCCTGCTCAAGTTTTATTATTATATTAAAATGTTTCACTTAGAACCAGCACCTAACTCTTTAACAGTTATTGATGTTGGTTGAGTTTTGGTCCAAAGTTCTAGAATCTTCATTTTTGATCCTCCGCCTGATTTTGGGTGATTATATTCATAATTATACATCCTCAATAGAAGCAACGTTGTAGAGGATGTAACTTTTGACATTTTCGTTTAAAATTTTTTGAAAATAAACACCCAAAATGAAGCGAAAAGGTCAAAAATGAAGATTCAAGACCTTTGAACTAAACTCAACTAACATCAGTAAATTCTAGTTGCCACAAAAGTATTCAGTGAAACTCGATTTAACTAGGAAGAACCCGTTCTTACCAAAAACAGGTTTTTACTGCAACATATATTTATATTCGTTAAATACATGTATATGTTTATTTGTATCAAGCAGAGGACAGCCTCATTGATTTTTGTTTACAAAATAATTTTGGTCGAACATACTCACTGTGAACTGTTTTCGTGAATTTTTCAAAATTTCTGAATTAAAGGGCTGCAAAGTTGAAATGGGGGAGGGGAGGGGAAGGATCTAGTAATAAAAAAACATTCTGCCAATTAAATTAAATTTATTTATTGACAGGTTAAGAAACCGGAGGCTGTTTTTTATTGAATTTTAACTTAACATGATGCTACTAACGAAATGACTTAAGACTTTAGAAGCTATAATTAATTATTGAAAATGTTTTCTAAGTATTAGAATATTAAGTCCAAAAAGGCGGACGAGCCTCTAATCCTCGAATTGAAGACGTAAATCATATCTATGTAAAATGTCACGGGCTTATGTGAGAAAATTTCAGAATTTATCGGCATTTAAGCTTTCGCCTGGCGATAACCCACAACACGGCAGTACGTAAATAAGGTGTAAATAATGGCATGTTAAGCAGATGCCGTATTATTCAAACATGATATTGTAATGCGACAGCTAGCTGGTTCTCTACGCCGGCCATTTTTATTTGCATCTCATTCGAAACGAACGAACGCCTTTCTTGGTTGTTTGTTCGCTCTCCAACTCCGACCCATGCTCGCTAACTGCTTAAATTATTCATTAAAGGCCCAATTAAATAGACCTTCCACACATTCTTTAACGAAATTCAGTTAGAAGAACTAAATATTTTTGAAGATGGGAAACTAAATTATCAATTTCAGGGTTTATTTAGTACTTGGCGGAACACCGAGCTTGTATTTTTTGCTATAGTTAAAAGCGATATATTGATTATTTTTTATTTTAAATTCAAGTAAAAATGTCACTTTTCATTTGCAGCAAGAATTAAGTATAAATGAATTTAATTTTATACATTTTAGAGTTTTTTTTACTCACAAAAATTAAAACAAATAGAGTAACTGGATCTCGCTTCCAGCCACCGACTTCTCCGCGACATATAACCGTCAGCTGTTTAAGACCCGCATCTACAGATACCTTCGACTCATATACTGCCGATAAAATCCCATCTTCTTCTTCTTTTCACAATGGAGGGGCTAACCCCTAACCTTTAGGGGATGCACCTTTTTGGTGTAACTTCTTCTCACATCAATTCAATTAAAAAAATTGAGCTAATTAACACTATTTATTTGATAGATATACGAGATAGTTTAGGTCTACCCATCTTCAGTAGTAGGTACGACCTACTCATCATATATTGTAAAATGATCCATGTTTCTTTGAGGATAAGAGCTTGGAAATCCAATTTGTTTTTTATAAGATTCTTCTAAAATTTGTGTAACTAAATTAACGCTAAAATTTATCAAATAAAATTCTACTCTGAAAGTCATTTAGGTTTTGGAACATGTTACAATATATGATGATCTACCAGTTCTGACCGATACTATCTAGTAAATCTATGAAATAAATAATATTAATTAAATGAAATTACTCTATTTGTTTAATTTGTGTGACTAAATAAACCCTAAAATTTATAAAACTAAATTCTACTTATGTCACTTAGGTTTTGGAAGAATCTTAGAATAAATAAAATAAAATGTATTTATTTGACAATGTTTTAACTCGCTTCGGTCATCATCAAGGCATGGCTGTACACAAGGTTTTGAACTTAATTGGAATGGAAAATAATATTAATATACACGAAAGTTCCTTCGTTGACTCTTTTATACCATGAAGAAGGAGGGGTAGTTTTTCGAATCGTCAGGTTCTTTAAGAGGATTATTCGGAATTTATGGTTTTCATTATCGTTAGGCTCATGGATTACCCTTTATTTTTATTTTATCAACTGGGTTTTTCAATATTTTTTTGGCTGGGCGCTCGTCTAACTGCACCCAACCCTTTGTGCCACCACTAATTTGATAGATAATTTTGAATAATTTTCTTTTTTTATTTATTTAATGTCACCGGGAACAAAGCCCATTTAGACAGCACATAAGTAAAGTGTTAGTAGGGTTAGTGAGGGAGCCGAGTTTTTAATCGGTAGAAATTTTTATTTGCCAGCCAGGATCGAACCCCGGCCTTCCACTCCAATATCGTCATAATCGATCGATGCCGAAGCGAGGCCAGTGCGTTAGCCGACTGAGCTAACCCGACTCCCCTTGAATAATTATATAATGGGAAAGAAAAAAAAGATTTTTAAAAACTGAAGATGGACTGACGTTATCCAGAAACATATGTACCTACGTTTTAAATTAATTTATTAATAATCATTAGAGCAGCTTTAGTGTACCGAGTCTTGAAAGAGTTTTATTATTTTTTTTATTATTATTTAATGTGCGGATGAGCGATTCTTTCATTAGAATCTGATCGATGAAATTAACTACAAAGAGCGCAGATAGAATGATCTCTCTTTCTTTAGAACTAAGGTGTATTGCAAGGGTGCCAAATTCAAGTACAAACCAGACTAATACATGTTCAGACCTGTTTCAGACTATTAGAGATTAATTTCTTAATTTCTATTATTCTAGGTCTTTTGCACTCGGACCAAAACGATACTCGTTATAGAGAGAGAGAATATTCAATTGGACTTCATTAAATAAAATACTTTTGCCCAAACATCTTTTACTTCCTTTTTCATTATTAATTTTTTTAATGCAATTTATAGACTTTGAATGAAAGTCATGGGACGAGTACATGCAAATTAATTCACTTTTTAAACTCATAAAATCAAAGTATTTTCCACAAGATAGCTGAAGCGATTAAAATAGGAAATCTGGAATACTTTTTCGAAATTTGCTAACTTTAAAAAGCTCCAAAAATTTTAAATTTTATTATATGTCAGAAGGTTCCGCCCCTCAGGAGTCGAAACCCGAGCCTTGTCTTATTTATATATTTTTGTATGTCAGAGGAAATTCGTCTCTAGGGTTAGACTAACTGCCCGGATAGCAAATTAGCGCTCGGGTTCGACTCCTAAAGGGGCGGAACCTTCTGACATATAATATATACATAATAATTTACTAAGATCTTTGAAAAATTTGTCCTTAAAATATAAATTCTCATATAATTAAATGAATTAGCTGTATAGTATGTAATGAAAGTGTTTTTAAAATTGTACAAATTTTTCAAATATAATACTCTTGACATTTTGAAATTTGCGGGATGCGCCGCATTCACATCATCCATGGACCACAAGTCACTGGTGTACATATATGTTAGATTCAAAAATATTGAAGAATATTTATTAAATGCCTTTCTAATAATTTCCTTGTGTTTACTGTGAGTGGGATGAGGTTTAGTACTTCCAAATTAGGACCGAAAATTATAAATTAAAAAAAATAAATAAATAAAAATATATTTAATGAATAAATTATGAAAATCAATGTAGGTATATTCAATAATTTTTTCGAAATTATTAATAAAATGAATTTTTTTGTCCGAAAAAATCATTATATATAATAATTTATTAATGATATTCATTCGTCTGTTATAATTATACCCTGATATAAAAAAGTACAATTTACTATTGAATGGAATTTATATACAAAATTATAGGTTTATCCGAATAATAAAATAATACTGGTTATAATATTCCAACCCCTTCTTATCAAATGAAGCAAATAATTTATATGCTAATAATAATAATGATAATAATCCAAAAAGAGCTTTTGTTTCAGCTTTGACAGCCATTGTATTTTTTGTTTATGTGAATAATGGAATCGAATTATCAGTAGAAAGGAACCTTTTATTTTCCCCCTGACTGAGATTCCAGAATAACAATATTGATGCTAGCTACACTGTGTACTTTTGTGAATTTATTTTGGATGGTTTAATAATAATTAATCAGAAAAGGGTTGAAGGTAAATGAAAGGCTACCCCTGAAATTTTATTATTTCAGCTGAAGCCGCTGCTACCTAGTTACTATAGCCTAGGGGATTTATTATTTCAGTTGGGAGCAGACAATGAAACAAGAGTAGAGGAAATGATTGATCGTTTTGAACTCGGCGGAAACCAAAATGGGGTGGATGAAGTAGGAGTGTCCTTCTTGGGAGGGCTGTTGTGTCACTGTAGAAAGAAATCTGACGTTTTAGGTTTTTGTTTCTGCAAGTTTTCAGGTTATAATTAAAAAAGGTTTTAAAAGTTATAGAATTCTGAATGATGGAAGCTGAAAGGATACTCCAATCTTTAGAAGTCATTGGGACAAAAATCAAACAAAAAAAATACATTCGAACTTATAATAAGTAAGTATATATCGAGCTTGTAGGGTCCTCGGAAAAAAATTCGAAATATAAAAAATTTCGATATATAGGTAATAGATTGGTGGGGAAATTATTCATAATTTTACTTATACTAAAATCAATTATGTATATAGCAGTGGCGTGTGGTCCATGGGTGATGTGGCATCCCTAAAATTTCAAATAATTAGAATACCTATTTTTAGCATTAAAATATATAAGATCGACTTCAAAATTTCAGGAGGATCTTTAAATTTTCAAATTATTATCCGTTATTTCAAATATTTTTATAAAAAAACATTTTTTTTTTGAAAAGTATATTGGTTCTCGAAATGAAATAAAAATTGTTGCATAGTTTCCAAGGGGAAATTAAAATGAATGAATTTTCCGAAAAGAGTGTTGATAGAAGGTTTTAAGCCCTACCTGGTATATCTTCCAGTTCAAGCAAGGTCAGACATGTTCAGACGAGTTTTGGCTCGAATAAAATTGTTTCCGCCGAGGAACTATTAAAATAGTAGTTGAATAAAAGATTTCACTGTCGATGGTAACAGAATTGTTTTTATTTTAGGTTAAAAATAAAATGAGAGAGTCTTCTGTTTTTTAAAATAAAATAATTTTTAATTATTTCTAGAGACTATAGTTTCGAAGGCATTGCCTTCATCATCAGTCTATCACAAATATTTCAGTATTTAGTTACAAATTAGTTACAAATTAAGATTTATACATTGAAAATTTTGAAAAATATATAATGTCTTTTCTTCATGTTTCCTCTGGGAGATTAGAATGTAAAACACATTCTATAAAATTACATTCTAATTGTTTCGCTAATGTTTCGAAAACAACCCTAAGCAATGTTTATAAAAAATTTTAGTTGAAAATAATTTTTCATAAATATTTATATTTTTCATTTGAATTGAAGTAATTTCGTCAACAGGACCATTTGTACAATTGCCTGTTGCCAAAATATTTAATTTCTTAGGGTTGTTTTCGAAACATTGCAAAAACAACTTTTTTCTTCTTTTTTTCAATTTTTTAAAAAAATTCTATCAATAAAAGGAGAAATTCTCCCGAAAAGTCTAGTTTTCAAAATAAACGTTCCGAGATTGTTTTATAAAGATTTGTATTTTTTTATTAAATTAAAACAATCAATAATTTATTTTTCTTATAAAAGTATATGTTTATTTGCATCAAGCAGAGGACAATCTCATTAATTTTAACAACTTTGCTACTCTCGGCAAAACAAAATTTTTTAAATTAAACTAAATTTATCATAGATAAATGAAAAGAGATAATCATCTGAGCTAGTTTCAAAGATACCCTATTTGGGTTCACAATTATAAATTGCCCGGATAGGTATTTATTATTTCAGTTGGGAGTAGCAGACACAATGACAGGCAGGATGATTGACATTTGAACTCGACTGTAAGGGGGTGGTAGAAAGGGATGAAGGCGTGTCCTTCCTTCTTCAGGGGTTGTTGTTGTCGTCGACGCTTTGGCAAAGAAACTGTCGTTTTTGTTTCGCAAGTTTTCGGGATATAATTAAAAGCCTTTGGTGGCTCAAAGGCAGCCAGGATTCGTGGGAGTGTTTCATGATGAGGAAGGCGTTCGTGGTTCGTGGGTGGGTTCATTAACACTTTAAACGAAAAGGAAAGCAGCCAGGAAGAAAAGGCTCCCTTTCTTCAAAAACACTTGACCATTATTATGTGGCCATTGAAATGATTTTCTAAAGAAGAGGAGTAAAAAAGAGAAAAAGATCAAAAGAGTTGAGGTTATGTTGTTTTTTTTGTCTGTTGTTTGTTTATGAAGACAACACATAATTATTATTTATTTATCCCGGTGAAAGGAAAAGTTAACTTTAAAACTTCCTGACTGGTAAATAGAAAAATGCGTCAATATACCCATAGGGTCTTCAGTGAAATAGAAATGTTCATTTATTAAACAGGCGGGTTAAGTGAAAATACGCTTCACTGAACACACGTCTATAATGGATTAACACTTCAACCCAAGAATAGATAGACTCGTAAGTATCTTGGTTCATCCTTAAATAGGTAAAGATAAAATTACGTGGCGTGTTCAGGCACACAGATGAATTTCACTTACAATAATTTAAGATTAAAATAACAAATAAATAAAATTAATATTATAAATTAAATTATCTTGGTTCAAGTCCATGAATAAAATCATCATGAGAATCAGGGGATAGAGGCGCAGGCAATTCTTAATTTTATGATCTTATTTTCCAATCGCAATGTTTCGTCCAAATAAACGGCTACTCAAGCTTCTTGGATTCTTTTATAATCTTAAAATTCGAATCGTTTTTCAAAATGCACTTCCAACATCATATATTATCATTATCATTTATGCAATTTATCCTATATACAAGTTATTTCAATTCCAAAACCTCACACAACGAATAGAATTTTATGTTTATAAAAGAAGCCTGAGGAGATCTGAATAAACAGACGAAACGTTGCAATTGGAGAATAAGATCATAAAATTAATAATTGCCTGGCCTCTATCCCCTGATTGTTTAGTCCTTTACCCACAATTCTTATTCGATTAAATTAAATGTAAATTTATTTTGAAAAAAATAAATAAATCAGAGTCCTAGATTCGATTTTTTTTACTTTTCGGCCTTTCTAGCCATAAGCCAATTTTCGATACTACTTATTATTTTAAAATTTGTCTCTACCCCGGGGTCAGGTTTTGGCCTTGAGTCGGATTCGAATCCGGGTCCTAGATTCGAATTAATAAACATAATTATATACCCTTAGGTTTCAAAACAAATATAATAGGTTTTAAGTGATAAAAGTATTGTTGTAATATATATGTACTTGATAACTCAATTCATCAATTTGTAAATAATGTATTATAGTTTTTATATCATAGTTAGTACTTGTATGTTTGTTCTTGGTTCATCCTTAAATGGGAGAAGATAAAGTTTTGAGGCGCACACACACACGCCTTTCACTTACAATAAACAAAATAAGAAGCAAATAAAATTAATATTAAATTAAAAAGTATATTTATTTTGAAATAAAATCAGAGCTCTACCATAAATTCGAATTTTTAACCATATGCCCGTAGGTTTCAAAATCTTCGGCTGATATCTTAATGGATAGGGGCTACATCCGGAGTCGGTTTTAAAATGTTAATTTAAATTTCCTAATTTTAATACATTTATTTGTCACGAGCTATTAGTGGGTTTTAAAATTAAAAAAATCACTTCGGCATCGTTATGCAGCCCGATTATAATAAGTATAGCTATAGATGATAGATAACTGCGCCTTTTAATATCACGAATCTGCTGGCTTTAGAAGGGGGAAGAAATTTTACATAAAGTAGCCTTTTTTTTCATCAGCTGCAAAATCTGAGTTATAAATTAGATACATATTTAACAGTTTTTTCTTTCTTCAATTGTACCATAATTTTTCACTTTAAATTGTTGAGAATCATTAATTGCGTGTGCTCTATGGGCATAGTTCTCTCAAAGCCAAAAAAAAAAAAAAAAAAAAAAAAAAGATATATAGATATAGGAGTTGTATTGATAAACACTAACAATAAAAAAATCATTATAGCCATTTTTCAGAAAAAATTGAAATTTTTAAAAATATCAGTAGGCAATGGCAGAAGTGAACCAAAATGTTACTTTGATATAAAAAGAGCATAGAACTAACTCAAGTTTAAATTAAATATTAAACAAAAAAAAAAAAAAACAAACACACAATAAAATAAAGGAGTATTTTTTGTGGGTCGATCTGAACCAATATTTTTTTTTACTTGATCAATTAAATAACTTAAGTATTTTTTGAGTTATTGTGATAACAAAGAGAAAGTGAAAATTAAGGAAGGATCGTGTCGTTTATTTTGGATTAGGGGATGAAAGCTCGAATTCAAATATTTGAAACTATTATAATATTTTTATTTATTTTATATAAGTAAAAGTAAAAAAATGCTAATCTTAAAAAGATCCCAAAATAATTTTTCTTGCGGGTCTTTCATTCCTGCGCTACTAAATACTTGATGAGAGGTCAAAAAATTTACCTATTTATCTGATACAAAACTTCGCCTGAATATTAAAAAGAAAAAAAACTTCCGTTTTAATTATCCTTATGAAGTGTTGATTGAGGGGGGAATTAAATTAGAGCAGAACGAGATCGACGACCTTAGGAGGAAGAATCCTGCCTCGAATTTAAAAGAAATACAATTTTAATTTGTTGGCGGTTTTTTTTATATTGATTGAAAAACTTTGTGACTCTCGTATCATCTTTTGAATAATGAGGTGTAGCCCTCTCCTCCTTCTCTCTTACATTCATTATTTTTTTACTTTTTTCTTTTAGATTCAAAAACAGGAATAATTCAATTTCCTCTTTTTTTTGGTATCAGTTAGAAGAACTCGCGATTTATTTTTTTCCCTAGCGTTAAATAAACTGATTAAATTATTCCCTCTTATTATGAATATCTCCCTTCTGATCTTGCACAATGGGAAATAAATAGGGAGATAAGTGCATGGAAATGTTTATTTTTTTCATCTATTTTCGGGACACACACCACAAACGGTGTGGTTTGCCGGGGAATTGAACGCAAATAGAAGATGCAGAAACCGGAAGTGCGTGCTAGTGACACAAGAGTACTCTGGTGCGACCCCATGCAATAGATCACCACTTCAATAAACAGTGAATATTGGTTCGGAGACAGACAGCCCTGCTCAATTTGGGAATTTCTATAGTTAGAAAAATAGTCCTTTGAGCATGGCACAAAGGGCGTAGATAGAAAAGAAAGCTCTTTCTTTTTAAGCAGAATGCATTTCCTTTATTTCGATATTCCAAAACTGAATCATGCATAATGATATTATAATCGATTGGAAAGATGGAAAATTATATTCCATTAAATTCACTTTCATAATATTCTAGTATCTGGCCGACCGTAATCGGTAATTTTTTGCTTTAGTTAAGGTAGTTGATTCGCGACAATACTAGCAAAAAGTTATTGCTCGAGTATATAGAACAGACAATAAGGTAATAATAAAACTTGAGCAAGATGCGAGGTAGGTTTCACATAAAAAAATCTTGCTCAAGTTTTATTATTATATAGTATTAAAATGTTCCACCTAGAACCAACACCTAAATCCTTAAAAGTTACAGACAATAAGGATTCATAATTCATATGCCCAAAACTTTTGCTGTTTATATACCACTACTAGCCAATCCCGGGCACGTTTGACAAATCTGGCAAGACTCTCCGAGCCAGTATATATTTTATCATAGAAATTTCAGATAAAGTATATTATAAAGGGAGATTTATAAAACAAAATGTTCTTAATGAGCGATTGAAAGCTCTTGCGAAAATGGCTGAAGCGAAAAAAACGTCAAAAAAAGTACTATAGTTAAGACACTTTTTAGGTTAAATAAATGCGTTGTTGCCAGCTTGTTTTTAGTGTAAATTTTTCATTATACGTTTTTCTTTATTCATTATTATCTCAGAAACTAACTGTGTTGTAACTATGAATTAAAATTTTCTTAAAAATTGTAATAGTTATTGTGTAATGTTTTTTTTTTTTATTTATTTAGGTTTGACTACTAGGTCGTAACAATACATTGTTTAATGTTGGTTTGGATTTTTATAACAATGGTAAGAAGAGTTTCTTATTTATGTATGTATTTAAATATGTATGGAAACTTTCCGAAATCCGGTATAATGCAATGTATAAGATAATTTTTAAGGAGTTAGGTGTTGGTTCTAGGTGAAACATTTTAATATAATAATTAAACTTGAGTAAGATACGAGGTAGGCTCACATAAAAAGAAATAAAACAAAATTGAGCTTGACTCGATATTCGTTGGGCATCATCAGGAGTCCAAGAAAACAGTTTCTTGGACTCCTGATGATGGGCTAACCACCGAAATATATCGAATTCAAAACTAATTTTGTTTTACTTTTTGTGAAACCTACCCGTATCTTACTCAAGTTTTATTATTACAATGTATAAGAGTCTGAAAAACTCATCTCTAGAAATGTACTATCTCCGGAACTATATTATTCATAAATTTCGTTTTGACACCAATTGATGCAGAAGTATTTAATAAATAATCTGTCTAAATTTCAAAAAAATTCTAAGAAAACCCATATGGTGAAACAACTACCTTAAGAGCGATATATTAATATTATTTTTAATTTCAAATTCAGGTAAAAAAGTCCATTTTTATTTGTCAGAATTAAATAAAATTGAAATAAAATTTAGTTTATTTTTTTGCCAAGGTTTTGTCCCACTCTTGTCATCATCTAGGTTTCGATCCCTATGCACACAAGTTTTGAACGTAACTTGCAATTAAAAATAATATTAATATTCATGGATGTTCGATTTTAACCCCTTAAAACCCTGAAGAAGGAGAGAGGAACCTAACCAAATATATTATTTTATTCTGAATTTGTGGTTTTCATTATACTTGGGCAGTCTTTGTATCAATTCAGAATTGAGTTCTACTACTCTGTGTCTTCAATAAAAGATACTATATCTTGAAGGAGACAACAAAAGAGTAGTGTCCTCTGCTAGAATTATAAATTTTATTTATTTATAACGAGACTATAGTTTAGAGGGCTTGTTCATCAGTCTATTACGATTCATAAATTAATTCCTGTGAATCAATTGTAATAGACTGGTGAAGAGGGCAAAGCCCTCGAAACTATAGTCTCGTTATAAATAAATAAAATGTATAATTCCAGCAGAAGACACACATTTTATTGTCTCCTTCAATATATAAAAAATTCTGCTACTCTCGGCACAAAAACTTTCAATTTGATACTATATCTAATAAATTTATTAAACCATTTATTTTACATTAATTAATGTATACATTGTATTTTAGCTTCGACTCCGGAGATTACTTCTCCACCATCGAGTGTCCTTGATCATCTTTTTAGTCCTTGTTTTTAATAAGAGGAAAAATCTAATTAAATAAAAAAACCTCTTTTCCGATAATTATTTCAATTCCATTATTCTTCTCCCCGTCTTCGTCATATCTAATAATTTTTTTTATAAATTTTATTAAACCAATTATTTTACATGAATTTATGCATACATTGTTTTTGAGCTTCGATTCCGGAGATTACTTCTCCACCATCGACTGTCCTTGATCATCTTTTAGTCCTTGTTTTTAATAAGAGGAAAACTAATTAAAGAAAAAAACCTCTTTTCCGATAATTATTCCAATTCCATATTCTCCCCATCAATCCCCATCCATCTAATAAATTAAAGTTCCTAATTTTAATATTTTTTTTCAAATGAACTACTATATTAGTGGGTTTTAAAATTAAAAAATCAATTAATTAATAAAAGGAAATTGAAAAAATTCAATTTTTAAATCTTTAGTTACACACCCAACTGTGATAATTAATTTATTTAAGAACAAATTAAATAAAATGCATTTTGTTAAGACAGAGACTTATTCACATTCTCGAGAAGTGTTCATAAAGTTTACTTAAAAATCATAATAGGCGTTCTCAAAATAAAATAAAATAAAAATACACCAAATTTTTTCTCTTTTAATATCATAATATTTTAAAAAATTGTATTTTATTGCTTAATTCAATTAATTATTATTTACTTTCTTGCTCTAGCTGGCGACATCAAAATAAAAATTACAAAGAAATATGTTAAATAATATTTTTAAAATACTTATTCAACATTATCTAGCCAAAAAACAAGGCCTTTTAATAATGCCTTACTATGAAAAATATATTCGAATTGTTTTATTGTAAGCTATTTAAATTTTAATTCCATATGAAGTTATTATCGCAATCTCATTATGGTTTGTTTCCCCAATTAAAAAGATATTAATTTTGATTTGCATAAAGCAGAAAACAACCTCATTGATTTCTCTTTATGATATACATTTGCCCTAGTTGCAACATTACCAAGTTATTATAATATTATGTTCATGATAGTTCTTAATTTTCTATCTTCAGAACACTGATCTATCTATCTTTGCGTATTATTCATTTACCTAGCAAAGAGGAGTATAGATATCTACCTGAATAAAAGGTCTTTTAATGGAAAGGACAATCTTGGTTGAATTGGTGGGGGTGAAGAGGGATTAAATGAACAGGACAAAACGATGCTTTACCTGAAATCAAGCTTCCAGCTGAATGTTCAGCTTCTATTTTGTTGGGTAATTGAGATTTTGTGGTTGAAAAGAGTGGATTGCGGTTCGTTGAGGTTGACATATAGAGAGCGTATAATATGAAATTAGAGATAAAGAAGAAATTCGGTTAAAATTTTAGTATTAGACAATTTCTATAGGTAAAACTCAAATTACGACGGTATCATTGAAAATGACAAAAGACAAATTTATCTATAAATGATCTGGAAGATTTTTGTGGTCGGACCACTCATGATGAAATTATAGGCAGAGGCGCACCAATTCCCTTTTGCGACGTCGTGAGAAATACTGATTGGAGCCTTTATATGCACTTAGCCGAAATTACTGCGGCTACAACATTTTTTCAGATTTCAAAGTTTTTTTTACAAAAAGAACAATAATAGTTTCAGCCGTTTTAGAGATATTTTGAAAATATTAAGAAAAAAAATGTTTAATGGTCGATTACAACATTTCATCATACATCATAATTCATTATTAATAATAATAATATATTATGTAGTAACGTAATAGGAGTGAATTTAAAAGAGGCGATCAGAGGGTGGGGCAATCACAATTATGTTCGACCTGCCGCAGCACGTTCACTGTTTGCCAGTGGCAGCATCAGTCGTTCATTCAATAGGAATATGGGAGCCCCTGCTACTTAGACAACTAAATTGGCAGATCAGTTAAAGGTGTGCAAACCAGGCAGGCGAATGCAATACTTCACATTGTATTCTATATCATTACATGATATAGACTTATAGATAATATATATGTGAAAGTAAAAAGCCCCAATCAATTTCTCTTTATTCTCTACTTTATTCAATGCAAAGCAGATAAAGTATTGGATCGGTCTCTACATAAAATATTGGAATAACTTTTAACTCGTAAAATAGTGATTTTATACTTTTCCCTCATATAAACTTGTCTGTTGTAAATTAAATATCGTTTAATTTAGGTCATTATAAAAATTTGTGTAACTCAAAGGGTTAGGCAGTAATGGTGAAATTTATATTGAAAGTTAGATAAACACTGCTCTATCGCTCTAGACGAAGGGTGAACCGCGACCTAATATCGTGTACACCTACTCCCACTTCCACTTTCATTTCCAAGTAGAAGACAATAAATGAAGGGGCATTATCTAATGAATTCCAAAATAATTCCATATAATTCCAAAGACGGTGTACTTACACCTAATTCCAATCACGGTTCACCCCTCGGCTCTAGATATTCAACCTATAAAAAAAACTCTCAAGAAGTTTCATTTTGATAATTTAAATCCTAAAATAATGGACATTATATATAATTAGCTCAGATCAATATTTTAGTAGCTAGAAAGTATTTGAATTTCAATATTTAAGAATTTTTTGTGGTAAAACTAAACAACATTTTAAGAAATTATAATCGGTTTAAAGAGGACTGCCCACTATGAATGTTAAAATTTTTATCGAAATTCGAGTCATTAGCCAAATACATTATTTTGTTATTCAAAAAATTATTTAGACAATTCATTGGGCTTCAATTCTTATACATATATTGAAAAATATTTAAATTCTTATAACTCGAAAACCATTGATTTTAGAGATTTCATACATATAAGATTTTTTGTTAGAAATTTAATGTAGTTTTTAGGCTCCCAAGTAGTCTTAACCCAGAGCCCCACAAATTCACGATCCGCCCCTTGCCGACGATCATATTCTGTTTAATTAATTTTCGACTTATTATTCAAACAAACTGACATCTAAGCTAAGACAAAACATTTTGTTTTTATTATTTTTTGTTGAAGTACATTATAAATAGAAATTCACTTCTCTTTGCTTTACCATTTAAGGGATCGCTGTCCTTGTCCTTGTCCCGATAAACGCAGCAACAAACCCCGAAGAGATTGAAACAACGATACAATTGGTGAATTCAGTTGAAAGCTTTTTTTCAAATTGGATATATTTAATTATCAATTCGATTTTTATTTAATCCTTTCAAGTGAATCTAAATGTATATTTATTTATTTTTCTTTGCAATACGATATTATCTTTGATTCTGTCCATTGAACGTGCAACCCACATACCTGTCAGATTTTTTCTGTTATATTATAAAGGTAGCACCGATCAAATACATTTAATTAGATTCTACAATGTAAAATAAAATAGGGTTAAAAAAATATAAATTTTGTCTCTAGTTCTCATCTCGTTTACGTCACCTTTTCGTGGCTTGATAAGCTGATTTAAATACAAGTTCGAAATATATTGTGTCTAAAAAAAGAGCCGCCGCCGACAGGGCTGTCCCTAATTTGGAAGAATTCCTAGCAGACGTGCTGCCTGACTGGGAAGGGGGACGAGTAGACCTCTCTTCTGGCTGGTTTGCATATTCTGCAAACAAATGCGGTGCAATCGCAAGATCGATTGGATCGATCCGTAGATCGACAGTCACTATAAACAAACATTCAATGGTACCTAAGTGAAAAGAAAAAAAGAAAAAAAATCGGAAAAAATATACCCAAGAATTCTGCTTGAAACATGGATCGAACCGTCAAGGTCTCAAAGACTTGAAGAGATTTTAACTTTCGGATACTATCCTGAACAAAAGAATCTAAGTTCTATAATCTAGATCTATTATAAGAAAACTAACAATAATATATTTCAGCTTTTCTCAATCTATTATGGTCGACCAGAAGTAGTCTTCGTGGTTTACTCTGGTTGTCCTTCAAAAACGACAGAAGAAAATATAAAATTTATATTTTGGAAATTACACATGGCAATCGTCTTTCATTTTAGCTTCCAATACTGACATGTTATGAAATTTATTCACCGGCCTACCGACTAGCAACTCTACCCTAAAAGACTTCAAATTCATCAACAAAAGAAGGATTTAAAGCACTATGACCGAGGAGCTTCTCACCATCTTTTCTCCAGTATAACACAGTACACTACTATTAAAATATGCTAGAAAAATTATAAATTTGCTTTCGAAGACATCTAAAGAGAAATGTCCTGACTTATAAAAGTGTTTCCAACTTCAAATAAAATGCAACGGATCGTTGCTAAACTTTATTCAAATTCATTTGAAATATTAATATGTTTGTTCCTTTATTATTAATCAGATATCACTTGCAATTTGTAGTTCATATTGACATTAATTAAAAATAATTCTCATCTAGTACTTGAGGAATAACCATTCTACATTGGATTTTTGACATTTCGGTTATTATTGGTAAACATTGATGAAGGCATGGAGGAATCGACTTAAAATCAAAAATAGCCATCGATTCTCATCTAATACTTGAGGAATAACAATTCTAAATTAAATTTTTGACGCCTCGATTATTATTGGTAACCATTGGTGAAGACATGGAGGAATCGACTTAAAATCAAAAATAACGATCGATTCTTATCTAATACTAGAGGAATAACCTTATTGCATTTCATTTTTGATGTTTTGACTATTAATGGCAACCTCTACTGAAAACGTGGAAGAATCGACTTAAAATCAAAAAGAATAAATTCTTTTATGGCAAACAACTCAAGCTTGAGCTTCGCATTGGATAAAGTAAAAAGTTTTAAAAAACCTGATATATTTGAATTGTGTGCTTATATATTATATGTAGTGAATTTTACTTGTCTGGATTTCGGCTGTCAGGAATTAGGGTGAACCAATAAATGTAGTACATATACAATAATAATGACTTCAGATTCAGGAACTATTTTCAAATATTCATCATCTCTTTGTTATAAATCAGTCCAAAAATATCTGGTTCGATTCCCTTGGGGGTGAATAAAGTGCTCGTTATTTTGGATATTTTCGAATATTTACGCGGACAGGGGCTCATATGGTTCTAAATAAATTAAAAAAAATATATCCCCTAAGTTTCATCAAGTCTCTATCTCAATTTTAACCTAGTGCTACACACCGATTAAGTTTCCCATCTAAATAACATGAAAAATAACATGGATTTTTGGTATTGAACGATCAATTTTTTATTCAGGACAAAGTAATATATCAAAAAATTTGAAAGTCTGTAGACTTTATCCTTATAATAGTAGCTATCCTTCAGTATCTTTGCAGATTTTTAGCTATTACAATTTTGGTGTTACATCTAGATAAAATTCTGCTATCTCTATCTAAGTTATAGACTCTAAAATTATAATAGCTAAAAATCATAAAAATTCTTAGGGATAGCTGCTATTATAAGGATAAAGTCTACAGAGTTTCAAATTGAATGAACCATTACTTTGGCCGGAATAAAAAATTGATCGTTCAATGCCAAAAACCCCATGTTATTTAGTTGAAAAACTTGCATCGCTGTGGGGCAAAGGTTAAAATTGAGAGAGAGACTTGAAACTTGGGGGATTTTTTTAAATTTATTTAGAACCATATAAGCCCCTGTCCGCGTAAGTATTCGAAAATATCTAAAATAAGGAGCAACCTAGGCTAAATATTATAATCCTTTTGACATTTAAGCAATCATATCCATGACAGTTCGAATTTAGTAAATGACAATTTCCCGTGTTTTCTTTAAAAATGGTATGTTTGCTACTATCGGCAATTAGAGCTTTTATATTCAATTTAGGAATTGTCATTCAATTGCCAGGAAATCAGGACAGATTTTTCATCTACTAGCTCCGAGATTAAATGTTTAATTTTTAATATAGTTGTACTACCTCGTATATATGTCACAGGGATTCATTCACTTGAAATGGTAACCAAATGGACAATCCGGATTGCTATTTTTGGAACTTGGGTTCGATTCTGGAAGGAGTTTCCTTCGTAGTTCTGGGAAATATTCATGGAAAAAATACATAGGTATTATACACTATTTAATAAATGAAAACTTATGTATATATGAAATTAAAAGGAAAAATGAAAATATTTTGCAAGACTCGGTACCATCTCTTTAGAAAAAAAAAAAAAAAAATATAAATAAATCTCTGGCTCGACCACCCTTTTGGGTATTGGCCTACTGAATTGGTTGCTGTCCTAGTTGGAAACAGTACCGAGGGGTCAAGTGGTTAGCTCAACGCATCTCTACAACCTTCGTTTCAGTGTTCTTAACCTAGATTCGCTGCTTCTCAATCAAGCAGCTACTCATTTATCCTCACGAGGCTGAGTGAACCCCGTTCCAGACCCTATACTTACAGAAAAATTTCTGAGCATAGCCGGGAATCGAACTCCGGGACCTCCTTGTTGGCACCCAGCTATGCTACCAACTGCACCAATGAGGCAATCTAAAAATAAATAAATATAATTAATTAAATATTAAAATTATTTTTTAATTTACTTAACTTGTAGTTAATTTAATTTTGTAATATATAGACTTTTCTTGCGTCCCGGATGCACCGAGAAACATATGCACTAATATGGAAAAATCGCTTTTGATTAAATCGGGTAAAAAATTCAAAATTATAATTTATTCGAATGCAAACAAAGTTATAGTGAATTTTCAAAAAAAAAAAGTTGAGTTGTTCACTCAAGCTTGAGTTGTTTGTCATAAAAGAATTTACTCTTTTTGATTCTAAGTGGATTCTTCCACGTTTTCAGTGAGAGGTTGCCATTAATATTCAAAACATCAAAAATGGAATGCAATAAGGCTATTCCTCTAGTATTAGATAAGAATCGATCCTTATTTTTGATTTTAAGCCGATTCCTCCATGTTTTCAGCACTGGTTACCAATAATAATCGAAGCGTCAAAAATCCAATGTAGAATTATTATTCCTCAAGTACTAGATGAGAATCAATCTCTAATTTTTGATTTTAATTCGATTCTTCCATGTCTTCAGCAATGGTTACCAATAAAAACCGAAACGTCAAAAATCCAATATAGAATGGTTATTCCTCAAGTACTAGATGAGAATCAATCGCTATTTTGATTTGATTTTAGCTCGATTCCTCTATGTTTTCAGCAATGGTTACCAATAAAAACCGAAACGTCAAAAATCCAATATAGA
This sequence comes from Forficula auricularia, assembly GCA_024734495.1. NCBI lineage: Eukaryota > Metazoa > Arthropoda > Insecta > Dermaptera > Forficulidae > Forficula > Forficula auricularia. The sequence continues at coordinate 5,133,848 of JALMQS010000073.1, read as the reverse complement.
ATGGTTATTCCTCAAGTACTAGATGAGAATCAATCGCTAATTTTGATTTTAAGTCGATTCCTCTATGTCCTCAGCAAAGGTAACAGATAAGAAAACATCGCAGTTGCTATGGTTACTTATAAAATTTCCTCCCAAATTTTTAGCATTTCCCAGAGAGAAGCCTATCCATTCTTACTTAAGCATGTTTAAATGAGCTATATTAAGACGATCAAATGGATAAATTTTAAACAATTTAAAATAAAAAATTAAAAAAAGTACTATCTTACTCTAGAGTAAAGTACTTTAAAATATAATTTTACTAAAAACTTTAAATTCATCCTCCCAATCAAAAAACGCCTTTTTAATCCAATAAATACATTTTTAAATTACATAAAAAATTTATAAAAATACTTCTGACAATTATATTCTAAAAATTAAAAAAAAAGTAAATAAAATAAAACTTTCGACACAAATTTGTATCCCATCTCGGATTCTGGGAGTCCATTTTTCAATTCCAATTTACGATTTAATAAAGTTTAGGGAAAGCGGTGTTGGTTTATAGTGAAACATATTAAACAAAGGAATTATTATTTAACGGGTTATAGTGGTGTTTCACAAAGAGGAAATAAAATTAAAAAATTAAAAAAAATCTTTTAAATTATTTTGGAGATTTTTTTATTTATCTCTATACATATTTCGGGCTATGAACCCTTCATCAGGAGGTTAAACAGAACACTGAATATAAAAATTTTACATTGTATCGATGTTATTATAGTACAGGGCGAGTGGAGGGGGTGAGCCAATGGGAGTTGAAAGAATTGAGTGGTTGAATTTAAAGGTATGTGGCAGGTAGAAAAAGATTTAATTTCGTCCCCCTTTTTTATAACCAAAAATCATTTATTTATTATTTAAACATCCGAATTGAACAGAGATGTCAATCTATTTTATATACCTACCTTTTGGATTTATTTATTTATTTAAAAAGTATTTAAATAAAAGCAATGATAGTAATATATGGTATTAATCGAATTGCAATTGGAATATAGGTCTATCGATCTCTCAATATGGATGTTATTTAATATCTAAATAATATCAGATTGGATAAATTTCAAATTCATATTGGATTATCCTATTATTAACCGGATCCATCTCGACTCGTGCATTTCAATATGGAAATGGTTTTATTGATTCTCGCTGCATCTATCAACACTTGGGGGACTTAATAAAAAATTTTAATCAATTTTCTTGTAACATCATGTGTGTTCTATCAAACAAACATGCTGAATCATCTATCAACCTGAGGCTTCTTGAAAAAAATAATAAATAAATAAAACAAAAATACTTCAAACTATATAAGAACTAGATAATAAAATGATTTCGAGGAAATAGTGAAAACTTTTTAAAGATGAGGTAGCTTTTCGCATATTTTAGCAAATCAACCATTGTTTGACAAGAAACAACGAATGGGGTTGAATAATAAAACTTGGCACGGAGTTAATATTTTACTTTACCATACAGGGTATGGTCAAGTATTGTAATCGTGTATGAAAAAGTGTTTTTTTTTACTTCTTTTTATAGAAATATTTCAAAAACGGATGAAACTATTTTGATTAAAAAAATTGAGCAAAACCATGGCATTTCGCTCTACAAAAAAGCTCAAATAAGCGAATATCGAAAAAATTATATTTTTTGAGATAATAATTGTTTTGTCAAAATGTCTGTTAGTTTGTGCGTTACCAAATTTTTGTGGACGAGCTAGCTCAAAAACTAGTGTGAATATCGAAACCAAATTTCACACGTAGTTTTGGTCCATTGAGATTAAGAGCTGATTAGATTTTGCTGCGTATCGACCCAAAATTAAGTGAGTTAGGGGGGGGGGGTTAAAATTTAAAATTATAATATTTTCAAACTAAAAAAACAAAAAAATGAAATATTCTATAAAATGAACCTTCTTTAATAACGAAAATATTTTTTTTCTGGCGCCAAAATTAGGGGGGGGGGGGGGGTCAATAAATAGAAATCTAGACCATTTGAGCAAACTTAAGCAAATTTTGTATACATAATTAATGGGCCCCTAGAACACTAAAAATGCAAAACAAACCCCTCATAATGTGGGGCGGAGGGTCAAAAAATTAAAATTTAGGCCTTCTACCAAACTCAACCACAAGTGTATGGTAAAGTCAAGTTGATGGCCACATCAGAAAGTGTCAATTTATTTTTTCTGAAAAACCAAATGCTGCTATGGCCTCAAATTTGTGGGAAAATATAGCCAGGGAAACATATTACGAGATACACTAATGATAGAAAGGGAAACTGTAAACCTTTCAAAAATTTAAAATCATAATATGTGACAACCTGCCCCGGTCTCACCTATACTACATAGTATAACGAATATAAAAATGTATGTTTATAATTTATTTGTTAGAGACTATAGTTTCGAAGGTTTAACGAATAGAAATACGTATTATTATAACCAGATACAAGTTGCCAATTACAAGTGGTATCTTGTATTTCAAAAAAATTTATAAATGATTTTCTACCATCCTTGTAAATAATCGATAATTTATTTTGGAGAAAAAAAACTTTTTAAAGACTGGGTATGTTGTTTTGATGAATAATGACAAACACACCTGCTCTATTGTTTATTAGGAGTATTTTTTTCTATTCAAACAAATTTAAATCACAAAAAATGACATTTTTTGAATAATTTTGCATTTTTTAACCGGAAGATTTGGAACTAGAAAGCTTAAAATTTAATCAGTTATCAGCATTGAACATATATTTTAGCATAAGAATGAACTTTCTACGATTTTTCTTATCTGAATCCAGACATTCAAAATAGAAAGAATTCATTTTAATTGAAAGTAGTATTTTCTCGACTTAATTATTCTTGCCGAATTTGACTTGGCTGCTTTCTAGATTTCACTACGTTTTCGAATTTCGCCTGTTTTTTTATAGAAGTGTTTTGGGTGTAATTTATCTTCTTTTAGTAAACTAATATGTAGCTTTAATTTTTATTTATTTATTTTGAAAGCGGGATTAATTTTCCTACAATCTTCACCCTTCATTTTAGGGGTTGAAAGAGAGAAAATCGGGATTTTTAGAATTGTTCCTTTATCCGTGTCCTGTATGAAAATTTTCATGATGCTGGAATGATGAAAAGTACCATAATTATAGGTTTTGATGACCTGTCAGTCAGTCAATAAGTCACTGGGTGCCAAAATTAGCCATTTTATCAAGTCCATATCTCAGAATCTATTTATATTATTGAAATTTAGTAGGTACTCTCTTCAAGATGGATTATATAACATGTGTATAATTTTAGCTCTATATCTCAAATGGGTTCTGAGTTCCAGGGGGTCGAACGTGGCTCGAAATTGTTTGTGTAAATTATGTACAGCATATACGTCCAATGATTTAACAGCTGCCATTTTCGATAAGAGCAACAGAAATATTTTCAATAGAATTACTAACAATCCTTTGAAAATCTCTAATTTGAAAAATAATTTCTTTATAAATGTTTTCAAAATATTATTCGAAAATATTCTTGACTGTTTTGTCACCTGAGTGGCAATCTAGATAACCTAAATCAACACTCTTCTTGAAAATGTTTTTTTTTTCAAACTATGGCTTAATCCTTTCTAGATCTAACATACTGATCTCTTTGAAAAATATGATTTCCATCTAAGGCAATTTTATTTTCTGAACAATATCATCAGACAAAAAGGGTTAACAAAAACAACTTATTTAAAAAAAACTTGCAATATTTTCCTAGCTGTTTGACAGAAAAGGTGAGAACTCAATCACTTCCAAATGCAACAATAAGAGCGGATAACCCTCTTTGAAATTATTTGTCTTCTTCCCCGAAAGAAATACCTACTATAAAGATTATAGGTACAGAAATATAATACATAGATACAGTAAAATTAGCTTAAATTTTGAAAAATGATTGCTTTAAAACAAAAATACTGAAATATTGCTATAATTTATATAAATACTTTTTCAAGCACTATATAAAACTGCATTGTCACTGCTTTGTCCTTTTTTTAAGTATTAAATGTCTATGAAAATAGTGTTGTTTTGTGCTTCTTTTTTTCGAAATATCTCAAAAACGGCTGAAACTATTTTAATTAAAAAAATTGAGCGAACAAAAAAACATCGAAAAAATTATATTTTTTGAGATAATAACTGTTTTGTTAAAATGTCTGTTAGTTAGTATGTTAGTCTATCCTTTACCAAATTTTTGTGGACGAGCTAGCTCAAAAACTAGTGTGAATATCAAAATCGAATTTCACATGTAGTATCGGTACATTGAGATTAAGAGATGATTAGATTTTGGTGAATATTGCCGAAAAATTAAGGGGGGCTAAAAATTAAAATTATAATATTTTCAAACTAAAACAAATAAACAAGAAAAATGAAATATACTATAAGATGAACTTTTAATAACGAAAATATTTTTTTCTGGGGCCAAAATTAGAGGGGGGTAGGGGGTCAAAAAATAAAAATCTAGGCCATTTGAGTAAATTAAACCAAATTTTGTATACCTACATAATCAGTAGGCCCGCTTAAGTCTAAAAATGCAAAAAATAAACGCACAAAACGTTGGGGGGGACTAAAATCTAGACACTTGTACAATACTCAAACAAGTTTTGTATACATAATCAGTGGGCCTCCAGTAGTCTAAAAATACAAAAACTACCCCCCCCCTACATGATTATAAATAATTTATTAAATATTAAATATAAGAGAGGGGCCAGGGTGTATGGTAAAGTCAAGTAGATGGCCATATCAGAACGTGCCAATTTATTTGATAAATAAACAAATCTGCAATTTCTTTATATAATGGGCAGCAGACCAGATCATTTTCGCTTATGTCAGGAATACACATTTTAATTAAAGATTTTTTAAAAATAAACAACTTATATAAATTTTTGACTATAATTCAACAAATTAAATTGTATATTTCCAGAAAATGTATGGTATCTGAAAAAACTTTTGAAATTGTAAAACTCAAAGACCAAATAGGGCACGAGTAAAATTTAAATAATAAATTTTTGACAAGCCCCTTTTAATCAGCAACCAGTCGAACAGGGTGTGATTTAATTTCTTACACTCCGTTAGGATACATGGTCTCGATTTTGAACCCGATATTTAATACAATTATTCAATTCGATGCAAATTTTAATTACGGTATTTTCGCTGTCAAAGTGAAAAAATTTAAAACCCGGGAAGGTAATTGAATTCACCTGTCCTGGTTTTATTTTCTCACGAAATATAATTTTTGTAAGGAATGTTTGATATTTTGTGTTATAAGATGAGAATATGATATTTATATTTATTTAAGAATATTATATAAATATTAGAGGATTGTTATTAATGGTGTATTTACCTTTGGGTGTCTGCAGGAGTCCAACGAGGTGGCCTCGGCTGATTCTCAACACCAAATAAAGCGAGAAATAGAAATTGAAAGAATCCCGTTATTTGATAAGATTGGCGAGCAATGGAATTCTTTGAAAAAGTTCGATTCTCAAATGTGTTTTTAATACAATTTTCATTACTTTTAATATAATAATTTAATTAAAGTGAATAATTAAATACTAATATAGGGCATGATTTTTTTTCAAAGATAAATCTATTACATTAGAAAAAGAAATTAAGAAAATTCATCATTTAAAAATCGTCCGGGACAATTTTTTTAAGTTTACTTAAATTATTTAAAGATTTGTATTCCCGGGGGGGCCATTCAAACACGATTTTCAAATTCCTGGTTATTTCCCCGTTTTCCCGGTCAAAAATCGACAATTTTCCCTGTCGGGAGTAGGAAGCCCCGTCGAAGGGGAAGGGGGACCCCCCCCCCCGGGTCACAACAATAATTTCTACACTTTTGATTTGTTAATACGAAAAGGCTAATACAAATCCGGTCTCTGGTTGTTATATAATAGATACAGTACTTGGAGCCACCGAGCGATGCACGGTAACCCCTGACCCCACCTCCCGAAACCACACCTCGCCTCCACCACTGTACCCCCACTCCGCCCCACCCAAATCCAACCGCGCCTCCCACCCCCGGACCCTCACAACTGCACCCCACCTCCTTCACCTCCTACATCCACCCCACCCCGCACCCAGTTTTTGCATTTCTAGCTTTCTAATTGTCCACGTTTACTCGTACACCAATTTGCCCACATTCGTTCATATTGATAATAATAAAAAATAAATAGGAAAATAATAATAAAAAAATAAACTGCAACGGATCGTTGCTAAACTTTATCCAAATTCATTTGAAATTTTTTGCAACGAAATTTTCTCTGGGGAGAGACGGACTGGTAGAAATTTTAATTGAAGATAATGGAAGGCAGCCCAGAGTAGTGAGGAAAGAAAAATTAACACATATAAAATAAGGTGTAATTTATTGGAATCCTTCCTCCTTTCCTTTCAAACCGACGTTTCGGAGGATTTTTCCCTCCTTCCCTTTGAAACCCTGAAGAAGGAGGGAAAAATCCTCCGAAACGTCGGTTTGAAAGGAAAGGAGGAAGGATTTCAATAAATTACACCTTATTTTATATGTGTTAATTTTTCTTTCCTCACTACCTCTGGGCTGCCTTCCATTACCTTCAATTTCATTTTAAATATTAGTATGTTTATTCCTTTATTATTTATCAGATATCACTTGCAATTTGCAGTTCATGTTGACTTTAATTCAAAAATAATGATCGATTCTCATTTAACAGTCGAGGAATAGCCATTCTACATTCGATTTTTGATATTTCGGTTATTATTGGTAACCATTGGTGAAGTCATGGAAGAATCCACTTAAAATCAAAAAGACTAAATTCTTTTATGGTAAACAACTCAAGCTTGAAAAATGGCACTTTACATCCATCCATCCATCTGCATAACGCACTAAATGAAAAAATCGCACTTTCTGGCCTCTGTGTAATTTCTTGGCGAAACCGTCACGTGCTAAAATTCAACCTAATTGAGTCACTACAATTTAGCGACTTTAATTGAGTCCATGGGTTCCGTAGTCTTTACCCGAGGACCCTTTGAAGTTGCGTTTGCCTCGAGAGCGATTAAAATACTTTCCCCATGCTTCGCATTGGATAAAGTAAAAAAATAATACGTAGACACTTTAATCGATTTGTACGAAATTCCGCAAATGCACCCTATATAGCCTTATGAAAATGACTCACCATGGAAATTGATAGTGACTAAAAAAAAATAGGAAGGTGGGGGGATTTAAAAAATATTTTCAAACAAGAATCGAAGAAAGCTGATATTTCTAATAAAATAGTCTCATAATTAAAAGGAGATATTATTAATTGATAATGGATCTAAAATGAAGAGGGGTGTTCTTTCGTAAATAATTATAAGTTATTTTAATTCACATTATATATATACGAGAGCACCCAGGTGTAAGGTAAAGTCATGTGGATGGCCACATCAGTTTATTTAGCTAAAGGGAATAAGTTGGTTGGATTGGTGTCGATGAAGTGGCAAAAAGCAGCATCAAATGATTCTAAAAGACGGTTACTAATCCAAAAACTAACCATATGGCATGATGGCACTTAATTAACGAGATATGAAATAGACTACTTATAAAATAACATGAATTAAAAATAACATATTAATTTTTATCTAAATAGCGAAGTGATCTAATAGATATTCGAAATTCAAAGAAAACGTTTCCTTTAAAATATTTCATATTTAAGGATATTTTATTTAAGAGGCCATCTTTTGGAGTTTTCAACTTCCAGGGATTATTTTTTTTTAAATTACACTTCAGATGATTATTTGGTTTTAAAAATTAAAATATAAGAGATTTTAAAGAAATAGTACCCCAAAATTGAACAGAAAATAGGTCAAGGTTGCGTTCAGGCGGGGGAGGTGTTAATTGCATGGCATGCGATCCGGGACTCAAATAGGCTCGCCCGCTCACACTTGCAATTCCAGAGGACGGTAGGGTATTAGATTGATAGGGAACGAGTCTCTAAGATTCGACCGGTATGACGTCATAATCTGACCTAATTATTTAATTAGCTACATAGAATATAATATATTAAAAAAAAGATTAAAAATTGAAAAAATATAATAAAACAGGGACTGACTTAATATAACTCTATGTTTAATAATTTAAATTCAAAAATCTTTAGACTTACTACTACTAAATACCAGAATTTAGTCGATATTTAAAATACTTTTTCACTTTACCATACAGGGCATGGTCAAGTATTGTAATTAGCTAATGCAATCCGGATCCGGTATCATTAAACGTTTATCGGATCCGTTAAATTAAAAAAAATACATACACACCGATTTCTTGGAAAATTACTCACGTTGTTGGATGAGTAGGTATTTAAATCCGTGGAGTGTGCTACTTTTTACTTAAAGTCCGCCTCCGTGGTGTAATGGTCAGAGTAACTGACTGGCAACCCGGAGGTCTCCGGTTCGATTCCCGGCTATACTCCAGACATTTTTCTTTGTAAGTAGAGGGTCTGGTAATAAAAATTAAGTGGGAGATAAATTTAACCGAATTTATCGCGCGGAGGAATTTACCACTGCTCGAAGCTCCCCAAAACCTTTAGTAAATTGGATATCGAATTGTATCTAAGTTTCTGAGATTGGCTCGTGATCCCGGCTTCTTTTGCTTTTGCTCAGTTCTTTTCACGATGGAGGGGCCAGACCATACTGGCTCTCTAGGGGATCCACCTTCTGGTGTAGCTCCTTCTCACATCAATATCATTAAAAAAAAAAAAAAAAAAAATCATTTAAAATAGGTATATTAAAAATAAGAAGAAGTTTTAAACTCATTATTGTGATTATAGTGCCAATGATTAAAAAGATTTATAATTATTTTAATAATTTCCAGACTGCTGGTGTGCCTAAATTACCTAATTCTTGTGAGATCATTTGATTAAGATTGATTTAGTTAGATTTAATATAAGTCACTATCATTAATGACATTTGCTCTGAAATCTAATTAGACTGAATTTAACTGCCTAGCATTATCTTATTATTACTAATATAAAAATTACAATTTAACTAGTAACAACACTCAGTAGCGTAGTCAGAAAATGTTCATGGTGGGGGGGGGGTCAATCCACAAAGCAAAATATTTAGTGGGAATTTTTTTAATAAAACAAATAAGTACTTCAAGATATTAAAAAAAGGACATAACTTTTGATTAAACATATGAAATATATTTAATTACGGTTAGTTTGCCATAAGAAACTGTTTGTCGTCACCGTTACTCATCCCATGAGCCCTACCGTTGGGTGGAGGGGGTCTGACTCTACCCTCGTGGCTACGCCACTTACAACACTATACTAGATTTTTATTGTTAATTCGTGAGCGAATTTTCCAAAATCATTCATAATTTAATAAATTGTTTGCATAGATTACTCGAAATTATTTTTATATCAAAGGCAACAAAACCACTGTTGACCAGTGTAATATATACTTAAATACTTAACTTTATTTACTTAAACACTTAAATTTCACTTCTATTGACATTAAGCAAACATTTTTCTTTTCAGAGAAGAAAATTCGTTTTAAATGACCATAGTCTGAAAAAGCTTTTCTCATCTAATTGCAGACATTTCAGATATATTGTACTGTTCTAATTTAATTCGCTATCCCATTGGAATTTCTTAATGAAAATAAAGAAGACTATCTTTTTTTGGGGGGGGGTAAAAAAGCGATTTTGAAAGCATCACCTTAAAACTGTTTGTCTCTTTCAATTGGATTGCCGATATAAAAGAAAATTAGTTCCTGTTTGTCTCGGCTAGAAATTTCATCTTATTTCTCGGAGTTTTTCATTCTTTTCTGCTAGCTAGTCGCAATTACGCTCTCCTAGTTGTTTTTTTGTGCCCGACTGAAAGGAATTTTTCAGCAATGACAAAAATTATATAAGAAATCAAGCGTTGCGGGTCCCCATTCAGAGAGAGTCGCTGTCGCCAGACAAAGGAGCGAAATGGGTTGTGGTGGGCTTAGGGTTTCACTTGTTCTCTTCTTGAGAACCTCTATTTACCTTGGTCCCATTGTGCCCCCTGGTTCCGTCGCATTAAGGCCCTCTCGGATGTGGTCTCGCAGATCAATGCTATCACCGCGACATATCAGACTTTCTTCTGCAGCTGCAGATGGATCGACAGATTACGATGGACCAATCGAGGTGGCCGGGTGTGAAGGAAGATCCAGCTGGGCTGCTGCCACCTTATCACTGATATCTAATCTCAAGAATTCAAGGGTCGTTGGTAAAAATTTGTAACCGACATCTGTCCTTTGAGGGGAGAGGTCAACACGAGAGAGACACCCGCAGCTACCGAAACGTCATGTCTCCGAGATCAAAGATAACACTTTAAGGGACTATCTCAATTTGAAAAGGTCTTTTTTGGATTCTCGGACAATGAAAAGCTATTAATTCCAGATTATGGATAGGTTCAATAATAAAAGATTTTTAAGAATATATAGGTAGATACTTTATAAATAAATATAAATTATTTATAAAAAAGCGTGTAAAAAAATAGTCTTCAAACGTTTATTACAATATCATACGTTTAGGGAGAAATTCTCTCTTTATCAATCGAATTTTAAGAAAATCTAAATCTTTGAGTGAAATATTTAGCATCAGAGAGGTTCGCCTCACAGAGTAACACGAATTGCTAATTTTAAACATAAAGCCATACCAAATATTTGTTTAAATTTATAATCACTGGAGGGAGTCTGGTTGGCCGACTGGTTAAAGTGCATGCCTTCTATTCAAGCTAGTGTGGGTTCAAACCCGACTCGGTGCAAATATTTGACCGGCTATAATCTGATTTCTTCAGGGGAAGGCAAAGGGAAACCACCCCTGTAAAAAAATTTCCACCAGGAAAATTTCAATGGAGAGGATACTCTCCATAGTAATCGCTGACACTCGAGTATGGCACTTGAAGAAGAAGATAATCATTAGACAGCAAAATTCACATATAAAGATTTAAATCTTTGAGTAAATACAGTGCGAAACAAATGTCAGTGTGCTTCATCTCACATGGTAACATAAATCGCTAATTTTACAACTTGGGTTCGATTCCAGAAGGGGTAAATCCGCCAGGAAAATTACAATGGAGAGGATACTCTCCATAATAATCGCTGACACTCGAGTATGGCACTTGAAGAAGAAGATAATCATTAGACAGCGAAAATTCACATATAAAGATTTAAATCTTTGAGTAAATACAGTGCGAAACACATGTCAGTGTGCTTCATCTCACATGGTAACATAAATCGCTAATTTTACAACTTGGGTTCGATTCCAGAAGGGGTAAATCCGCCAGGAAAATTACAATGGAGAGGATACTCTCCATAATAATCGCTGACACTCGAGTATGGCACTTGAAGAAGAAGATAATCATTAGACAGCGAAAATTCACATATAAAGATTTAAATCTTTGAGTGAATACAGCGCGAAACACATGTCAGAGTGCCTCATCTCACAAGGTAACATAAATCGCTAATTTTACCACTTGAGTTCGATTCCTGAAGGGGTAAAAACAATCCTCTAACAAAAACATCTCGGATCAAATAAATGACAAACTCTTATGATTTTCTTAGAAATTTCAAGTCTATTTCTGTTGGTAATTCTTAAGTTAAAGTTATAAAAATAATTTTGAAAGAATTTAGAAACCTAACTGTCAGATTCCGGACATTTAATTATTCTTTAGAAAATTAAATTCAAATTTACTTTATTTTGGCTGTTTAGAGAAAATAAGTTAAATTTTATAACTAACTTAAATTGCTTCGTTCCTATAACATCTTCAGCGGAAGATGTATTATATAATAGTGGATCATCATCGTCATTAGAGGCATTAGGAGTAGCTTAACGCGTCATTTAGGCCCATTACTCTACCATCATCCACTTCATCACTCACCGATCGGCAAGAGCATCATTCACAGTCAGCTTTTACAATTAATATTTAATTATCACCATCATAGACTCTACATTCTTAAGACTGGTTTGAGGCAACTACTCGACTGCATTCGACTCTCTCCTATCCCAACTCTTTCACTTCTCAAAAAGTATTTCATACTTTATATATACCTTCTACCATCACCGACACCCTCGACTCGCTGGGTCATCGAAGAAATGCCCTTTCCCTTTTCTATAGATACTATCACGGCAGGTGCTCTGATGAGATAAAATCAATAATTCCCCCCAAAGCATGCTTTGCACGTAGCACGCGTTTTGCCGACTCACAACACTCTTTCGCGGTTAAATTAGAAAAGTGCCGAACCACCTCATTCGCCAATACATATATCCCCATGACTTCAAGGAACTGGAACTCTCTCCCAGCCTCCATCTTTCCCAGCACCTATAATCTTCAAACCTTCAAAACCGGGGTGCATAGACACCTACGTCTACACCCTCTCACTTAATCAACTTTCCCTTCTCTTCGGTAATGCAAGTGTCCTCCGAGATCCATAGGAGCTGCATCTTTACTGGTGCACCCCTTCTTGCATTCGATTGCATTAAAAAAAAAAAAATCATCTGAGAAAATATCTTCCTCTCCATTTTCCAATAGTTTACTTTCTAAAATATCTCCAAACAGTCCACCGAGCCTCATTCAAGTGATCTATTTCATTATCAATTAACTTTTTCCTGGGAAGTTTTTCGGGTCAGACTACCACATTTTTCGATTTTTATTAAAAAAACAAAAATAATAATACTTAAATAAAATAAAAAAAAATTACCCTTTTGCCGATACTTTTAATTTTTCCTATTAAAAATAAAAAAATATAAAAATTTGAGCTTAAGAACATTTTGGCAACGAAACAAATAATCATTCTAGGACCTTTTCCCTTTTTCACGTTATGGTATGAATCTTGTCAGATTGAAAAAATAATGCTTGGACGTAGAGTCCTAGTAAGTTTATTCTAGTACTAAATTGTTTGTATCAACAAAAAACGGATTAAAAAACATCAATTCTATTAGCTTTAGAACTTCCGTTAGAAAAATATCGAAAATTGAAAAAAATTGTTGATAGCTAGTTTTTGAGCTATTATAGCTAATGAGGTGTACCTAAATGCCAAACAAGATTGGATTAATAGATGGACATTTTAACTAAATTTTAGCTTTTTAGCTTGATCTGACAAAAAATCATCAAATCACCAAAATTCGCGGATAATATAACTAGTCTTGAAAAACTTTTCATTTTTTCCCGCAATTTTCTGAGTTTAAAATACTCGTATGTATATAAACATATTATAATAAATTATAGAAAATCAAAAGTTAAAATTAAATTGTATTTCAATTTTATTTAATTCAGGCTACAATTAAAAATCTACCTTTTAAAAATTTAAATTAATATTAATATCTACTATAGGTCGCTCGGTCTACCAGGTAGTTACTTATTATATTATATTACAAGCTCCCAGTCGGGCATCATAGTGGCCAGGGGGTTACTCCCTCTGGACTCCACAGAGAGATTTAAAATTATACTTTATAAATAAATTTAATGAACCAATTGTATTACACGAAATAAAGTTAATATAGAATTTGAGGCTTCGACTTCAGAGATTACCTCCCCACTTTCTTGAGCTTGCCATAATCCTCCTCATAAGTCCTTGTTTTTAATAAGAGGAAAAAATTATTGAAATTAATAAAAAACCTCTTTGCCATCTTGATCCTCTCAGGATCTCCAATGCATTTTCATTCAATAATCAATCAATTCCTCCTCAAAATAATAATATTCAAAGATAATATTGAATCATTTTACATGAAATAATGTATACATTTTAATTGAGGCTTCGATTTCGGAGATTATTTCCCACCATCGACTGTACTTGATCTTCTAGCTTGCCATAATATTTTTAATCCATGTTATTAATAAAAGGAAAAAACTGATGAAATAAAAAAACTTCTTTGCCTTTTTTTCTTATAAAAGTAACAGTGAGAAAAGATGATGGTATGATGAAAGACATCAAAATAATTATTTTTTTGAACCAATTATTTTACATGAATTAATGAATACATTGTATTTGTGCTTCGACTTCGGAGATTACTTCCCCACCATCGACTGTCCTTGATATTCTTGAGCATGCCAACATTTTTTTAGTCCTTGTTTTTAATAAGAGGAAAAAACTAATTAAATAAAAAACCTCTTTTCCGATTTTTCCAATCCTTCTCCTCATCCAATTCAATTCCTCAAAATAATATTTTTTTTTATAAATTTTATTAAACAAACCAATTATTTTACATTAATGTATACATTATATTTGAGCTTCGACTACGGAGATTACTTCTCCACCATCGACTGTCCTTGGTCATCATTTTAGTCCTTGTTTTTAATAAGAGGAAAAACTAATTAAAGAAAAAACCTCTTTTCCGATCATTATTCCAATTCCATTCTCCTCACTCCCCAAAATAATAATATAAATTATAAATTTCATTAAACCAATTATTTTACATTAATTAATGTATACCTTGTATTTTAGCTTCGATTCCGGAGATTGCTTCTCCACCATCGAGTGTCTTTATTCATATTTAGTCCTTGTTTTTAATAAGAGGAAAAATCTAATTAGATAAAAAAACCTCTTTTCCGATAATTATTTTAATTCCATTATTCCCCAATCAAGTCGATTGGGTTTTTCAAATCCAACCTCATCCATCCTTCCCCCCAAAATAATAATTAAAATTTTCTAATTTTAATAAATTTTATGTCATTAACTATTAGTGGGCTTTAAAATTAAAAAAAAATCACGCCGATTATAATATATATATGATATAGATTAGTAGATTATATGGGATCAATTGAGATATGTTGTTGATATCGCCCTCCTATCCATTCCTATTATAATATATTCCGTTTGATGTTTGTTTATAGCTTCGCCCTTTGAATATATGAAACATTCCTGTATCCTCTGCATTGATGCTGTCGAAGAATCTGATTCTTTTGCATTAAGCTGGTCGGTTCTTCTGTAAGCCTCTATCGTCAATCGAGAACAACAAGCAAAGGGCAGGGCGAAGGGCGTAGGTGACACAGTGACAGCACGCGTGCACTGTGCACCTCTGCCAAAGCAATAAACTAATCACGTCTCTCTTTGTGCATGTTTATGTATAGAGAATGGTAAGAGAGGGATGTGTCGAGCTGTCGTGTTAAGGACATGCAGAGATGGATGTCGGCGTGTCGCTCGTTGCCAAAGGGCGTTACGTGAATCCCAATGAGCTTGTTTCGACTTGGCTTCTTCATTTCTACCACGCTTCCCTAGGATATTACATTACTTGAAAAGTTTTTGTTTTGCCGAGAGTAGCAGAGTTGCTGATTCACAAAGAGAAACAAAGAGGTTGTCCTCTGCTTGATGCAAATAAATATACACACATATATATCGAAATGATATATCTATATCTATATATTATTTATTTGTTTGAAACTATAGTTTCGAAGACTTGGTCTTCATCATCAGTCTTTTTTAATTATAAATATTATTTTTCATGGAGTCAATACCGTATGGATATTGACTCAATGAAAAACAATATTTATACAATTGGATGTTGATGAAAGCAGTCCACGGTGGTTGTAAAAAATAAGACTATAGAGGTTTTATTATTTTACATTTATTTGTTAAACCGACGTTTCGGAGATTTATTCTCTCCTTCTTCAGGGTAACAAAAAGTCAATGAAAGTAGTTCAAATCATAATTACTTTCTGTCTCCTTTGACAATGCCAAAAAAACATTATAAAAAATTTTCATCTCGAATAGAAATAAAGTAAAAAGCAATTGATGATCAATATGTTATGTGGACTGCTTTCATCAACATCCAATTGCATATTTATACCAGTCCGTCTCCTAAAGAAAAACTCTAACAATATTTATAATTAAAAAGACTGATGATGAAGACCAAGTCTTCGAAACTATAGTCTCAAATAAATAAATAATATACTCTCTAAAACTGAATCAGTGGATATCCACTGAATAACAGTGACTATACACTTGTCCAAACAGTCACAATCATACCACTGCTAATCAGTGGATAGTCACTGAATGTATTAGTGGATTTTTAAAATTCACTGATTCATTAGTGGCTAAGCCGTCAGACAACCTCTGTTTGAATCAGTGAAAATTAAAAACCACTGTTGAATCTGTTGAAATTAATACAAATGATTGATTTTTCAGTGACGTATATGATCGCTGGAGAAATCAGCTGAAATTCCACTGATTCATTTTAAGAGAGTATATATATATATATACAGATATATCATTTCGATATATATGTGTGTATGATTATTTGCATCAAGCAGAGGACAACCTCTTTGTTTCTCTTTGTGAATATTACATTACCACTAATCTATGCAGTTCTACAGTTTACGAAACTATTAGTGAAGAAAATGGTTAGAGAAATTTGAACTATGGAAAAAATAGGGAACAAACTTTCAAGATATGGTACGCTCAAAGTAGGGTTTCTCTCCCGGGATTTCTCGTTCCCGATTTTCCTGGAAATTTGTAAATATATCTATTCCCGATTTCCCGAGAAAAAAAGTCAATTCCCGGGATTATTTTTAACATTTATCATCATATAAATGAAAAATAAATATTCCAAAACTACTTGTTTTAGCGTATTGATTTCCGATACTGAAAACTATACATGTATAGAAGCAGAAATGCCAGCGAATGTTTTGAAACGAAAGCTTGAAAGTGCTATAAATATGAGCACCAAAAAACAAAATACAGGAGATACAGAATATAAGACTATATTAAAAGAATTTAATTTATTTGAAGCCAGTGGAAAATTAACAAAAAATTTGAAAATGCTCTTAAATGGTCTCCTTTGAATTAAACCAACCTCAGTGGAAAATGAAAGAGTATTTTCGACTGCTAGCACTTTTTGTCACCAAAATTAGGACACGACTCAACGACAATTCGGTTAATGTTCTAGTTTGATCTCAGAACTCATTTTAAAAAATCTTCTAACTAAATAACTTTTTTGTTCTATTAGTAATTAAGTTTTTTGTTTTAATGAAAAAATAAATTGATATTTTAATTGTTTTTTTTAAATTAATAAATTTATTTTAATTAGTAGTAGTAGTTATCAATTAAATAATTCTAATAGTTATTAAAATTATTGTTTTATTATATTTGTGACAAAACCAACCCTTCAATTTAATGAAAAATTTAAATCAAGTCACTTAAGTTCTGGAAGAAATTTAATTAGTAGATAAATATTAAAACCTGGGAATCCCGGGAATATTTTCGAAATATTCTCGTTTCTCGGGAACTATTATTTTCCGGAAAATGAGAAACCCTAGCTCAAAGCAAAGTTTGATGATTTGATCATTTCATTTCCATTATCCAAAAAATAGACATTACTACTCACTTATGCAGTTTTATGATTAACAAAACTGAATAAAATAAAATGGTTCTAAAAATTTAAATTGGATAGAAAAAGTGAACAAATTTTCAAGATATAGTATGGTCTCCGAAAATTTTAATGATTTGATAATTTTAGCTCTATTACCCCAAAAAAAATCGGGGATATTAGATTATCACTCACCTATGCAATTATACGATAACAAAACTATTAGTAAAGAAAATTTTAGAAATCTGAAGTAGAGAGAAAAAAGTGAACAAACTTTCAAGATATGGTACGCTTAAAGCAAATTTTGATGATATGATCATTTCATTTCCATTTTGCCAAAAAATAGACATTACCACTCACTTCATGCAGTTCTATGATTAACAAAAGTTATTGAAATAAATGGTTCTAGAAGTTTAAATTGAATGGAAAAAGTGAAGACATTTTCAAGAAATAGTATGGTCTCTGCAAATTTTGATATGAATTGATTTTTAATTCTACATAATAATTGGTAGTTAACATATCTTTATTTTAACGTGAACATTATGAAACCTTAATTTATATTAAAGTTATTATACTTATTTAAATTAACCTTCGGCCCTCTGATTTTATCAACAATGATCATTTTCCACCAACCCCTTATAGATCAATAACACTTAAAGAAACAATTGAAAATTTCATTTCCATTACCTCTAGAAAAAAATCGGGGATATTGCATTATCACACACCTATGCAGTTCGACAATTAACAAAAATATTAGTGAATGAAATGGCCATAGAAATTTAAATTGGAGGGGATAAACTGAACAAATATTCAAGACAAGATAGGCTCTTCGAAAATTTTGATGATTTTACCACATAAGTTATTTCCATTATCCAACATTTGGAACCGGAGATATTGCATTACTATTAACCCATCGGCTTTGATTTAAGGAAGATTAGTGTCTATGATTATTATTTTAAAATTCTAACTTTGTAGGGATGTGGACAATGAATTATCCACAAATAAATTTCCTATTCTTTCAGGCTCATATCACTTTGCAGTCTCTTTAACAGTTGTTACAAAGAGAGAAAATATAAAATTAATTAAAGAATATTTTATAAATTCTACAGGTTTTTTATTAACTATAATAATTAATTATCAAAGAGATAGAAAAACAAAAAGTTAATTCTATTTAATGAATTATATATTAAATTATATTTAATAGTAATTAAAACACACCTACACTGACACATCAGTTGAGATGAATGAGTTACAAGAGATAAAATAATAATTTATCAAGATATTTTATCAAAAGCAAATTTTCGCTAATTAAATCAAAAGCATAGAGGAAAACATGATTTGGGTGTTTGCAGGCATCTTAGCAAGTCTTTTGGACCTCGCCTGGCTTTTAATGTTTCGTTTCATAGAAAGCAGGGATTCTAATTAGTATTATTGCGCATTTAAGAAAATATCAAACAGAAGCCTCCTCTCTAATGATGAACTTGATCCATATAATCATAAAATTAATGTAATTTTCATTAAAGCCTATTTGATAAATTATTTTGAAACTTAAAAATTACCTACCTCTGTTTGCTAATTGCTTTTAATAGCACAAGGGAGAAAGAGACAGAGAACCAAGTTCCGGTAAAAATTTCAGTTTACGCCTGTATCATTATTCAGATAAATCTCCTTTTAATTCATATGAAGCAAAAGTCAAGGTTTTCAAAGAAAATGCCGACAGGAAAAGTAAAGGAAAAATTATAATTATAAAATTAATTAAATAAATAATAATTAGTAAATGTGAGAGTAAAAACTTCTTCAAGACTCGGTACGCTATGCGCAAATTTTCAAAATGGTTTGACAATATTTCATTATCAAATTATTAGAACTAGAAACCTGAAACTTAATACAAATCTGCAATTTGTTATCAAAAATCATACAAGAACTTTTCATATAATTTCTGATTTTCTTTATTATTCAAATGAAAGTTTTCAAACAAAAACAACAAAATCTAATCATTTTATTAAATTGAAAATACAAACATTATTGCACGAAAAACAACTTTATACGACCGTTGGTTATTGTATGGACATATCGGTTTTGAAGGAACACATAGATAGAAAGATAAATAAAAACTTGGAATATATTTTTCCATTACTTTTCTGCCATTTCTAAACATGGACCCATATAGTACACAAGAATATATCATAGCTGTTTGACGTGGCCATTTTGGTGATGATGGTTGCAAATTACATAGAATTTGTTTATTGTCACTTAGTGGCACAGGTAACTCTTTGATAATAGTGACATTTGACCGATAAAAACCTCTCTTCTAGAAAGAATGTAGTTGTCAAATCATTACACTCACAATTACTTAGACTAACGCCATACTACAAAGAGCATAGGAGCTAGGAGCTATTATTGTTGTCAAGATACACAATGGCCACATACAAGGCTCCTAGCTTGGCGACACACCATTCACTTTGGCCTCTAGTCTGTTGATGAGAACAGAACAGATTTTTACTTCTTCTCCAACCTCTTCTCACAGATTTTTTAATTTAAGCACGTTCTTGTCATGTTTATTTGATGGGTTCCAAAGTGGTTCCCTTTTAAAAAAAGTCGCAATTAAATTTTTTTTATTGTAAAGTCACTAGGTGAGTAGCAAAAATAACCAACACGTCTGTTCGCTACGCTACTCGCCTGGTGACTAGCTAGGCACCTACCTAGGCGCGTCGCTTGGAGTATGGCCAGTGCGATAGTATGCAATACGTTTGTTCACTAGGATTAGTCACTGAGCCGAGTAGCTTTGCTTCTTAGCACTAAGCGAGGCTCTTTGTAGTATGGCCTTAGTCTTAGGGTTTGACTGACCGTCAATCTCTATTTGCAGCAGTTGTCTAAAAATGCTATTAACTTTAATACAATCATAATGAAAAAGTTGCTAGACATTAAAACAATCAAGCATAACAAATGTTTTGCAACCATTATTCAACAATTTTGGTGTATTAAACGTTTATAATAAAACAAATTTGAAAGTTACATTTGTGTTTTTATATTGATTATGGTACGAGAAAAGACAAACAATTCATACCAATATTATTACACCTATGTTAATAAAAATCTTGTGAGATTAAAGGTCAAAAGAGGGTAATGGGGTAAAAGGGAAATTATTAGTTGTATTTGGGACTCAACGAAGGAATCTCCATGTATACTGTATTAATTTATATTTAATTGCAATCAAGCAGAGCGTTGCCTTGATAATGCCCGGAGTGGGTCAAAACTTTGGCTAAAAATAAATTAAATTTTGTTTCAATTTTATTTAATTCTGGCCGCAAAAATAAATCGACACATTTACCTGAATCTAAAATTAAAAATAGTATTGATATATCGCTTTTAACTAAAGCACACAAATTAAGGAACATACTATAGTTTGGTCCACAGGTATAGTATTATTATTTTAATAAAAGCATATTGATAGAAAAACAAAGCATAAGAAAGATGGTATATAATTATACAATTATATACGCTCGATGAAAACTTAACTCCTTTTTTGAAACATCTATGTCTATAATTCAATCAATTTGTCGCATAGTGTTTAATTAGTCGCCTATGATGAGTGGAGTATCGCCGAAGTCACGTCTGTCTCTTGAAGCACGAGCAGCACTTGAGCCAAAGTGGCTTATCGGAGTAATTAATGTCAGAGAACAAGGGTTGAGTCTTGTTCTCTTTTAGATAGAGCCATCTTGACATAGAGTCGAGTGCTCTGCAAAGTCAAGGCACCATGGACCAATATTCATCTTACCCTGGGACAGTCTTAAAATCCAATCACGTTAGAGATCGTCATTAAACGAATATTCCAAACAATTAATTTCTAATCTAAATTCCTTAGTTCGAACTACAATGTATGAATAAAGATTAAATCTCTTCCCAGGCAATAGTGTATTATTATCCATCTAATAAAGTCAAATATTCAGGAGTGTATTTATATATGGTCCGACTGGGTTATAGCAAAGTTATGGGGGCGGCAAAATAATTTTTTTGCCATACCGAAAAATACAAACAATTTGACAAATTTGATAAATAAACGCTTACATTTTCGAGCTATAGCTCCCAGAATTATGTGAAAAATTTCATAAGTAAGGCGTCAAAG
Organism: Forficula auricularia; assembly: GCA_024734495.1. Classification (NCBI taxonomy): domain Eukaryota; kingdom Metazoa; phylum Arthropoda; class Insecta; order Dermaptera; family Forficulidae; genus Forficula; species Forficula auricularia. Next base: position 5,112,408 of record JALMQS010000073.1, on the reverse strand, counting down.
ACATTTAACTGTACGTAAGATTCGTGTCCCCTGCCTGTTTCTGATTACACAGCAAAGAGGTATTTTTCTGTACTAGGTAGAGTAAAAAGTTATCTTCGTAGTACTACCTATGTGTTGGAAACACTTAGCTTTACTTTCAATAGAAAGCAGACTGATAAAAGATAGAAATTATTCTGAAATAATTGAATTATCGCTTCACAACAGTCCCGATTAAAAATTTTAAAATAATTTAGATAATTAATTATTTTTTATAATTATAATTTTAAAATATGTAGCTTTAGTAATAAATGCTTCTTTAGATTAAATTCAACGTATATTTAAATCTTTTGATAATTTATATGTAAAATTGTATAAGTATGATATGATACCCAAAAAGGGCGGCCAATTTTAATAGCTAAGAGCGGTATGGAACCTAAATATGCCACTGCAAACTATTAATCGAGGCGATGGGTTCCGAATATGTAGGTAACTCACTTTTCAAAACCTTTGATAATTTACATATTATGGTATACCTACTACCTTTTTGTGGTTCGGTACACAAATGAAAAGGATCCCTAGTAATACCGCCACTATGTCTGTTAGTTTGACCTCCAGAGCATTGTAGCTTGTACTTATACTAAAAAAGATACAAGCTTGATATTTACAAACTATATGAACTTATGAATTTTACTCGAAATCAAAAATTCTTTTAAAATTTTAATGGTATGATTATTTTGGAAAAAATCGAGTTTTTTATGAGATGTAAAACTGTTTTTTAACCGACTTCAAAAAAGGAGGAGGTTCTCTAATCGACTGATTTTTTTTTTGTGCCTATGTTACCTCATATCTCCGTCAATTGTCAACCGATTTTGAAATTTTTTTTTGCATTGGGTCCAGTCTAGCTTTCGATTGGTCCCATTTTTTTTCGTTTTTTTTTCATAGGTGTTAGACCTTTTTTATTAGGTTTGTTTAGACCTAACCTCTTTGTTTATGAACCGATTTCGATGGTTCTTTTTTTATCCGAAAGGGGGAGTCTTAGGGATGGTATCATATTAATTTGGTCGAGTTCTGATGATATGATCACTATTAATAACATCACTAAAAAGAGAAAATAAAAATAATTTTTAAGAAAAAAATAAAAACCGACTTCAAAAAATTAAATGCAACAAATAAAATACACTAAAAGGTATAAAATAATTATTATCTTATTTAGTTACAACTAAACGAAGAAATATTAACATGAAATTACTTTTGAAGTTGGTGCCAAACATATACCTTTTATGAATCGCACTCGACGGATCTTACTTAGTACGTTTGGCGGGTACGCTCGCTTATAGGTATAGTTTGTTTGGTACCGACTTCAAAAAGTAATTTCATGTTAATATTTCGTCGTTTAGTTGTAACTAAATGAGATAATAATTATTTTATACCTTTTAGTGTATTTTATTTGTTGCATTTAATTTTTTGAAGTCGGTTTTTGTTTTTTTCTTAAAAATTATTTTTATTTTTATTATATATATGGTATAATGATCATAGTGAATAATCAGGGTGTATTTTTTTCTTTTACTTTATCTATAGGTATAGGCGAGGAACTCATGAAAAGGGTTTTTCTCAATTTTTAGGTCTCCCTTCAAAAGTCAAACCAGGCTCTAATAGTTTCGATACAGTGTCGATATGTCTATCTGTCTAACAGAGCAATGTAGCTGGTTATCTAACTAAAATACAATCTTGAAATTTACCAGTTATATGTATGTATTCATTTTCCCCAAAATAAAAAATAGTATCAAACTTTCAATTAAATGATTATTTTGGGCATGATCAAATTTTTTGTGGGATCATAAATTCTGAGGTACCCGAGGGTGAACCGCGACCTAATATGCTGTACACCTACTTCCACGTGTACTTCCAAATATTTCCATGTACTTCCAAATATCCCCAAGTACTTTCAAATATTCCCAAGTACTTTCAAATATTTCCAGGTACTTCCAAATATTTCCAAGTACTTCCAAATATTCCCAAGTACTTTCAAATATTTCCAAGTACTTCCAAAATACTTCCAAAGAGGTGTACACCTACTTCCAATCGCGGACCCCTCGGACCTATGTACCTATGTAAAGAGCTCAAAAACTAGAATAAGGCATTTTTTATTTAATGCACTTTAAAAGTGACTATATTTCTAGGTGTAATTTATAAATGATGTCGTTTGGAAGTAAATAAACTTAAAACTATGAAAAAATTCATTCGTTCATTTTCTCATTATCAACGACAAATAAGAACAAATTTGACATCTCAACTATTTTCGAATATACATATAAAGAACGGAACCTTAGGTGTAATAAATATATAAATAAATTGTATTTTTTAATCAAAAGTACATAGTATATCCAAGTGGTGACTTCTCTAATTTTAATATAAATGATAAAAATTAGTTTAATTTATGAATTTTAAAATAACCTATTTAGTATACTTGGTAAAATTCTCCCAAGCGCCTTGAAAAGGCAACCAGACGCACACGATTTGTAAAACTTTCAGGGATTCAATATTTTTTCAGCCCAAGGCAAGTTAAAGGGCTTTAAGAAGTATTTATTTATTCTGGTGTTAGATTAATAGTCAATTAATGTTAGTATTTTGGGAAATAACACGAATTCTAATTTTCAATTCTATTGTACTAGACATAAAATAAATAAAGATCTTCATGTCCAATGTAATCAGACATAATATAGTCAGAAATATTTTATATCAAAACATCTGACACACTAATTGAACCGAATTAGAATAATTAGTTTAATTTTTATTATCCAAAATTCATTTATTTTATGAGTTCTAGTTGCCGAATTAAATAGATTTTAAATTTTCTAAGAAAATTCTCAATAATGTGTCATCTATTAGATTCAAGACGGAATGGATTATTTTTAATTTATGTCAGAAGGGTAGTTTTTACATCCTTGAGAATCTAACCAGAGTACCAGATTACCAATCCGGGCCAGTTGGCTACCTTGTGAGGACATATTACTTATTTAAATGTGGTTGACTCTTTCTAATTTTGAATTTCGTCAAAATTCGAAGGAAAATAGAATGACTTTTCCAAATTGAATATAAGAGATCAAGTGCCCGATAGAAATAGATTATTTTCCTAAGAAAATCACAAGAAGATGTCATCTATTAGATACGAGTCAAAATTGATTATCTCGGATCTAATAGATGACAATCTCTTTTGTTTTTAATAGTTTTTAAAGAATTTGGTGTTGGTACTTGGTGAAACATTTTTTATCCAATAATCTTGTGTGTTTATAAAATAAAAAAAACTTTTTGGAACTTTTTAAAAAAAAATTTAAATATAAAATATGTACTAGGTAGGTTTCACATAAATAAAGGATCAGATGGTTGTCTAGCACGACTCAATATATATTTCGGGATGTAATCCCATCTTCAGGAGTTCGCAACCTGTCGAACAGGGTGTGATTTAATTTCTTACGCTCCGTTAGGATAGATGGTCTCGATTTTGAGCCCGATATTTAATACAATTATTCAATTTGACGCAAGTTTACATTGTCATATGGTATTTACACTTGGTTGGTCATTGAATTCACCTGTCCTGCGTTTGTTTTCTCCCGAAATATAATTTTTGTAAAGAATGTTTGATATTTTGCGTTAATTAGATGAGAATATGATATTTATATTTATTTAAGAATATTATATAAATATTAAAGGGTTTAATTAAGGGTTGTATTTACCTTTGGGTGTCTGCAGAAGTCCAACGAGGTGGCCTCGGCTCTTTCTCAACACCAAATGAATCGAGAAATAGAAATTGAAAGGATCCCGTTATTTGATAAGATACGCGAGCAATTGAATTCCTTGAAAAAGTTCGATTCTCAAATGTGTTTTTAATACAATTTTCATTACTTTTGATATAATAATTTAATGAAAGTGAATAATTAAATACTAATATAGGGCATGATTTTCAAAGATAAATAAATAATTTTTTTAAGGGAGAATGGTGTGGGTTCTTGATGAAACATTTTAAATAAAGTAAAACAATTTTTGAGAAACTTTTTAAAATTTAAAATATAAAATACTATGTTAGGTAGGTTTCAGATAAATAAAAGATCAGATGCTTGTTTAGCACATAGTGTCCTTTGTGAACTCCTGAAGATGGGCTTACTCACCGAAATATATAATGAGTCGTTCTAAACAACCATCTGATCTTTTATTTATGTGAAACCTACCTAGAATTTTTTTTTTTTGGCTTTTCGGCCTTTCTAGCCATAAGCCTAATTACGATACTAGTTATATTTTTTTAAAATTTGTCTCTACCCCCGTGGGTCAGATTTCATCTGGATGCCTCGAGTCGGATTCGAACCCGGGTCCCCTGGTTAGCTCGCTGTCACGCTACCGTACCTAGTATTTTATATTTAAAAAAAAAATGCAAAAAATTTTCTTTACTTTATTTAATATGTTTTACCAAGAACCTATACCAGGGGTCGGCAACCTTTTGAGACGGAAAAGCCAAAAGTTAGAATTTACAAAATTTCCCAATTTTTAAGGAGCCACTAACATATTTAATTCAATATTATGGTATTTGATTAGGATTAGATATATATAAATTTGATTTTTGATTTAAAATAAAGCCGCATGTTCACATCGAAATAGCCGGATGTGGCTCGCGAGCCGTAGGTTGACGACCCCTGACCTATACCATTCTCCCTTAACAAAATCTTGTGTTTTTCTTAGTTTATTTATTTTACATATTAAATTAATTTAGCTAAACCTGTCGGTTAAAAATATCATATCCTTGATCTGTTTACTTTATTTTATACCGAGGGATGATTGTTTCATTTAAAGTAGAAAATTATTCAAGTAAGAAAATATTTCAAGCAATCCTCTCAATGAAGAAAAATAAGAGCAAGTGGGAGAGTGGGGAGTTGTCTGCAATTTGTTTGAATACCCGGGGCCTTTTTTACATGATCGCCGAAGTAAACATGAAAAACAACAGGAATAAAGAAAGTGGCAAAGGCGAGGAACGGGAGGGTCATATTATACACCTGGGTTCAAAATAAACAGAAATTGGCCAATCAGTCGTCGACGAGCGAGTGTCGTCTTTAAGATGTAGGTCAAATTGAGTGGAGCATGCGACCTAACTACATGAACCTAAATAATGTAAATATAAAAGCTTATGATAATATGAGGCGCTCAGAGGTAAAGTTGATCAAGTCCGAAATTATAAACATTTTGTTTGTTGCGGATTAATACAGGGTGGGGCATAAAGATCTCCCACATTTTGAAGAGGTATAAAAAACTGAAGAGAATTTAACTAGAAAAAACTGAAGATATTTTTGAAAAGAACATTATTTTTTAAATGTCATTTAAACATTATATCAGACAAAAAATGGGGGAGGGGGGTCAAAAATAAAAATTCTAGCACTTTCGACCAAACTCAACCAAACTTATAAATACATATTCTGTGGGCCCCCAAAAGGGCTAGAAATGCAAAAACTAAACACCCGAAAATGGAGGGGGGGGGGTCAAAAATGAAAATTCTAGCCCTTTCGACCAAACTCAACCAAATTTTGTTTACATATTCTGTGGACCCACAGAAGGCTAGAAATACAAAAACTAACCACTCAAAATTAGGGGAGGGTCAAAAATGAAAATTATAGCCTTTTTGACCAAACTATGTAGGTATACAAAATTTGGAAGAATTTGGTGGAAAGGCTAGAATTTTCATTTTTGACCCCCCCCTCATTTTGGGTGTTTAGTTTTTGAATTCCTAGCCTTCTAGGGGCCCACAGAATATGTATACAAACTTTGGCTGAGTTTGGTCGAAAGGGCTTGAATTCTCATTTTTGATCCCCCTTTTTTGTCTGATAAAACACATTTAACAAAAAATATTTTATGTTCTTTTCAAAAACATATTCAGTTTTTTCTAGTTATATTTTTTCATTTTTTATACCTCTTCAAAATGTTGGAGATCTTTATGACCCACCATGTACTTGTTAATTATGTATATTTTCAGAAACATAGTAAACTAAGTACCTGTTATTGCTATTTTTTAACAAATGGCAGCAGTTGTCTTTGGGCCTGAAAAACTCTCATAAAATTTCCACGCTAAACTGGATCAAGTTCAAAATCCCGATATAATAGCTCATATCAAATCTTTTCCAGTGTATCAGAGCCACTATAATAGAAAAATAAAATCCGGAAAGGAAATATCTTCACTCGGATTTAAATATTATGTTTTATTAAAATCTAAACGATGCGAGCTCTATAGAATCACAAGTTGAGATCAGATGTAGGATATCAGTTTTTGACAGAAGAAATTTTCTATAAATAAAAAATTGTTCTTATCTTGGTTGTTGATTTAATTGTAACAGAAAAAGAAACGTTACAGTGAAAATGCTTCGACATCCTCAGTCTATTTCTGTGTTTCAGTACATGGATTAAACTGTTGGTATAAAGAATGGCATTTATGGATCCGGAATTATTAAATAAAGAATGGCTGGCCAGAGTGATTGTGTCGTCATGAAATCCAAATTCATTCCAAACAATGAATGTCGTCGGCCGTATATATTTATAAAAATACCCAAAATATTTGAAATTTTAGGGATGCGTCGTATCCACAGGATCCATGGACCACACGCAACTGATACTAACCAATGTTTAAATCTTTTTTACTTTAGCATACAGGGTATGGTCAATTATTGTAATCGTTCATGAAAAAAATGTTGTTTTTTTTCCTTCTTTTTTTCGAAATATCTCAAAAACGGCTGAAACTATTTTGATTAGAAAAATTGAGCGAAACCATGGTATATTTGACTCTACAAAAAAGCTCTAATAAGTGAACATCGAAAAAAATTATATTTTTCGAGATAATAATTGTTTTGTCAAAATGTCTGTTAGTTTGTCCGTCCGTCCGGTTGTCTGGATGTCGGTTGTCGATGTCGTTGTCTGTCTAGTCTGTGCGTTATCAAATTTTTGTGGAAGAACTAGCTCAAAAACTAGTGTGAATATTGAAACCAAATTTCACACGTAGTTTTGGTCCATTGAGATTAAGAGCTGATTAGATTTTGTTGCATATCGACCCAAAATTAAGGGGGGTGGAGGGGGGGTTAAAAATTAAAAATATAGTCTCTTGTACCAAACTCAACCAAATTTTGTATACATAATCAGTGGGACCCCAGAAGTCTAAAAGTGCAAAAACTAACCTCCCAAAATGGGGGAGGGGGTGTATGGTCAAAAAATGAAAATCTAGGCTCTTGTACCAAACTCAACCAAATTTTGTATACATAATCAGTGGGACCCCAGAAGTCTAAAAATTCAAAAACTAACCCCCCCCTACATGAATATAAATAATTTTATTAAATATTAAATATAAGGAGGGACCAGGTTGTATGGCAAAGTCAAGTGGATGGCCACATCAGAACACGTCAGCTTATTTTTTTAAACCAAGATATACAAATCTTTCAGAGGCCAATGGTGTAAGCGTGGCCCAAATAAAAGGTGTATTATGATGGCATTTTTTCTTTTAAATTTTATATCTCTCTACTTCCATGAATTTTCCGACATAAAACATTAAAAAATCATAAGCTAAATATCGCCATCACAATGACATCAAAAAATATCCTCCTCATTTATGGAGCAAACAATATGTTTGAAATCTATTATTAAATCCGGATTTCGTGTTTTATTAATACATCGAATAAAGCGCATTCTCTTTTTCATTTATAAACGCATTACAATATTTTATTATTATTTAAATTTTATTTTAATCCCTTAATTTAATCTATTATGAGAATTAGGATTAGTATTACAACTATAAAAAAATTAACTAGTCATTCAGATAATAGAAAACAGGAAGCGATTTCGAGTTTTTAGTTTAAATTTTAAAAATAAAATTTAAAAATTAATCCCCTAGATTAGATATTTTGAATTACAGTATATATTCATATCAGAATGCTATACGTTTCGAAACTAATTCTGAAATCGTTTTAAGGGCTTGTAAAGTAATTCCAAGAGACAAGACAAAGCGCAATCGTCTACCTTGTCTCCCGGTCATAAGTTCTCAACTAAGAGGCCGTCAAAGGTTTTTTGCTGCACCTCAAAAAATAAATAAATAACAGATTTATTAACCAATAAAAAAAATTATAAAATTTTTTTAACAATTTCAAATACTTGGATCTCGAGGCCATAAGGTTTCACCATCGAATGTCCTTTTTTAAAAAACTTTTGCATATTTTTTTCTTGGATCTTTATTTTTTAATAAAGGGAAAAAATTTAGAAAAATCCCTCATAATTTCAAAAAAAAAAATATAATTACAAAAGTTAAATTCACATAAAAACATAAATTTATAGCTTTTTTGTTATTATAATCAGTGTATAAAACCAAATTTTTTTAAAATAAAATAAATCTTAGCTACCATTATTTATTTATTATTATTATTCAGTTCCAATATCCGTATTAGACGTAACAAATCGGAGAAAAAAAGGAACAATTAAACATCGTGTTAAAACATTCGGCCAATTGCAACGTTTTGAGAATTTATTGTGGCTTCTTCGGGCTGTTGATCAAACTTTTAAAACACTTCAGAATTGACGAAGTGTTTTAAAAGTTTGATCAAGAGCCTGATGAAGCCACAATAAATTGGGGAATCGTTGCAATTGGTCGTGTGTTCTAAATACGGTGTATTTAATTGTTCCATTTTTCCTCTGATTTGTTACATTTAATTATTTATTTATTTATTTGTAAGCCACTCCACATTCCACAAATTCGAGCCTTTAAATAATTAGTACATAACAAAATATTATGATATAAAAGACAATTACAGGTGTATTAGATCCGAGGTAGAATTGATTATTTTTAATTGTTGTTTTTATCCCCCTCGGGAATCGAACCCCAGTGCCAAAATTACCAATGCTACTCTTTGAGCTGAATCCCTCAAATTAAATATTTCATTCAAAAATATAAGTCTTCATTTGTAAAATTTCACGGTCTAATGATTCTAAATTTAAACACATAGTTGTGCCATGTAGTTTATATAAAAGCGGTTGAGTGTTCCGAATATATAATTCCTTCAAAATTCGATGACTTCAGAAGCACTTTAAAACGACTTCAGATATTGGATACCGAAATTATGTATATTCTGTGTATATAAAAATAGCTGACTAGTTTTACTAGTTTTTTTAAGTTTTACTTTTCAGTCGAAACTTCTTTTTGGTAAAGAAACAAATCTTCAATTTAAATAATGGGCAGCAGACCAAATGATTTTCGATTATGTTAAGAATATAGATTTTAATTAAAGATTTTTAAAAAATAAACAACTTATATTAAATTTTTGACTATAATTCAACAAATTAAATTGTATATTTCTACAAAATCTATGGTATCTGAAAATAGCTTTTAAATTATAAAACTCAAAGCCCAAATAGGGCACGAGTAAAATGTAATTAATAAATAAATAAAATAATAAATTTTTGACAAGCCCCTTTTAATCAGCAACCGGACGAACAGGGTGTGATTAAATTTCTTACACTCCGTTATGATACATGGTCTCTATTTTGAACCCGATATTTAATACAATTATTCAATTCGACGCAAGTTTACATTATCATACGGTATTTACACTTGGTAGGTTATTGAATTCACCCGTCCTGCGTTTGTTTTCTCGCGAAATTTTATTTTTGTAAAGAATGTTTGATATTTTGTGTATTAGATGAGAATATGATGTTTATATTTATTTAAGAATATTATATAAATATTAAAAGGTTGTTATTAAGGGTTGTATTTACCTTTGGGTGTCTGCAGAAGTCCAGCGAGGTGGCCTCGGCTCTTTCTCAACACCAAATGAATCGAGAAATAGAAATTGAAAGAATCCCGTTATTTGATAAGATACGCGAGCAATTGAATTCCTTGAAAAAGTTCGATTATCAAATGTGTTTTTAATACAATTTTCATTACTTTAAATATAATAATTTAATTAAAGTGAATAATTAAATACTAATATAGGGCATGATTTTCAAAGATAAATATAATAATTTTGTTAATGGAGATTGGTGTGGGTTCTTGGTGAAACATTTTAAATAAAGTAAAAAAATTTTTGAGAAACTTTTTAAAATTTAAAATATAAAATACTATGTTAGGTAGGTTTCAGTTAAATAAAAGATCAAATGCTTGATTAACACACAGTGTCCTTTGTGAACTCCTGAAAATTGACTTAAACCCCGAAATAATATATATGGAATATAGAGTCTTGCTAAACAAGCATCTGATTTTTTATTTATCCGAAACCTACCTAGTATTTTATATTTTAAGTTTTCAAAAGTTTCTAAAGATATAATATAATGAATAATTACACAATTCTTTAATAATATACAATAATCAACATTATATATATATATGTTCAGTGAGGCTTCCGCGGATAGGTTCTATATTATTAGAGGTTTTTCGGGTTTCCCCGCATGGGTTTGAGAGTTTTTCAAACCCACGCGTAAAAACCCGAAAAACTTCTAATGACATATATATAGAGAGAGAATTGTGTAATTATTCCTTATATTAATCAAATCAAAGAAATATAAAATTATAAATAAACAGTTGCAAATCGGTGACAAAAATGTTGGCGACAACCTTTTTGTAACGGTTGGTTTATAATCTTTGCGGCTATAATTTAACGATAATACAACACAGTTGCAAAACGGATAAAAACGAGACATAACTACCGTTTTGAAACAGTAATTCAACCTAAAAAAACTATATAATGACTATAATTCAACCAATCAAAAAAGTTGCATTTGGGTTTTATTTTGGTCTCTGTGCTATACGGGTATCATCGCCAAATAAGAACGAATTTGATATCTCAAGTATTTTGGAAGATATAAGGTACAGAAACCTTGACGTTCCGACCCGCTGGCTAATTCAGTGTTTCTTTACCTATGGCATTTGGGTCGAGAACAGTGCATGATTTACGTATAAGCTACACAACCTATAGCTTAGGTCCCCCACTTTCTTGGGGCGCCAAAAAAATTGCCTGAGTGAGCAATTGTCATATATACTTAAATATACTGCAGCATTATTTGTTTGTTATGAATAAAATGATTTTAAGTTAAAGATTTATTATTTCACTATCTATATACTTATTAATTGTATTTCAGTTTAGCCTCTAAATATCTAAAAATCATATTTGGCACTGACATAATTATAATAACTGGACTTATAAAGAGCCCCATATCTCAAATAGCTTAAGGCTTTATCAAGTCTAAATCCGCCCCTGATCGCGAAGCATATTCTTTGGGTCCCGCAGAGTCGTTAAAAAATACTTAAATATTTTACTTCATTTATTTTCAATAAGTTTAAAAATATATCTTAATTTTCTCAATACTTTTTTAAAATATGTATTTTTTTTATTAAATTTTGCTTAGATCGAAAAGTACCTTTTTTTATCTTATTTGTTTAAAAAAATATTTATATGTGAGTAAAAAAAAGTTAATGTAAAAATTTGGCTATTTTGGATCGCGACATAAAGATATTTCTCAAATGTGGGTCGCGGCTTAAAAAGGTTAAGAACCACTGGGCTAATTAATAAAAACAAAGATAATTTGTTTTGTACCTATACCTACGAGTAAAGGAATAAAATGCCAAGCAGCTAAAATTTGAGCTACCTTAAAATAAGTATGGAAATCGAGAGTTTATATTAGAAGTATTTATTTTCTTTTGAAGACTGGTGTATTGATCGTAAGGTAGCCCAGGATTATGAAAAATACAAATTCCGAATTAAATAATTTATTAGAATGTCATTTTAATTCTATTAAAAACTAGGCATTTTAATTTCACAATTCTTGTATATTAATATATTTTTTTAAAGAATTGAGTATCTATTTGAGAAAGAAAGATTGAGTTTTTTCTCAAAATCAACTTGTGATATTGAATCAAATCATTTTAACAACATGAATTTAGGTCATTTATCAAAGATATTAATAGATATGTTTATATTGCATGTAGGAGGGTTTTGTCCCTTCAGGAGTCGAACCCAAGCACTAGTACGCTTTTCGGGCATCTTTGATAAATGACCTAAATTCATGTTCTTAAAATATATTTTTTGTTATTGTAATGCATATATAAAATGATAGTTAATTAGAATGGAGTCTGGTGTTTCTCGGTATTCCCAAATGAAACTCTGTTTCGATCTATAGGGCTTAGGGGTTTCAACTTGAGCTTTTCATTAACTTGACACTTTGAGCACAAAGCTGTTGCTGCTGGTTTAGAGGCTTTTTTTCAAGAAAGACTGGCGTTCTGTCTGTCTGTCTGTTCATCTTGGCTGTTACAATGTGTTCTGTTACCATCACCCATTTATTCCATCTTCCTCTATTCAGTAATATTCAAGGGGTCAATTACAAGAAATCAAAATTCATTGGGGTCTGATGGGTAATGAGAACTAAATAAGCTGCGAAATGATCTTCTCGTTTGATTATTCACTTTTTTCTGACTTAAAACTCTCCTGGTGGACTGAGTGTTGAATTCACAATTTTTTTCTCCAAGGATAGTTTTTTAGTGTTTCATTCAAAAGTAAAACAGGACCCCCTCTGTCGCTACAATGACTATTTAACTATCAGATCGTTGTAGTTGGGAAATTAAATAAGATAAAGTTGAAATTTACATGTTATATGTATTAATTTTTCCCCAAATCAAAAATACATATTGTCAAAAGTTAAATCAAAAGATTCTCTCATGCCATTACATCGAAGTTAATATAATTTAAAATAAAAAATAAATAAATAATAGCCTATTCTAGTTAAATAAATTTTGACGATACTTCTCATCTCTTGATAAAAATTCGATAACAAAGAAATTCAATCTTATCCAAAATATAATCATTTATTTGAAATTTTAATACAATTGTTGATTTTAGAGTAAATGAATACATATAGCTTGTATAGTTATATCTTAATTAGGTTTTGTGCTATAATACACGGGCAGATATTTGTATTGCCACTAATAGGATCACGTTTCACTTTAAGACGGAACCGTAAACGTGATTATATTTTTAATAAAAAATAGGGCTACCTTCCAAAACTCTTTGACAACATAATTTCAACAGCCATCAAACTACATATAAATCAGGATGATACATTTACTCCTATTTTCACCCCCTCTGATGATGGCAATGTCCCTCGGTGGTCGGAGTTGAAGACTACCAATAAAGGAAAAAACTCGGACTTATGACATATGCCCCGATGAAAGTCATTTACTTACAAATCTTAAAGCTATACCACACCATCTATCTTTCCATTAAACATCCTTCCATCTTTCTTTCCTTTCTTCATGTCATTATAAGGTAAATACGCTTGCAGACATGGGTATACGATTGGATTTTAAAATGATAGTAAGGCATGAATATTAAAATGCATTGATGATACCTACGTATTTAGATTGAGTAAGAGAAATTCGAAAAAACCTTTAATAATCCACCTATAACCGGTTTAACTAAAACAATAAGTGAATCATAATACATGGAGATTTAAAAAATATTTAATTTAAAAGATATTTTATAAGAAATTTATAAAGTCCAAATGCTAGAAAAGCTTAAGTTCGGGGGAAAAGTGCGAAACTCGGTACTTTTTTGAAATTTCGGGTCAAAAATATAAAACTATCAATATAATTCCTAGACCCTTTGATCGACTTGTACGAAATTTCGAATATATGCACTCTATACGACCTTATGAAAATGACTCACTATGTGAAATGATAGTGATAAAAAAAGAGGAGATGGGGAGGGTTTAAAAAATATTTTCAACCAAAAATTTATAATAGAATAGTCTCACAATTAAAATTAGAGATTTATAAATTGCTAGTGGGCCCAGAATTAAGAGAAGGGAGGGGTTCTTTTGTAAATGATTATACATTATTTTATTAGATATTAAACATAAGAGAGAGGCCAGGTGTATGGTAAATTCATATGGATGGCCACATCAGCTTGAAAAGCATTCCTCTGACAACTACGCTAGGCATTTCTCTTCAAAACCCTAAAAAATATTTATTCAGATTATGCAAAGATTACTAATAAAAATTATTTGAAAGATTGCCAGGTTTCAAAAAAAAAAAAGTATTTTTTTTATTATATCATATATACGATTGAGATGCCATGCCTGATATACATGAGCTAATAGAGTAACTTTCAGGTCATTATTTACAAGGAGATAAATTCTTGATAGTTAGATACTGTAATATGCAGATTTTCTTTCTCAATCGTAAATTATATTTTATGATATTATACTCTGTCGTCTACCTTTACTATTTTACATCCTATTCGATCTGTCGCTATCTATTTATTTAAATTAGCTACCGCCGTGATTCCTTCATTTCTCATCGTAGGCTAGTGAATTTCAAAGTTAATTGAAATACTCTAAAATAGAGGAGTATAAATAATTAAGGCGAATGAGAAAATGCAAGAAATCAGACAAGCTGTTGTTCATCAGCATTGCCACCAGTGTCAGAATAACAACAGCAACAACAAGCGCAGAAACAAGTTGCCTTCAAGATATTGGATAATAAATAATCAATTCAAGAGAATCTTCTGGTTAACTTTTATATTTAGAGTGTGAGTTTTAAATCAAATTGCAAGTTCTCACCTTCCGATAGAAGATTGACTCTCTATCAAAGTCTATCAAAGGCGAAACTTCTAGGTATTACTGAGTAGTAGTGAATTCGCTCAAAACTTTTCGAATTTTTATTTTTTGACCATTGTGTAGAAAAATGCCTGGAACATGGAGCAAAAATCATTACCAACCATTTTTTTCTGTCTGTTTGTCTGTGTGTTTGGATTCAAATAGCCACGATAACTTAAAAAGGTCGTTCTTGTGTTAAAATGTTTGTATTTCTAATACCGAGAGCTAATGAGATTTGTGGCTTTCTAGCTTTAGAACTTATAACGCAGAGAACATAATTTTTTGAATGGTTTTATGAAAATTTTAAGGTGATGTATTTATAAAATATGCATAAATGAACCATTTAAGTTTATTATTAATTACTTATAATGAGTGTCTCTAGCGCAAAGAAGTTTTCCCTTATTTTGTTATTTAATAAATGTGATAGTGAGAGATTCTTTCATTAGAATCTCACTGACTAAAAAGAGCGTGGATAGAATGATCTTTTTTTTCTTTTTAACCGACTTCAAAAAAAAGGAGGAGGTTCTCTATTCGACTGAATTTTTTTTTTTTTTTTTTTGTGCCTATGTTACCTCATATCTCCGCCAATTGTGAACCGATTTTGAAAATTTTTTGCATTGGGTTCGGTCTATCTTCCGATTGGTCTCATTTTTTTTCATAAGTATTAGACCTTTTTTGTTATCATGCCTAACTTTTTTGTTTATGAACCGATTTCGATGATTCTTTTTTTATTCGAAAATGGGTATCTTAGGGATGGTGCCATATTAATTTGGTCAAGTTCTGATGATATGATCACTATTAATAACATCACTAAAAAGAGAAAAATAAAAATAATTTTTAAGAAATAAATAAAAACCTACTTCAAAAAAATTAAATGCAACAAATAAAATACACTAAAAGGTATAAAATAATTATTATCTTATTTAGTTACAAGTAAACTACGAAATATTAACATGAAATTACTTTTTGAAGTCGGTGCCAAACACATACCTTTTATGAATCGCACTCGACGGATCTTACTTAGTACGTTTGGTGAGTACACTCGCTTATAGGTATGGTTTGTTTGGCACCGACTTCAAAAAGTAATTTCAAGTTAATATTTCGTAGTTTACTTGTAACTTAAATAAGATAATAATTATTTTATACCTTTTAGTGTATTTTTATTTGTTGCATTTAATTTTTTGAAGTCGGTTTTTATTTTTTTCTTAAAAATTATTTTTGAGCTAAAGATTACCAGGAAACAAGCCCAAACCTGTTTCGAACTATTAGATTAATTTCTTAATTTCTATTATTATAGATACGGCTTTTTGACTCTAGGTAAGAAATTATTAAATTGAAATGAATATCAAATTTTAATATTTATCATTTAAGATTATTTATTAATTCTGATGAAGCTGCAAACAGCGTAGCAGTCTTGAAAAAGTTTCACTTTTCCTCCAACTCTTTGGGAAATTTAATTAATTAATTTTAATTCTGAACTATTTATGGTACAATAGTTTCTTAAGCCTACAATAGACCGGGATACAAAATGTTGCCAACAGTTGATGGATGTTGTCAACATATTTGTTGGATACAGATACTTGTTGTCAACAGTGTTGCGCGTCCAAACCAAGAAACATGGAAGAAGATACTCTTGCTGCAGGCGATTGAGCTGCTTTCATCATTATTGTTGCAAATGCCGAAAAACAAAAAAGAAGGTGGTCATAGGGACTTTAAAAAAACGGAACAAGCCTTGGAAACAATAGTCCAAGAGCTGGTCACACATTTTGACTACGGATTTGACCCAACTAGAAATAATGCTTAATAGTACCGTCTATGATAGTTGTACAGGGAATGGCCAGTCTGGCTGGCTGTATCAGGTGTACCATGGTACTGCACATGGTGTGAGTGCGGTAAAAAATACATATGTGTTAAAAAATATTTTTGACCCACATTGAAATTATAAAAATTATAATTTATAGTCAATTATAAACATAATATATTCACTCCAGACCATTTGAGTGGTGGAACGTGGAACCAGACCTCCCCAAAGTGTATTTTTACAACATGAAAAAAATATTTGATGCTATTTTTTACAGCCAGCCAGACTAGCCATTCCCTGTACAACTATCATAGACGGTACTATTACGCATTATTTCTAGTTGGGTCAAATCCGTAGTCAAAATGTGTCACCAACTCTTAGACTACAACTTGATGTCTGAGATACTTTTAAACGAATTAGAAAAATTTGAACCTACAATAAATTTAATCACAAAAATACAAGCAATTACATCTTCATATCTAATATACATATATGTAGCTATATGGGGCCGTCCATAAATTACGTCACACACTAAGGAGGGGCATCAAAATGTGACAGGGAAGCCCGGAGATCTCAAAAATTGTGATGTCACAAAAAATCAAATTAAAATTTTTTAAAAATATGAAATTATTATTTTTTTAAATTTATTTATAATGCAATAATAATAGTAATAGTGTATAATGTGTTAAATGATATGATAAAAATAAAATTAAACTTAAAATATATTAAACTCTGAGTTAAAAAAAATCCACAATTATTAAATTATTTGGTATAAAAGTAAATATGTGACGTCATAATACAGGGGGTCTCAATGAAAATGTGACAGAATGTGACACAGGGGCAGGGAATCTAAAAACTTTAAACTCGTGTGTCGTAATTTATGGACGGCCTCTATATGGAATAAACTATTGTTTTAATTTGTAAATAATTAAATCATAACAAAAATTGTGTTATTTGTTGTTTGTGTACAATAAATAGTTATAATTAATTATGTGTGATTTATATGTGTATATGTTTATTTGCATCAAGCAGAGGAAAACCCTGTTAATTTCTTCTTATTAATCATCAGCTCTGCTACTCTTGGCAAACTAAATCTTTTTGATTGATAATTTTCTTCTCTATTTCTAATTAGTGCTTTATTGCTCTCCTAGTACTAGTTCTACTATCACTAATCTATGACGAATTCGTGGAACATTCCGTGAGAGTGAATGATGATGACATCTATTTATTTGTGGTGGTGGAGGAGGCTGCAAGCTGAAGCCGTGAAGAAATATATTAATTGAACTGGAAATGGATTTGAAATGAAATGAGCCGAGTGCTCTAGTCTCATTACATGTTCAGGTGGGACCCCCGGGGAGGCCAAGGCCAGATGAACAAGTGGGCCCCCCTCGGGGACAATTCCGATTCGATTTCAAATGCATTTCGTTCTCAATATTAGATTATATTCGACATGGTCTAATCTACTTTCAACATATTTTATTTCTAGCCTAGTGTGTAGGTAAGAATATATTATACACACATATACACACAATATACCTATATATAGTTTTAAATTAGTCGATACGCCCGGCGAAGCCTGCATGCCAGGTGAGTCTAGTATTGAATTCAGTTAAAAAATTTCATTTTTTTGGTCTATGTTTTGAAAAATAATTTTCAACCATTTTTAACTGACGATCTGAATGTGGGACTGAATTCTGATACCCACGATAACTGAAAAAAGTCCTAGAAAGTTAGTTCTTGTGCTAAATTGTTTGTATTTCTAATGAGAAGAACTGATTAGATATCGTGCTTTTTAGTGGGGATGTTATGGAGGTGGGTTTACCAGAACCGGAGATTTTATATTTGATTTTTCGGAGCCGGATGGGATGCGGAGTCGGAGTAGAAGAGAGAGATGTATTTAACTAACTGTTAAGGCCAGGCCTAATAAAATAATAGAATAATCAGTAATCAGTCTCTTTAATCAGTCAAATATAAATAATAAAACACATACGTAAGTAGAATAATAGAAAAATGCGGGATTCCCCGGCCGACAAGTCAAAACTTGTAATTGCGCGCTCTGGCTGGCCGCGGTCGAATCTTAAGATCTTCCTTATAACCTAAGATTCAAAATTATCGGAACTGAATTCGGAGCCGAAGGTGTATTGATTTTCAATTGGAAGTTCCGACTTTTCGGAGTCGAAGCTCCGTAACATCCCTACTTTTTAACTTTAGAAATTCTGGTTCTATAATCATTTTCAACCATGATATTTTTATTTGTAGGTGGATATGTCTGTCGATCTGTCTGTGTGTCTGGATTCAGATACCCACAATAACTATGAAAAAGTCTGGGGAAGTTCGTTCTTGGGCTAAAATGTATTTATTTCTAATGTGAAGAACTGATTAGATTTTGGGCTTTTTAGCTTCAGACGTTCTGGTTCTAAAATCATATTCAACAATGATATTTTTCTGTCTGTAGATCTGTATGTGTGTCTGGATTCAGATACCCACTAAAACATAAGATAGAAAAGTTGTAGAAAGTTCGTTCTTGTGCTAAAATCCTTATTTTTCCAATACGGAGAACTGATTAGATATGGGCTCTTCAACTTTAGTACTTCTGCTTCAAAGATGCAGAAAACATCATTTGTAGAATGATTTTTTGAAATTTTAAGGTGATGTATTTATAATATAAGCGTATAAATGGACAATTTATATTTAAGTAGGCGTTAATGACCTTAGCAGATCGATGCGTCTTTAAACCCACAATTCTAGGCGCGTCGACAGAAACCTCCCAAACATATCATTCGACTCAAACTCACTGGAATTCAGGGATAAAATTTCAACGCTAGGCGTAACTCTAGGGTCTGACCTTTCATGGAATGACCATATCTCAACCACTTCTAAAGCTGCAGCGCGCAAGCTTGGTCTCCTATTTAGGTCTAGACGGTGTTATACTCCCAGTCAACTTCTTATACTGTATAAGGCTCAAATTCGTCCCTGTCTCGAATATGGCTCTCATCTGTGGAGGGGTGCCTCCAAGCATTCTCTTGCTACACTGGATGCAATTCAGAAGCGAGCAATTAAACTAATAGGAGACCCGGCTCTAACCAACTCCCTGGCTCACCGAAGAACCGTTTCTGCCCTTTCTCTGTACTACAGATACTATCACGATGTCTGTTCAGTCGAGCTGAAATCAATTATCCCCCCTAATGCCCTCTTTACGAGAAACACGCGGTTTTCAAACGCTCAGCACCCCTTCGCTGTCAAATTGGATAAAAGTCGAACAAGCGCTTTCGCCAACTCTTTTATCCCTATGACCTCCGGAGACTGGAACTCACTCCCTGCCACCATCTTTCCCGCGACTCATAACCTTCAGCTATTTAAGACCCGTATCCACAGGTACCTTCGACCCCCGCCCAACCCATAAAATTCTTTCTTCTTCTTTTCACGATGGAGGGGCCAACCCAGGCCTTTAGGGGTTGCACCTTTTTGGTGTAACTCCTTCTCTCATCATTATCATAAAAAAAGTAGGCGTTAATGACCTTAGCAGTTGATGCGTCTTTAAACCCACAACAATAATAATAATATATATATGTAAGTATTTTATTATAATTGTAATATATCTATAGATAACTAGTTTTTTAAAAATGTCTAAATAAATAACATTCGAGATTTTTTAACGTCTAGCATTTGATTTCAAAGTTAATTGAAATAGTCTGTATTAGAAGAGTTTAAATAATTAAAGCAAATGAGAAAATGCAAGAAAGCAAGCAAGTAGACAACCTGTTGTTCACTAACACCGCCAAGACAACAACAACAACCACAGGAACAAGTTGCCTCCAAGATATTTGATAATAAATAATCAATGCAAGATGATATTTATGATCTTCTAGCTAATCTGTTTTAATTTCTTAGCTCGCTGACATGAACATGTTTCGATTCTTTCAATGGGAGGGCAAGCTGAAGAAGAGGGGGGGCCGAAAGAGGAAATATGCGTGGGCTTAGGTTTTGAAAAGTCTAGTAGCAAATTCCAAATGACTTCAATATTAATATAATAAATATTTCCATACTTTGAAATGAATATAAATTATTATTTATGAATATTTATTGAATATTGCTTTTATTAAATTAAATGTCAAATGAAAAAGAGACTC
Organism: Forficula auricularia; assembly: GCA_024734495.1. NCBI lineage: Eukaryota > Metazoa > Arthropoda > Insecta > Dermaptera > Forficulidae > Forficula > Forficula auricularia. The sequence continues at coordinate 5,091,846 of JALMQS010000073.1, read as the reverse complement.
ATAATTTAGATAAAAAAAATTAAAAAAAAACTTTTTAGTGATTTTTTTCACTTGACCATGTTTAATTAATATTTTAATGAATTAAGATTTATTGCATGATTTTTTTTACTCTGGTTGATATTAAATATTATGGTACATGAATTATTATATTATCAAGGTCAACCAAAGGATGGAGAATCTGAGGAGACAAAAATTATATTCAAAGTGATAGAGTATCTAAATAAAAAATTAAAATAAATTTTTCTTTGTTAGGCTTTTTTTATTTTATGACTAAAAATTAAAGCGTGGGCGCTTATTTAAATTTAAATTCAAGTTAAAAGAGACCATGATTTTATTCTTAGGTCCAGTTGTATGTCAGTTGGTAAGTCTTTGCAAAAGTTGACAAAGTTGGGTAAAACCTTAGAATTCATCTTGTGCCCGACCGGATGTCCAATCAGACGACATGTACTTCATCTGATTGGCCATCCCGTCGGGCACAAGGTGAATTCTAATGTTTTGCCCTTTGTCAACTTTTGCAAAACTTTACCAACCGACATACAACTGGTCCTTAGTCTTGTGAATAAACACATTTTCTCCGGTAACTCCTGAAGATGGGTTCGTACCCCTAAATATATATAGAGTCATGCTAACAAGCATCTTGTCTTTTTTTTTGTGAAATCTATCAGGAATTTTATATTTTTAAATTTTTTAGGTTTTCAAATTGTCTTTACTTTATTTAAATATGTTTCACCCAGAACCTACACTACATTCTCCCTTAACAAAACATATTTTTATTGTAATAATGACAAATTTATTTCAGTGTATTTTTAAATAAAATCTTGATTTTTAAAAATTATTTTTAAATTTTATATTATACGTTTTTGTCTTTAAAATTTACCTCCCTTGTAGGTAATTCGGAAAGTTGAATTTCAAGAAAATTGGTTATGTAGAAAGAAGTAAGAATAAATTCGATTATAATATTTTACTAAGTCAGACAGAAGAACCAAATAAACTAACTAATAATATATTTTTATTTATTTTCTTAGAAAGACGGACTGGTAAGCGGAATAAGTAAGTTATAATGAAAGGCAGTCCATGAATTATTTAATTTTATTTAATTTCCGACGTTTCGGAGACATTTTTTCCCTTCTTCTTCGGTATTGAATATTTATTGATGGGTGAGTATAACTCGGTTCCTATTTGTCTCTCCTTTCACAGTGATATCGAGAATATTACAATATTTTCCAACATTATACAATAAGATAAACCAAGTACACTTATAGTATAATGTTGGTATCACTGAAAGGGGAGACATAGTGGGAACCGAGTTATACTCACCCATCAATAACTATTCAATACCCTGAAGAAGTAGAGAAAAAGTCTCCGAAACGTCGGAAATTGAATAAAATTAAATAATTTGTGAACTGTTTTGACATTATAACCTACTTATAATAATATACATTTTTAAAAAACTTTTCAAAATTCAAAATTTGCTAAAAAGTGAGCTGAAATTTCACAGAAAAAGTTTATAATTAATAAATCATTACCATTCTTCTAAGCATAAGCTTTCTTTATCAAAAGAGACAATTTGGATCAAACTAGCTATGTTGGACAATTATTATGAGATATTCTAATCTTTTCAAACCAAAATCTAGAGTCGTTTTCAACATTTCAACTGCTTTTTAAGTCAATCCAAGAGTTTTACCCCCAAGAATTGATCATTTTTATAAGAATATTTAATCAAAAATGTCTAAACTAGTTGACTTCGGTAGAATTTTCTCCATGCGGCATCATGGATATCTACAATTAAGTTTTCTATCTGACTCAAGCCGTTAGAGGATAATTTTTTTTCTAAACGTCTATAGAAATCTCTGATACTTGCCAAAAGGCGAGGGGTGAACCGCGACCTAATATGCTATACACCTACTTCCACTTGTATTTCCAAATATTTCCAAGTACTTCCAAATATTTCCAAGTATTTCAAATATTTCCAAGTAATTCCAAATATTTCCAAGTAATTCCAAATATTTCCATGTACTTCCAAATATTTCCAAGAACTTCCAAATATTTCCAAGCACTTCCAAATATTCCAAGTACTTCCAAATATTCCAAGTACTTCCAAATATTATGTAAATGTAGAAGAAGAATATTTCTTATTAACTCTTTGTGGGATTTAATACTCGAATTTATAATCAATTAAATTGGCAAATTCTAATATATAACAATATTTGGTATAATGTAAAATTATTAGTGGGTTTTAAAATTAAAAAAAAAACAATTAATAAATAAAAGATAATTGAAAAAATGTAAACAAACTTTTTTATCAAGATTTTCATCTATAAATAATTACTTAAATTAAGAAAAGATCAATTAAGATGAAATTTGTCAAGGTCCAGACCTAGCCAGATCGTTTTCTCATCCCCAAAACTTGTTAATAGAGTTAGTTGGTTTCATCAAAATCGGTAGGCCGTTTTCAAAATAGAACTAAGATGCAAACAAATAAATATATAAACAATTTTTGCTCGTTTAATAAGAGTAGATAATCGGAGGTTCGTTTTGGTGGCAAAATCGTTTGTAATTCAGAATAACGAACTGATAAAATTGCAGTGGGTTGATGGAGATAATTGATGGGATGCACCGGGTCCAATAAAACTTGCAGAATAAGACGCTTCGGTTTAAATTTTTTTAGGCCATCCTCAGTTATTGGAATCATCACAGCCACGAGTTCTAACAAGAACTGATAAAATTTTTGATTTTCTAGATTCCCAACTCTAGGAAAATGCAGAAAAAAACTATAAAATCAAATTGAACGATGGGAAGTTATTGAACTGAAATAGGCCCCCACATTTTTTATTAATAAATTCCATCACAGTGTCATGTTTCAGTTTTAAAGCTCAAACGCCCAAAATATCTATCTATTCACTAAAATTTTCGCATAAACTACTGAATCAGAAAAAAGTTTTCAATTTTTCTTTCAATGTCAGTTTTAATTTAGGTTTTATTTTTAAATAACTTCCTACATTACGCAATCCACAGTATTAAACTGATAATTTCAAAATTACATAGGCTTTGTGTTATTACTTTATTTTCTCTGCCATTGTTTTTGAGTGTCTTTGTTTGGGTAAAGCTTAAGTTTTTTCTAATTTAAAATCGATTAATTTCATGAGCCTTTTGTTATTCACGATAAAAAGGATTATGTTATAACATCGGGTGATATAAATCGGAGCATGACTGTTTTGTTTAATTTTGTTTATATACGAGTACATATTAAATACATTTGAGCCTATCTTCCTGTATAATTTAATTTTCAATGTAATATTCCATTTTAATATTTCCATTCTTTTTTTTTTTTTTTTATTTAATATTTTGCTATCTTTTATCATTACTTGTCACCAGAGAGTCCAAAATTAAATTAATAATATCCTGCAATATCATCTCCTCTCTAAGGGGTTATTCATCTGGAACCATTCAATTTAAAACAAGTTTTTGTTCAATGAAAAAAGAAAAAAAAAGAAAATCTATTTAGTAATTTTTTGCTTATTTCCAAAAAATACAAAAAAAAAAAAAAAAAGAAAAAATACCACCTTTTATTTTCAAGAATTTCATTTTTATTTCTAGAATTCAAAGTCACTCAACTTATTATATATCATGTAGCAAACAATCCAGGTATTTTGAAGGAAGTTGATTATTTCTCGAATTTTTACAAACCCAGAGCATATTTAATTGGATCAGTGACCATGTGAAACGTTGCATAACACTTAACTTTAAAAAGGGTTATATTCTCAAGTCGGAGGTCAGATACAAGTACTGTTTTTAATGAAATTGATGCAACAAGGAGTTACACCAAGAAGGTGGAGCTCCTGGCTTGGATTAGCCGCTATAACGTAAAAGTAGAAGATAAAAAATCGACTGAATTGGAGTCGAAGGTACTGTGGATGAAGATCTGATTGAGTTTGTAGCTTATGGGAACGAATTCCAGTCTTTAGAGATCATAAGGATAAACGACTTGGCGAAAGCGTTGGTTCGATTCTTATCCAGCCTAAAAGGTACAAAAATCTTGCCGTAACGGACAAATAAGACTTAAACAGAGATTATTTATTTAAACTCATCAGAACTAACACCGTGGTTGTATCTATAGTACTGGGAAATGGCAGAATAAGTTATACGGTGAGCCAGGGAATCGAGTGAGTGAGATATTTAATTGCTCTCTTCTAAATTGCTAAGAGAATCCTTGGAGATTCTAGCCATATTCCAGACAGGAACGAAATTAAGTTTTATATAGGACAAGAAGTGGATTCGCTGTAGAATAGCATCTGAAGCCAAGCTTACACATAGCAGATTTAGCAAGAGACCTGATTTGGTTATTGAAAGAGTGGTCAGTCCTCAGACTCCAGAATGAAGCCCAGCATTGATATATTAGCGCTGAATTCCAGTGAGAAAGAATCGAATGATATCTATAAGATCCTAACAAAACGCCTAAATATTAGGCAACATTTTGTTTTGACTTTATGTTCGACCTCTGTCTCACATAGAATTAATATATTAGTCTTAAATTTTTAGGTTAATGGCCATCACAAAACACTCAAATCTTCTGTTTCGCTATCATTAATAAGACTTATAGCCTTAAATTTAATTTCTGTTACTCAATAAATAGAATAAGTCTATTCTAATATTATTAGTAAGAAATGAAAAAAAATCGAAGTTGATTTTTTTACAGATTTTTACATTCCAAGATCCTGAGTTCATAATAGTGGTTTTTAGAATATGTATGTGAGTGTGTGTAGGTAACTAATAATAAATTATGAGATTTTAAATTTGGAATTCTTTATAAATTCATTTGAATGTGACGTAAAATTATTTTTTTCGAGTAGTTTATCCCAGCTCATTTGTAGTATTTTCAAAATTGTTCAAAAATGGCTCTAATAATATTAATAAAAAATAATTGGAGGAGCAGAATTTTATTAATAATATGATTTTTTCTGAAACATCAATTGAATCGACAGTTAGAAGACGAAAACAAATCCAAAAGCCAAATTTTTGGATATAAAAAAAACTGAATTATTTATTTTTTACACTTTATTAAATTAAAATAATTATATTTAATTAATTAATGTTCTTAGCAAACATTTTTAAGGTTAACTGATGGGGGGGTCGGATAGGCTAGGCGGTAGCGTATCATCCTGCTAACCAAGTGGACCCGGGTTCGAATCCGACTCGAGGTATTCGGCTGAAATCCGACCCCCGGGGTAGAGACAAAATTTAAAAATATATAGTACCGTAAATTGGCTTATGGCTAAAAAGGCCGAAAAGCCAAAAAAAAATGTTAACTGATTTAATAATAATCATGGTTAATATAAAAAATCATTTTTTGGTGGTTAAATTGATCATCTATAAACTCTGTGCAACTATACATTAGTTATCAATTTTCGTATATTAGTTTGTCTCTGAAAAGCTACCTTTAGAATGTAAATTGAAGAATGATTCTGTTTATAAAAATATATTTTATATCAATATATTTGCTACTTTTATTACTAATTCTGTTTTAAATTCCCATTTCAATAAATTGAAATGTTTTCAATTAAGCAGAATTTTTTCATCCACCACCTCTTTCATTTATTCTAAAGAATATTTTTCAGTTAAGCTATGAAAAAATATTAATTTAATTCTTAAAAAATATATATATATAATATCACTCAAATGTCGATTGAAATCGACCCCAAAAAGGACATCCTCGGCGAAAAAGTTCACATCTCCTTTTAGTATTTTATTTTTAATAAGAGTGTTTATGTTAATATTAATAGTAATAATAATAATAATAATACAATTCCAATAAATATTTTGAACGGGTCATTTAACAGCTTTGTGAATGGATTATATTATAATTATCTCTAGGCATTTGGTGCCAATTATCAAAATGTTACCAGCGTTGGTTTGTTTCCATTTATCTTCTGATCCATTATTAAAATAAATTCAAATGAATTATCTATTACTATTTACTAAGGATTTAGGAAAAATATGTGGACTGTTTTCTGGTTTATAACTCACCATATTAAGCGTACATAATTTGTTTTTTATAGTTTAAAACCACTATAGGCTTAATTTGTAAGTAAAAGTTTTATATATAAAGAGAAATCAATGAGGTTCTCCACTGTTCGATTCAAATAAATATATTTTACATAAAATATAAAATTATAGCCTAATATATATATATATATAGATTATTATAGCCTCTCTAGTCCGTCCTCGGCTGGTTGGTTCGACCCTGGAACCCTATTCTCAAGTACCTATAAAATTTACATCATATCTAAGCAAATGACGATGATGAGTGGCTTACTAAATGTGATGAAGATTGTGAATCAAATGAAGAAATAGCTGTTTCCCATGTTCATGAAGTTCACTTCATCTAACAGAACAAGCTCGCAGGGGCGAATCTATGTAAGGGCTAATAGGGCCTGAGTCCAGGGCCCCGAGATATCAAAGAACCCTATAAATGTCCAAAGTAAAGAAAATGATGTTTGTTTGTAAATTATTTAACGATTCAATACAAAAATATCCCTAAATCGTTAACCTATTAAATCATTAAAGATTATGCTGTTAAAAATATTAGAAAATTATTTAAGCTCTAAAACTTGCTAATGTGTAGCGTGTACATTTTATGTAATTACTGTAAAATAAATAAAAATATACGCCCATATTTTTTTACGGTATCCTTATTTTTTAAACAGGGGGATAAAATATCCAGCAGCCCAGGGCCCAGAAGAAGCTAGATCCGCCCCAGAAAGCTCGACAACTATGAATATAATTGTGGATCAAGAACGTCGCAACTAAGTCTAAGCCGTCGCTGCCAAACAAAAGAACATTACCGATTTTTTCACAAAAAATGTGTTTCTGTATGTTTTGTTTCTTCTGATAATCCGACCTTTTTTAATTTCCGAATATATCCCCAGTCTCACAGGTGACGGATTAGGGAGGTTCTACTGAATAAATATATAATGTATTTGTCAGAGACCAGAGGTTTAAATACACGCATATTGGATGTTTTGTTATATTTATTTATTTATTTGTTTGACAACACATGTACTAGTAGTAGCCTACTTACAAAAAAGAAATACATATTCATAATACAAATAATACATGCATAAATTGTGTATAACATCATATAAAAATAATTATCACAAAAACAATATACCAAAATAGTGAGTAGTACAATTCTCCTCAAACAATCAGAAATTTCCCCAAAAAATGATTTTTTATTTTATCTTTTGATGTGTTAAATATGTTTATATCGCTACTATTATTACCAGTTTCTAGAATACGATTTGTACCGGAATATTTCAGATTTGAAAATCTCTGACAAGGAATAAAATACAATGGTGGATTTCGTGTCCTGTAAGTATTGACACTGAAAGTGACCAGTCCAAGTCCAGCACTATTATAACAAAAGGAAAACATTCGATCGGATATTTTAACCTATGAAAAATAACAGATAAAATATGTTTAAATGAAAATTCTGATGATGAAGGTCAAAACTTCGAAATTATAGTCTCTAACAAATAAATTAGTTAAATTCATTATAATACTATATATATTAGCCTAGATTAATTTGCAGCAACTCTCAGAGAATGCTGCCGACAGGGAGCGCTGATGCCTCCGGTATATTTGCGGCAAATTTGAAATATAATTGTAATTTTAACTCGAATTTCGAAATGAAAGACTCCAATTGATTTTAAATTAAGAAACATTAAATATATTGATAATTATTCCTCCCCCCCCTCACCACTCAAAAATTAAATATTCAATTCGCTTTTCTTTGCGCACAGAAGAAGAAATTAATCACATCTTATTTGATTTATATTTTATATATTATTTGTTTATTTTTTAATAATTTGCCACTTTTTTATAATTTTTTAAAAATCTAAATTTTGTTATTCTTATTTTTTTATTTTTACAAAATTGAACGACTTAAGACACACATGCCCATATGAGTTTCTCATGGCAATACTGGATGGAGCAGCCTGTCATACAAATAACACCTGATCTCTTTTTAAATATTTGGAGCCTTATATCGATTATCGATAAAATGATATAATATAATTCTCCTCCTCACACGATCCCACTTATTTAAATAAATCTATTTCCACACAAAAAATATCATAATGCTGTAGATTATAGAAAAAAAAATACTTCGAGATTCATATCTAGAGCCTCATTTCTGTAGCTGTGTCAGGACGAAAATAAGGCGAAACTTTTAAGAGACTCTGCCTTTTCGGGAGTTTACAGGTATACATTTGGAGTGTGGTTTTTTAAGAGGTATAAAATTATTGGAACGAGACGCTGCCAGGGCGCCAGCCCGGAGGGTTGAGCTTCTGAGGGCGTGCCGAAGGCACGCACGAATAGCTCGTTCTATATGTTGCAGTAAAAACCCTTTTTTAGTACGGGTTCTTACTAGTTAAAACGCGTTTCCCTGAATGCCTTTGTGGCAACAGGAGTTTACTGATATTGGTTGAGTTTTGTCCAACGGTCTACAATCTTCATTTTTGGCCTTCCGTCTCATTTTGGGTGTTTATTTTAAAAAGTTTCTTATACGAAAATGTCAAAAATTACATCCTCTACAACTTTGTTTCTAATTTTTGATATTTTCGTTTAAAATATTTTGAAAATAAACACCCAAAATGAGGCAAGAAGGTCAACAAACAAGATTCTAGACCAGTGATTCTCAACATTTTTATTGTTGCGGCACACTTTTAATAATTTCAAAATTTGGCGGCACACTAACAATATAAACTTAAAAGAATTTTACTTACCTATAATAAACTGTGTAAAATAGTTTATGATATAATTTTCAATGTAAAATAAAATAATATGTACCATGTAAATAACAAACTGATCTAGACTCACGTGCAACTAAATCGACTCTACCCTAAGCGCGCATACAATGTCGTTTTTTTAAAAAATGTCTAAGCCGATATATATAAAATGTATATATTTTTAAGACTTATTTATTTAGCTTTACATTAAATTATGTGATCTGAATAGCTGAACTGGAAAAACTAATAACTCATTAGATAAAAGTACCTACATACTAAATAATTTTTATTGTTTGCATTTCTTTGACGGCACACATAAAGAATTTCGCGGTCACAAAAGTTCTGCGGCACAGTGGTTGAGAATCACTGTTCTAGACCTTTGAACCAACATCAGTAAACTCTTGTTGCCACAAAGATATTCAGTGAAACGCGTTTTAACTAGTAAGAACCCGTTGTTACTAAAAACGTGCTTTTACTGGCACATATATGTTTATATTTACATCAAGCAGAGCACATCATTGATTTTTCTTTATACTCCATGTTTATTTTATGGCAGAGGTCGGGGAACTTTTTTAGCCATTACCCCAAAATATTTTTGTGTAGGTCGCTGTTACCCCTACATTCTGAAAAGAAAAAAGCAAGAAAAATAATGTTGTTAATTTTCATTAGTTTTTAAGGAATTTGGTGTTGGTACTTGGTGAAACATTTTTTAAATTATTGGATAAAAAATACTTGGTAGGTTTCACATTAAGATATTAAAATAAAACGAATTTATTTTTGGAGAGACTTTAATCTCGATATATATATATTTCGGGTGGCTAACCCATCGTCAGGAGCAACAGAAAGTAACTGTCCTGGATAAGTTGAATTTGAATACAGTCAATGGTAAAATTTATTTTTAAATAACAAAAGGGTAAATATTTAAAATTAGGGGAAGGAGAAAGGTAGAAAGTCTATTTAGTTTAATTTAATTTATATATAAACTAAATAGACTTCCTTCCTTTCTCCCTCCCTAATTTTAAATACTTACCCTTTTGTTATTTAAAAATAAATGTTACCATTGACTTGTATTCAAATTCAACTTATCCAGGTCAGTTACTTTCTGTTGCTATGGTTAGCCACCCGAAATATATATATCGAGATTAAAGTCTCTCCAAAAATAAATTGTTTTTATTTTAATATCTTAATGAAACTACCAAGTATTATTTATCCAATAATTGTAAATTTTCGCTAAAATGACTTCAAAATTAGGACAAAAAACGCATAACTTTTATTAATGTTTTTATATATTTTTAACTTTTATTAATTTTACGATTTTGAATTCCTGGAAAAGCTATCAAAGTAAAAATACTATAATAGTTTATAAAATAGAAAATTTTAAAAATGTCCTTATTACCCCCGATAGTTTCATTGTTACCCCATTTGGGGTAATTTACCCCGGTTCCCCGACCGCTGTTTTATGGCAAATCGAGAATTTGTAGTGAATAAGCTTCCATTTGGTTTTCCAGCTTGTTCTACGTTTGTTCAACCAGCAAGCACACTCTCGATCATTTATCTTCCACTGTTTTAGTTGTTGATTACAATTAACCTTGATAATTTCATTGACGAGTATTTCCATTTTCCAAATTGTTTCTGCGTGCGTCCGTCTGTCCATAAGCATCAGCTTTGGACTTCATTTCGGAATGGGATGGATAGTAGTTAAGTTCACACCTGAGATGAGAGCTCAGGCAAACGAGCGAGATGGAGAGTGTGTGCACCCGGCCTCTGGGCTCTCCCTAATTACCGCATACCTCCGTAATTAGAAAGTAATATTCGGGAAGAGGCGAGCAAGAGCAAGCAGCCAGCCTACATCACATCACACATCGTATATATTCACCAATAAAAAAAGCAAAAACAAGTTCATACTCACTAGATATAGGTATAAAAAATAACATAAACAAAAGAGCTATGGATAATTGAGAAGACTTTACAAATGATGTAAATAATAATTAACATTTATAAAGTAATAATTATAACGCGAATGAAATAAATTATTTTTAAATATCACAGACACAGAATAATTTGATTCTTATCTAGATTTTTAGCATGTATGATAGATTGAGGTAGATAGGAGTACTTTTCAAAACTTTACTGAAAAGAAATCAATGAGTTGAAAGTTTTTTTGCCGAGAGTAGCAGAATTTTTATATATTGAAGGAGACAATAAAATAGTGTGTCTTCTGCTGGAATTATAAATTTTATTTATTTATAACGAGACTATATTCATAAATTAATTCCTGTGAATCCATTGTAATAGAGTGATGAAGAGGGCAAAGCCCTCGAAACTATAGCCTCGTTATAAATAAATAAAATTTATAATTCCAGCAGACGACACACTCTTTTTATTGTCTCCTTCAAGAAATCAATGAAGGTATCCTATGCTTGATTTAAATAAACATATACAATCATTGACCAAGCCAGGTATGGTTAAACATTGGGCAATTGCCCCTCTACTCTAGACGCAAAGGGATTCTTACAAACTTTAATTTAAATCAAAAAAATATAAATACTTATCGAAAATTAACTATTGAAAAGAAATGAATATTATTAATTTTCTTTCTTATAGTTAATGTATTTATATTTCGCAGTTTCCTCTTGGTCCTTTCGTAATCAATGTGATTATTCCCAGGTAAAAGAATGCTGTTTGTGGTTTTAAAAAAGATTCCCTTTTTCTTTCGTATCCACCCAGATAACGGGTTGGGTCAGGTCATTTTCTCAAAAATCTTAGAGAGGTATTGTGAGCTGGTTATTATTTTTTTTTTTAATGCAATCGTATGCAAGAAGGGGTGCACCAGTAAAGATGCAGCTCCTATGGATCTCGAAAGACCCTTGCATTACCGAAGAGAAGGGAAAGTTGATTAAGTGAGAGGGTGTAGACGTAGGTGTCTATTCACCCCGGTTTTGAAGGTTTGAAGATTATAGGTGCTGGGAAAGATAGAGGCTGGGAGAGAGTTCCAGTTCTTTGAAGTCATTGGGATATATGTATTGGCGAATGAAGTGGTCCGGCATTTTTCCAATTTGACCGCGAAAAAGAGTGTTGGAAGTCGGCAAAACGCGTGCTACGTGCAAAGCATGCTTTTGGGGGAATTATTGATTTTATCTCATCAGAGCACCTGCCGTGATAGTATCTATAGAAAAGGGAAAGGGCAGGAGACATTTCTTCGATGAGCCAGCGAGTCGAGGGAGTCGGTGAGGGTAGAATCGTCAATTAGCCTGACGGCTCGTTTCTGAATTGCATCCAGGGTAGCAAGAGAACATTTTGAGGCTCCTCTCCATAGATGAGAGCCGTATTCGAGACAGGGGCGGATTTGGGCCTTGTAGATGGTGAGAAGTTGTGGGGGTTTGTAGAATCGCTTGGACCTGAATAAGAAGCCAATCTTCCTTGCTGCAGATTTGTATGCCTTTTTTAGTAGTGTGCGCTTAATGGAGGATTTAAATTTATTTAGAGCTAGACTCGTAATTTTCTTGTCTCAATTCAAATAAATATATACATTCAGTGACCAAGCTAGCTATGGTCAGACAATGGGCAACTGCACCTCTACCCTAGACGCAAAGGGATTCTTAAAAACGTTAATTTAAATCAAAAAAATATAAATACTTACCGAAAATTAACTAATGAAAAGAAAATGGATATTATTAATTTTCTTTCTTATAGTTAATGTACTAGTATATATATTTCGCAGTTTCCTCTTGGTCTTTCGTAATCAAAGGTAAAGGCATGCTAAGTTTGGGGTTTTAAAAAAGGTTTCCTTTTTCTTTCGTATCCACCCAGATAACGGGCTGGGTCAGGTCATTTTCTCAAAAATCTTGGCGCGGTATTGTGAGCTAGCTTATATTTGTTTCCCCCTAAACGTTAGAATTATTAATAAACGTATTATAATTGTTTCTATAAAGAATCTTATTCATTTAATAGAATAAAAAATAATTAAGAATTTATTTAAAAATATGTATTTTATATAATCAGGTCTAAATTTTGTTGAAAAAAAAACTTATTTTCATAGGTTTTATAATTAAACTAATTATTTATTAACAAGTGGTTGAAAAAATGAATCATGAAGTTGAATCAAAACAAAACAATTGGTTGTTCAGATCATAATCATAATAACTAAAACACAATTGAAGCTAGGACGTTCACGTACAACAGTAGAACTCGTTTATCAGGACTAACTGGGACCAAAGGCAAACCGGATAATCGAAAATCCGGATAATCCGGATATATGGGTAATAAAAACAAAACAAATCCTCAAATAAGCGAATTTGAATTTATTAAGATAAAAAAAACACGTTTATATCAAAATTACATATAATTGTTTAAAAAAGTAGGTACAGTACGTTAAAAATAAAAAACTTTTCAAATCATTATAATTACATTCTTGCTATCAGAGTTAAAAATTATTATCTATGTGAACATTTATTAAAATAAAAATGTCTACAAATCCGGGCCGGATAAACGAGGTTTTACTGTTAGTCCAAGAGCTGGTGACACATTTTTGAGTACGGATTTGACCCAACTAGAAATTATGCGTAATAGTACCGTCTATGATAGTTGTACAAGGAATGGCCAGTCTGACTGGCCTAAGCAGGTGGACCAGGTAGTGCGCATGGTATGAGTGCGGTAAAAAATACATATGTGTTAAAAAATATTTTTGACCCATAATGAAATTATAAAAATTATAATTTATAGTCATTTATAAACATAATATATTCACTCCAGACCATTTGAGTAGTGGGACGTGGAACCAGACAACCCAAAGTGTATTTTTACAACATGAAAAAAATAGCATCATGCTCTCTCACTAGTATTTTTACTACTACTAGTAATACACTTTGGGGTGGTCTGGTTCCACGTTCCACCACTCAAATGGTCTGGACTGAATATATTATGTTTATAATTGACTATAAATTATAATTTTTATAATTTCATTATGGGTCAAAAATATTTTTTAACACATATGTATTTTTTACCGCACTCACACCATGCGCAGTACCTGATCCACCTGCCTAGGCCAGACAGACTGGCCATTCCCTGTACAACTATCATAGACGGTACTATTACGCATAATTTCTAGTTGGGTCAAATCCGTACTCAAAAATGTGTCACCAGCTCTTGGACTATGTATATATATTTTAAATAGATGTACCATATATGTTTATTTGCATCAAGCAGAGAACAACCTCATCGATTTCTATTTGTGAATCAACAACTCTACTAAATCAAAATCTTTTCAAGTGAAATAAACTGTCTAATGAATAAATAATATAAATAAAGAAATATGATTTATCGAAATTATTAAATTGATTTCAATTGGTTGACAAATAACCCTTGCAGTTAAAAGAACGTATATTTGTAAATAGATTAATATTTGTTTTCGTTTTTCTAATTATATTTATGTAATATTGGAAAAAAACATTTGCAAAAAATTTAATATCCCCATCAGGTGAAAATAAATCAATTTTTATTTTCCTGTCTGACATTTTCCAAACCATTTCCTGCATCATCGGGCAGGCAGAAAGAACTCTTTAATAACTCGATATCGGACTTGATTCTTGACCATAACAGGCAAGAGATAGCTCCTCTGATAGCGAACCAGACAACATGGTCCAGGCCTGTCTGTTTCGACGCGATGTTGCAACCATCCTCATGCATGTGTGTTATTCCTATGCTTGTGTTTGATTTATCATCGCTGTCAATAGAAAATTTGGCCCCTATTGACAAACTTTTTCTTTTTTTTCTTTCGGTATGATGGATCTTCTTAAGCTTAGTTGGTCAGTCTGGACAACAAGCAGTCAATTACGAACAGGCATCCTACGCAGCAGAAAAACCCACCAACAAGCTATTACTCGTCGAATTATAGATATTGCCGGTTAAACAAGTGCTTCAACAACATTCACCTGGCTATTTACGATCTAGTTAGAATAGAGACTCCGGGATTGAATTGAACTGCATTCGGACCACCATATGATTTTCCACGTGCCATTTTTCAAGTGTTAATGGTGCAATTTTAATCAGATCTTATATATAGATCCAGAAACATTGAAAAATATAATCAATACCTTGAAGCTGAGAAAGAATGAAGATTGTTTGACGTATTAGAACATAAGGAACAAATTGAAAATAATATCAATAAATAAGATAAAAATAAATAGATTCGTACATGAGTAAAAAAGTGAAATAATAATAATAATAATAAATTGAGAATTCCCAATGCTCAGAGAAACAATTTTTCAGGACATTGGCTCTAGGTAAATTTAACGCCGAAAATGGAAAGAATGCATTTTAAGTGAATGTACTATTTTCTCAACTTAATTATTCTTGGCGAATTTAACTTGGCTGCACACTAGATTTCACTACTATTTCGAACTTCCAGTTTTTGCATTTCTAGCTACCTAGAGGCCCACAGATTATGTATACAAAATTTGGTTGAGTTTGGTCCAAGGGCAAGAAAGATACGAGCCTTTTGTGTTTTAGATCACAAAACCAAAAATTCCCCATTTTTCAGTTCAGGGGTCAAATTTCAAAAAATAATAATAGATTTAGCATTAATAAACTTATGTACCAAATTTGAATGCTAAAACGTAAAAACTCGAGGGATAGAGCACTTTAAAAATTTCAAAAATTTACCCCAAAATGACTATATCTCCCTTTCGGAGACAAATAGAACAAAATACTCAAATGTGTTTTTTTTTGTATTTCAATGCTCACCTTTCTAAACTAAAGCCATATTGATATCTTTTCTGATTTAAGAGATCTTGCAAAACACTGAAAACACATTTTGGGGCTCTTTCTCCCCTTTAGAGTTCGAATTTCAAAAAATCCCTTCTAGCACACTCATAAATCGTTGAAAGAATATACTCTCCGAATTTAATCTTTCTAGGTCAAGCGGTTTAGGCTGTGCGTTGATTATGAAACATCACCAGGCTCTTTTTATGTATATTAAGATTATAATTTTTTCTTTTTTTAATGGAGGAAGGGGTTAATTTACTCTAAAAATTTCACCCCTTAATTTTAGAAGTTAAGGGCAATAAAGTATTCATGATTAATTTTCCCATTTATTAATTTCCTAAACCCTAGAAAATTGCCAAATTTAAGCAATCTAGGGTCAGTACATATTTAAAAATGAAAATTTACACCCACCCCTTCATTTCAGTGGTTGAAAGAGAAAAGTCTAGGTTTTTCTATTTTCCCTTAATTAGTACCCTAAACTCTACCATTATGCCAAATTTTGGCATCCTCCTCCTAGAGTCAACATGTATATATATTAGATGCAAATTTATCCTACAATGTTCACCCTTTAAATTTAGGAGCTAGTTGAAAGATAGCAAGTTTGGATTTTTGAAATTTTTCCTTTGATTGTGTCCCAAACTGTACTAGCATGCGGAATTTTATGATACTGAGAATGATTGGAAGTATCCTATAGGTTTTGATGACCTGTCAGTGAGTTCCAAAATTAGCTAATTTCTCAGGTTCATATCTCAAAATCTATTTAAGCTATATTATTAATATTTGGTATTCTCTTTAAGATGGATTACACTATTTTATGTGTATAATTTTAGCTCTGTATCTCAAATGGGTTCCGATCTGCAGAGGGGTCGAAATTGACTTGAAATAAATAGCGTACAGCGTGTACGGCCAAGACAATGCTCGAATTTGGCCTGCGCACAGTGTGTGTTTTGATTATTAATATTAATAATATAATAATAATATTTCTATTGTTCTATTATATACAAAGAATGAAACTGAGTTTTTGACCGTGACGTCATAAGCAAACATGACCGCCACTCAACACCTGTAAGGTATTCCTCTTCTGTGCTTAAGAATACTATTGGTTGTATACACACTAGGCGCAAAATGTAATATGGATTAAAATTACATGTAAATTATAAACAAAATACATAACTAAGGTATACTAGATTCTATTGTCACCAATACCAAAAGAGTGCAAATTTTCAGCTCAATCGGTTATTAAAATATGAGGAGAACGGATATAACGAATGAACTGAAAATTAATATTTTAATTAATAGAGTAAAGGGTGTGTAGTTTCACAGTGAATGAAATAAACTCAAAAGAGTTTATACAAACTCAATATATTTCGGATTATTAATCCATCATCAAGAGTTTACAAGTTTAGTCAAAGTTTAGTCAAAATTAATATTTTAGTTTTATTAAATAAACTGCAAATCTGTGTCAAGTTTTAAACCTCTAGATCAAATCATTTGCTGGCAAAAAATTGTAAAAATCACTAAAATTTTCCGAATGAATGCTTGGAAATTGTATTTTTATTTTTCCTCCAATCACGTTCTTCAAAAATTCAAACATGATTCTATTAAATCATTTGAATGTATATTCATAATATTTCATTTTGATACTCCCATCATTTTTTTATTAAATAAGCATTTTTCGATCTTATCTAAAATTGTCAATAAAAGGGACGATCCTCACACAGAAGGAAAGAGAAAAGAACCAGTTGGAAAAATCTACTCTTCTTCTAGCCATAAAATTGAACATTAATCGCATCATTTGGCAAATGCTAGCCAACTTCTTCTTGTCGCGATGACCTTCCCATATCCACGATTTTAATCTCCACTTCTATATAAAATATTAGAAAATAAATAGACAAGAAAACTTCGCAACAAGTGAAAACAAAAAAAGAAAATAATCGCTTTGTTGATAATATCGTTTTCCTCTCGCTTTTACTTTTTTTAATAAGTAGCCATTTAATAAAGTATTATAGGCGTTAGCTTTGTACTCCCTCTCTTCTTTCATTTAGCCTAAGAATAGATAACGCAAACTATACAGTGTTAATGTTTCAGGTGAGCGGAGATTTTGATCAAATATATGGAAATTAACTTAAACAACAAAATAAATTATACTTTTATTATCCAAAGGAATGTTAAACAGCCTAAAAAGAGAAAAAAAACACCTTTACTTACTAGATATAATTCAAATATATTGGAAAATTAGACAACGAAAAAAAATTAAAACTTTAATGATTTTGTTTAATGTTAGCTCTGATTTTTATTTTTTAATTTTATTAATGTGCCACACAATAAAGAACATCAATTAATTAAAAAATAAAATAAAAAATAACAAGTTTATTTAGAGCAAGAAATATAAAATAGTCAATTTTATAGAATTTAACACTGAGTTAAGTGACCTGCTCCTTTCAATGGTTAGACTAGTGGTCGATTTAATACTGTTAGGGGTTAATTAGGGCTAACAAACCGATTAATGTATTATTACAGAAATCAGTAGTATTTTATAGTACATTCAAGAATGATGAGCATTTATCAAATTATTTGAACAAATATTTGGAAGAATGCAATTTGAGATTTAAAACACTTGCTCTTTAGAGAAAAACTAGTTCTAAAATAAAAATTTTAAAATATAAATTACTAGGTAGGATTCACGAAACAAAGGACAAAAATGCTTTTTAGCACAATTCTACTGTATATATATAAATATATATATATCATATTTATACTGGGGTACGAGCCCATATCTTCAAGAGTTCACATAGAAAACACTAGTTGTGTTAAAAATAAAGTATTATCTGAGATTTATCGTGAATTTACTATGAAATTAATCATAAAAATTACATTTGCAACTAATTATTTTTTTTTGAAAGAAAACAAGTTTTGTAGTGACAAATATTAATAATTTATTGAATGTATTAAATAGTGAAATGCCGTGTTGTTTTATAGTGAAACATTATATAATTAAGGGAGTTTTTTGTTGAGTTTCACAGAATTCAAAGATTTAAAAAGTTATTATAAACCTCAATTATTTCGGGTTGTTAACCCATCAGGAGTACATAGCAGACAACATAGAGTACTCAACCAAAAACTCCCTTTAATTATAATTTAATATATCACTAAAAAAAAGTATTTTACCTATGACGTGTCTTTCTAAAATAAGATGGCTTTCAGAATTTAAAATTAATTTTCAAGTTATTTGATCAAAAATTTCGAAGAATCGAAAGTGAGATTAAACTCTTCTGCTTTAGAAAAAAACTAGAAGATTTGGAATAAAACTAACACATGAGATGAATGGAGAATTTTTTTATTATAACCTTAGAATCCTACAATAATGATTTGTTTATATTTTCATAATTTCCATCTTTTTTTAAAGTGAACAAATTTTGCAGATTTACAATTTTGAGTCTGTTTAAACTCAAATCTAATTACTTATTTCTTTTTAAGATACCTGCATTTTTGGCACAAAAAAATAGTGTGTTATCGTAGCAGTGAGATCCAGAACCACAGACTGATAGAAAAAAATAATGATTTAAATTTTTGAAAATAATTTTCCACGTTTCATGCATTTTAAGCTCAAATAAGAGTTAACAAATTTCTAGGAATTTACTATTGCAGTCGGGACTTAATTTTTCATTGGCTAATACAGTCGAACCCACTTATAACGGGCCCTGATTAAACGAGAGCCGGAATTTAACGAGGAAATCGGAAATACTTGTTTGGAACAATGTTAATTTAAAAACGTTAAAAACGAACCAGTTTTTTGTGAGAAATCTGTTATAACGGGCAAACAACGTTATAAGCGGTTTCGACTGTAGTAATTTTCATTTTAAGATTACACCATACTAGTAAAATATCTTCCAATGTAGTTTCTAAGATGTCGGTTGTCTTCAATTTATTAAACCTTGGCTGATCCATGTCTTTTTTCATCTTTTTCCATCCCATTAATTATCCCTTGGAAGGTAAGAGTATCAAGATTAACGCCCGACTGTCGTTGACAAATTATCCACCGGGGTTCACTTTTGAAACATAAAAAGCAATTATCGGCTATTTTCAGTTCTCCTATATAGACTATCGGGCTATTAAGATCCTATATTTATGATCAGGTGGTTGTAGGCTGTTGCTTAGTGATTTTTATTAATTGCTACAACAGCTTGGTCCGACGTAAAGACTTTTTTAACTCTTCTCTTGTACAGGGTGTACCCTTTCAAATGGACCATAACATCCAACTCCAACAGCAGAACCGGTTCTTGCTGCATAATTAGTCGCAATATGCCGACATGATGATGCCACATCATTTTATCTTCCATATTTTCAACAAATTGATTTTAATATTCAGTTAGGAATACAATAAGTTTATTTTAACTCGATACGCTTGACATAAAAAGTTTTTTATCGTATTTAGAAATGTCTGAAACTTGTAGAAATTATTGAAGTAGATATTTATTTGAAAAGATTTTGTTTTGCCGAGCGTATTAGAGTTGTTGATTTGTAAAAAGAAATCACTCAGTTTGTACTCTGCTTGATACAAATATACATAAACATATAATATATATTTTTTATATATATATACTTTATATAACGAATATAAATATGTATAAAAGTATATATATTATAAAATTAAAGATTTGAGCATCTTTTTTTTTTTAATTTGACCAAGACATATTAAAAGAAAAATAATTTAATTTTTAGGACAAATTCTAGGATTTTAGTAAAAATATTTTTATTTTTGCGATATCAGAGGAGATTCATCCCCTCAGGAGTCGAACCTGAGAACTAACATGCTTTCCGGCCATTTAGCTCAACCCTCGAGACAAAAACCTCACTCTGAAACGCAATATATTATATAAGCAAAGATATCTTTTACTCCATTCTTCTATAAAGGAAAGTAAAAAATTCAGCTTAAAATGTTAGTTTTTAGGTTCGACTCCTGTGGGGATGAATCGCCTCTGATATCGCAATATAAAAATATTTCTACATACTAAAATCCTAGAATTTGTCCTAAAAATTAAATTCTTTCTCTTTTAATATCTTCTATTATAAAGCGCGAGCCACTCATTTAAAACCCCCAAATAGTTTATGTCAAATTTATTAAAATTAGAAAATTTAAATTATTATTTTAAAATCCACGAACATTCAGGGACAAAAAATCAAGAAGCCTCCTGGACAGCAAGATGCCCGCCGAAGGTGGGCTTCACAGCTGGTATATATTATATTATAATATATTTGTTTGAGACTATATAGTTCCGAAGGTTTGATCTTCATCATCAGTCCTTTTAGGAAGAAATATTTTTTCTGTTATTTTTATGGGTTCAAATACACCGATTGGATGTTTTCATTTTGTTGTAATAGTGAGCTGGTTACATAACAAACTAATGTGGGTAATAGAGACCAGCTCACAACAAGTATTTGAACCCATGAGAAATAGCGAATAAAATATTTAGAATTAAAAAGACTGATGACGAAGGTCAAACCTTCGAAATATAATTTATAAAAGAAAAAAATTTATTGATTGTTTATAAATTAAAAAAAAAATACAATTCTTTTATAAAAACAATCCAGAACACGTTTATTTCAAAACCAAACGTTTCGGAAGAATTTCTCCCTTTTTCAATGGTGAAAATTTTCAAAAAAAGAATATATATATTTCTAAATCTTAGAGAGAGTAACTTTTTTTTCTTATTTTGAAAAACCATCATAAGGGAGAAATTCTCCCGAAACGTTTGGTTTTGAAATAAACGTGTAATGGGTTGGTTTTATAAAAGATTTGTATTTTTTTTTATATACTTTATACATATTTATATTTGTTATATTATATATCTATATAATATGTTTATTTGCATCAAGCAGAGAACAATCTCAGGGATTTTTCTCTATACCTTTTTACCTTTATCTTTTTTGTTTTGTTTTTGTCAAGAGTGTTTTTAATTCCTCTTAAATTGATTATATACGATCTTTTGTTTTTGATTTTGTTTTTCTAAACAGTACTGGTTAATATTGACAACTATCCAGGACCAATAACCAACAAATTAGTATTTTCTTCTCATCTCAAATAAGTATGTGTGAGATATTTCAAGAAAATCTGTTCGGTAGATGTAGGTCAAAATTTGATTTAAAGATTCTACCCGAGCAGATAGATGAACCAATTTAAAAAAAATCATGTAATATAGAATATACCTACCATATGCTTTCCAAACTAGATATATTGAATAAATTTCTTTACCGAAAAAATAATAGAAACCTTCAACTAAATTTATTAAAACCGATCGATCTAAGAAATGGATGATTGGGTTAATAAGACTCTAACCTCTGTTTCTATTTTACCAACCATACCATCGTAAAAATAAATTAAAACTCAAAAAGGAACAACAAAAATTTAAAAAAAAGAGTTCAACAGGTGATAAAAAATACCATTTGGAAGCCGGGAGGGTAGAAGATGATATATAGTCATATAATGGCGCGGCGATCATCTCAACCTCTTCGCCGTGTGAAAAGACCCATGTTAATTAAAATATTTTATTTTTTATTCTTTCCACTCCATATATATCTATATAGATATAAACATTAATTTTTTTATAACTCTTTAGTGTAAAATATTTATTTTAAATTAGAGAACCGGAGAAGTTATAGAAATAATTAACAATACAGTTGGAATCCTATTAAAGCCAAGGTCCGTCTGTCTGTCCGTCTGACTGTCTGTTCGTATGTCTGTTTGCCTATCTATATCCATTCCATTCCATTTGAGTAATATTTTTAAGATGAATAGCCTAGCCGACACTTGACAGATTGGACTTTTCATTTACACCCCTCCGGGACTCCCCACCCCTCCCTCCCACACTTGCTGAAGACATTCCTCATGTTTATATACTGACTTGAGAGGAGAGGAGGTCATCCGATTTGTTAGAAAGTTTAAATGCCTATCATATATTAGACTATTCTATTGGACAATTGAATTGGTCAGTTCTATCTTTTGACCTTTAATGAGTCAGAAGAAAAATTAGAAATCCCTTTCACAGCTTCACAGTCTCCTCTTAAGAACTAATCATATCAAATTCGTGGTTAATAAATTAAATTAAATTCAATCATCGTTCAGGATTGTCACTTCAAAAATGTTCTGAAAGCAGAAGAGCTTAAACACGGCTAACTAAAGAATTATCAGGTTAGGGACCTCAGACAAAAGGTATGATTCTGCAATTTTAGATATTGTTCTGCGAAAGCTATGTCCGTGAAAATTAATACACTTTTTTTTTTGTTTGTTTTTTAATGTTAAGGTGAAACTATATCTATAATATATCTATATATCTATAGGTCGAATGAATGACTTTAGCATTCCAGAAAAAAATATGTATTCAAGAATTGTAATAAAAGAAAAGTACAAATATTTTTTGGAAAATTTTAATTTATTATGAGTTATTCACTAGGTCGCTTTTTTCACGTGTAAGAAATAAAGAGAGAGAGTTTTCTCAATATACAGGGTGGGCCATCTACATGTGACCCATTTGTTTCTGAAATAAAAATTTGAACAAAAACGAATCGATTTTTTCGTTGCATTAGGCATTTATTTTGGTCCAAGGAAATACATGACAGCTACTTTTCGAATATGATTTGATTCAGGTGATCGTCTTTTGCTCTGACGACATAATGGGCTCGTTTTTCGGCAAACAAATGGGTCACATGTAGATGGCCCCCTGAATATGTTTCGGGCTGTCAACCCCTCATCAGGAGATACAGAAAATAACTAACTTAACTTTATGACAGCCCGAAATATATATATATATATATATTGAGAAAACTCTTTCTCTTTTTATTTCTTACACGTGAAACAAGAAACCTAGTGAAATCATAGTAAATTATAATTTTCCAAAAAATAATTTTACTTTTCTTTTATTAAAATATGTTTCACCTCGCACGAACACCATACTTTAAAAATTATAAAGAATTGAAGATAGTTTACAGAAAAAAAATCGATTAAAGATTAATTAATGGTCTACAGCAGAGGTTCTTAACCTTTTTAAGCCGAAACCCAAATTTCAGAAAACTAAATTTTTTTTTAATTACCTTTTTTAAGATCATTCTTAAGCAATTTTCATCATTTTTACAATGACGACGTTTTTTGACTCACAATTATATAAAAAAATTTAACAATTAAGATAAACAAAGGTATTTTTGATTGAATTCAAGGAAAATGTAACCACCTGTTTTTAATATTCTTATATTTAATAGTATTGAACAAATTAAAATATATTTTTAAGCTTATTGAAAATAAATGTACTAAAATAGGTATTTGGTTAACGGCACAAAGAATTTGTTTCGTGAAGCATAGATTGAGAGCCACTAGGCTACAGAACACTTAAATATTTGCTTATTTATTGCTTAATTAATCAACGTTTCATCCTAAAAGACAAAATCTTTCAAGAAAACTTTGAAATTTTTGTTAAATTTTAGAAAAACTGATCAAATTTTTTTTTTTTAATGCAATCGAATGCAAGAAGCGGTGCACCAGTAAAGATGCAGCCCCTATGGATCTCGAAAGACCCTTGCATTACCGAAGAGAAGGGAAAGTTGATTAAGTGAGAGGGTGTAGACGTAGATATTTATGCACTCGGGTTTTGAAGGTTTGAAGATTATATATAGTAAGGAGAATTTGTGGAGGAAATAAAAAGGTGATAAGAAGAGTAAAGATAAGAGAATCGGAAAACCAATTAAAGCTCTCAACCTTGGATATATTTTTGAATATATTCAATATCAGTGAGCTCTTAAGGAAATTAGGCAGTGGTTTCACACCGGGCGATTGAAAAAGTTTAATATACCACTTGGTTTGTTGTTAGTAGGGGGAAAATTATGTGTTATTTATTTAATTACTAGATTTGATATTGGTTTTCGTTATTGAATTTTTGTTGTTCGAAATTTCTAAATTCAGCTATTTATCTAAAATTTTGGGATTGGAAAAGTCAAAATTGTGTCCCAGGTTATGTACCTATATGTATATCATTATTTGCATCAAGCAGTGGACAACCTCATTGAATTTATGAATCAACAACTCTCCTATTTTCGGCAAACAAAATCTTTTCAATTAAATAAATTCCTTTGAAAATTATCTTGCATAGTTAATTATTCGGAATATGAACCCAAATGACAAAATATCAAACAAAGCTTCGATCGTTCTCGGTTGTCCCAGAGCGTATATTATATTTATTACCCAATTCAATTCGAATAGGAATAATTACTTGGTAAAGCATGCCTGCTGGACGTGCCTAGTATTGATTTCAGGCTGAAATTTTCAATTTTTTTTTACTCATTGTTATTAAAAATGTCTGATATGTGAAGTAAAATAATTTCTAAACATTGTTTTTCTGTTTGTATGGCCGTGTTTCTGGATTCACATACCTGCGATAACATTTAAGAACGAAAAGTCGTAGAAAGTTCGTTTTGGGACTAAAAGAACTCATTAGATTTTGGGATTTCTGGTTTTAAAAGTTCTACTACAAAAATGCAGAAAAGACAATTTTTTTAATGAATTTATTGAGATTTTAAAGCGATGTATTTATAAAATAGACACAAAAGAATAATTTATATTTAAATTTATTATTAATTAATTATAAGAGCGTTTGTAAATAAGTTTTCCCTTTTTTTATTATTTAATAAATGTGAGGGTGAACGATTCTTTCATTATAATCTAAACATAACAAGGACACTTTTGTCCGTCTATTGATTTAAAATAAAATAAAAAATTTAAATAATAAAAATAAAAATAAACGAGGAAAATGACTAAAAAGTGTGCGGATAAAATCATCTTCCTTAGAGTTCGACACTAAATACAAGTCCAGACCTGTTCACCCTAGTAGAGATTAATTTCTTAATTTCTATTATTCTAGGAACGCCCATTTGACTCTAGGTAAGATAATGAATAGAAGATTTTTTTGAATGACATTGAAACAAGGAGAAGTCGAACCAAAAAGGTACAACGACTGTAGTCCGCGGTGGACCCTAGTATCGCGAAAAGTAAGAAGAAATTTCAGGGTTTGGGTCGGAGTTGAGGGTATCTGTGGATGTGGGTCTTGAAAGAGTGAAGGTTAAATGTATCCGATAAGACGGATGGAGAAAGAGTTCCGGTCACTAGAAGTCATAGGGATAAACGAGTTGGAGAATGTGTTTGTTTGGTTAGTTTCAAATTAATCGCGTAGGGGTGTTGAATCTTAGAAAACAAATGAAGCTTTTGGAGGAGTGATTGGTTTTATCTCTTCAGAACAAACGCCATAGTAGATCCTATAAAAAATTATGTTTTATTATAATTAAAAGAATTAAAAACCATGCAATAATGGTATTAAATATTTATTATTTCAAATTATTAATTCACCGAAATTGCAAACAGCGTACCGAGTATTGGAAAAGTTTCACTTTTTCCACCAATTTGGTATTGAATTTTTATAGGAATATTTCCCGGAATCGGGCAAGGGGTTGTCTGTTGTGCCCAGTGACCTTATCCCACCTTCCCAGTGGCGTGCTGGTGCACCTGGGTTTTTGTGGGTGTGTGCGTGTGTCACGCAGACCCCGTGCACACGTTCACTGCAATAGAGTGAAACCGAAAACCAGCCACTGTCAGATCTGGTTATGACGAAAAGTCAAAGGACGGAATTATGACAGGGCCAATCGGAATTCTGATACGACTCATGAAGTGTTCCGGGCTAATAATTGAGCTGGGGGGTTGAAGGAAATTTGATCTTTTTATAAATGCCAAAATAAAAGAACAAAACAATAATATTAATAATAATAATAATAACCAGGAATATAAAGTCACGAAATCAATTCGTGTTTTGTAGAAAGAGCAAACAGATTAGAAAGCTTATTTAGCGAGAACTAATTATATTTAGGGGTCTATTTCATTATATGGCATTCCATTTGCAGCAATAAAAATATGAGAAGGGCTTGAAAATAGCCCAGGTAGGCATACCACTGAGACTGAATACAAAAGATCGAAAATTTAATTAAAAAGAAATGGACAAAGTTGCTAAAAGAATTTGAAATGGGATAATTAGGCGGCAGAAATATGATCGGCAGCAGATAAAATTATGGGTAGTTGTTGATGTATATTCTCATATAGGTACACCAACAACTAAAAACTATCGAAATATCTGTTTTAGGCTTAAAATCTTGGAAATCATATTAATTTTAAGGATAATATGTAGTATCCCTCATTCTTCATAGAAAAAATTCAAACTACTGGACATTGAAACATTAAATTTGTGTAGGATATACTTCTATGATTTAGGGGTTCATTATGAAAGGATTTTGAGAAAATCGACCCCTAGCTCTGAAGATAGAAAATTCAAATTCTGAACAGTATAACGTTTTAGAAATACAAACTACAATACTCTTATTCTTCTCTGGATGAAAATTTTGTATTTTGCATAAGTACGTTTTTAAGTTATTTTGAACTTGTAATGCAGATAGAATAATTGATTGAAATAGGCTGAAAAAAACTTGGAAATTATTTTTTAACCGACTTCAAAAAAGGAAGAGGTTCTCTATTCGACTGAATTTTTTTTTGTGCCTATGTTACCTCATATCTCCGCCAATTGTTAACCGATTTTGAAAAAAAATTTGCATTGGGTTCAGTCTACCTTCCGATTGGTCCCATTTTTTTTCATAGGTATTTAGACCTTTTTTGTTAGGTTTGTTTAGGTCTAACTTCTTTGTTTATGAATCGATTTCGATTATTCTTCATACAATTTTTGATATAATTAATATTTTATAAAAAGAAAATTTTCTTAGACTAGCAGAGTTGATGCCTTCGAAACTTTGGTCTCTAACAAATAAATTATAGTAAAGAAATGAGTATCTATTTGAGAAAGAAAGATTGAATTTTTTCTCAAAATCAATCCACAAAAATTCTATTTTTTTCCTAAGATGTTGCGTAAACATAAAAAAGTATATTATTAATCAGAATTTAAATTATTTAGGTTATTCAAACCATAAAACAAGCATAAAAAACTAGTGTTTATTTTAAAAATTTTAACTAATAGAAAAAATTTCTCTGGTCCATTTAAATATTTCTGAATTGTTTATATATTTTAAATTTAAAAATGAGCTTCGATAGAAGTAAGGTGCTTTTGGCCAGCTCTCCTGCATTTTTAGAAGCTCTATATCCAACACCTTACAAAGTCAAGTCTTCGACAGGTGCATTCTGCCGTTGATGACATATAGTTTAGAAGCTATGGCTCTTACCCTTTTTCGAAATAAATAAATTACGACAAACTCAACGTGCGATGGAGGTAATTATTCTTGGATTAAGTCTCCGTGATCGTATAAATAATGAAGAGATAAGAACCAGAACCAAATTAACCGACATCATTACGGGTGTTTCGGAACTTAAGTGAAATTGGGCAGGACATGTTGCTAGACAATCTGATAGATGGACTTGTAGAATTGGAGATTGGAGACCAAGGACCAGAAAGAGAGAAATAGAAAGTCCACTCATGAG
This sequence comes from Forficula auricularia, assembly GCA_024734495.1. Taxonomy (NCBI): domain Eukaryota; kingdom Metazoa; phylum Arthropoda; class Insecta; order Dermaptera; family Forficulidae; genus Forficula; species Forficula auricularia. The sequence continues at coordinate 5,063,787 of JALMQS010000073.1, read as the reverse complement.
ATAGGAAGATGACATCAAAACTGGCAGAAAATGGCGTCAACTAGCCTAAGATAGGAAGCAGTGGCAATTAATGAGGGAGGTCTACTATTTGTACAAGTATGAAATGAGGATTTGAGAAACATACGACTCACCAATGCAGTGTGTATCATAAAGATTTGACATAGTTGGCACTTTGTTGCGCCATCAACAAGTGTCAAATGCGCACAAGTGATAAATTGAAAAGTGTTTGCATAGTATTGTTTTACTGTGTTCAATTTGTCGAAATTTGTGCCAAATAAAAGTATATTTTGCGGTGGATGAAAAAATCGATTTCAAGATTATACACAAACAGACAAATAGACAACAGAGGACCCAAGTTTTAAAAGCAAAAATATATGTTTCCTAGACCAGAGGTTCCGAAACTGTGGCCGCGGCGCCTCGGGGAGCCTCGGCCTATTCACAGGTGCACCGCGAGCTTCATAATTAAATGAAGTAAGACATTTCACCTAACTTGACAAAAACAAAGTTAGAAGGTAAAAATTGATTTTTTTATTATTTTTATTATCTCTTACGTTTAGACTTACATAAATCGAAAATATTTAACTTTGACTCCCTTGAAAAAATCTGAAATATATAGAAAGGGTTCCCCTGTGGTCTGAATTTTTGATTTTGATTTAAAAATAAAGTATTAATTCTCACAATATTTTTATAGATTGTAATACAAAAGTATTTAGAGAGACGAAATACGGTATTTGTTTTTATATAAAGCAAAAAAAAATAATTTTGAAACCCTCGAAAAAATCTGAAATGTATACAAAGTGTTCCCCCTGTGGTCAGAATTTTTGATTTTCATAGAAAATTAATTATTAAGAACCCAAATACGGTTTTTGTTTTGATATAAGTACTTTAGGCCACCATGAAAAAATTTTAATTGTAAAAAGGCGCCGCGACTTGGAAAAGTTTGGGAACCCCTGCCCTAGACCATAATAAGCAGTGTATATGTAACAAATGTAGTAGCTGATTAAACCAGCAGTTGAAAATTTAAACTTGTGTGAACCAAAAGGTCCTAAGTTTTATTAAACAAAGTACGAGTTGGGCAGGCCTACCTCATATCTTCAAAAATACTGGACATTTCAGATATTTTCTATATATTAAATCATTGATAAGAAATGAATGAGGGGATTATGGAATTTTTAATATACCACAATTTAAGGTAGTTGTTTCACCATAATGCGTTTTGTTAGGATTTTTTTGAAATGTAGACAGATTATTATTTAAATACTTCTGCATCGATTGGTGGCAAAACGAAATTTATGAACAATATATTATAGTTCCGGAGATATTATAATTTCCAAAGATAGAGTTTTTCAGACTCTTATACATTGCACTATACGAGATACCGGAAAGTTTACATACATATTTAATTATAATTAAGAAACTCTTCTTACAATTGTTATAAAAAACTAAACCAACATTAAACAATAACTAATACATTTTTTAAGAAAATTTTAATTCATAGTTATAACACAGTTTCTGAGATAATAATGAAAAATTTACATTAAAAACAAGCTGTCAACAACACATTTATTTAACCTAAAAAGTGTACTAAAGAGGGTTAACTTTAGTACATTTTTTAACGTTTTTTCGCTTCAGCCATTGGCATAACAGCTTTCAATCGCTTATTAAAGAACTTTTTATTTTATAAATCTCTATTTATAATGTACTTTATCTGACATTTCTATGATAAAATATATACTACATGCTCAGACAGTCTTGCCAGATTTGGCAAACGAGCAGGGGATTGGCTAGTAGTGGTACATAAACAGCAACAAGTTTTGGGCTAATGAATTATGAATCCTTATTGTCTGTACTACATACTCTAGCATTAACTTTTTGCTACTATTGTACAACTTCCTTATGCTTTCAGATTACCATTAGTTAGGTAAATCGTTCAATAATGGGTAGTTTGGGGTCCTCCCACAAGATCAGTTTACGAGCTACAACTTTGACAGACAGATAGACAGTGTAGCGACACTAATAGGATTCTGTTTTACTTTTGAACGGAACCCTTAAAATAAAATATTGTGAGAAAAACATATTAAATAAAAAATATTTTCGTTCACATCCATTTTTTAGATTTTAAAATATTTGAAGAATTCGATTAATAAAATTCCTTTTTTTGTGTATATTAATATATGAAAAATACCTTAAGGATATCTTTTAAAATCCATTGTATAAAATCAAGTGGGTATTTTTATTTTTTCTTAAACTATAATATATATTTGAAAGATGTAACTTTTTGTTATCTGTTTGTGTCCCAGCAGTGAAGGTGTTTTTCCTTTTCTTAAGCCACCTAGGAGGCAAAGCATTCTGCCCCTCTGCGTTCTTCTTGTGGGTGACAGACTCACACCGTTCTTGTGACACCCCGGGGCGTGAACCCCGCACCCTCGGATCCTCTCTTTTTCATTCAACAATAGACCATGTCGAAACCAACCAGTTCTTTTCCAGCGCTTTTGTTCAACATTTAACTTTTCCTTGATGGTTTTTGTAAACAAGTCAAAATGAAGAAAAGAAACGAAAAATTTATTAATGGAAATATATATATATCACGAGGTCAAATCATTTTTTCTAAGGGTGGTGGTAAACAAAAAAAAAATAATAAAATACCTAAAATAGGCAGAGATTTGTCGGGTTTCAGATGAGAACAAGATTAAATTGGAAATTTATTAGATATTTATTTTTAAATTTTTTTCTTCTTGTTCAAGTAGCATTCAAGAGAGAATTAAATAAAAAAATCGAATATCCACCTGTTAAGGGAGATTTTGGAACAAATAACACGAGATAAAAATAAAATGGCTATTGACGCCACTCGTAAATTAAGATATATTATTTAATATCTAGTTTTACAGGAACAAAACGAAAAACTTTTCTATTGTGTATCATACACAATCAGTAAGATATGTATCTTAGCATCAAAAAAGAACATTCAAAGTCTCAAGACATATTCACCTACAAAAATTTTAAACATTAATTGAATTCAATTATGGATGGTGACAAAATAATTCTCAAGTTTGAGTTGTTTGCCATAAAAGAATTTAGTCTTTTTGATTTTAAGTCGATTCTTCCACGTTTTCAGTAGAGGTTGCCATTAATAGTCAAAACATCAGAAATGGAATACAATAAGGTTATTCCTCTAGTATTAGATAAGAATTGATCGTTATTTTTGATTTTAAGCCGTTTCCTCCGTGTCTTCAGCAATGGTTACCAATAAAAACCGAAACGTCAAAAATTCAATATAGAATAGTTATTCCTCAAGTACTAGATGAGAATCAATAGCTGTTTTTGATTTTAAATCGATTCCTCTATGTCTTCAGCAATGGTTACCAATAAAAACCGAAACGTCAAAATTCCAATATAGAATGGTTATTCCTCTAGTATTAGATAAGAATTGATCGTTATTTTTGATTTTAAGCCGTTTCCTCCATGTCTTCAGCAATGGTTACCAATAATGATCGAAACGTCAAAAATCCAATGTGGAATGGTTATTCCTCGACTATTAAATGAGAATCGATCATTATTTTTGAATTAAAGTCAACATGAACTGCAAATTGCAAGTGATATCTGATTAATAATAAAGGAATAAACATATTAATATTTCAAATGAATTTGGATAAAGTTTAGCAACGATCCGTTGCAGTTTATTTAATTATAAATGTTGTTTTTCATGGAAGTCAATATCGTATGGATATTGAAAATTTGATGTTCCTTCACTGGTTTAAACTGTCTAAACTGACGACCAGTGAAGGAACATCAAATTTTCAATATCCATACGATATTGACTCCATGAAAAACAATATTTATAATTAAAAAGGACTGATGATGATGACCAAGTCTTCGAAACTATTGTCTCAAACAAATAAATAATATATAGATATATATACAGATATATCATCTCGATATATATGTGTGTATGTTTATTTGCATCAAGCAGAAGACAACCTCTTTGTTTCTCATTGTGAATCAACAACTCTGCTACTCTCGGCAAAACAAAAACTTTTCAATTAAACAATATACCTACCATATAATTTATATTTGAAGAGTTTTTCTCTCATACTTAAACTAAAAGAGTTATAAGAGTTATAAAGAGAGGACAGACCGGTGAAACACCATGTATATTATACTACGAGATATATGTGGTAAATATATTAGAATTTTAATACCATTAAATTCCTAACATTTTTTGAATAATATTTTCCACACATCTTTGGTTGTTTGCATTGGCGTAGTTAGAGAGTTTTCTTAGGGGGGGGGGGGCAGCCGGTCAGCTAATTAGCCACTACAAGTTTTTTCAATTTCGCTAATCCGATTAATTCAACTAACTTTTTAGTAGAATTGACAAATTTTGGAATCAACGAAATATTTAATGTGAAATACATAAGTAATAATAGAGTTTCTATTTTTCTAGGGTAGGCAATGAGTTTTGTCCACCTCCACCTTAACATAGGCTCATGGTTGTTTGTCTGACAATAATGAATTTTCAGAAAAAAAAATCCGGGACAGCGTTCTTGGGCTTAATTTCAAAATTTGGATAAGTTATCAAAACAATCAAGGCTTATACGAATAAAATCTTAACCTAAAAAATTGAAATATCTATTTGGATTAAGATGGATTTTTATAGTTTCCTTAAAATACAATATATATTTGGAAGTATTAAGTGGATATCGATGAGGCAGTCCAAAAAAAAAGATAATTTACACTATCTTTTTATTCATAAAACCGACGTTTCGGAGGCACTCCTTCTTCAGGGTTTTGAAAAGTCAGTGAAGGAAATCCAATGCGACATTCCCCTCTGTCTCCTCTTTCAGTGCCAGTAACAATAATATATTGTATTTCATTCTCAGCAGAATTATAATGTAGTAATTTTTTTGGACTGCCTCATCGATAATTCACTTATCAGCCCGTCTCCAAAAATTACTCCAATCTACTATACTTGGAAGTATTGAACTTACCCAATGAGTTTTTCAAACTTTAAGGCCTTCACACTTCAAGAAGATGAAACATACTTTCACTTTTTTTCAATTTTTAATTGAAAGTAAAGTATTGCCTAAAAAGAGAGAAATCAAATTAAAACAAATGGAATTGGGGAAAAATATGGAATTGGAATAATTATCGGAAAAGAGATTTTTTTTCTTTAATTAGTTTTTTTCCTCTTATTAAAAACAAGGACTAAAGATGATCAAGGACACTCGATGGTGGAGAAGTAATCTCCGGAGTCGAAGCTAAAATACAATGTATACATTAATTCATGTAAAATAATTGGTTTAATAAAATTTATAAAAAAAAAAAAAATTAAATTAAAACAAATTCCCAGACTAGTTCAATACTCCCTTTATTCTATGCAAACCCCAAAAATCTATTGTGTATTTATTATATAAACGTATATATTTTATTTCATCTGGCATTCAAGAGATAATTAAATACCTAATAAAAAAGCCATCAATCCACCTGTTATTTCAGATTTCCAAAGTAATGGCGTGACATAAAAATAGGATCGATTCCGAGTCTACTCTTAAATTAAGATATATAGATAAATGTTTAAAAATGTAGTTTTATACTAACAAAAAGAAAACTTTTCTATTATATATCAACTGAATAGAGATTTGCATCTCAGAAAATAACAATCATTCAAAGATATTTATTTAGAGAAAACATCGGGCATATTTTCTAGTCCGTTGGTGCACCTAAACAGGACACGGGGCGACGATATTTTATTTTACCATACAGGGTATGGTCAAGTATTGTAATCGTGTATAAAAAAAGTGGTTTTTTTCCATCTTTTTTTCTAAATATCTAAAAAATGGCTGAAACTATTTCGATTAAAAAAATTGAGCGAAACCATGGCATTTAGGTCTACAAAAAAGCGCTAAGTGAACATCGAAAAAATTATATTTTTCGAGATAATAATTGTTTTGTCAAAATGTCTGTTAGTTAGTTAGTTAGTTAGTTAGTTAGTCTGTGCGTTACCAAATTTGTGGACGAACTAGCTCAAAAACTAGTGTGAATATCGAAACCAAATTTCACACGTAGTTGTGGTCCATTGAGATTAAGAGCTGATTAGATTTTGGTGCATATCGACCCAAAATTAAGGGGGTCGAGGGGGGGTTAAAAATTAAAAATCTAGGTCGTTTGAGCAAACTCAACCAAATTTTGTATACATAATCAGTGGACCCCCAGAAGTCTAAAAATGCAAAATCTAACCGCCCAAAATGGGGGGGGCGGAGGGTCAAAAAATGAAAATCTTGGCCATTTACCAAACTAAACCAAATTTTGTATACATAATCAGTGGGACCCAAGAAGTCTAAAAATGCAAAAACTAACCGCCCGAAATGGGGGGGGGAGGGTCGAAAAATGAAAATCTTTGCCATTTACCAAACTCAACCAAATTTTGTATACATAATCAGTGGGTCCCAGGAGTCTAAAAATGCAAAAACTAACCCCCCCCCCTACATGATTATAAATAATTTTATTAAATATTAAATATAAGTGAGGGGCCAGGTTGTATGGTAAAGTCAAGTGGATGGCCACATCAGAACACGTCAGCTTATTTTTAAACGTATTTGATAAATTTCTTATAGTAGGTGGATAAGAAAGTGGTGTGGGAGACCCTCTATACTCTGTTTAGTCTGAACCAATATAATATAAATTGAAAGAAAAAATGAAACTTTTTCAAGATTCTGTAGTCTGCAACGCTGTTTGCAGTTTCGGTGAATTTTAATAATTTTTAAGCTGACTTCAAAGATGATAAATGTCTAAATATCTGATATTAATGTCGATTTAATATTTTCTTGCCTAGGTATAAGATAAATTCAAAATCCATGCTCACCATTTAGGCCCGCAGCAAATTTTTATTTTTCTCGCATTTTCATCTGAATTTTAGTCAAGTCACTTGGATATCTCTCTATATACTCGTATAATAACGAGTATCGTTTTGATCTAGATGCAAAAGTCAATAAGGCCGTTCTTAGAATAAAAGAAATTGAATATTTACCAGTCTGAAACAGGTCTGAACTTGTATTCGGCATCCTTGTAATTCCTATATACCTTTAACAGAAGAGAGATCATTCTCTCAGCGCCCTTTTTAGACATTTTTCTCGATTATATTCTAATTAAAGAATTGATCACGCGGACATTCATCTATATATATAAAAATTAAGGTTTTGTCTGTACATTGCTCCAAATCACGCCAAATTTTGGTTGCACACGTTTCAAGCAAAGTTATGAACGAAAACACCCTCAACAAAATTCCTGTCTGTCTGTATGTCTATATGTATGTATGTATGTATGCCTGTCTGTTTCAGTGGTTTCCGAAAAGTTGCTCACGATTCACGTAAAAACGGCTGAAGGGATTATTATGAAATTTCATATTTACATCATATGTCTTCTAACTTACGTTTTTAGCTATATAATGTTTTGATATTTTGACCCCAGAAGGGGGTTTGGGGGGCGCACGAATGAAAATTATCAAATAACTCCTAAACTATTAACCCTACGGCAAATTTTATAATAAACAAAGTTGTAGGGAATGTGATTTCTGACAACTTTTGTTTAAAAAAATTTCCCCAAAAACCCACCCAAAAAGGGGGGAGGGTGAAAAAATATAAATTCTTGCCCTTGGAGCAAACTCAACCAAATTTTGTATACATAATCTCTGGGCCTCTAGAGAGCTAGAAATGCAAAAACTAACCACCCAAAATGTGGGGGGGAGGGGTCAAAAAATGAAAATTCTTTCTCTTGGGCCAAACTCAACCAAATTTTGTATACATAATCTGTGGGTCACTAGAAGGCTAGAAATGCAAAAACTGGGTGCGGGGGTGGAATGGGGGTGGGGTGAGGAGTGAGGCGGAGTAGGGTGGGGCTGAAGGGGTGGTGCGGGGTGGGGTCCAGGGGCATAGCGGGGGTGTGGTGCGCAGGGTTGGAAGGCACGGGGTGGATGGGGTGCGGGATCCGAGGTGGGTGGGGTGCGGGTTGTGGTGTGGGGGCGGGGGTTGGGAACGGGTGCGGAGTGGGGGTGCTGGAGGGGTTTTAGGAGTGGGGGTAGTGGGTTAGTGGGGTGGGGGTGGGGTGGGCATGGTGCGGGCGTGGGGGTGCTGGGGTGCTGGGTGGGTTTCGGGGGGAGGGGGGTTCGAGGGCTGGGGTCCAGGCGGCGTGCCCCTGGCTAGCAAGAGGGCCGCCGAAGCAGCTAGTTAAATAATAAAAAGTGAATATTTATTTACACTAGAGACACCCCTATAAGTTATTAATAATAAATTTAAATATAAATTGTTTATTTATGCCTATAGTGCCTGGAGCACTGAGCGATGCTCGGTAACTTTTTTCCCTCTAAATAGCTTAAGTTTCAAATTTCATGGCTCTCTGACTTACCGAAGACGAAATATGAATGATTAAAATATTTATTTTACGACACTCCTAATTTACACTCTCTTCCTTTATTTCAATCGGATTAAAATCTATACACGACTAATAACTCATGACACTTGATAAGTACACTAATTTAAAAAAAAATCGTTAGTGCCCTTTTTAAGAAAATAAAAAAAAATGAAAAATCTTTCATGTAAATGTCCTCTTACGGTGTTCCGATTTCAACCAAAATCTTGCTGTAACCCGTTCTAGCCTATATCGAGGTTAAGTCTCGAATTTCGTAGCTCTGAGATTTATGGTTGCGGAACGCAGTGGGGTACATTCTTACGTACGTAAACATCAACTTCTGGTACTTCTATTTTAGCCAAAATCTTGTGGTACTTCTTGTAGCCTCTAGATAGCTTAAGTTTAAAATTTCAAGACTCTGCGACTTACCGAAGTAACTCATGACACTTGATAAGATTTTTAGCGAAATCGTTAGAGCCGTTTTTCGAGAAACCGATTCTATATATAAGAATTATTCATTTAATAATGTAAGATTATAAATACGCCACCTTAAAATCTCAATAAAATCACTCGAAAAATGATGTTGTCTGCATCTTTGAACCAGAAGTTCTAAAGTTAGTGAAGCCCAAAATCTAATTAATTCTCCGTTTTTAAATACAAAAATTTTAGCACAAGAACGAACTTTCTACTAATTTTCTTTTTTAATTTATAGAGGGTAGCTGAATCAAGACACACAGATAGAAAAAATATCTTGGTTAAAAATTATTTTTCTCCACGTTACCGACATTTTTAAAGACACTGATCAAAAAAAATTGAATATTTTAGAATTTAATACTAGGCTAGCCCTGCAGGTCCCCTAGATACCTAATAATAATTCCCTGTGAAGGGGTTACCTACTAGTAGTACAAGATCCCGACTTAGAACTGACCTTCACCTATTGAGTTTCCTAATTAAATTAATATAATATAATGTATTAATAAACAAAACTTTATAGGGTCGACATCCAATTTCCCTGCATAGCTATTTTATCTAATTTATTAGATTTTTTTTATTTTTATTTTTAATTATCTACATTTTAATATATAACAATAAAGGAAACTATAATTACAAAATACTAATTCGAAGTTACCTGTTGATACCCTGTCTACCTGGACTTATGCAAGGAAAATAGATGGCGACCCAACTTTGGCATTTTATATACATATTTTACTCTCGATTGTTAATATATTTATCCGGAAACTCGATAAGTACATTTATGTAATAAATTAACAACTTTAATTTTTTATTAAAAATAGCTATGCAGGGAAATTGATTGTCGACCCTATCATAATTTTTGTTTATTAATACATTATATTATCAAAATATTAATTTCATTAGGAAACTCGATAGGTGAAGGTCGACCTAAGTCGGGATCTTAGAATATATGTAGTTAGAACTCTAAATATATTGCAAATCATATTCAAAATCAGAATATAGCATGAATTCAATATGATTTAAAAACAACGAGATATTGTATTTATTTTTTTCATATACAATTATTTTATATTCATTAATCATCGTGATGTTATATAAACATTTAAATCATTCATTTCGTAATAAAAAACAAAAAAAAGACAGAGGATAAAACCCCTTTATAGTATTTTAAATGGATTAAAATAATATATATTTGAAGTCACGCGATAATTTCAACAAGAATTCGTGATAAGGAACAAGAGGGTGAGGGGGGGAGGCAGAAGAAAAATTTCGATTTGATGAAATGATCGGAGGATTAAGCATGCCTCTATCGCCGTTACACACGAATAGGATTAATAGAGAAATAACCAACGGGGTAATTTATTTCAATTTGAATAAGCCTCAAGAGTAACTAATGAGTCCGAGAGAAAGAGAAACCAAGAAAACATTCAATAGAACCGACATAACTCAAAATTAATTGAATTTTTAAGGATTTATTTAAAATATGTATATATTTAATTATACTTACTACTGTGCACAATATACATATTTCAATTCTAAGAAAAATCGCGAGAGATTGTTTTCTACTCTATCCGAGAAGTTTATGGATAATATTTATTACATGTCAGAAGGGCTGGGTTCATTTTCTTGCTAAATGAACCTAAATTAATATATAAATAAAAACAATTTTTTATCAAATGTACTTTAATTATACAATTTGTATGCATTTTCATAAGAAACATTCGTACAGCTCATTTCAAAATGCTTTTTTTAATGAAATTGATGATAAAAGGAGTTACACCAAAGAGGTGCATCGCCTAAAGGCCTGGGTAGGCCCCTCCATCGTGAAAAAAAGAAGAAGAGGGATCTTATGGGCTGGGTAGGAGTCGAAGGTATCTGTGGGTGCGGATCTTAAACAGCTGAAGGTTATAAGTCGCGGAGAAGACAGTAGCTGGAAGCGAATTACAGTCACTGGAGGTCATATAGGGATAGGTATAAGAGCTTGTTCGATTTTTATCCAATTTGACAGCGAATGGGTGCTGAGCGTTCGAACACCGCGTATTTCCCGCAAAGAGGCCTTTAGAGGGAATAATTGATTTCATCTAGACTGAACAGACACCATGATAGTATCTGTAGTACAGGGAAAGGGCAGGATACGGTGGTGAGCCACGGAGTCGATTGAGTGTCCTATTAGTTTAATTGCTCGCTTCTGAATTGCATCCAGTGTGTCAAGAGAATGTTTGGAGGCCTCTCTCCAACAAATTAGACCCGTATTCGAAACAGCGAGGAATTTGAGCCTTATACAGTATAAGAAGTTGGCTGGGCATTAAAATAGCGTCTAGAACTAAATAGAAGAGTAAGCTTGCACACAGCAGCTTAAGCAGCGCTTGAGATTTGGTCATTCCAATAAATATTGTTAAGGGAGAATGGTGTACGTTCTTGGTGAAACATATTTTAATAAAGTAAAGAAAATTTAATCATTTATAAAAATATAAAATTCTAGCTAGGTTTAACAAAAATAAAAGACTAAAAGTTTTCTGGTTGAACTCCTGAAGATGGATGGTCTCGTACCCCGAAATATATATAGAGTCTTCTTAATAAGCATTTTGTCTTATTTTTGTGAGACCTAGCTAGAATTTTATATTTTTTGTAAATTTTCATTACTTTATCATTCTAAGAAAGGTCAGACCACAGAGGAACATTGAAATCTAATTACTGAATTCCAGTAAGTTAGAATGTCTGGGTGGTTTCTATCGACGCGCCTAGAGATTAGGCAACACTGCTTTTTCACTGCATTAAAGTTAGCCAAGTTTAAGAATCACCAGCTTAATATACTTACTAAAAGTAAGTAAAAAAATAAGCAATCCAAATATATGTATGTGCGTTACTGCTCAATGCTCACCTCTAGCACTGGGTCGGCCGAATAATAATTTAATAACTGCAACGTCTAATCTACGATGCTTTGAAGGAGACAATAAAGAGTGTGTCTTCTGCTGGAAGAATACATTTTTAATTTATTTATAACAGGACTATAGTTTCGAGAACTTTGCCCTCTTTATCAGTCTATTACAATTGATTCATAGGAATTGATGTGTGGAGGAGAGTTTTACACATGGTCTGGGCAAATTATAATGTGCAAAACTCTCTCTTCACACATCAATTCCTGTGAATCAATTGTAATAGAATGATGAAGAGTGCAAAAACTATAGTCTCGTTATAAATAAATTAAAAATTTAGTACAAGACGCACTCTTTTATTGTCTCCTTCAATTTATAAAAATTCTGTTTCTCACGCCAAAAAGAAACTTTCAACTTCGAATGCTTTAATTATCTCTAGTTATGACATTTCAATAGCTCTTGAAAAAAAATACGATTATTTGTTATTTGATTGTTCATTGTTGCGAAATATCGAAAAATGTGTTTTCGGAGATAATCGGTGGATCAAATTTGACATAAAATCAGTAAAGTTGTCAAAAGGCTGAGGCTGGGGGTGTGGTGTACCTGGTATTGTATTGTGGTATATCGGAGCAAGTGACTGAGGCTAATTTAGGCAGTTGTCAACATCTCGACTAGATGGTCACTCACTGTCCAGTAGATTTTCAAATGACAATGGCATAGCACAAGAACATGTTTAGAGCATAATGAATGAACCAGCCCCGGAGTTGTGTCATTAAAACCCTCCATCAGTCCTCTACCCCCGCGGCCGCAGATGGATTCAATCAACTCACCGTAAGCCACACTAAACAAGATAATTTCGTAACAATTAATTGTTGTCCTGGTGGAGGAATAGGTACAAATCGAAATCGTTTCTATTTCACATACGGAAAGAAAAATTACATTCCAGAAGCCAATTATTTATCTAGCCCAGGGTTGGCGAACCTGAGGCATTTAGGATCATAAAATGCAGCCTTGGGGATGCGGGATGATAAAATATAATTCTTAATTGTTAACCATTACAAAGCAGTTTCTCCGGACAACGAGATGAGGATTGTAAGAGCCATCCATTCTAAGACTCTGCATCATAAAATCCGCAGCGAACACCTTAGGCAAATAAGCGGTCTTCATAGTAGATTGGGTTCATGTAAGAAGAAGATGCTGGCCTGCCCATGTAGACAGAAAGCAAGACGACCGTCTCCCGAAAATATTGGCAAAAAACCGTCTCGCGGAGGTCCGAAGCCGTGGAAGACCGAAGAAAAGATGGACAGAGAGTTATGACACTAATGACTGAATATATGTTGGATAAACAGGTGTTCGGACCTATATAGAAGAAGAAGAAAAATATTTCTTTTGTTAATCGTATCTATAGTTTAATTAGTTTACAAGATCGTAGGAAATTTGATAAATAAATCAATCACAGAGTTTTATATTAAATAAGACGTGGAGAAACAAAAGGCAGAACACATAGAGAACTTGAAGGAGACAATAAAAGAGTGTGTCTTCTGCTGGAATTATAAATTTTATTTATTTATAACGAGACTATAGTTTCGAGGGCTTTGCCCTCTTCATCAGTCTATTACAATGGATTGATTCCTGTGAATCCATTGTAATAGACTGATGAAGAGGGCAAAGCCCTCGAAACTATAGTCTCGTTATAAATTAATAAAATTTATAATTCCAGTAGAAGACACACTCTTTTATTGTCTCCTTCAATATATAAAAATTCTGCTACTCTCGGCAAAAAACTTTAAATTTAACATAGAGAACTGTGAAGGATTTGGGAGGGTTTTGGGAATGAATATACAAGACTGGTGGATGGGTTTAAGGGGACAAATAGACGACAGATTACTGGAGAAAATCAAGAAGATAGACGAGGATCCAGAGGAATATTGAAGAAACGGGATTAAGACAATAAGAAAACAAAAAAGCCTTAAGGGTTACGGTCATGAACAAATTTTTTATTCATCTGTATGTAAGATTGTGTACTTAATGTAATTTAGTTTGTATTTTTTGTATTAATGAATAAATAAATTTCTAAATAAAAAAAAATAATATTAAATAAGCCGTACGTTTCGTCACTTTATGTATTCAAAGTGACAATTTCCAGATCTTGGACGAAATTGTATGTATAAATTCAAACTTCTATATTTTTTGTATTGTGTAATAATTGCTTAAAAAAATTTCCGAAATGTTTCATTTTTCCATTTTATAGTACCACTGAAGATGGTCAACCAGAGGTGACCGAAACTGTTTGGTAAATCAATAAAATAAATATTAATAATTAACTAAAATTATTGTCTTTTATTAGTTTGTAACTAAAAAAAACTCAATTTAAAAATAATTTATAAAGTAAGTAAAATACCTTGAAAATAATTATTTTGAAATTTAACTTACTGATTATTTAAAAATCTTTCACCTTGAACCGACACCTAACTCTTTGAAAATTACTTTATAATGTGACGAATCGTACGTCTTAGTTAATATAAAACTCATTGATTTATCAAATTTCCTACGATCTTGTAAACTTATATATTTTTTAAGTGAAATAGTAGAGAAAAATATAGGAGATTCTATATATAGAATAGAAAATTAGAGGAAAAAAATAAAACTTTTAAGACTCGGTCGTTGCAGTTTCAGTCAATTCATAATTTTAAATGATAAATATCCAAATCTGATATTAATTTCGATTTACCTAATATTTTTTACCTAGAGTCAAACGGCCGTTTCTAGAATAAGAGATATTAAGAAATTAATCTCTAATAGTGTGAAACAGGTCTGGACTTGGATTCAGTAGCCTTGTAATTCCTTACCTCTAAGGGCCGGTTGTATGTCGCAAAGTAAATGCTTTTTACCACTAACACAGGGTAGATGGTAAATGGAGTGGACTGGATCCAATCAGATGCCAGGCACTAGTGACACTATTGGCCATCCCAGTTGTACCTCTACCCTGTGTTGGTGGTAAAAAGCATTTACTTTGAGACATACAACCGGCCCTAAAAGAAGAGAAATCATTATCCGTGACTTTTTTAGTAATTTTTCTCAACTATTTTTAATGAAAGAATCGCTCACCTGCACATTTATTAAATAACAAAAGTGAATATTTATTTACACTAGAGACTCTCTTATATGTAATTAATAGGAGTAATAAACTTAAATATAAATTGTTCATTTACGCCTTCGAGCCAGACTTTACACCCCGATATTTGATCACTTTATATTTTTAAAAACATTCGAGATATCAAATTCGATTTTATTAATCGTTATTAAAGAGAGAATGAATTAATTTGTGGTATATTTGCATAATTTGAAGTTGAGCTACTTCTGAATACCAACAGGTAGAAAAATCACCTAAAGATCGCCGATTTGGGGACCTCTCTCATTATCATTTTAAAGTTAATTAACTTTAAATTATTTTAATTTTTAGTCTTATTCTAAGGAGAGACTTTTACAGAGATATCTTAGATCCCATTATAAAAAATGTTTTTTATTTTTGATCCCATAAAAAGTCGAGTCTCGCCAAAATAATCTTTCGATTTAAATTTTTACATGATTTTTGATATCGGGGAAAATGAATACATACTATAATATAACACATGATTCAAGTTTGAAATCATATTTAAATATATTATACACTCTAGTGATACTAATAGTCTCATTTCCCTTGTTAAACAGAACCCTAAAAAATGAATATTAATTACGGATTATTTATTATTTAATATATATGTAGGTACTAGGTAGGTATATACTATATAATATGAAAAATGATATTAGATAATATTTTATTTTTTAAATTTTATATTTAATTTCCTAAAAAATTATCAAAAATATTTATGAAACTTGAAGGTAGAGAGTAGGTATTATCGAGTAGTTGATTAATTAATGCATATCAAGTTTCCGCAGTGAGTGCATTATACACTGAGTGGATGGCATCAAATGTCGACCACCCCTTTATGGACACGCGATATTATCATAATTAATAATATTAATATATACATATAACAAAGCCTCTATATGTATTCTATAAGTGAATGTGTGAACTAATATTATCTTGAAATGTTTGAAATAAAATGAAGGAAAAATTGAAAACATTTTCAAAAGTAGGTAATTCTGGCTTTAGTGATTTGACAATTTTTTCAGCAAACTGTTTGAGCTTGAAAGTTGAAACTTTACATAGGATGCAGTGGCGGAATTATGATTTTGCCGGCGCTCGGTAGGCTGAAATAGAAATATTTTGCCGCCTATTCTCAGGGGAGAATTTAAACTCTTAAATCTCTATTCCGGGCCCTTTCGTAAAACATAAAATATATTTAATACATGTACCTATATAAATAGTTCGAATCAATACCATCTATAGTAATAGTAAAAGGGTTTAATTTTGTCCTCATCACATATTCAATTAAACCTATTGAAATTTCATATATATGAAATATTTTCTTTTATATTTTATTTATCAAATAGTTTTTATTAGAATATTTGCATTTTAAAGGGTAGTTTATTTGTAGTCTAATTTGAAAAAACACTAATTACTACCTTGAAATAATTTTTAAAAAATATGAAATTAATAAATATTATAAAAATAATCGATTGTTAATAATTATATTCAATTTTGAACGAAATTCATTGATTAGTTTTTAAGAAAATGGTAAAAAACTATTAAAACGTAACAAATGACTCGCTGATTCCGGGCGACTTGCAACCCAGCCAAATAATTATAAATGAGAACGAAAAACGATCTTATTTTATCGATTTCATCTAAGTGAAGGTTCACAGTATGTCTATTATATAAGAAAATAGCATTTTGGTTAAGAATTTTGTAGTTTAAAGAAATTGTATGAAAAGATTCAATTTCTTCTCCCCAGAAGCGAATCAACTAGAAATGCCAAAAAATGTATTTTTTTCTCATTACAAATTTAATCAAATCTATTGAAATTTCATATATGTGTGTTATATTCATTTATTTTTTGTATCAAATAATTATTATTAGGAAATTTTCATTTTAAAGGGTAGTTTACTTGAAGTCGAAATTGAAAAATTTCTAATAACTTAGTTGATTTTTTTTTTTAAATATGAAATTAATAGATATTATAAAACAATCAATTATTAATAATTTAATTCAATTTTGAACGAAATCGATCAAGTATTTTTTGAGAAAATGGTCAAAAACCATCTGAACCATCTAAAAACGATGTTTTTTGAAAGCACGAGATGCCTTTGAAAAAAGTTTAAAAAGTCATATGAAAAGAAACATTGACTTGTGACATGGAGGTGCATTTTAAAATGTTTCTAAAACGGCCTTTCATAGAGGCTATTTGGGGTTTTTGACGATTTTCTCAAAAAGTACTGAATCGATTTCGTTCAAAATTGAATTTAATTATTAATAATTAATTGTTTTATAATATCTATTAATTTCATATTTTAAAATAATTTTCAACAGAATTTATTAGCATTTTTTAAATTTGACTTCAAATATACTACCCTTTAAAATGCAAGTTTCCTAATAATAATTATTTGATATAAAATATAAATGAAAATAACACACAGATATGAAATTTCAATAGTTTGAATAAATATCTAATTAGAAAAAAAATAAACTGTTTGCCATTTCTAGTTGATTCGCTCCCGGAGAGAAGAAATTGAATCTTTTCATACAATTTCTTTTAAACTACAAAATTCTTAATCAAAATGCTATTTTTTATATCAAAAAGTCACTATGAACCTCAAGATAGATTAAATAGATAAAATAAGGATCGATTTTTTTCTCATTTATAATAATTTTGGTCTGTTATATCGAAAGGTAGTGTCGAGATCAGAGATACATTATTTGTTATTGATTCACTAATTGAAATATCTTTTAACTCGTAAACTATTGATTTTAGTCATTTCTCTCATATTAACTTTTCTGTTGGAAATTCAATCTTCTTTAATAAAAGTCCTTAATGAATTTGTTTACCTTAAAGGGTTAGGCAGTAATGGTGAAATTTACATGGAAAAGTTGGATCAATATTGCTCTAACGTCCTAGGACTATTTAAATATCTAGAGAGAATAAACATTAAAAATTAAATATTTTTTTCTGAGATAAGTAAAAATTATTTTACAAAAATAATAGCGGTTTTAGATAAAGTCTGCCCCTTAGATTGAATGTCATGATTTTTATTTTATTGAAATCCCTGTCATCAACCAAATTCCATATTTTTAAATCAAAAAATTACCTGGCCAATTCATTGGGCTTGAATTTTTTTATTGAAAAATATTTACATAACTCAGGAAACTTTTTTGATTTTGAGACATTTCTCTCATATAAACTGTTATGATGGAAATTAAATGTACTTTAATAAAAGTCCTTATATGATATTTTTATTACATAAGTTATAGACTCCAAAATTATAATAGCTAAAAATCTATAAAAATTCTGAGGGATAACTACTGTTATCAGAATAAAGTTTACAGAGTTTCAAATTTATTGAACCATTACTTTGGTTAGAATAAAAAAATTGATCGTTCGATGCCCAAAACCCATGTTATTTAGATGGGAAACTTAGATCGCTGTGTGGCAGAGGTTAAAATTAAGATAGAGACTTGAAACTTGGGGAATACTTTCCTTTATTTATTTCAAACCATATGAAGCTTATAGCGGAATAAAAATTCGAAAATATCCAAAATAAGGACCACTCTAGTGTCCACTGAATAAATTGAGTTTTTTACTTTACCCATACAGGGTATGGTCATTGCAATCGTGCATGAAAAAAGTGTTTTTTTGCTTCTTTTTTTCGAAATATCTCAAAAACGACTATTTGATTAAAAAAATGGGACGAAACCATGGCATTTCGGTCTACAAAAAAGCCCTATATGGTGAACATAGAAAAAATTATATTTTTCGAGATAATAATTGTTTTGTCAAAATGTCCGTTAGTGTGTGAGTGTGTTGGTCTCTGCGTTACCAAATTTTTGTGGACTAGCTAGCTTAAAAACTAGTGTGAATATCAAAACCAAATTTCACACGTAGTTTTGGTGCATTGAGAATAAGAGATGATTAGATTTTTGGTGCATATCGACCCAAAAGGGGGTGGAGGTGAGGTTAAAAATTAAAAATCTAGGCCATTTGAGCAAACTCAGCTAAATTTTGTATACATAAATCAGTGGAACCCCAGAAGTCTAAAAATGCAAAAACTAACCGCCCAAATTGGGGGGAGGGGTGTTGGCCCTTGTACCAAACTCAACCAAATTTTGTATAACATGCATAATCCGGGGGCTCACAGAAGTCTACAAATGCAAAAACTAACAGCCCAAAATGGGGGGGGGGGTTGTAGGGCCAAAAATGAAAATATAGGTCTATGAACCGAATTCAACCAAATTTTTTATACATAATCAGTGGACCCCCATAAGTCTAAAAATTAAAAAACAAACACCCCCCCTACATGATTATAAATAATTTTATTAAATATTAAATATAAGACAGGGCCCAGGTCGTATGGTAAAGTCAAGTGAATGGCCACATCAGAACTTTTCAGTTTATTTTTTAATAGACTTACAACAACGTTCCATTAGCTTTTCGGAGGCATTCAATAAAACTCTCGCCTCTTTTCACTAATCCTGATCCAGGTATATTTTAATTATCAAAGATTGAATCGTAATGTTTACTCTCTTAAAAGTCTCCCTTTGAATTAATTTAATTTTAATTACTAGTGAGTCTTTAAAAAAAAGAAAACAAAAAAAAATCAGTTTCATCCAATTTGCTTTTTCTTAAATTCACCTCGAGTGGCGCTTTTATTTATTTTAATTTGCCTGTGCAAACAGGCAGCAATTGGATAGAACGAGCTCAACATATGTCGTCCGACTACCTGCATCGATGATCAATATAAAGATGGAGGCTGTTTGTCCCTTGATTGGAGATCTTTTTTTCGAGGGGGCCCGTATCTTGGTGTTCTATCAGATCCGTCACAAGACCCCGGGGGATGGGGTGTCCCTTTAGTGACACTTTAGTAGATACGCAATTATCCCTGCTATTGAATGGCGGCATTTGGATCCCACGGGGAAACCACTTTGACAATAGACATCCAACCCTAAACAGAATATTTCATTCCAAGAGGTAATAGACCTAGACACAGACCTACCTAGAGATAATATAGAGTCACTCCATCCCTTAGTTTGCCCCCGAAACAACCCACTTACGAGCAATAGAGAGAAACTAAACGGGACAGATCACAAGATATCCCATGATTGAATATAGGTATTTTATATGATAATCAAATTAGATTATCAAATATCGAATTTTAAAATAGGAAGAAAATATAAAAACTTTGTAAGGTAGTATATGAGTAGAGACCAGATTCATATGCAATTGCATATTTTGTTTTCCGCCACATACGACCTAAGAGTTCAATTATCTATCCGAATCATGCATATAGGATATTATAGGTTAAATTTTATAATGCATATTTGTGAATATTTGAATAATATTGCATAAAATTGCATATTTGAAAGATATTGCATAAAATTGCATATTTCGCGCCAAATACAGAGGTTTTAAAAGTTATTTTTCGGAGAAAGAAAAAAAACGATTAAATAAAACAGGAGGACACTAATTTAAATTCGAAAAAAACTGAAATAGGCCTCAACGACACGAAGTGTAGTGTTGTACTAGGAAGTAGGAAGTTGGATTACAAAGGATGTAAACAAAAGCTACAAAACTACAATCCACTCATTTTTTCTTATTATTTAGTTGTACTAGATACTATATTCTACACGAAAATGACAAAAAATTTCCAATATTTTTCTTCCAAAGTAAAAGTTCTTCAAATTTGCCCCAGTACTTCTATGGATGTGGGGCGTTTTTTTTCACTGTATAAATCAATTTTAAGTGACCGTAGACATAATAACCTGAAGATAATTTAGAAAAATACTTCTAAACATAAGTTATTCACAATTACAATCAAATTTTAATTATTTTTGAGATCTTTTGTTAATTATTTAATTATTTCTTTATTTTTATTTATTAATGGCCTTCAGGACACCCTGTTGGATTGTTTATTATTTTTTACTAGAGAAAGAAAAAATCTCTCCAGAAGTTTTGGAATTAGAAAGTCAAAAATCTAATCAGTTCTCCTCATTGGAAATACTCTCATTTTAGTAAGTCTACGGTTTTCCTTCTTTAGTTATCTTGGGTATCTGAATCCAGACCGAAAAAAATCATGGTTGAAAATGATTTTTATCCAAATTCTAGATATTTTTCAACACAATGGGAAAAAAATTCAAAATTTTTGAAGGAATCACATACTCGACAGATTAAAAAAAAAATAAAATAAATAAATAAAATCATTTTTCGGTCTCTTATTCCAGTTTTCCCTTGCTTGGTGGTTAGCATTAATCATTATTTGGGTATATTCACTCAGCATATGCCTAAAAAATCGCAGTTTTCGATGTTTGACGATGACAAGTAATTCTCTATCATTATCTAGTTTACGAAGGATGTTTTTATTCCCTCGAGTATATTCGAAGCATTCCGTGTTAGCACCAGATCTCCAACAACACTAGACCGCTTTGAACATGCATACTTGAAGTTTCTACGTTTCGTAATCATATAGTACCTACTGCATAAAATTTCCAATCCGTCTCCAAGAAAATACTTTTTTATTTTCTAATTTTACCATTCTTTTTATAAAGTGCATCCACAATGAATGTTCTCAATGTATCCATAATAAAACAATAATGATAAATACTTGACCTTTTTCCTATGAAAAATTATCAATTTATTTCATTGTTTTAATAAAAAGAATTGATTTGATCACCATTCTTATATTACATTTTCCCATTCACTTTCTTTTTTTTTCTATTTTATCTATAAAATTCTCATATATCATCATTAAAATATTAATTTTTTTAAAAGCTTCCCTAAACATGGAAAAATAATTACTTATCATTATCATATAATAGAATTCTATTTTTCTTTTTTTCCTTTCCACGTGCTAACATCAATCAAAAAAATAAAAATAATAATAAAATGACGTCACGCAATATTATGAAATATTTAAAATATTTCTTGTATGACGGACAAGGGACCTAGTTTCTAACTACGGGGGGTGGGAGTTTGATAAATGGGCAATCTCGAATAACAAGTGAGTGATATAATGTTAATGATTTAAATAGCGTATTTGGAAAGAGGAAAGGAAGGAATCGCTCCGGAATTATGAAAAGGAGTCCTCAGGGGGTGGTTTTGGTTGGGGTGGAACCGCCCCATCTATTTCCTTCTCCCATAACAAAGTCGGTCTGTCACAACCACGACCTCAATTTAGCCAATCGATATTGCACCACCACCATGAGAGAAATAAATAATAATAACTAGAGCTAAATAATAATAATAATAAAATGATGATTTGTAGGGTAGGAAATGAAGTAAGAATTTCGTGAAAAAAAGTTCCGATTTCATCAGAAAAAGTAACAATGTTCGAGTAACTAAATTCTAGAAGAGGAAACAAGTGTTAACCATAAAGTATTGGGTAGGTGCAGTTATTTTTATTAAATGTTTTTTTTTTTATCTTAATTTCTTACGATATTTATTATATCAATTTTATTAGAACATTTGTTTTGAAGATTATTTGCTTCGTCATGTGTACAAAAATTAAATAAGAAAATAATTCAATCAATTTTAAGCTTTGTCAAATTTATTTCGATTTCTTCGGCTATCTGAATGTCTTAGGGCCAGTTGTACTGTCGGTTTGTAAAGTCTTTGTTAAAGTTAACAAAGGGTAGAACCTTAGAATTCACATTGTGCCCGGTGGGATGGCCAATCAGATGAAAGTTTGAGTCATCTGATTGGCCATCCGGTCGGGCACAAGGTGAATTCTAAGGTTTTACCCTTTGTCAACTTTTACAAAGACTTTACCGACCGGAATACAACTGGCCCTAAACGTTATAAGTAAATGATTTTGATAGAGATATATTTAATAAATTCATAGTTAAGGGGATTTAAAATGATAATTAAGGATGATTTCCATTCTATAGTACAGGGGTGGCCACTAACCTTAACTTTGGGAGCCGCAAATTTAAAAACTGTTTCAAAGCGAGCCACATTATTTGGAGATTAATTAATGGTTTATTAAAAAAACGACACCTTTTTTTTTATTTTTATAAAATACCTATAAATGAAGTAACATATATTTTTTGTTCTACTTATAATATTACAAATTACAAATTAATTAAATTTTTATTATTATTTTTTTAATTTAATTATTATACAGGGTGGGGCATAAAGATCTACCACATTTTGAAAAGATATAAAAAAATTAAAAAATTTAACTAGAAAAAAACTAAATATATTTTTGAAAAGAAAATAAATGAAATTTTTTTTAATTGTATTTTAAAGATTATCAGACAAAAGAGGGAGGCTCAAAAAAATTCTAGCCCTTTTGACCAAATTCAACCAAATTGTTTATACATAGAGTATTCTGTGATCCCCAGAAGGCTAGAGATGCAAAAACTAACAAAATTTTGTATACATAGTTTGGCCGAAAGGGCTATATATATATAATTTTCATTTTTGACCCTCCTCCCATTTTGGGTGATTAGTTTTTGAATTTCTAGCCTTTTTGGGGCCCACAGAATATGTATACAAAATTTGGTTGAGTTTGGTAGAAAGGGCTAGAATTTTCATTCTTGACCCCTCCCCCCTTTTTGTCTGATAATGTTTAAAATAGATTAAAAAATATATTTAGTTTTTTCTAGTTAAATTTTTTCATTTCTTTATTTTATACGTCTTCAAAATGTGGTAGATCTTTATGCCCCACCCTTACTTTTTAAAATCAGTATTATTCAAGAGGGCTCAAGAGTCACACAAGATTGACTGAAGAGCCGCATGCGGTTCGCGAGCCCCGTTGTGGCTACCTCTGGTATAGTATCAAAGAAAAATGTTAAGATCAATGAATTTATAGTAATAAAATAGATGTTACAAAAATTATTTTAAAATATTCTGAAATTTTATTCAATTTTTTTAAGAGATCCATTTTATTTTATTTCTTGATCTTTTAAGTTTACTTTCATTCTATCCAATGGAGTAAAAAAGACAATGTAAATTATTAAATTTTATATGAAATAATAATAAATAATCCAATAAAAAACAATAAATATACTTAAATTTATTTTTATATATTGAACTGAACAAGTGCCATATTAAATTCAGAGGGCCTCAAAATGGGTATTTTTTTCTATATTTCATTAAGCTTTCCATAGTTTATTAAACTATTTATATATATTATTATCTGTTATTTCATATTTTGACGAGGTATTGTAAATTATTAGTGATATTTGTAAGTCGCTATGCATTCTTGTAGTCAAATCCTTGTCCCATATTTCTATGAAATACACTCACGAGCAAATAAATGGAATCACTCACTCCTTTTCATTAATTCAATGATACTTTGTATGTTTCTTTTTAATTTATTAGAAATTTAAATATTTTTTCTATAAGTTTCATTTTTCAGCATTTAATGGGCTCTCTACACTATGGCCCAACGTGAGCCAAACATGTTGACCATGTTGGCCACCAGTAAAACGAGTTAATTTGACGGTGCCTCCACACAGTGGTCCAAGAGTTGGGCCAATGTCTATGGCCTTGTGGAAACGACACCTAGCCACTGGGCACTTTCGTTGCGTAACATTGGCCCTCTTTGATATATCGAAAAAACCGCTCCGAAGGCCAACCATCGCCAGCGTCAACCAATGACCAATACAAGCCAACCCCCTCTACACATTGGCGTTGGAGATTGGCCCAAGTTGGCTCATAGTGTAGAGGAGGCATAAAATAAATGTAGAATGATAATCTAATGGAAATATATTATATTGTTATTATTATATTTGAGAATGAAAATTACATTTAATAACTCGCAAGGGAGGTGATTCCATTTCTTTGCTCGTGAGTGTAAATAAATAAATCATATTCATTATGTAAGCTATGCTTTTGAGTGATTGTCTTTAAAAATTACTAACTTCGTGAATCTACAAGTTTTGTAATATAATGTAGTTATATTTGAATTCTTATAAAGATTTCCATATACACATATTTAATTTCCAAT
Source organism: Forficula auricularia (assembly GCA_024734495.1). NCBI lineage: Eukaryota > Metazoa > Arthropoda > Insecta > Dermaptera > Forficulidae > Forficula > Forficula auricularia. The sequence goes on along the minus strand of JALMQS010000073.1, from coordinate 5,038,930 downwards.
CGAGGATATGGAAGAAATTCAACTATAATTTTGTGTCCATTATTTTTTAATTGAATGATTGGGTATTTCAAGTGTCCGTCTATACTCAGCACTGTTACAATTCGATTTATTTAAATTTTATTTTTAATTGTAATTGGTGTCTTAAAAAATCAATTGTCAAAAAATAAGTAATCATACGATACAAGATAGAAATTATTTTCATCACTCTAACAGGTTAAAAGCTACAATTTATAAATGTAATTGGTATCTTGAACTTCAATTATTTGTAAGTGATTCTCGACCCTGTATAATAATTGTTCTGAATATACGATCTCTCGCTCAATATTTTAGGGACATTGTTCTTATTATTCTTTCTCTTTATTCATATACAATACACTGTTAAAAATTTCTCCTATAAAAAATAAAACCCACTTCAAAAAAATTAAATTCAACAAATAAAATAATAAGAACTCAAAAATCAAATAAAATGCACTAAAAGGTATAAAATAATTATCTAATTTAGTTACAACTAAACGACGAAATATTTACATGAAATCACTTTTTGAAGTCGGTGCCAAACATATACATTTTATGAATCAAGCTCGACGGATTTTACTTAGTACGATTGTCGGGTACGCTCGCTTATATAGTTTGTTTAGCACCGACTTCAAAAAGTGATTTCATGTAAATATTTTGTCGTTTAGTTGTAACTAAATTAGATTATTATTTTATACCTTTTAGTGGATTTTAATTTGATTTTTGAGTTCTTATTATTTTATTTGTTTAATTTAATTTTTTTGTAGTCGGTTTTATTTTTTTTTATAAAATTTTTTTTTTCTCTTTTTAGTGATGTTATTAATAGTGACATGTTATATACGTTGCATGCATCTCGTAAGAGAAAGGGTCGGGCGAATGAATTAGAAAATGAAAATAAAATTAAATTCATAAATATAGAAATTCTCTAGAAATGTTTGCGGGTTTAAAATGAACGTTTTAAGATTGATTTTTTTATAAAAGATTTTATTTATTATAATTTCGATTATTTGCTCATAAGAATTGGATATTTACGTTAATTCGTCATTAATCATATCATCAGAACTTGAACAAATTAATATGGCACCATCCCTAAGGTACCCCCTTTCCAATATAAAAAGAATCATCGAAATCGGTTCATAAACAAAGAAGTTATGACTGAACAAACATAGCAAAAATGGTCCTATACCAATGAAAAAAAAAACGGGACCAATCGGAAACTAGACTAAACACAATGCTAAAATAAACTGCAACGGATCGTTGCTAAACTTTATCCAAATTCATTTGAAATATTAATATGTTTATTCCTTTATTATTAATCAGATATCACTTGCTATTTGCAGTTCATGTTGACTTTAATTAAAAAATAATGATCGATTCTCATTTAATAGTCGAGGAATAACCATTCTACATTGAATTTTGACGTTTCGGTTATTATTGGTAACCATTGCTGAAGACATGGAGGAATCGAGTTAAAATCAAAAATAGTGATCGATTCTCATCTAATACTTGAGGAATAACAATTCTACATTAGGTTTTTGACGCTTCGATTATTATTGGTAACCATTGCTGAAGACATGGAGGAAACGGCTTAAAATCAAAAATATCGATCGATTCTTATCTAATACTAGCGGAATAACCTTATTGCATTCCATTTTTGATGTTTTGACTATTAATGGCAACCTCTACTGATAACGTGGAAGAATCGACTTAAAATCAAAAAGACTAAATTCATTTATGGTAAACAACTCAAGCTTGTACTTAATTAGGATTTTAAATTTCATCAAAATTGGTTAAGTCATTTTCAAGATGTTTAGAAAAAACTAAAAAAGTACTGAAATAAAGTACTAATGTTTGTGGACCGATATGTACCAAAAACTAATCAGCGCTTCATTTTGTTAAACTAATGGTAGGTTTTCAATTTCATTTCAATCGGTGCAAAGGTGTGGAAAAAATCGTGGACGAAAAAAACGATAACATCCATCCATCCATCCATCCCCACGCACTTCCAAAAAAATGGCACTTTTTGGCCTCTCGACGAGATCCCTGGTAATTTTTGGCAAAATCGTCACGTGCTAAAATTCAACCTAATTGAATACTACAATTTGTGACCTTAATTGAGTCCATGGGTTCCGTAGTCTTTACCTGAGGACCCTTTGAAGTCCCGCTTGGCGCGAGAGCGATTACAATACTTTACCCATGCTTCGCATTGGATAAAGTAAAAATCACCCAAATCGGTTGACAATTGGCGAAGATATCAGGTAACATAGACAAAAAAAAAAATCGGTCGAATTGAGAACCTCCTCCTTTTTTGAAGTCGGTTAAAAATGGGAAGTCCGATCTCAAAACATTTTAGTAGGTAATATACATTCTAGTATTGTAATCTTACAACATATTTTTTAGTAATACGTATCTATTTAATACAAGAAAAAAGTAAAGTTACAATTTATTTTTGTATTTTTACAATGAGTTACTTAATGTGATTTTACCAATATAATATAGTATTTTTTTACTATTCGCAATCTTGTAAATTTTCTATCTATTTGTATTGTAAACATATAGTAAATTTACAATTTTTTTGTTCAGTGTATGATTGATAGTTCAATATTCATGTATGTTTATTTTTAAATAAATAATCATTTTCAGCAAACTTTCCATTAAAAAGTCCTTCATTTATTTACTCATTAAAAAGTAAACTTTTTTTAAATATAATTCCAATTCAATTAATTGTACATTTTATATGAAAATTTTCTAAAAAATTTTTTTAATCATATTAAAAAACCCATTAACAAAATATGAGAAAATAATTTTAGAAATCTGTCAATCTTAATGATATTGTTCATTCAAGTATACACATACCTATATGATATTATAATGGGAATATGAAATTATATTTTAAACTTATAATTAATATTAACTTTGATATATTATGTACCTTGGCATAAAATTCGAAAATATTTTTATACATAGAGAATAAATCATAACAACACTTCAGCTACGCTTAAAGAGGCATTGTACGTAATATAAAATTCGATAATCAAATCAGTAAATAAAGAAAAGATTTCTTAGCCAGCAGGATCAGTCAGAATTCAAAAGGGATGGAATCCAAAAGAACAATATCTAAGCATACGTTTATATTGATTGATTGATTGATTTTTTATTTTTACATTGAGAATGGTATTCTCCTGGAGCATAAAAGAAAATAACATATCTGCTCTCAATAAAAGTAAAAGAGATTAATTACTACATATGTATCTATATATACAAAGTAATAATACAAAATAAACATAAAATAAAAATTAGAAAGTTTATAATGGGAAATAAGGACAAGTTATTATGTGTGACTTTTTTATTTATCAACCAACGTTTCGTGCCGACTTCTTCAGGGCTTCAAATAGTCATGTCACATATTCGTCTAAATTTGTTTTATCTTCGTTACCATTGAAGACCATCAAAAACATAAATTTCAAAAAATATTTGGCATATTCACATAAACAATTCTTCCTTCTTTTCTTTATATTAACAATTACATTAGATAAAACAGAAATAACATAAAGAGAATGAGGCAACACTGTTTTCATCCCGTTTCCCCGTTTCTGCCCTTTCCCTGTACTACAGATACTATCACGGTGTCTGTTCAGTCGAGCTAAAATCAATTATCACTTATATATAAAGCCCTCTTTACGAGAAACACGCGGTTTTCGAACGCTCAGCACCCCTTCGCTGTGATATGATAAAAGTCGAACAAGCGCTTTCGCCAACTCTTTTATCCCTATGACCTCCAGAGACTGGAATTCGCTCCCTGCCACCATCTTTCCAGCGACTTATAATCTTCAGCTATTTAAGACCCGTATCCACAGATACCTTCGACCCCCGCCCAGCTCATAAAATTATTTCTTCTTCTTTTCACGATGGAGGGGCCAACCCAGGGCTTTAGGGTTTGCACCTTTTTGGTGTAACTCCTTCTCTCATCATTTTCATAAAAAAAAAACAGAATAGAATCCTTTTTCTTATCAATCTTTACATAGAGAAATTTCAAATTTAAATAAAATAAAAACATCAACAACAAAATCAAAATTTAAATTACTTACACTTCCACAAAGCAAAATATTTAGTGGGAATTTTTTTTTTTTATTAAAAGAAATAGGTACTTCAAGAAATTAAAAAAGAACATAATTGTTGATTAAGATAGTTGTTTCGCGACAATACAAGCAAAATGTTAATGCCAGAATATATAGTACAGACAATAAGGATTCATAATTTATAAGCCCAAAACTTTTTGCTGTTTATGTACCACTACTAGCCAATCTAGAGGTCGTTTGACAAATCTGGCAACACTGTCCGAGCTTATATATATTTTATCATAGAAATGTCAGATAAAGTACATTATAAAGAAAGATTTATAAAACAAAAAGTTAAGAGATTGAAAGTTGTTGCGACAATGGCTGAAGCGAAAAAACGTCAAAAAAAGTACTAAAGTTAACGCACTTTTTAGATTAAATAAATGCCTTGTTGCCAGCTTGTTTTTAGTGTGAATTTTACATTATACATTTTTCATTAAATATTCATTATTATCTCAGAAACTGTGTTGTAACTATGAATTAAAATTTTCTTAAAAAATGTATTAGTTATTCTTTAATGTTAGTTTAGTTTTTTATAACAATGGTAAGAATAGTTTCTTAATTATAATTAAAAATGTATGTAAACTTTCGGATATCCAGTATAGTGCAATGTATAAGAGTCTGAAAAACTCTATCTTTGGAATTTAATATCTCCGGAAATATATTGTTCATAAATTTCGTTTTGCCACCAATCGATGCAGAAGTATTTAAATAATAATCTCTCTAAATTTCAAAAAAATCCTAAGAAACCCATATTGTGAAACAACTATCTTAAACATATGAAATATATTTAAGTGCTCAATAACAAATTGAAATACTTGGCTTTAAAAGCGCCAAGCGATTTTACAATTGCAGGAATTGTATTGCAGAGCTTGGAGGTATACACTGAGAATAATGACCTGCCCTAGGATGATGTCCTATGAATGAAAATTTGAAGGTCCAAGCTACACGTCCGCAAAGCTCTGGAACTTTAAAGATTTTTTAAATAATAATTTTTTGTATATATAAGTATTCAGGGGATTTGTTTTTAAAAAGATTAAAAAGAAGGGTTCCAAGAATATAATCTCTCTTTTTAAGAAGCTTTAATCAACCCAATTAATTGTAATATGGTGTTATGTCTTCGTCAATAGGGATATCGTAAATGAATCTAATACAGCTGTTCAGTAGCCTCTCAAGTTTAGTATTCAAATCCTGATTCAAACCATTATATACAAGACAACAGTAGTCAATTTGAGGAGCAATCAATAAATTCACCAGAAGTTTGCTGATGAATTTAGGAAGACAATCCTTAGATTTTTTGAATTAATAAAGAGATTTAAATACTCTACATCGGAATAACAACCAGAACAATAATGTTTTTTATAAATCCTTAAAACACATTTATTCTCAGACGTTTCGCCTACAATCGAAGCTTCCTCAGGCTTTAAACTAGACAATGAGTATCGTAGTCAAATTATAATACAAGCTTCATTGCCCCATTCATATCAATTTACAAACATTTATTTTATATATTTATATAATATAAAGGTTGAACAAATATGTACTTTTCGTGATTGATTAAGATGATTTGTAAGTTAAATTATAACAATATGAATGCAAGGTTTCTATTGTAGTTTGAGTACAATACTATTATTGTCTAGTTCAGTGTTTTTCAACATTTTTCATGACGCGACTCCCTTAGTATAAAAAAAATTTCGCGAACCCTTACCCCCCGCTGTTTGTAACCTGTATTTTATCGATAATAAGTAAAAATATATTTTTATAGGCGGGTTTCACAAATAAAACAAATATATGTTTTGAGTTTTTATCTCGATATGTATTTTATTATGTTACAAATATCAAATCCGTACATTTTTATTAATTTTTACAATTAGGTATCAGCTAAATACAGAATTAAGTACCTATAATAGAAATCCATGGAAAAGCGATACGACAATAGTAGATTAATAATAATTTGTGTTAACCTACAAATATCTTTTAATTGACATTTTCTTAATAAAAATATATTTTTAAACTTTATTTTTTATTTTTTACTGAGGCTTCAAGACCCTCTTATAGCTTTCGCGACCTACACGTTGAAATACACTGGTCTAGCTTATAGCCTGAGGGGCCTCGATTTGAGGCGAAACGTCGCAGAATATAAGTTTATAAAAAAAATTTGTTCCCAATTCACAAGAATCAATACATATTTCTATTTACATCATTGAACATCATACAATAAGCAAATGACTGATTGAAATAGATGTTTTTTCTTTCCAAATTGAATATGATAGATATCAAGTTGCCGATAGTAATAGATTTAAATTTTCTTAGAAAATCATAAGAGAGTGTCATCTATTACATCCGATGGATTATTTTTAATTATATGTGACGACAGATGGGTTGTTTTTCACCCCCTCGGGAATCGAACCCGAGTGCCAGTAACAGCAATCCGGGCCATTTGGCTACCGCCTGTGAGGTGCGATTCCCGAGGGGGCGAAAAACAACCCTTCTGAGATATAATTAAAAATAATCCATTCCATCAGATCTAAAAGATGATACTCTCTTATGATTTTCTAAGAAAATTTACATCTATTACTATTGGCAACTTGAAATCTCTCATCTTCAAATTGGAAAGTCATTCCATTGGCCTTCGAATTTTGAATCTCTTCAAAATTCGAAGCACTCAACCACCTTTATTTAAACTATATGGCATGGCTATGTGCTTAAATTTAGAATCACTAGATCGCGAAATTTTACAAATGAAGATAACAATCTTTGAGTAAAATATTTAAGAGCGTTTACATATTATGTCAGAGGGGTTGGCACCTCATAGCGTAGCCAAATGGCCCGGATTGCTGTTACTGGCTCTCGGGTTCGATTCCTGAGGGGTGAAAAACAACCCTTCTGACATATAATTAAAAATAATTCATTCCATCGGATCTAATAGATGACACTTTCTTATGATTTTCTAAGATGGTTTTTCTCAAAGTTTCAAACAAAAATAACTCAGATAGCACTAAGATAATATTCTTAAAGATAAATTGGCAATTTTGCTGGTGTACTAGAGAACTTAGAGGAGCCTTGAATTTCTGTCTATTCTACACCTATTAGGTGTACTTCTAGAGCGCTAGAAGATGCTCTTCTAGCCGGAGTAAGGGGGCTTATATCAAATTTGAACTTCACTCATTGAGTGCTTTCCATAAATGACCATAAAGCTTGGATTGGCTGACAATGCGAGTGGACGGTGTGGGAAATCTTGATGGGGTCAACTAAAATTTGTTATAATATTGTTTTGTCATCAGAAAAACAAATCTATGCAAAATATCAAGAATATAGAGTTACAGTTAAAATATCAAGAATATAGAGTTACAGTTAAAGTGGATAGAAAATTATTAATAATTAACATTTCTGTTAAATATTAAAAAATAATGATAATAAAAACGAAATGTAAAATTTTAAATTTTTCTATGATCTTAAAAAGGCCTTTAAAAGATAACTTGTAGAATAATCTTCAAGACCAAGAACTCTAGAACAGCGATTCTTAACATGGCGGCGGCGAAAATATTACAATTTTTTAAGTTTTTATTTCCTTACAAATAAAAAAAATAAAAAAATATGTTACTAGTTTTTATAAGTGATAGATTGTAAGTGATAGATGAATTTAATGACATCTCAATATTCTTAAACATGGTTAAACTAAATGAAAACGTTGAGCTCATAGATAAATTTGACCCAAACGAACAGACAGACAAAATTACAAGTTGAATAAAACAGTGTAAATATTTTTTATAAGTCTAGCTTTACAATTTTTATACTATAGCAAATCTACTTTCATTTGCAAATATACCTATTTTTCAAGAAATATGTTATTACTGACAATCTGATAAAGCATTTTTTTGTTCATTGAAAAACGTTAAAAAATAAGCTGACGTGTTCTGATGTGGCCATCCACTTGACTTTACCATACAACCTTGCCCCTCACTTATATTTAATAAAATTATTTATAATCATGTAGGGGAGGGGTTAGTTTTTGCATTTTTAGACCTCTGGGGTCCCACTGATTATGCATACAAAATTTGGTTGAGTTTGGTACAAGGGCCTATATTTTGATTTTTTGACCCCCCCCCTCCATTTTGGGCGGTTAGTTTTTGCATTTTTAGACTTCTCGGGTGCAACTGATTATGTATACAAAATTTGGAATTTGGAGCCTATATTTTTAATTTTTAACCGCCTTCCACCCCGTTAATTTTGGGTCCATATGCACCAAAATCTAATCAGCTCTTAATCTCAATGGACCAAAACTACTTGTGAAATTTGGTTTCGATATTCACACTAGTTTTTGAGCTAGCTCGTCCACAAAAATTAGATAACGCACAGACTAACGGACGGACAGACAGACTAACAGACATTTTGACAAAACAATTATTATCTCGAAAAATATAATTTTTTCGATGTTTACATATTAGAGCTTTTTTTTAGAGCGAAATGCCATGGTTTCGCTCAATTTTTCTAATCAAAATAGTTTCAGCCGTTTTTGAGATATTTCGAAAAAAAGAAGGAAAAAAACCACTTTTTTCATGCACGATTACAATACTTGACCATAGTAATATAGGTACATAATATAAAAAGGTTATGTTAAGTTCTGGTTTTTGATTTATTTATGAATTATTGTTACATTTGAGTTTTTTGTACGAGTAATTACGAATATGTTACCTAATTATGCGGCGGGGGGGGGGGGAGTACTGGCCGAGAAAATATTTTAGGATTTTAAGGGGGCCGCGAATATACTTTCGGATTTTAAGGGGTAGCGACTACTAAAAGGTTAAGAACCACTGCCCTATAAGACACATTCAGAAGTGAGAGGTTAGATAATTAGATCGCAAGACCAGAAAAGAGCTGAATATGACATTTTCAAGAACGACCGTCCCATCTGGGACATAATTTGAGAAAAATTTGAAATATTTTGATTGAATCCAAAGGCGGGCATCGCATAAACCGAGTAAAATGAGCCTTTTTATTATTTCACTATCGAATAAACGTTATTACTTCCTTATTATTTTTCGATTACAAAGAAAAAAATAGTTAATTTTTTATTGAAAGAGTTTAAGAGGCTTAATATACCTCTCAACTCATCGTTTACTAAGCCATATGACTTAATATTAAATATTTTTTTAAAGTATTTTCCCTCTCTTTCCCACTAATGACGGCTCATATTGGCGCATTGTAACATCCTCTTGAACAGGGGATCTCTTGATAATAGATCACAGACTGTTCAAGGTTAATTTCTTTTAAATGAGTTGTCAATAAAGGAACAATACACCCATAGTGTAGAATGCCTTTTAAAATGTTTATTAGATACATTAAATTAAAGAGCGAGAGATCGCCATCTTCAAAAAAGATTGTCAGTCTTGAAAGAATGAAAGAGTTTGGAATTCGTTTCTTTTTTTGCGCTGGGTGAATGAAGCATACCAGCACTCAATGACACTCAGACATGCCAGAGGTAAAAATAAGCTCTCCAATACACTTAGCCATTTCCCTATCAAGTCATTCAACTTTCAATCAATCATTGCAACAAAAAAAATTATAAAAGATTAGAAGAAAATAATAGCGATATGGTTATTTAAGATGTGTTCTAAGATGAGTATCATTGCAGAAAGTCATTCTTGTTGTATTTATTCCCTTTTCGATGATACTTTTCATTCAGATCTCGAAGAATACAGCCCTCAATTCTTCTATTCAGCATTGCGCTCCTTTACTGAAATAAAAGAATGAAGAAATTATTAATTTATACTGTTTCACTGATCGTAGCTATAATTAAATTATTGAGATGGAATCGTAGGAAGTGGGACGAAAAAAAATAAATTAAAAACAGAGTTTTCTCATTCAATATGCCGGACGTTTCGTCATTTTATTTATGACTTCTTCAGTGGCTTATTGTACAACTCAATTTTCCGATGTCATTGAAACTATGAGAAAAACATTAGTAAATTCTTTCTTTTTAAAACAATACATCGAAAGCTCACAACAGAAGATAATGGTATGACAATGTTAAAATAAATGAATTTTGGATAGCTGGTTTATAAGTTAATTAATAGAACAAAGGACAGTGATAATTGTCTTGATTAATTTTATTAAATTTTAGTGAATTTGAACTTTATCTTCTGTTGTGAGCTATTTTTTAGCGTTTCGTCCACTTTGCCGACTTCTTCAGGGCTTTACTTTACTGTCATTCTTTTCTTTTTTCTCCTTTACTTCTAAACCAACGTTTTGGAGGATTCTTCGCTCCTTCTTCAGGGATCCAAGGGTCAAAAATGAAACAAACAAGATGCTTCCTTCTTCTCTTCTACAGCAGTGTTTGGAATTTTTCCTTCCTTAGCAGAAGCATTAAAATATAATTTTTTTTTAAATTGCACCCAGAGTTGCCCACATTTGGGGCAATCGCACGGGTCAACCCGCCCCAAGTGCAATGGACAGATCTCGCCATGAGGCAACCACCTTCATGATCATGGTTTAGCCTTGCGCCAGGTAAGAATCATACTTCACAGGATCATTTCTGTAGTATATCTTCACCTATTCTTTTGCAAAATCGAATAGAAACAGGGAAAAAATTATATTTTAATGCTTCTGCTAAGGAAGGAAAAATGTCCAAACACTGCTGGAGGAGAGAAGAAGGAAGCATCTTGTTTGTTTCATTTTTGACCCTTTGAGACCCTGAAGAAGGAGCGAAGAATCCTCCGAAACTTGGTTTAAAAGGAAAGGAGAAAAGAAAAGAATGACAGTAAAATAAAGCCCTGAAGAAGTCAGCAAAGTCGACGAAACGTTGGCTGATAAATAAAAAAGTCACACATAAAAACTTGTCCTTATTTTCCTATTATAAATTTTCAAATTAGTAAAATAAATACTCCTTATTTGTAAATGTAATAATGGTTCCTTTCTTCAATACCCTTGGGCTTCCTTCCATTACTTCCAGTTATAAATAAAGATATAATTAATAATTTAGTGATTTAGCGTTTACTTTTAGATTTTAAAATTAAATTAATTAGGTATTTATATAATCGAACGTGAAACAATAAATTTAAAAACTTGAGAAAGTCTCAATAAAGAGACGAAACGTCGCTTTCAAATTAATTGTTGTCCTAGTCCCTAATAACTCTCATGTAAGATTTACAAAATGATGAACCAAAAATCATATAAGTAATAAAAAATGTATACATTTTTGTTTTTAAACCTAAACCAGTTCCTGATATCGGAAAAAAACAAAAAAAGATTGCAATTCAATTTTTCCACAAAATAATTATTATCGGGATTGACTCTTTTCATTCCATTCTCTGCGTTTTATTTGTTTCTTTATTAGTCTTATCTCGTTTTCTATTAATAAACCCGAAAGAGAGAGGCATTTTGACTTTTATCTCTCCGATTCGATCTCATTGCAAATCTTCCTCCCTTTGATTTAGGAGTGAAATAATGGCTTAAGTAAAAGGAATAATTAATTCTTCTTGAAAGTTAAATCGCAGGCCGAATGCGTCTTAATGACCCGACTTCCGGTATTTTAAGACCCGGTTTTCGGTCTCTAATTATAATAATTTAATTTGGAGTTGTTGTTGTTGTTGTAGCTGTTATTAAGCTCCGCCTAAAGGTGTATGTTATTAGAAAAATGCTCTGCTCGAAAGCGCGAAGACGATTTCATTCACCTGGAAATTGCCTTTCATGTTGGATACAATTGCATTTTTCACTATTCTTTAATTTTCCACACAGAGGAAGACGAAAATTGAGGTAATTTTCAGAGAAATTATTCATAGGAGAGCGAATAGAGAGATTATGAAATAGAAACTTGCTTACGCGCTCTAATCAAATAGAAAAAGATTTTTTAATTTTATTTTTAATTTCATCTCTAAAATGGAAAGATGAATCCAATAATTGGGGAATATTTATTAATAAGAACATAAAAAATATGTTTAGAAATATTAAGAAACTTTATATCAATCTGTACTCAGACTATATACAACTAGAGCAGTGGTTCTTAATCTATGGGTCGCGACCCAAAATTGGGTCGCAAAGCATATTCTTTGGGTCTCGCAGAGTCGTTAATCAAATATTTTACTTATTATTATAAGTTTAAAAATATATTTTGATTTATTCAATACTATAAAAAAATGAAAATATGAAAAACACGCTATTTTTCATTAAAGTACTTGTTTCGCGACAGTACTAGCAAAAAGTTAATGCTAGAGTATATAGAACAGACAATAGGGATTCATAATTCATAAGCCCAAAACTTTTTGCTGTTTATGTACCACTTCTAGCCAATCCCGTGCTCGTTTGACAAATCTGGCAACACTGTCCGAGTTTGTATATATTTTATCATAGAAATTTCAGATAAAGTACATTATAAAGGGAGATTTATAAAACAAAAAGTTCTTATTAAGCGATTGAAGCGAAAAAACGTCAAAAAAGTACTGAAGTTAACCCACATTTTAGGTTAATATTGTAAATGCGTTGTTGCCAGTTTGTTTTTAGTGTAAATTTTTAATTATTTTTTAATTATTATCTCAGAAACTGTGTTGTAACTATGAATTAAAATTTTCTTAAAAAATTTATTAGTTATTGTTTAATGTTGGATTAGTTTTTTATAACAATGGTAAGAAGAGTTTCTTCATTAAATTTTTTTTGACGTGGGGGGGGGGTTACGACATGAACATATTTCTCAAATTTGGGTCGCAGCTTAAAAAGGTTAAGCACTACTGAACTAGAGAACTAGACACAGTGGAATCAAGTTAAATAAAAGCATATAAAAATTAAATAAATTTAATATTTTTCAAATTTTCAAGATTAAAAGAGACTTGGCCCTATATAAATTAAGACAGAGACTAAGCCCTCATAAAATTTACAAAAAAAATGACAATATCTATTATAACTAAAATTTTAAATTTTCATATGACTATTAATTGAAAACAAAATGTTATTGTCTAAAAATGGTACATTTGCCTAGGAAAATATTGTTTAAATTAATATAAATTAGTATTAAAAAGCTTAAAGCCTTAAATGATTATATGCTTACGACATATATTTATATCTACCCTGTCTTGATCTTAAAAAAATTTGAAAATGTGAAATGTATTTGATTTTTGAAAATTATTTTAATGAAACTCAACTAAATCTGGAGAATAATTTAAAAAAATTGAATATATTTAAAAATTTTTGAAATCATCTGGCTGAATATTCTGATTCTCTTATTGAACGTAGAAATTGATCCGGAATGGAAAAAACTTCTCATTTGAAGGTTTGTTAATAAACATCTAGATTAGACTCAGTAATAAAGAAACAAATAAAACAGAGGCAAATAAATGAAAGAAGTCAATATTTGTTTTATGGAAGAATTGAATTGCAAAATTTTTATTAGTATTATTTTTTTTTTACTTTCCAATAACTAGAAACTGGTATATTGAGAAAGTGTTGTAATAAACATGTAAGTAATTGATAATAACTCTGCTCGGTAAAAATCAAATAAGAAATTTTATCAGAAAATCTAAGAATTAATCATAGTAGTTTTTTAAGCAAATTCTCATGGCTTTTTCCGATTTTTTTTAGAGTTGAGCATTTTGATTTATTTTCTGCCAAAACTCGGTAAAAGGCAATTTTGAACCAAAAGCGTTATGGAACAGCAATAATTGTAATCAAAATACTTTATCTTTTTCTACGACATAGGTATATAATAGCTTCATCTTTGATTTCCAATTTTGCGCTTGGATTTAGCTCATTTAGGACTCGATTAAAGGTAAAAATCTTAAACTACATTTTTTAAATGATAGTAAGGAGGTTCTTTTGCGACAATCCACACAAAAAGTTTTAAGCCTCGTAACCACTCTATAAATATGAACGGTGGTAAAATTTTAGGTTATGTTTTTTAAAGTGACTGTACTTTTTACACTATATATATCTCTTTATGAATGGATCGTTTCCAAGCCATTGATATTATATCCCCTCCACTAAAAATAATCGCCCAAATATGTTTTTTTTTATTTTTTATCAAAACGACGTGGTGAATAATTTCAATTTTTTTTAAGTTACTCCGAATATATTATTCTAACAAATATCAGTTTTTCATCAAGATGGTAAAAGTCCTTAAATAAAATAATGATCATTTTCACCACCCTTTCCCAATCTACCATATGTAAAAAATTTCATTTTTAATTGCAATTATTTCATGTTTGGTGTGGTAAATCGTTTTCAAATTTAACAGTGTGTTTATTATGCTTTTAATGACTTATATTCTAAGTTTCGAAGACTTCTTGAATTTTTGCATTTGTGTGTGAAAGAACTACCTTAAATAACAGAGATAAAAAAATTGAGTTTTTGATTTTTAGCTAATAAATCTAATTGAGCGAAAAACAAGTGGAAAGTTGAAATCAAGAAAGGCGCTTTTTTTTATTAGGGAAACAAAATATTTTTTGTTCCATGTCTATGGCGCCTCAAAAATAGGTCAAAATAGCCTTTTTTGGGGTTTTGACCAAAAATATCTCAAAATCCTTAACTGTTGTAAAAAATTGAAAAAAGTCTTGTGAATCAGTGTATAAAATTCTACTAAGATCCATTTTTAGGTTTACTCGTTAAAATTTTGACTTTATTTTGCTTATTCAATGTTTAGCTATGTCTCAAAGGTAGAAAAAATAATTTTAAAAACATATTCATTTCTAAATGATGGACTATTAAAAGTGTAAAGGATTATATAAATAAATAAGAGTAGAGTCAGGATATTATCAATCGCCACTTTAATTAAAGCTTCCTCAGGCTCTTTATCTTATACTATACACTTCCTTAAAGATAAATGACCTTGTCAATATATGCTCAAATGAATAGATTGGAATGTATTTGCGGAAGACGACATGATCCAATTTTTGTTAAATTGTAAAGCAGTTAATGACAAGGCTAAATATCTATAACGAAGTGAATAGTTGAAAATTAAGAGTTTGAGGAAGTTTTAATTAAAGGCAAAACGTCACGTTGGTTAAACTGCAGTTTCTACATTTATGGTATTTATTTAAATGATCCTTTACCAATTTTAAAAGTCATTAATCATTTAATAAAATTATAGATATGAATCAAGAAAAATTACAGCTTCTATATGTTATGTATCTGAATTACGATAACCAGGATAAAACATGAGAATAGAAGTTCGTAGTTCCTTCTGATGCCTCAACGTTTGAATTTTCTTAGAAAAAAAACTGATTAGACTTGGGAAATTCAAGTTTCAGAGGTTTAAAATGAAAATGTAAAGAATTAGAAAAGATCGATATGTTATAATATGGGAAGCTCCTGAACAATTTCATCGATTGAGCTAAAATTTGGCATGTAAGTTTGTATTAACAATCTACATCTTTGCACAAAGTCTTAATTCAAAGCCCCGATAAAAAAATTTACAATCCCCAAAATTGCAGAAAGTGTGGTCTCTAGAAAATGTTTGCTTTTTTCTCCAATTCGAAATATGAATTTTCTTTTAATTATCATATAAGTAGTGAATTTCAAACGAATGGATTTCCGTGAGTAAAAAATCTCAATTCAAACCCCCGGTAAAAAAAATTTACAAATCACCGAAATTGCAGAAAGTGTGGTCTCTAGAAAATGTTTGCTTTTTTCTCCAATTCGAAATATGAATTTTCTTTTAATTATCATATAAGTAGTGAATTTCAAACGAATGGATTTCCGTGAGTAAAAATCTCAATTCAAACCCCCGGTAAAAAAAATTTACAAATCACCGAAATTGCAGAAAGTGTGGTCTCTAGAAAATGTTTGCTTTTTTCTCCAATTCGAAATATGAATTTTCTTTTAATTATCATATAAGTAGTGAATTTCAAACGAATGGATTTCCGTGAGTAAAAAATCTCAATTCAAACCCCCGGTAAAAAAAATTTACAAATCACCGAAATTGCAGAAAGTGTGGTCTCTAGAAAATGTTTGCTTTTTTCTCCAATTCGAAATATGATTTTTTTTTAAATTATTAAATAACGAATGGATTTTCGTGACTAAAAAATTCATAATAATTTATGTATAAATAATTAAGGTATGTTGGGTAATTATAACTGTACCTATAATGGAGAAAATTATAACAAATAAACATACTTATTGAGCCCCTATACATTTCGAATTAAGGTTTCTGTCCTTGAATTCCTCCCCACTAGCTTGTAAAATTTCTATAATTCGCACACTATAGGAATTATATTAAAATTATATAGATCTGATGTTTGAACCTGGAGAATTTTAAATTCATGTAATTTCATTTAAATGTGGATTATGTAGATCAGGGATGGATGGCCAAGAGGTTGACTGGTCGACCTTGAAGTCATCTACAGTCGCCTGCAGGGGAACTAGTATTTTTTTTATTTTACTTGTCATTTACCTACTTTTCTTTAATTGAGTTAGTTAAGATTAGGCTTGTGTGATATTTAAGCAGTTGTACTGATACTAAAAATAATTTTATGTAAATATAAATTAAATTTTAATTCATCTCATGAGAGTTTCTTAATGTAGTTGTTTCGCGACAATACTAGCAAAAACGTAATGCTAGAGTATATAGAACAGACAATAAGGATTCATAATTCATAAGCCCAAAACTTTTTGCTGTTTATGTACCACTACTAGCCAATTCGGTGATCGTTTGACAAATCTGGCAACACTGTCCGAGCTTGTATATATTTTATCATAGAA
Organism: Forficula auricularia; assembly: GCA_024734495.1. Lineage (NCBI taxonomy): Eukaryota > Metazoa > Arthropoda > Insecta > Dermaptera > Forficulidae > Forficula > Forficula auricularia. The sequence goes on along the minus strand of JALMQS010000073.1, from coordinate 5,022,113 downwards.
ATTTCAGATAAAGTACATTATAAAGGGAGATTTATAAAACAAAAAGTTCTTAATAAGCGATTGAAAGTTGTTGCGGCAATGGCTGAAGCAAAAAAAACGTCAAAAAAATTACTAAAGTTAACCCACATTTTAGGTTAAATAAATGCGTTGTTGCCAGCTTGTTTTTAGTGTAAATTTTTCATTATACATTTTTCAATATTTATTCATTATTATGTCAGAAACTGTTTTGTGACTATGAATTAAAATTTTCTTAAAAATGTATTAGTTATTGTTTAATGTTGGTTTAATTTTTTATAACAATGGTAAGAGTTTCTTAATTATAATTAAATATGTATGCAAACTTTCCGATATCCCGTATAGTGCAATGTATAAGTCTGAAAAACTCTATCTTTGGAATTTAATATTGTTTATAAATTTCGTTTTGCCACCAATCGATGCAGAAGTATTTAAATAATAATCTGTCTAAATTTCAAAAAAATCCTAAGAAACCCCATATGGTGAAACAACTATAAATAAAATCATTTTGTGAAGCACTTGAGGTTTAATCAGCAAAACTTTAGTGTTTTTCAAAATAAGGTACGCTTTCTGCAAAATTTCGGGAGATTTTTACAATGATGCATGATGCATTGAGGTTATTTAAATACGGTAGTAGTTTGATTTAAAGTTTATATCTTAAAGATATTAAGTAATATTTTTTTTATAAATAAGTAAATTAAGTGAAACACGAAGTAAGTTAACTCCTCAAATAAGATCGGAAACAAAACCACAAGACAAAATGGATGGTTGTTTGGTAAAAAATCTGAAATTTGACACAAAGAAGCAGCTACAACTCGGGTCAAATTTCAGCTCATTAGCTTTTCTTGTTCAACCAATAACCATTCGGGGTTTTTTGATTTTCTATTTGGAAGTTCTGAAAATAAAGAAAGACACTAATCTAATAAGTTTTTCGTAAGAATTGCCAAATGTTTTGATATTAAAACGAATTTCATACGAGCTTCTCTTCTCAAGTTATCCTAGTTATTAAATTTCAGATATTATTATGAGGGGGGGGGAATTATGTGTAGAAATTATTTTTCTTTTAATTTTTGCATTCTCTGGTATGGTAAATTTTAAGTTGAAAAATACTACTCCGATTACCCAGCGTGAATTCTATGAGATATACCCAAGGGGTGAACCCCTACCTAAAATCGTGTACACCTACTTCCACTTCCACTTTCATTTCCAAGTAGAAGACAATAGATTATCTAATGAATTCCAAAGTAATTCCATAGACGGTGTACACCTAATTCCAATCACGGTTCACCCCTCGGCGTACACCTAATCCCAATCGCGGTTCACCCCTCGAATATACCTATAGGTAATATAATAATTTAACTCTAATGTTATATTTACATGTTGAAAATTTTCTTTTTCCTTTATTTATTCTGTTTCTTGGGACTTAGAACTGTTTTTCGTCCATCAGTAGTCCGAGAGTTGGCTGAATTATTTTCCAAGTTATTTTCGGAAATCCATTTCATTTCAAGGATTCCATGTTCCACTATTATATTCCTTTATAAATCTGTAAAATAAATAATAATATGAATAATACATATCAAAAATTTGTATCCTATTTTATTTTTGAATTTTACATTTATAATTATGAGGAAAGGCTAAGAACGTTGGTCGAGTGGGTAGAGTTCTTGCCTACAAATCTCAAACTTAACCATGAAATGTAAATAAAACTAACAAAAAAAACTTATTGTAAATATAAATTAAGAAAATACTATATTATGTAAAAAAATGTACTGGAATCCATTTGATGGCCCTTTTCTCTTTCCAATTGAAAATAATTTAATTTAAATTGCTATACTTTTTTGGATTGTTGGAATGTATGCCTTGTAAAAATTCGTAGTTATCTTTATTTGGCTTAATAAACATCCTTTTAAAATTTAAAACTAGTTCTTGCCTACGAATCAGCTAGCCTGGATTCTAGCCTTACTCACGGCAGCAATTTGACCCAATCTATGTATCTGTATATATATTATTTATTTGTTTGAGACTATAGTTTCGAAGGCTTGGCCTTTAATTCTAGCTGGCTCTCGGCTAAGTAAAGATCATAAAAAATTTCAATATCCATGCGATACTGACCCCATGAAATATAATATTTATAATTAAAATGATGATGAAGGCCAAGCCTTCGAAACTATAGTCTCAAATAAATAAATAATATATATACAGATATATATTTTTGATATATGTGTGTATGTTTATTTGCATCAAGCATAGGACAACCTCTTTGTTTCTCTTTATGAATCAACAACTCTCCTACTCTCTGCAAAATAAAAACTTTTCAATTAAATTGTTTATAAAAAACAATCTGAAAACGTTTATTTGAAACCCAAACGTTTCAAAAATATATTGATAGTGTTAAAATAGCATTCGCTTAAATGATAAAAAATAAACTTGTTTTGTAATTACAAGATCCAGGGGAGGTAGAATGGAATCGAAATTGGGGGGAGAGATCAACACAAATTCGGTGGATTATCATTTTTTCATCAGGAATATTCAAGAATGCGAAATTTGGAGTCGATTACAAGATGTGACCCTAAATAAGAACTTATATAAAAGCTTGTTTAGAAAAAAAGATTAAAATAATTATAGATTTGGAAATTTATATCAAATCTTGATAGTGTAAAATTGACAACCGCTTAGAATTATAAATATAATCCACTCGTTTTGTGATAAAGCATCAGACTTGTAAATTAGAGGCTAAGGAATATTTATATACGCATAGATTTTGTAAAACACCATCCATCAATCAACTAACCCGATAATCAGAAATTATTTATTTTAGAGAGATATGATTTACTAGGCTTAAAAAAGAATAATTTAAGATATCAATTTACATTTCTCCAGGCAATGTTAGAATGTACTTTTATTTTCTAAAACTACTTACTTATAATAAATAAATTTAAAAATTATTCAAATAAACGTCCTATTATCTAATTAATTTTCGATCTGATTTAGTTAAAGTAATCAAATATAAATTGAATGAAATATTATTAAATAAGATAAAATCATTAAATAATTTATCAACGGCCTTGTTAAAGCTCTGGGAGTGGGGGGGTTTACCTATGATTAGTGAATTCGAGCAACATGGAACGTGGCATGTTCTTGGATGGTTCGCAAGTTCTAACTATCTCATTACCTAATCAAGGACAAATCAGCAGTAATTTCGGTGTTTAAATGGAAACCGGTGCTTTCGTTGATTGCACTGGTCAACAACATTTTAGTATTCTTTATAAAACCACCGAAATCTAATTAATTTTGTGGTGCTAATTACATATATAGCAATACAAATTGAATATATTACTTCATATATCAATTAAAAAGGTCTTAGTGAGTACAAATCAATCTTGAGTTGACCTTTCTCTTCAGACCCCGAATTTTCACATTATCCGAAAAGTAAGGGTCTATATTCTAATGCAATTTTTACACAGTTGCACATAAAAAATTGAGATTAAATTTTTAACCCATTCCTGATGAGAAAAAATATTCTAACAAAGTAATAAGAATTGATGTCTTCTCATTCAAACATTTTCATATTGTCAAAATACCTGAGCAATATTTGTCATTTGTCGATAGAACATGTTAATGAGTAAAATTTAAACATAGATTGACCTTACAATATTCCTTTGACCTAAGGGCTCTCCCATATTAATCCAATTGACACTAGATATAAATCCACGAAAATCTAATAAAAAAATATTGGGTTGGTGCATAATTGTTGCGGCTTTTTTTCGCGACTTTTTTTTCTTTAAAAATATGCGTTTTGTTCATTTTTTTCATAAAAATAATCTTCTCTTTTCAGTTAGTGAAAATGTGTATCGAAAATCATATTTCAGTGTCTGTCATCCGATTGGCCACTCCAGTTACACCATTTACCATCTACCCTTTGTTAGTTGTAGAAGCATTTACTTTGCGACATACAACCGGCCCTTAGAGTGTAAACCTGCTAACTCACAACAATGAAATTTTACAGGGCAGAGAAAAAACAAACAAAATTTAATATTGTTGTTATGGAAAGAAACTATTTTTCACATTTTTTTTCTACAACTTACGATCGTAACTTTAAGTAGCAGTTACTTGGATGATGCTGCATCTCTTTTTCTTTCGAACGGAATTAATATGTTATATATGATAAAAAGTGGAGTTAGCAGGTTTATACTCTAAGCCGACGAAATGTTGGAATGCAGCACAGTTAATTCGCGATCTTAACCAACTTTTTGGCGAAATAACAATCAGCAAAAGATGGCACACACCATATTGTCTTCTTGCAGTGGACATCTTTCGGTATTCCTTTGGGTGGAACACCTGGTGAAACAGAAACCTTCTTTCTTTTGACGTTTTTGAAGAGAAGCCACGCTTCATCCTCAGTGACGAGATTCTTCAGGAACGAAGTTTGCTCGTTTTGCTGCAGCAAATTGGTGAAAATTAGGACACGTTCGGATTTGTTGTAGTCGGGGACCCATCCAGCCAATTTTCATATTTTTCTGAGCTTTTTGAGACGACGAACGATCGTAGAATGGTCCATTTTGAAGTCTTCGGCCAACATTGTGTTAGTGAAGCTTTCGTCCTCTTCCACGGCAGCCAAAAGTGGTTGGTCGTCGAAATTTGATGGTCGACCTCTTCCCTCTTCATTTGTGAGGTTTGTATCGTCTGATTTGAACTTCTTGAACCATTTTTCAACTTTACTTTTGCTGATAGTTTCTTCGCCAAAAAGTTCGTTGAGACCTCGAAATGACTCTGCTGCATTTCAACCTTTCTCGAAGTAATAGAGCATAATATGGATATGATTTTCGATAAGCATTTTCATTAACTGAAAAGAGAATAATATTTTTATGAAAAAAATCAAACAAAACGCTAATTTAAAAAAAAGTCACGAAAAAAAGCCACAATAATTAGGTATACATCAACCGAAAATATATCTACCATATATAACGAAGAGTGTTTTATTTGTTTGTATGTCACATATCCAAAACTAAAGTTTTATTCTGATCGTGAGGAAATTTAGAACACTAACATTTCAAAACAAGAGGAAAATTGTTATTTACATTTCATTTAAAAAAAATAGCCCATTTCCACCTCTTACGCAAAAAGTTTTATTCCGATTGTGATAAATTTTGAACAATTAAAAACAAAATGGAAATTGTGTATTATTTCCATTTTTTTTTTTTTTTAATTTATTTAATGTCACCGGGAACAAAGCCCATTTAGACAGCACATAAGTAGAGTGTTAGTAGGGTTAGTGAGGGAGCCGAGTTTTCAGCCGGTAGAAATTTTTATTTGCCAGCCAGGATCGAACCCCGGACCTCCACTCCAACATCGTCATAATCGATCGATGCCGAAGCGAGTCCATTGCGTTAGCTGATTATTTCCATTTCATTTTGAAAAAAAATATACCCACCACACTTTTCCATTCACATTAGTAAAATGTCACGCGTAGCTTTAAGGATTTGGGGCAAAAAATCTAATTCATAGTCTTTTGTCATATTTGAACCAAATTAATGTGTTCAGTTATTCTTAAAGACGCTCGTAATCTATTATCAAAATCAATTATTAAAAATAAGTTAGGAGGAGGGAGGGGGCAGAAATTATGATTTAAGGCCTTTTATGAGACACATCTAGCAGAGCGCAGTCAGGGCTGAGGTATCTCCGGGACGAAGTTATATATTAAATATAAAATTGAACAGGTGGTTTTTCCTGAAACTAGCTCAGAACTCCCAGATCAAAAATGCAGAGAATATCTTTTTTGAATTGTTTTATTGATATTTTAAGGCTTTGTTATGATAAAGGAATAAATTATCAGGAGTTAATTAATCAGTTTAATTATCTTAAAACACACTAATAGTTCATTACATATTTATGATATTTGTTAATAAGTTTGAATTAGTTTCCAGAGACGGACTGGTAAATTAGTATTACAGAATTTGGATGTAGCAGTCCAGATTCAAATAAGAGAAATTATATCCAACAAGATGTCATTTATTAGAAAAACTTTTTTCTCTCTTTATTGGCTTTTGAAAATAATAAAGAGAGAAAAAGCTTTTCTAATAAATGACATCTTGTTGGATATAATTTCTCTTATTTGAATCTGGACTGCCTCATCCAAATCCTGTAAAATATTTGTTAAAATTAAGAAATTAAGAAATTGGAATTTAACAAGTTATTTAAATGAATGAAAAAATGAATTTTGAATACTTTATTATATGTAGGTATTTAAATTTATTAGTAGGACAACATTAAGCCTAGCTGGGTACGATACTTCACATTTCCCACGTACATCTGCAAAAATTACAGAAAGTGTAGATACAGTTTGAAAAAGTTTTCATTTTTTTCTTTAATTAATAACTTCAAAATCAAACTATGTATGCTGGTTCGAGACTGAGTCTCGGCAGATATTTGCAGTCGCCTCCTCTTGGAAAGCAATGGCAACCTACCAAGAGTATAATTGTCTAGTAAACCTCTCCAAACTAGCCGTTCGGAACCGGCGTTAAAAAGTAGGTCCCGTATATCTGTGTAAAACAACTAAACACACTCAGCACAGGTATATGTGGAGAGGAGCCGACTCCCGTTTCGGGCATGGCACTCTAAGAAGAAATCAAACTAATCAATCAGAAACAGTACATATTATTTCTTTCATCTTTATTTTATAGTATATTGTATTTTTTAGATCATTTTAAAACATAAGCTTGTTTTTTGAATATATGTATTTTTCGAGGAATATTATTATACATTTAAGTAAATGATCATTTATTTTGATCTTATTCAAATAATTTTTTTCCTTTTTACGACCAATTTAGCCATCAAGTATGAAATTGACTCGCCTCTTGAAACTTTTTTCCTATATATAAATTTATTTATTTTATGAGTTGGTTGCTTGCTAGCTGGCGTCTTAAATAATTTTTTTCTCTCTCTTTATTTCTTGATCGCCATTCAGGTTTAAAAAAAATGTCACGAAAAAAAAGAAAGCGACGAAATTTGATGATAGGATTAAAATTTCGTTTCTTCATCATCCCCCGAGCGTCCCGGGTTTCCCAATGGGGATGTTACATTTTTTTTAATAGCTAGGTGACAAAATAACAACACAACATCGCCCCTAATTTACCTTCGCCTAATTCACTAGTATAATTAACGATCCAATTTGGAAACGAATATCGTCAGCGACAAGATCATAAAACTAGCTTCTATATCATTAAGAAATTCTTTATTTGCTACTGAAAATGACGTTTTGACGATAATAAAACTCACTTGTGTGTCTGCTTGTGACTTTTTTAATAGATATATCGGATAATAAATTGAAATTATATACAGTGTGTAGATAAGATAATTCGATTTGGAAATTTTAAACGTTGTTTTTTTTATTTCAAATTAGCATTAAATTGAAAACCTTTTCAAAACTCTGTACACTCTGGGTAAATTTTTGCAGAAAAGTTCTTGCTAGAAAGCAGAAACTTGAGTGAAATAATACTACCCCATTTAACGATTTGCTTTTTTCTCATTTTCTGCTTTTCTTATTTGGAAGTTCTGAAACAAGAGAGACTGAAATCTAATCAATTATTTGTAATCGAAATACAAATATTTTGCTCTGAAAGAATTTTAGTAAGAAAGTAGTGCAAAGTCTTGACGTTTTAATAATAAGTTTCCTGTATTTGATTCGATCGCGAATCGAATGCAGGGGATTTTTGTCAAATATTAAGTGAAAATAATATCCGAATTTATATATTTCTAACTTGAAATAATGAAGTTAAATAAATTTATAATTTTCCCATTAATATATCAAAGAATAATTGACATATTAACGAGAATTGTTTTAGATCGCGGTTTTTAATCAAGATATATATCACGAGACTACTGCTGGTTGAGGGTATTGGAGTCTGCTGAGTCCTAAGCCTCAAGCTTGAGTTGTTTACCAAAAAAGAATTTAGTCTTTTTGATTTTAAGTCGATTCTTCGACGTTTTCAGTAGAGGTTGCCATTAATAGTCAAAACATCAAAAATGGAATGCAATAAGGTTATTACTCTAGTATTAGATAAGAATCGATGGTTATTTTTGATTTTAAGCCGATTCCTCCATGTATTCAGCAATGGTTACCAATAATAATCGAAGCATCAAAAATCTAATGTAGAATTATTATTCCTCAAATAATAGATGAGAATCAATCGCTATTTTTGATTTTAAGTCGAGTCCTCCATGTCTTCAGCAATGGTTACCAATAAAAACCGAAACGTCAAAAATCCAATATAGAATGGTTATTCATCAAGTACTAAATGAGAATCAATCACTATTTTTGATTTTAACTCGATTCCTCTATGTCTTCAGCTATGGTTACCAATAAAAACCGAAACGTCAAAAATCCAATATAGAATCGTTATTCCTCAAGTACTAGATGAGAATCAATCGCTATTTTTGATTTTAAGTCGATTCCTCTATGTCTTCAGCAAAGGTAACGGATAAGAAAACAACGCAGTTGCTATGGTTACTTATAAAATTTCCTCCCAAATTTTTAGCATTTCACAGAGAGAAGCCTAACCATTCTTACTTAAGTTAGGTTGAATGAGCTATATTAAAACGTTCAAATGAATAAATTTTAAGGAATTTAAATAAAAATTAAAAAGTACTATATTACCCTAGAGTAAAGTACTTTAAAATATAATTTTACTAAAAACTTTATTTAACCTTTTTTGTGGTCCCCAGGGTACTTAATTAGGATATTAAATTTCATCAAAATTGGTTAAGATATTTAGAAAAAAACTAAAAAAGTACCGAAATAAAGTACTAATGTTTGTCGGCCGATATGTACCAAAAACTAATCAGCGCTTCATTTTGTTAAAAGAATGGTAGGTTTTCAATTTCATTTCAATCGGTGCACGGTGTGGAAAAAATCGTGAGCCAAAAAACGATAACATCCATACATCCATCCGCACGCACTAAATGAAAAAATCGCACTTTTTGGCCTCTCGACGAGATCCCATGTAATTTTTGGCAAAACCGTCACGTGCTAAAATTCAACCTAATTGAATACTACAATTTGTGACTTTAATTGAGTCCATGGGTGCCGTAGTCTTTACCTGAGGACCCTTGGAAGTCGCGCTTGCCGCGAGACCGATTACAATACTTTACCCATGCTTCGCATTGGATAAAGTAAAAATACGTTACTAGTTTTTATAAGTGATATGTAAGTGACAAATGAATTTAATGACATCTCAATATTCTTAAATATGGTTAAACTAAATGAAAACGTTGAGCGCATAGATAAATTTGACCCAAACAGACAGACCGACAGACAAAATTACAAGTTGAATAAAATCGTGTAAATATTTTTTATAAGTCTAGATTTACAATTTTTATACTATAGCAAATATACTTTCATTTGCAAATATACCTATTTTTCAAAAAAATATGTTATTACTGACAATCTGATAAAGGATTTTTTGTTCAGTGAAAAACGGTAAAAATTATACATATATAAATGTTATGTTAAGTTCTGCTTTTTGATTTATTTATGAATTATCGTTACATTTGAGTTTTTTTTGTACTAGTAATTAAGAGTATGTTACTTAATGGTAGGGGGGGGGGGGTACTGGCCGTGAAAATATTTTAGCATTTTAAGGGGGTCGCGACTAATAAAAGGTTAAGAATCACTGGTTTAAATAAAGGTGGTTGAGTATTTCGAATTTTGAAGAGATTCAAAATTTGAAGGGCAATGGGATGACTTTCCAAATTGAATATGAGAGATCTCTCATATAAAATAAGCCGGCCAAGTGCGAGTAGGACTCGAATACCGATGGACCAGAATCTAGTATATTAGCACCATTAAGAGGTGAAAGAGTGAACACAAAAATTAATTCAGTTAATATTCGTGCTTAGTGATTACGGATTGATATACAAGAAACCTTACTCTTAACAGGGGGCAAAAATCAGTTAAAAATATTTCACTTCGAGGTTCTCTCCGCCATTTTAAATTTTTATTTAAATAAATGAAAAAGGCTTAATTCTACTCAAATACATCTTTACAGGGATACTCCATGATAACAAAATATTGTTTATTATTGACCCCACAAATTATGATTCGATCACAAAATGTTAATACTATTTTTGATTTTGGGGAAAATATATAGATACCTATATAATTTTAATTTTTAAATTAAAACAAAATTTTAACCCAGACGATAGGAAAGAAAGATATATAATTATTTTAAGTGTTTGGGACGTTTTTTACGATGTTTCTCTTTCATTAAATGTATATTAGGGTGAATTTAAAGAACGCAGTGATGGTTTATAGTGAAACATTAGTAAAATTATATTAGGTTGGAGTTGTTGCGTTTCACAAGGAGAAAATTAAAACACAAAGATTTTTTAATTTCTCTATATATTTCGAGCTCTTAACTCATCATCAAGAGTACATTAACGCCAATGTTCTCCTGATGATGAGTTAATAAGAAATATATAGAGTAAATTAAAAAAATCTTTGTATTTTAATTTTCTCCTTGTGAAACACCACCAACTTTAACCTAATATAATTTTTATATTAGGGTGGGTCGAAAAAAACAACTCAATTTTTTTTCGAAAACACTTTAGTGCGGAAAAGTTGCCTATTGAATAAGAAGAAAAATAGCATAAAAAATTAAAATCGGTTAACATGTTCCGCTCGCTCATCGAACTATATTTTTTCTAAGATGTTGCACGAACGTAAAAAAGTATATTATTGATCAGAATTTAATTTATTTAGGTTATTTAAGCTATAAAACAAGTATAAAACACTAGAGTGTGTTTATTTTAAAAATTTTAACTAATAAAAAAAATTAAAAAATATCGTAATTTTTGCAATTTCTCATAAGTTTCAAATTCGATGCGCGAGCGGAGATGTTAACCGATTTTAATTTTTTTATGCCGTTTTTCTTCTTATTACAATAGGCAACTTTTCCGCACTAAAGTGTTTTCGAAAAAAAATTTCAGTTTTTTTCGACCCACTCTAATATAAAAATTATATTAGGTTAAAGTTAGGTGGTGTTTCACAAGGAGAAAATTAAAATACAAAGATTTTTTTAATTTACTCTATATATTTCGAGCTCTTAACTCATCATCAGGAGAACATTGGCGTTAATGTTCTCCTGATGATGAGTTAAGAGCTCGAAATATATAGAGTAAATTAAAAAAAATCTTTGTGTTTTAATTTTCTCCTTGTGAAACACCACCAACTCCAACCTAATATAATTTTACTAATGTTTCACTATAAACCATCACTTCGTTCCCTAAATTCACCCTAATATAGGTACATTTAATGAAATAGTAAACATCGTAAATAAACTGCAACGAATCGTTGCTAAACTTTATCCAAATTAATTTGAAATATTAATATGTTTATTCCTTTATTAATAATCAGATATCACTTGCAATTTGCAGTTCATGTTGACTTTAATTCAAAAATAGTCAGCGATTCTCATTTAACAGTCGAGGAATAACTATTCTATATTGGATTTTTGGCGTTTCGGTTATTATTGGTAACCATTGCACCAAAAGAATTTCAGTTTTTTCGACCCAACCTAATGTACCAAATATACCTGTGAATACCTACTGCTATTATTATATACATGGACAACAAATGTATTTAACAATGTATGTCCTGGTAAAGTAATGAAAAGATTAGGTAAATTCGGAACGTCGACTAATGTAAGGTTTTATTCTTTTATTTGGCTACCAGTGTTTTTTTCCATTGTATATCTTATATGGATAACTTGCAAATTTTAAGTTTAAATCTTATTAAGATTCCGAAATGTAATGGTCGGACAGACGGACCAGACTGACAGACAATGCAATTACTCTAATAGATGCCCGTTTTATTTTTGAACGGAACTCAAAAAATTCTATTTCAATTCTTCGGTCTGCATGAGTAATAATAAACCAAAGTATTAAATTTAACTGCTTTGAAATATACTTCCAGCCTTCATTTTGTGAAATATTAATATTAGAATGAAGATTAAGCCTTTTGAAGCTATATAGTCTCAAACGAATAAAAATCTTTATATTAATCAGAAGAAACCATCTTTAATTTATTCCTTGTAGGATGAAAAAAATTCACAGCAAAAATGCGATTTCCCCATAAATCCTAACTGTGACTAAATAGATTATAGGAAGACTTTGCAATCGCTTTCGTGCCTAAGAGCTTAATTAAGATTATGGATATCTGTTACGATTTAACGACGTGCCTACTTGGTGATAACTATATTTATTGATTCTCAATTCCTTAAAGAAATTGCATTGCTTTATTTAGCCTTTCATTACGTGCAATATATACATATATATGTATAAAATGACTTTTCTAATTCCTGGCCATAAACAGCTCACCGGGTATGTGACCGGTATGGCAGATGGTCATTTGGATAGATCTATAAATAACCCATAAAAATTTCAAATATAAGTACTTTTCTATGTATTTGAATATTTCTAGAAAATAGCAAAAAAAACAAAGGTTAATGCAAAAAAGGTGTTTTCTTGTTTATCATCCAATCCAAGTAAAAATTCTTTTAAAGAAGATTGTTTCTTTACGCTGAATCATTTGAATGTAATTTGTAATATTTTCGAAATAGTTTATTCTTTCTAGAAGTGTGTTTTTTTTCATCTCTATACAATGCTTTTAGTAAATTGAATTAATAAGTTGGATGTTGTACCAGATCTGGTGAGAACGTGATTCGCGACCACAAAACGGAGAGATGCTGAGTCTGCTAACGATTTGTTGGAAAAATAAACAAGCATTCCTCTTTTTTTATGGGCGATCTGATGAGAAAAGATATCATCAGGTGTTTGTTAATCGTATATGCAGTTCCAGAAATCAGTCCAATAAGTATAGGTAATCCATTTGTTTTTCTTGTAGAAAGATTCCACCTGGGAAAATGAGAATAATTTAGTGATATTAAAATGAAAAATAATTTAGTAGTTTTTACATGCTTTAATTTTATTTAAAAATTTTAAAAAGTATGATAAAAAATAAACAACAGTAAAGTCTCACTAATCCGGTACTTCCAATAATCCGGCACCCTACGGCCGCGATTTAGTACCCGTTTGTTAGCCATATTGGGGGAAATTTATTTTATTTTATTTATTATTAATTTTTCTATACAATCCAGTAATCGGAACATTCCAATAATCCGCCTCCCCTATTTTTTAATAGTGCCGGATTAGTGAGAGTACTGTAATACTTTTTTTAATGATATTGATGCGAGAACGAGTTAAATCAAGAAGGTGAAGACCCTAAAGGCCTGGATTGGTACCTCCATAGTGAAAAGAAGAAGAGGAGGAAAAGACAATAAAGAAAAATGCATATTATAGATAAAAGGATTGATGGGGATTCGAACCAAGGAAGTCCCGGTGGATGATTTTGTCTATAATAGAATTTTTCAACTAATAAGAGAGAAATCAATATATTTATCTTTTTAAATGATAGTATTTCTCTACGGATTTATGAAAATAATTATAAATAAAGTTACTATTTAATTGAAAATAATTATAATTATACATTTTAGAATAGGTACTATTGTTGAAGGAGACAATAAAAGAGTGTGTCTTCTGCTGGAATTATAAATTTTATTTATTTATAACGAGACTATAGTTTCGAGGACTTTGCCCTCTTCATCAGTCTATTACAATTGATTGATTGATTCATTCATAAATTAATTCCTGTGAATCAATTGTAATAGACTGATAAAGAGAGCAAAGCCCTCGAAACTATAGTCTTGTTATAAATAAATAAAATTTATAATTCCAGCAGAAGACACACTCTTTTAGTGTCTCCTTCAATATATAAAAATTCTGCTACTCTCGGCACAAAAACTTTCAATTTAAGGTACTATTGTATTTAAATTAAAAGAAACATAATTAAATAATTTTGCCTAAGGAAATTATATGTCAAATAATAAATTCATTTATGTCATTACTGTGCTTTAAATAACTAAAAAGAATTGACATGTTTGTGGGAAGTTCTATTTTTCCTTGAATGATTGAGTAAACCCGTTCGAAAAATTAAGCTGGAATGAATCTATCCAAGTCGAACTGATTTGTAGTTAACCCATAACAATAATAATAAATAATTGTTAAATGAACAGTGCTGTAACGAGGGTATGAAGCGCCTGGGGCAAGTGTCTAACTTTCGCCTCCCCGTAACTCAATAATGACAAAAAAATTAAAAATTTTAACAAATGCAATATATTGAGTTGAACATAATTATTGCGGGGGGTTTCTTTAAAAATTGGCGTTTTGTTTAATTTTATTCATAAAGATAATCCCCTTTTCAGTTAATGAAAATGGTTATCGAAAATCACATCCATATTCGTCATATTTTGCTCTACCACTTCGAGAAAGGTTGTAATACAGCACAGTCATTTCGCGATCTCAACGAACTTTTTGGTAAAAGAACAATCAGCAAAAGCCAAGTTGAAAGATAGCACACACCATATTGCCTTCTTACAGTATTCATATGGGTGAAACACCTTGTGAAACGCAAACCTTCTTTCTTTTGGCGTTTTTTAAGCGAAGCCATTTATATCCCCAGTGACGAGATTCTTCAGGAACGGAGTTTGCTCGTTTCGCTGCAGCAAATCGGTGAAAATTCGGACAAGTTCGGCTTTGTTGTTGTCAGAGAGTTCGTGGGCGACCCATCCAGCCAATTTCCATACTTTTCCGAGCTTTTTGAGACGACGAACGATGGTCGAATAGTCCACATTGAAGTCTTCGGCCAACATTCTGGTTGTCAAGCTTTCGTCCTCTTCCACGGCTGCCAAAAGTGACTGGTCGAAAATTTGATGGTCGACCTCTTCCTTCTTCATCTGCGAGGTTTGTATCGCCCGATTTGAACTCCTTGAACCATTTTTCAACTTGGCTTTTGCTGATTGTTCCTTCGCCAAAAAGTTCGTTGAGATCGCGAAATGACTGTGCTGCATTCCAACCTTTCTCGAAGTGGTTGTGCATAATATGGCCAATATGGATATTATTTTCAATACGCAATTTCATTAACTGAAAAGAGAATATTATTTTTATGAAAAAAATTAAATAAAAAAAGCCATTTTTAAAGAAAAAAAAAGTCGCGAAAAAAAGCCGCAATAATTATGCACCAAGCTAATATTAAATAATATTAATATCATCAAAATGAGTTGCCTGTATATACAATAATTTATTTGTCAAGGTCAGTAACGTAACGAGGTATTAAGCGCCGGCGGCAAATAACTTGTGCACCCCCACAACTGATGCTTTATTATTTTTCTCAGATTAGTCTTTTTGTTTTTAAATTCCAGTTAAATTGGGAGTTAGAAATCTTGACTATTCACGCCTGTCCAGCATTGTTTTTGCATTTAATAATAAATTCTAACGTGGTTCAAGAGCATGAAGAAATAAAAGTTGTCTGGTATGAGATAAATCGAGTTGTTGGCTAATGGGGCTCTTCAAAATGAGTTCTTGTCCGATTGGAAAATTTTCCGCGGACCACCCCTGATTTGAGTTTCTTAAAAACAAATTAGTTCCGATTTTTCGTATTTGCCCTCCCAGGCTAGTGCGCCCGTGGTCCTCTCTCGCCACACCCTCGTTACGGCTCTGTGAATGAATAGATTTAAAATACCGAAAAAAAATCAATAAGCTATTGAAAATAATAATTTTGGTTATTGGGCTATCTTTTGTCGTTAGAAAAAAAAAACATGTCCATTTCTCTATTAGTTTTTTTTTTTATCATAGAAAATGGGAAAAAATAATGGCGATAAAAAAATCTTGAATAAATAAAACCCGTTTTAACATGCTCTTAATAATGTCACTCTGTATTTCTGTATCTCTACCTTTTTGGATATAATCTCTTAATCGTATTCTACCTTGAAATTTTGCAGACATACTTATTTGGGATTACAATTCAAATAATTTCATCAAAGAGGGAATTTAATAGAGAAAAATTAATAATAGCTAATTTTAAAAAATATAATGTAAATTTCAAAAAAGAAATCTCTTGGTGTACAACAAGATACAGTGGGTGGCCAAATTATTATACTCAAATGATTTTTATCAAGTAAATTTATTTTATTCAAACTTTTCAAAAAATCTAGTAGTAATAATCTAGTCTAATAACCCTTTTGGACTGACCTAAAACTTGCCAGACCTCAACCCGATCGAAAATGTATGGGCAGCCCTAAAAAAAGAAATTTGCAAAGATAAAATAATTACTAACAAAAGGGACTTGATAGAAAATATTATTAAAGCATGGCACAATACACCTGCACTTGAAGAAATAGTCAAAAAATGCATTGCCAGCAGGCCGGAGCGCATATAAAATGTAGTTGCTCGAAAGGGAGGATTTACTAAATATTTGAAATTGTATTTTGAATTGTATTTGATTATTAATTGTATTGTCCTAAGTTAATAAAGCCTATAAAGATGACAATTTGAAACGATATTATGAGTTTTATAGTAGCTAAACCCTTAAAAACGTATGAAAGATATAATTTTTCAAATAGTATAATAATTTGGCCACCCACTTTAGTATAAGTCAAATAGTATTTATCTAATACTCTATGCTATCAGAAGCAAATTTCAAAGATTAAAAGGTATAAAATAAAAATATATTGCATATAAACCAACCTAAGGAAGAATTTTTCCTCTAAACAAGAAGATGATGATTACATAGTTCCTTCATTGACTATTTTAAACCTTCAATATGAAGGGAAAATCCTCACGAAACCTTAGTTATTAAGAGCTCGAAAATAACAAACAAATAAATTATCTATTTAATTGAAAAGATTATGTTTTGTCGAGAGTAGTTGTTTATTCATATAAAGAAATCATTGAGGGATTGTACCTCTGCTTGATGTATCAAATGGTTCTTTATCATTATCCTTAAGTACATCAATTAAAAGGGGACAATAAAAGATTGTGTCTTCTGCTGGTAAAATAAATTTATAAATTTATTTATAACGAGATTATAGTTTTCGAGTGCTTTGCCCTCTTCATTCAGTCTATTACAATTGATTCACAGGAATTTATGTGTGGACTTTCACACATCAATTCCTGTGAATCAATTGTAATAGACTGATGAAGAGGGCTAAGCCCTCGAAACTATAGTCTCGTTATAAACAAATTAAAAAATGTATTTTACCAGCAGAAGACACACTCTTTTATTGTCCCCTTTAATTTATAAAAATTCTGCTACTCTGGGCAAAATGAAACTTTCAATTTAACTTAACTGCATCTCTATCAAATTCGATAGAAAATTAAATTTCCTTCAGTATCCAAATAAAGTAAGTTCCATACTCAAATTTAAATGCATGAGGTTTTTTTTTAAATTAAATTTCATGTTAATAGCGTCCAAGCTTTTATTTTTAGTCGGGTGATTTACTGAAGAAAAATTTATTTTCTACTTTTTAGTGTATTTTGAAATTTAAAAGTATTATTTTTTATTATATTTTCTTTTATATTCAATGTTTTTAGTAAATAGAATTAATAAGTTGAATGTGAATACCAGATCTGGTGAGAATGTGATTCACGACTACAAAAGTGAGTCTGATAACGATTTGCTATGAAATTTAACAAGCATTCGTTTTTTGTTTTTTATGGGCGTTTTGATGTGAAAAGATAGCATCAGGTGTTAATAGTATATGCAGTCACGGAAATCCGACCAATAAACTGGAGTTATAAGTGTGTAATAATCCATTTGGGTTTCTTTTCGAACCTGCGAAAATAAGAATAATTTAGTGATATGAACTAGTGAAAATAGTCTATTTTGGTTTTTTTATCAAGTAAATATTTGATGTAATGTGTTAAATATTTAAAAATAGTTTGATCATTATCTTAAGATGTAAATTGTACCAATTTGTAAATGTGGCTAATATTTATTTATGAATATTTTTCTTGATTGTACGCCTAATTAAAAAATAAATAACTACAATCATTGTATTTATAGAAAAATTATTTTATAAGCAGACTATGAATAATTTCAGATTTTTTTTTAGAATTTTAATTTTAAGATAGTGTCAGAAATTATACCAGGGAAAAATCTTCTGAAATCGGCAACTTAGACCACACAAACCCTCATTTTAATAATCAAGTGTTGAAAAAGATAGCCATTGACACCAACAAAAATTAGACCATCCCCATTTCGGGGAAAATAAATACTTATAACTTGTAAATTCCAATATTGTATAATATCCAGTCTACGAGCTTAAATATAGACATTTAACCATTAAAGTGACACGTTTTGAGAGAACCTGGAAAGAGACCAGTTGTATGTCGGTTGGTAAACTCTTTTTAAAAGTTGACAAGGTAAAACCTTATAATTCACCTTGAGGCCGGCAGGATGGCCAATCAGATCAGATCAGGTTTACCCTTTTGCCAACGTTTAAAAGAGTTTACTAACGGAGATACAATCGTTCAAAATGTAGTTACTACTACATTATTATGACAAAAGATAGGAAGAATTTCTAAATTTCTACTCTTTGAAGGTAAATAGAAGGCTTAATCGCATTGTTTTATATCTGTATTAAGCTTTATTAAAAAATCTTTAATAGTTTTTTAAATCCAAATTGGGGCAAAAGGTGAAACTTTTTGTGTCAGTTTTGGCAATTGATAATATCTAGTTTTAAATGATAAATATGTATCTATGATATAAATTTCGATTCAATATTTTTTACCTTGAGTAAAAAGGTTGTTCTAGAATAATATAAATTAAGAAATTTATCTCTAATAGTGTGAAACGAGTCTGGACTTTGCTGGCCGCAAAAAATTATTGTTTTTTTACATTTTCGTATGAATTTTAGTCAAGTATAATAAATATTTAAAGCATCAGGTGTTAATAGTATTATATCCTATTTAAATCAGAGCTTTCTTTCCTGCAAAATTTCAGCATCTTAAATCTTTATCGTTTAGAGAATTATCTCCCTTTTGGGAGTATAGACAACCCTCTTTTGGAGCTGAATATTTGTGCAAAATCTTGGCTCTAAATTAACTGATTGGCGGAGCGTGTGAACTCTTTCAAATACCTCTGAGAAAGCTACTAGACCCATTTGGAATCTGAGTCCAGACAGATTTTAAAATAAGCGAGACATTGCGATTGTTCATGCGTGCTCTCTAATACAACATTGCAATTTCCATGACGGGCCGGCCGATCGTAAAATCGTTCATGCGCACTTAGCCTAAGACAGCGAAGATAAAAGCGATTTAGGCCACGCTTCTCGGCTGGCAGTTGGAAGTCGAAATTTCACTCGCAAATAAAATGGTAGATAGCATTTAATGACAATAAATACAGGGTGTCTATCAAAAGGATGTTCAATTCTTGTTTACATGTTCGCAGGGTGTATTGACCCATTAAAAAACTCATTAGCCCCCCTAGAAAAATCGAAACTCCATTATTACGAGGCATCACTTATGTATTTCTAATTAAATTATTTCATTAGTTACAAAATTTGTTAATTCTACTAAAAAGTTAGTTGATAGTCGAATTACCGAAATTGAAACCTTGTGGTGGCTAATCAGCTGGCCGGCTGCCACCCCTAGGAAAACCCCTTAACTACGCCAACTATCTCAGCAATTAATAGATTTATCATATTGCGTTTCATAAAGTTCATTTTTCTAATTTTATATTCAGTTTTTTAACTCCTGAAAATTGGCTGACAACCCGAAATATATCGAGATTAAAAACTCATTTTTGTTTTATTTTATGTGAAACCTATCTCGTAATTTTACTTAATTTACTTAGTTTCTTATTATTAAAAAAATGTTCCTAGAACCAACACCTATCTCCTTAAAAGTTATTGAATAACAACACTGATTGAAAATAAATTGGTTTACAAATTAAAGTTAGAGAAAATTCACATCTTTAATTTAACATACACCTCTGAAACTACTAAATAATAAATAATATTTAAGGGGACATTCGCTTGATGAAAGAGTTGGTTTTCAGAGGGTATGTTAAGGGGTTCGGGACTGTTTATCATTTTTATAAGAAAATTCTCAAATTTTTACCATCAAATCATTGATGTATTAAATATTTATTCCGGAAATTTGAAGTTGATCGTCTGTCCCATTACCGAGAAATAAATTATTGAAAATTGTCCTTTTAACATGGAAGTAAATGGACCGAGCTTTTAAAAGGGCTATAACTTCTATACAAATTATACCATTTTCAACAAATTTATACAGATCAATAATTCAACTTTTATGAATCGAATGATACATTTTTCAATAGATTTGACAGTCTAGTTAATTAGTTATTCATAAATGTAAAAAATAAAAAGTTATTTGCAGCCAACAGAATATAACAAAAGCACTAGTGTAGAATTCCAACTCTATTTCTTGAAATCGTTTTTATGTTAAATAAATGTTTTTATAATGAGAAAAAATTTATCTCAATATTCTTTTTATTAATATTATCAAAACAAAGATTTTTATTCGAAATTAACCTCATTATTAACAATTTTTTTTATTAAAAAATTTAGTAGGCAGAAGTTGTCACTCTGCAGAAATACAAAAGATTTTTCTAAGTTCAACCAGATAGATAAACGTTGTCCCGAACTCCCTTAAATATAATATTTTACTTGTCTTTAATTATAATTTGTGAACTATTTCTTTGTTTTCAATCTTGGTGATGTTGGCCGGAAACCCTCCACAAGAAAATATTTTTAAATTGTTCAAATTGAATTTAATGGAAAATAAGTTATTACCTTCTTTTGAAATAAGAAGTTAAATACTATGATTTCATTGTATAATTGGCTTTAATATTTAATAGATCCTGTTCATCAGTGAATCTTAAATAATCTCTGTTGGATAGGCGTTGCTAGGCAACGCTGGTTATTGTTTACTGTTGATTGTTGTTGTTTGTTTTGTTTTCTAATTCTTATGTGATATTTGATTGAATAAAGATTATTCGTTACCCAATTGAGTTGTGTGAATATTTTACTATTATGACGGACACAACAACTGGCGACGAGGATGGGATTCACAGTGAAAAGAAAGGAACAAGAATCAACCTAAATGATTTCGAATCCATCTATCATGGAATGGGATGCCTGGAAAGATAAAGTTTGAAAAATTTTTATTCTTAGAAAATGTTAAAGAAGGATGATTATAAAAGAGCTCTGTTAATCAATTATCTATCACCACAACCATTTCGGGTAATACTTCTCAGTTGTAAACCATTAAAGCCCAACGATTATTCATTCGGTGATATTATGTCAAACAGCTTGATTCAAATTATAAAAAGATCACATTTCCCCTACGGAACGAGTGAAGTTTTCACTGAAACAAGCACGAGCAATCATTGGCAGAATTCGCAAATCAAGTTAGAGATGGTACGACCAATTGTGATTTCCCAGCCGATTTTTTGACAGATGCTATGATAACGTCATTTGTAATGGGAATGGGCAATAATAATGTCCGAAACATATCATATTACAACAAGATCTTAAAGTATTTGAAAAGACAGTATCGGTTGACGATACTATAGAAACAGTATATTTAGAAAGCAGAAATTCTAGTGACATAAATGATCTCGAATCGAATATTCAAGTTGTAAAAAGAAAATTCCTGAGAATAAAAATTATAAAGAATTGAAATGTTTTTCATGTGGAGGCACAAATCATTTGAGAACCAATTGTTATTTTAAAAATAGTAATTGCTTTAAATGTGGGTTAAAGGGGGCATTATGAGGCAGAATTTGTAAGGCTTCAGTGAAAGTTAAAAATACCGAGGAGACTAGTGATAGCGAACAGAAAAGTAACTGCATATCAGATATACTATGTAACACGTTAATAGTATCACAGATTCGAAAATTATTCAAGTTAATGTTGAATTAGAAGGATATAACGGTTTTGATGGAAGTAGATACTGGTTCTGGAGTAGCTAATAATAAACAAAAAGACTTACCGGGGAAGAAATAGGGAAGCCCCTACTGCAACCATGTAATAATTAAATTATTCAGTCATATACAAGAAAGTATTGATGTCAAATTGAAAAAACTTGTATAAATAAGCGACTTTATTTAATGGGTAAAAAAATTTTTAAATATATGGGAGACCATAGTTAGTCTAAGCCGTTCGAATTTGGTTAAAGGAAAAGCTATTTCATTAACGCTAGTAGATTACAACGATGGGCACTTATATTAATGGGATTATAATTACAAGGTTGAATATATAAAATCAAATGAAATGCAAGCAGATGCTCTTTCCCGTCTTCCTAACAAATGTAAATGACTTAGACAATGATTTTGCTTGTCACCAAATTATTAATATACTATATGAGGATTTTCATGAAAAGTTACTGATTAAAGCAAGTAAAAGATATTGAACGAGAAACTCGTAATGACCCTAAATTATCTCAAATAAAAAAATTTAGCCATTGGATGGTTGGCCTGAAAGAATTAATGATGAGAAATTAAGACCTTATTTTAAAACAAAAACAGATCTCACTATTTATAACGGTTTGTATTATGTGCGAGGATTTCGAACAGTTATACCTGAAATATTTCGCCACTAAATTATTAAATTATCTACATGAGACACATAATGGCATGGTAAGAATGAAATCATTGGCTAGACAGTATTTTTGGTGGTCTAATTTGGATATGGATATTGAAAAGTTAGTCCGGCATTGTGAGAAAAGAGTGTTCGTTAATAAGCAATAATCCTCCGAAAAGTCCTCCCCCTTTCTTGGCCCCCGTGTGAGAGGCCATGGCAAAGAATTCATATAGATTTAGCAGGTCCATTTAAATCATTGATGTTTTTTGTGATAGTAGTATACATATTCAAAATGGCCAGAAATTGTAAAAATTTCACGAACTACATCTTCTGACTTGTTCAGAGTGCTACGTTCTCTTTCGCTCGTTATGGAATTCCAGAAGAATTGGTGAGTGATAATGGACCGCAATTCGTAGCAGATGAATTTGCTGAATTCTGTGAAAGTTATGATATAAAACATGTTTTTACACCACCTTATCATCCACAGTCCAATGGCCAAGTCGAGAGAGATACGTACAAACTTTCAAAGATGCCCTAAAGAAAATGCTATTTAATCAGTATACGCTTAATGAGGGAATAACTCAAACCAAGTTGGAAAATTTTCTGTTCCGATATCGAGATTACACCTCATACAGCAACACTAAAATCACCAAGTTCATTATTTCTAAACAGAGAATTGCGTACAGAGCTAGATTTTCTAAGTCCTTTCAAGAAAAATGTAACATGTGATGAAATGCCATCAACTGATCGAGTGAGGAATTTCAAGGAAGGAGATGAGGTGATAGTTGAGAAGATTTTAGGAGGGTAAGAAGGTCAGATTGGACTAAGGGAATTTTAGAAAAGAAAATAGAAGCAGAGAATATGGATTGTAAAAATGTGGTGGAGAAAATTGGCGCGAGACGCATGAAGATCAAATAAAACGGGCACGGAAGGTTTCCATGAAAGATCCCGATGAAGAACCATTAAAAGATCCCGATGAAGAACCATTAATCACTTCCCCAATGATTCCACCTACTGGCTAATAATGGCAACAATACTGAAACACCCACTATTCGACACCAGATTCCAAATACAGCGTTCTCCACCGTTACGGAACCTTGCAGCGAATCAACGAACCGTTTCTGATCCATTGCAAAATTCAACGACCTCAGGCAGCAAGACCTAAAAAGAACATGCAAAGCGCCTCAACGCCTTATAGAAGAAATTTAGAGGGAAGGTGTTGGATAGGCGTTACTTAGGCAACGCTGAGTGTGTTGTTTACTGTTGATTGTTGTTGTTTGTTTTGTTTTCTAATTCTTATGTGATATTTGATTGAATAAAGATTATTCGTTACCCAATTGAGTTGTTAATATTTTACTATTATGACAGACTGTCATCTCCTTATGCTTGATGTTTGAGTGAGTTTTAAATGATGTTTTTCCATATTAATTCATCTTCATTGAAAATTTCGTAGAAAGTTCCTTCTAGGGTCAAAATGTTTTTCGATTTTTGATCTTTCTTGCTCCTCCTGATGAAGGGGTGTCTTGAATGGTTGTAGTTAAATAATCTGAAATTTGTAACAAACGTTAGTATTAATAAGCTACATCTTTGTGATTCGTTTCATATTTCAATCTCCATTAGTTCGCATAGAAAAAAATTATTAAATTACTAAAATTTTAAGAGAGTTTAGTGCAATTTTAAAATACTTAAGATTAGTATTAAGAGAATTTTTAGACGAAAGTGGATTTTTTTATTTACAACAAATATATCAAAGAATGAGTTTAAAGCTTGATGTAAATAATATATTTATTTCTTCTTTTTTTGCTTTCTCGGGCTTTAACTATTAGCCATTTTTCGATACTTTATATTGATTAATTTTATATGTATATAAATTATGTTATATAAATTCTAGGTGGAAAAAAATTTATAATCTTAGATATTTGGATCATTGTTCTTTGTAAAATACCTATAAGCTGGAGTGAAATTCAGATGTACCTGTTGTATGAAATTCAACTGTAGGGTTGTTCCAAGAAATCAACATTTGAAGTTATTCAAAAATTCCAAAATAAAGTAGGTACTAAGAAGTATAATGGAAGCTCCATGGTATATTAGAAATAGTGATCTTCATCGTGACCTACAGATGAATACAGTCTTATGCAGTAAAACATAACCAGCGTCTTCTTCTTGGCCAAGAAAATGAAAAAATGAAAGCATCTCTAAACGTGGTTGACAATGTAGACCGACTCAAAAGAGAAAAAAACATGTGAACTTTTAGTATGATTTATTTAAATTATTATTTGAAAATTTATTATGTTTATTGTATAACTATATTGAAAGAAGAAATCGATTTTTTGTAAAATATTTTTTTTAAATTGTTAATTTATTATTATAGATGAATCTTTTGACAATTATTATAATTCGTTTTGATTAAATAAAGCTTAACTTTAATTTAAAAAAAGATTAAATTTGCTACAATTTAAATAAAGTTAGGTACATCTTAATTGGATAATGGTAACTAACAGGTAGCCTGATGCTGAAGTTTTGATAAAATGCAATTTTTTTGCAAAAAAATGGCAGTTTTTCCTTCGTAAAATGAGAATCACTCATTCTAGATACTTGATTCCTATCTCATTCTCTAGTACATTATGTAGACTAGAACGTTTACTTGAAGCACTTTTTTGATGAAACTCTTAGATTTATAGATATCCAGCATTTTACATGACCCTTTTGAAGATTGGGATCATATCCTGTCCAGAAAATGTAGGATATCTATAAATCTAAAAGTTTTATCAAAAAAGTAGTTCAAGTAAACGTTCAAGTAAATAAAATTTCCTAGACAATGAGATAGGAATCAAGTTTCTAGGATGAGTGGTTTTCATTTTATGAAGGAAAAACTGCGATTTTTTACAAAAAATTGCATTTTTTCAAAATTTTAACCTCATGTACCATTATCCAATTAAGATAAAACTTTATTTCAATTGTAGCAAATTTAATCTAGTTTAAAAATGTATAGAGTCGTCTTTGTCGAAAACGTGCTCCTTCATGGTCAAAATGGGGAAAAATCAAAAAAGTACGAGTTTTAGGGATTTTCAAAAGTGATCCCGGGGGCTGTTTTTTGACAGGCCCTAGTACCGGTTCTACTGAACCTAAATAGAAGAAATTTTTATCATTTTACTCGTAATTTAAAGAGCTTTAATTTATCTAATAGATATCTTTTTGATTTGATAAGCTGTTTTAGAGTTATTCAAGAAAAACTGAAAAAACTCCGAAATTTTCTCATTTTGAGACGCGTAGAAAAATTTCCACAACACAGATTTGGGGGAAAACTTAGGGTAGTAATATTGGAGTACCAATAAAGGTATTCCAGCAATAAAATCTTTACAAGGAATTATTTCCTGTTAAAATCGTAATTTGCCTGGACTATTTACTTTTATTTTAAATATGTTTCACCTAGCACTGACACCAGACTCTCTTAAAAATATTAATAGTAATATTGTTCCAATTTTTATAACCCTGAAGATGACCCCAACAAAGCCCGAAAAGTTAGCATGTAAATTAATAAAGAAAAGAAAATGTTTACCTAACCCCTGGATTAAAGACTAACCTTCACATAACTTAAAAATCAACTTTTTATTTCAATTTAGATAATTTATTATTAAAGTCAATTGTCCATCTAAAAGTGCATACATATAAATAATAGTAATCTGATATTGGAGTTTTACTATGTTAATATCACTATATAACTCTATAAAACTTTCCTAAAGTTGCAAAACCTCAAACAAACCAAAAACATTCTAGAAAGCATTTTTTTATAAGTTTATCATCATATTAATAGATTATAATATATTTATATCACTCACCGTTTTTTAAAGAAATGATCTTTGTATTTATTAATAATTCATAATCAATTCGAAATTAGTATCATACGAATCATCATATGTTATTCTCTTTGACAAGTGACAAGTGGACGTCGACTGTCTTGAGAGGAATGAGGCATGTAGGGAATTTTCCTGGGGATTCCCCATACCGCGCTATTATTCAATTTGATTTAGACTCCACTTTGATTGGTTGTATTGAGTTTTGAAAAATTTAAGCTGCTAAGCAGGGCCTGAACCAAGGGAGGCACCGGGGATGTATGCCCCGGGCGCTAAGCTGAGGGGGCGCTAAAATGTGCCTTATAATATTATCAAGCCAGGGCGAACGAGGGATAATAATTTGTTTTCTTGGAGTGACTTATAAATAACAATTTATAAATGAATAATTTTCATTCATTATGACTATAAAAATACTGTTATATCTTAGTGTTAGTAAGTTATAGACTCTAAAATTTTAATAGCTAAAAATATGTAAAAATTCTGAGGGAGAGCTACTATTATAAGGATAAAGTCTACAGAGTTACAAATTTTTTGAACCATTACTTTGGCTGGAATAAAAATTGATATTTCAATGCCAAAAACTCCATGTTATTTAGATGTGAAACTTGCATCGCAGTGCGATACAGGTTAAAATTGAGATAGAGCAGTGGCGTACCTAAGGGGGGGGGTGCGGTCCGCACCGGGTGGCACATATTTTCGGGTGGCATTTTTTTATATTTAGTTATAGATGTAAAAAACAACTTGTTCACTTCATAAGTTTAGGTACTATTCGATTTCCACGAATTATAAATTACTATATGATTTCGAATAATTTTCCTCGTCATCAAGTCAATGTAAGTTAGAAAATATTATCTCTAAATAGTCCAAGAGCTGGTGACACATTTTGACTACGGATTTGACCCAACTAGAAATAATGCGTAATAGTACCGTCTATGATAGTTGTACAGGGAATGGCCAGTCTGGCTGGCTGTAGCAGGTGGATCAGGTACTGCGCATGGTGTGAGTGCGGTAAAAAATACATATGTGTTAAAAACTATTTTTGACCCACAATGAAATTATAAAAATTATAATTTATAGTCAATTATAAACATAATATATTCACTCCAGACCATTTGAGTGGTGGAACGTGGAACCAGACCACCCAAAGTGTATTTTTACAACATGAAAAAAAATATTTGATGCTATTTTTTCAATGTTGTAAAAATACACTTTGGGTGGTCTGGTTCCACGTTCCACCACTCAAATGGTCTGGAGTGAATATATTATGTTTATAATTGACTATAAATTATAATTTTTATAATTTCATTGTGGGTCAAAAATATTTTTAACACATATGTATTTTTACCGCACTCACACCATGCGCAGTACCTGGTCCACCTGCTACAGCCAGCCAACTGGCCATTCCCTGTACAACTATCATAGACGGTACTATTACGCATTATTTCTAGTTGGGTCAAATCCGTAGTCAAATGTCACCAGCTCTTGGACTAAAAGATGTTGCTCGGATACAGACATCAATGTGTTAAATGTATAAATAATATGATTACATACAATTTGTTTGTTTATCCAAAAGAAATGAAATTATTTATTTATAAATATAAAATAAAAAATATTTAATGTTAATTTTTTTAATTAGGTATGTTATTTTCGTCTCATAGGTGAAGAACATGCGGCCTCCGTAATTTTCTTGCGGCCTTTAAAAAAAGTATATTGTATTTTTATAAAATAAGTTGCATTTATAGGTATCTCAACTTATGCGGCCTCCTGTATTATTGCCTAATTTTAATATGGCATCAATGGTAAAAAAAGTTCCCCACATATAGTTTGTCTAAATTACAATTATTTCTTCTTCTATATAGGTGCGAACACCTGTTTCTCCAATCATATTACATTCAGTCATCGGGGTCATAACTCTATTTCCATCATCGTTGTTTTGGTCTTCCACGGCTTCTGGCCCCCTCAGGACAGTTTTCCCAATATTTTCGGGAGACAGTCGTCTTGCTTTCTGTCTATATGGGCAGTCCAGCATCGTACATGAACCCAATCGACTATGTCCTGTTGACCGCTTATTTGCCTAAGGTGTTCGCTGCGGATTTTAACATCCAGGGTCTTCGAATGGATGGCTCTTACAACTCTCATCTCAGTTGTCCGGGGAAGCTGCTTTTTAACTATTGTGTCTGCCCTGGACTCAGCCCCATACAATTATTTATGTTTATTAATTTATAAAAACCACTATTTGATTGATAGAAAGGGGCGGCAAATTGGAGACCCCCCCCGGGGGTAAGGAAGTCTCTAAGTACGCCACTGAGATAGAGACTTGAAATTTGGGATATATTTTTGATGTGATAACTTCTTTTCGCGCGCCTTGCACACCTTTTATTTTACTTGGCAGTAAATGTGATTGAGCCCCGCCATCGCATCACGTCCCGATTCACGGTTGAGCTGTTGTCTAGTGCCAGTTCAATTATTGTCGGAAAATATATTAATTATTCCTTTTAAAAAATAATAAAATTATTAAAATTTAGAAAATTAGAATTATAAATGCCATACAAGTTATCACTTCTGACGTATGGTCTTAAGCACACACCCGAATTTGTGTTTTATTTATTTCGAACTATATGAGCCCTCTCGTCAGAATAAAAATTCGAAAAATAACACTCAAAAATAAGTACCACCTTAAATGCCCATGTTTGTTTGCTTTTTCCTGAGGGGTGAACCACGATTGCAATTAGGTGTACACGTCTTTGGAATTACTTTTGTAATTCACTTGTCATTATTTTGTAATTCCCTTCATCATCTCATTTCTGTCTTCTACTTACAAATGAAAGTGAAAGTAGAAGTAGGTGTCCCAGAGATATTATGTCGCGGTTCACCCCTCGGTTTTATCTTTGCTCTCGCTCTTATCTGTAGTTTCGGCTTAAAATACACAGAGAGCAGAGACTTCCGGCAATAACAGGGCCTGTTCTGCATCATATATTCAAAAAAAATTCCTGTATTTGTTTATCCCAGTGACAGTTGCACGTTCTATTATCCTATTATGTTAATGATAATTCCATGCCTCACCTTGAAATTCTTGTCTTAATGGATGTCCACCGATTGCGAAAACCAAACGAGACATAATTTTTGTATTTCTAAATGGGTCTTAGGGAAATGAGCCTCCCCTCTCTTCCTTATACCCACTCCTATTATTATGTATTCATATATTTCAATGTTAATGGCCCTCGGGTGGTTCGTTTCTGCAGAAGGCCTAAAATGCGATCCTATTTGGATAATGAATCTCCAAGCATTAGAGTTTGTCTTTTGAGAGGCAGGTTGGCGGAAGTAGAGTCGCCCACCACTCAAAACAGACAAATACCTCTTTTATTCACGAAAAGGGTGAGGGGAAGGGGAAGCCCCGCTCAATTAGAATCAATTTTTCTGAATTCATTTTTGGATTTTTAATTGGAATTGCTGTTCTATTCATTCATTTTCATACCCCTTTTCAGTTCTCTTTCTCTGTCCCTCGAGCATCCCGGCCATAAAAACAACATCATCCGGTTTTATCTTCTAATCGTCTTAAGATATTATTAATTTCGGTTGAAAAATCACATTCCAAAATAAATGTCATTCAAAAAAAATATAATCTTTTATATTTTAGAAAGAATTAATATTAGATGATAAAAAAAGCTTTTAGAAAATATTTTTAATCATTGAATGGGGAATAATTGTGATTAGGCAGGTTCGTTTTTAAATATAGAATAAATTCCCTGTTTTAATTTATTACATTCACTTATATGCAGAGCCGTAACCAATCATTGAAAAGCCCTGCGCAAGGTTTTAATTTGCCTCCTCACTTTTTCTTTTAATAAATACTGATAAAACAACTGTAGTTTAATGTGTTTTTTTATAAGAGCTTAATTTCCTAGGTATTGAATTTTGTTGAAAAATGTCTATGAAAATCATTTTTAACCAAGAATATTTATTTTTCCTGTCTGTCTGGATTCGGATATCCACGATAACTTAAGGTAGTTCTTTCGCGACAATCCACACAAAAAGTTTTAGCCTCGTAACCACTCTATCTATACATATGAACGGTGCTAAAATTTTAGGTTATGTTTTTTTAACGTGACTGTACTTCTCACACTACTATATCCTCTTTATGAATGGATCGTTTTCCACGCCATTGATCTTTAATCCTCCACTAAAAATAATCGCCCAAATATGTTGTTTTTTTTTGTTTTTGTTTTTATCAAAACTACGAGGTAAATAATTTCAATTTTTTTTTAAGTTACTCTAAAT
The DNA here is from genome assembly GCA_024734495.1 of Forficula auricularia. Lineage (NCBI taxonomy): Eukaryota > Metazoa > Arthropoda > Insecta > Dermaptera > Forficulidae > Forficula > Forficula auricularia. The sequence continues at coordinate 4,991,467 of JALMQS010000073.1, read as the reverse complement.
ATATTATTCTAACAAATTTTAGTTTTTCATCAAGAAGGTGAAAGTCCTCCAATGAAAAAAATAAAATAATGATCATTTTCTCACTCTTTCCCAATCTACTATATGTAAAAATTTATTTTTAATTGCAATTATTTCATGTTTTGTGGAGTAAATCGTCTTCAAATTTTAACAGTGTGTTTATTATGGTTTTAATGACTTATATTCCAAGTTTCGAAGACTTCTTGAATTTTTCCATTTGTGAAAGAACTACCTACCTTAAGGACAAAAAGTCATAAAAAGTTCCTTCTTGTGCTAAAATATTTGTATTTCCAAGAACGGATTGGCCTTACTTTCTCCAGATTTTTTGGTTAAAAATACAACTTGAAATTGGAATTCCTTTTCATTTTTTTTTTTATAATGATATTGATGCAGGAAGAAATTGCACCAAAAAGGTACAACCTATGTAGTCCGTGGTGGACCCTCCTTGCATCATGAAAATAAGAAGAGATTTAGGGATTGGGTCAGAGTTGAAGGTGTTTGTGGATGTGTGTCTTGAAAGACTGAAGGTTATATGTTATATGTTGCGGGAAAGACGGTCGGAGGAAGAGAGTTCCAGTCTCTAGATATCATAGGGATAAACGAGTTGGAGAATGCGTTTATTCGGTTACTATCAAATTTAATCTCATAAGGGTGTTGAATCTTAAAAATCGTGTATTTCGCGCAAATGAAGCATTTGGAGGGATTATTGACTTTATCTTGTCTGAACAAAAGCCATAGTAATATCTATAAAAAAGGGAAAGGGCAGAGACAAATAACAACCTAAACAATAATAATATCAAAAAAATAAAAAAGAGGCGAAAAAAGAAACAATTTTCAAAATTTAAATAATAAGAATCAATGAATAATATATTATATAAAATCAACGCTTTATTGAAATAAAGAATAAAACTCAATACATTACAAATAGAATAATGGTTCATGAAAAACAAAAACAGTTAAAATATCTAATCACTTTTTTTAAAGTACAATAAAATACATTCAGTATAATTTTTACTACATAGCTCAAAAATTTTTAAAATCCAGCACTTTGTTATTCTTATTAATTTAAATTGAAAATTTATTTTAAATTATTTTGAATTTTTATAAATTAAAGGAGACAGTATACGAGTGTGTCTTCTGCTGGAAAAATATTTTTTTAATTTATTTAAAACAAGACTATAGTTTCGAGGGTTTTGACCTCTTCATCAGATCTCCTAAAAAATATTCAATACATCAAATATATATGAGGATTAAAATGTAAAATAAATATTTAAAGGTAAATGTTAAAATATATTTACCCCATTATGTCTATTCTATAACTATAATACCTATTAAGAATCTAATTAAATGACACTTTGGTAATCATATAAAATTCAATTTTAAAATTAAAGGAGCTTCACGTTCTTAGCTCTACATGCCTTAAAATCCTGAATCCAAAAAAACAATTTTCAGCCAATGTTATGTGCTTAACTATGAGTGTGGTATCTCATAAATGTCCATCTCGAGAGCAGTCAAATTTTAAACTTAAATAAATAAATCTTTATTACTCGACCTGCTTAGAGGCACAAATTTACAAACATTCTCAAAAGTCCTCGGTGGCTAGGTCAACAAAACATCAATACAAATTAATTACATAAATTAATAAAACATCAATACAAATCAAATACAAGAAATTAAGAATTAACAAACAAGAAAAAAATAGAAATGTATTCTCATTAACAAATAACATGATCAGAGATTTCTATCAAAAGATCAAACGTAATTTAAATAATTCCGCGCAAAACCCCGATACCAGGAGCAAACGACGCATTAGACATCCAGACATTTGTCATAAGTTGTTAAGGAAACCTGGTCAAAACCTTAACAAGGATGGTATGGTTCTTGAGCTAAAGATTCATCAGTCCTTTGTTTCCGATCACTCAATCGGAATTAGTTCTTTATTGAGAATGTTTGTAAACTTTTACCATCTCAAAAACGTCCTCAAAAATTTATTTAATTTGATATTTTTATCAAAACCGAGATTTGGGCAGATCGAATTACGCAAATATAATTTGAAGGTAATAAAATATAATTACAAAGACAAGAAAAATGTGCTATTGCTAATGAAAGAATATTAACTTGTACTAGATCATATGAGTTTTTTGTACTCTATTTTGTATCAAAACAGATATAAGTTGCCTACCCTTTTAAACCAACACCCTATTAGACTTAAATTTGAATGCAAATGTATTTATGTAGCAAATAATAATCCATTTTTGTAATTTAGTTCGTGTCATGATTACGCATGCCGCCTTCATATTAAACCTCTAAAACTGAGAGGGAGCTGGAAGAGAGGGGGACAAATAGTCTTTTTATTCATAATCGCCCATATCTCTAATCCCAGATGCTCGTTTCATATTTTTTAGTCATCAGCTAATTTATTCAAATCTATTCGAGACTTCATTATAAAAGAGAATCTCACTCGGCTTAAGATGAAAAGAAATTATGCAGAAATATACAGGGCGACATTTTCGATCGGAATATCCATACTACAAGAAAAAAATAATAATAATAAAACGAATATGTCCCCCGGTTATTTCGAATCGAGTGTTCAAAATTGCCACCATTTTTCAGCATGGTCCAAATCCAGTCACTATAAAAAGCACTCAGGCCCCTATAGTCGGCATCTGAAACCACCCTCCCCACCAACATTTTTTCTCTCGAGGCCAGGCGACCATGCCAACTCGTTCTTATACTATTAAACACCAAAGGGTAAATATCATTTAAATTTACACTGTGTGCTATGCGTTAGGCTTGTCTGAGTCTGAAGGTTACCTCATTGTAGATGTTTTGCGGTCCGCTCGATTGACCAACAGAACACATAAACTCATGAACAGAAACCACCCAAGGTTTACGTTAAAAAGCGCTAAGCCACGCTTAGCCAAATAAATGTATGTTTTGATTGCCCGATCCGCTTGGCAATCAACAACATATATATACATTTGCCCAACCAAGCGGCAACCCTTCTCTTTCTGAACAAATACAGAAAGGGCATTTTGCGCTGCATCTTGCACAGTGCTCCCAGCCTATACACGGCATATTAAATTTTGCGTAAGGAACGCGGAACGGCAACCGGTCTTCAAATGTCCTGTACCTTCCTCAAACACTTTTAATACATCCACCTAACTCCTCTTTTATCAAAACCTTCCCTCTGTTAATTAATGAATAAATTTTATATCAAAGTTAAATTGTTTTATCTTTTTTATTTCATACGCTCTTGCAGAGAATTACCTTGTCTCCCCTCCATTTGCTCTTTTTACAGGATATCATATGTGTGTAATATTAATTGACTAGATAATCGAACCAACAGCCCTATCGAAACATTCTATTTTTTTATAAAGTAAATAACAGCTTCCTTGGGGTCTTACAAACCTCAAAACCAAAAGGAGCGATACTTTACAATCATTGGTCCTTTCAAGCCTAATTTAATTTTTATTAGATTATTATTCACTCCCTAATCCTTTAATTAAGGACAATTTTTCATTGGTCCTTCATAAGCCAGATCCTTAATTAAAGCGATCTAGAGATTGATTATCTGGTTTTAATTATTGTTGTTCATATTGATATTCTTGGAAATGGCTCAGGAGACAAAGGACAGTATTCTCGCATCTCTCAGATGCATTCAAAAGCGAATGAACGAATTGGATTCAAGTAAAATTGAACATAAAACATTTAACGAGGTAGAATTTATTTGGAAATTAACAGAGGAAATCAAGCTCCAATTAGATGAAATTAATTATCGAATTGAGCTTGTAGAAAATGATGATGAAGCGGACACACTGTTCGATAAAGCATCAGACTGTATCGAACGTATCAGACTCATACAATGCCCGGTATATGGAAAACTTTCAAGTTTTTCAGCCAATAACAATAGCACACAAACACGCACACATACACGCAACCACACACAGGTAACCAAAAACCTTCAATTATAATCAATGGCAAATTCGGTAATTCAAACATAATTACATCCACCTCTAATGAAACTCATATTGCTTATAATAAGTTAAGTTTCAATTTCACCACCTATTCTTCACTAAAAATACTAAGCAAGCTCAATCTATTGCATTTACAGCCTCTTGTAAAAATAGATATCTTAGCTCCTACTAACACTATACAAATTTCAGAACATTCTTTCAACCCAATCGAAACGAATGTTCAAGCTAATAATCAATTACCTATTTCCTTCCATCCAACAGCAAGGAAAAATCAACCTTTAGCTCCTTATAGAACTATTCATATGCCAGGGCAATCTTGCAAAGCAACCGCAAAGAAGGCTCTACATTTGAATAAAAACGCTTCTTCTGATTTACTATCATTTACACATAATGATAGCGATCCAGACAAGCTTACTCTCTTCACACAAATGGATAAAAAAGTAATTTTTCCCAATTCATTTCAAAATAATGTTATTGGTTTAAAAGAACTTGGTATAAGAGAAACTAAATTTTCTAATGCCTCCAACACAGCTATTATAAGGAAAAACATTTTCCACCACGCTTTTATTTTAACACCAGGCAGGTTAGTGCAAGCAAATTTAAATAAATTCGATTCTCATGGCTTTTCACCAACCTGTGAATTACTAGCACTCCTTTTAGGCTAGCAAACGCCTAAAAAACCTCGGATTAAAATTAATTCTAAGCTAAACTAAGCTAATATTAAAACTTCAATAATGCTTCACTAATGCTAGTTTTAACTTAGATACTAAATATAAAGATTTGTTTTCTGAATGAATGCCAGAATTTACGACTCTTCAATCGTTCAACAAACAATATCTTCCTTAGTTTATAATTTTTCAATATTAATTTGGAATTCGACTCATAAATATTTTTAATTAACATATTTACTTTCTTTATAGTAGCAAAAAGCATTTAAGTCAATTTCAAAATAACTCGCTTGATCATTTTATCCAAGCTCATAATGCAAACCATTGCTTTGCAAACATTTTCAAACAATATTAATTTGGAATTCGTAGAATAAATATTTAAATTAATTACTTTCATTATCAAAAAAATATTTTTCTCAATTCCAAATATTTAGCTAACATAGCTTAGACACAAATTCTCTATTGTCCAAAATAATCTATAGAAATTATACAAATGCATTTTTCTCAAACTATACAAAAATTTTAAGGTTTAAACATTCCAACAATTTCTTAAACAAACAAAACAAAAATGGATACAATTCACAGGTATGCTTATACATTAGCAACCACCTTTACCTTTAGCTCCAACACTAAAAGGGATCATAAAAAAGGCTATTTTTCATTTTTATTTAGAAAAATATTTAACAAACATTTTCAATAAAATTTTTAATTTTTAATTTCAATATTAATTGCATACGCAAGAAAAATTCTAATTGGATTTATGATTCCACATATAATTTTTCTCTCTACAAAAACAAATTTGATTTGGTTTATAAAATTTTAATGGTTTTTCAAGAAACTCAGAATTCACTGAAAAAAGGTTCATTCTATTCATATTTTTAACAATAAAGAATTTTCAGGGAAAACTTTACCCTTAATCTCTGGTTATTATACTCTAAGATAATAATCCCTTAAATAGCATGCTTTAAGAATTTACACAATCACATAATTTAAATTCTTCTCTAGTATCTATTAATATTTCAACCCATACTCTATATTCAATCATTATAATTTAAAAAAGACAATAATAAGTTCTGAACACTAACATTTAGATAACTATTCTACCTTATACTTAAACTTAATAAATTTTGTTTACAACACTTTCATATGCTATCATCCTTACTTACATAATCATTAAAATGTTCCACATTTTTCGGGTGGAGGTAATATGTTCAAAATTGCCACCATTTTTCACATGGTCAAATCAGTCACTATATAAAAAGCACTCAGGCCCCTATAGTCGGCATCTGAAACCACCCTCCCCACCAACATTTTTTCTCTCGAGGCCAGGCGACCATGCCAACTCGTTCTTATACTATTAAACACCAAAGGGTAAATATCATTTAAATTTACACTGTGTGCTATGCGTTAGGCTTGTCTGAGTCTGAAGGTTACCTCATTGTAGATGTTTTGCGGTCCGCTCGATTGACCAACAGAACACATAAACTCATGAACAGAAACCACTCAAGGTTTACGTTAAAAAGCGCTAAGCCACGCTTAGCCAAATAA